>CM065722.1:70701167-70743667 GCA_033310375.1 Conus canariensis | reverse complement strand
TTACAGCACTGGATGGGATATCTACCAGTAGAATGTAGTTTGTGTTCAATGTTACAGCACTGGATGGGATATCTAACAGTAGAATTTAGTTTGTGTTCAATGTTACAGCACTGGATGGGATATGTTACGGTAGAATTTAGTTTGTGTTCAATGTTACAGCACTGGATGGGATATGTTACGGTAGAATTTAGTTTGTGTTCAATGTTACAGCACTGGATTGGATATCTAACAGTAGAATTTAGTTTATGTTCAATGTTACAGCATTAGATGGGATATCTAACAGTAGAATTTAGTTTGTGTTCAAAGTTGTATACAACTTTCACTGCAGGTTTTCTTAAAAGTGATTATAATTATTACAGCCCAGCTGACTTCTAATTTTCATCCCACTTTCACTGCAGGTTTTTACATGATCATAATGATTATAGCCCAGCTGTTTACGCAGGACTTAACACAGGGCTGCCAGCTCCCAGGGGCAGAGTTGTGTGCCACAGAAAACAAGAATGAACAATGGTTTGCATATCATATAGAGTACAGTCAGAACATGATAACTAATTATTATACCTTTAAAACTAGGATGTGCTTGAGGGGGCAAACAGACCTGTGTAGTCCTATGATTCAGCCTTAGTTTCTACATTTAAGCCCCGCCCCCACCGTCTACGGCACTGTGGGCAAATAGAAAATGATAACAACGAAACTATGATGTTGCCACATGCAAAACATACCATTTCTTTTTTGCATTGCATTTAGTTCACCTGTAGTGTTTTACCCATTTCTAGGATTTGTGGTATTAGCAATTCTATGATGCTGGTGCAAAAATGGTGCCAAAGAGGCAGCACAACACTGATACTGAATCAGAAGTTGTTAACGTAAAAGAAAGCCTAGATGGAAGGCATTCCTAAAACAAAGAAAACAAAAACATCGGTAATTATCAGTCGACAATACCTGTCGAAGTGGATAGAAAAATATTCTGTGCTGAAGCTGAGCAGAAAGAAACAAAGCTTTGTAGTTTGTTTGTCTTCTGTGAGCTGCATTTGATGAATATTACCTGGTTCTGGCATTGGAGTCTGATGATTGTCAATGTTATATAAAACTGTCAAACATTGATCTAAGGAAGATTGAAAAAGTCAGTACCCCAGATAATATATGCCTGTCACACTGTGCACAAGTGCATGCACACACTCAGCCCAGCATTCACTCCGTGCACACGCAGTCTCTCCAAACAACCAGAAGGCGCACTACAATAACTCTTCTTCTCCCCCTCCTCTCCGGGGAATAATTTACTAAACAATAATCAATTTTCCATCATATTCAACTGGTTTGTTTTCAAGGAATTATTTTTCATTCCTCCTCTCCAGTGGAGGTACAATCATTCCACAGATCTACTAGTTGGGACCAAATTTCATCTCATTATACATAATACTTCACAAATATATCTTTTACCGGTTTCTCCTCCTCACTGGAGAAACAATGTATATATTTTCAAAGAAAATCAAGAGATGGCTTAAAATATAGTAGTATCAACTGAGTTCATCAGGGGGACAATTAAAAATCATTATGGGTCAACATGACAAATGGTTTGTTTTCTCACGACTGGTGCAGTCGTTGTCTTCTACAGCTCGATTCTCCAACCCTGGAGACGATTAGGTGCTGCCACAGCACTGTAGCCCAAATATTTGTGCGACTGCCTCAGTCGCCTAACTGGTGCTGCCACAGCACTGGGAAGGGCTGAAACACGAATGAAGTCCGTGTAAGTAATCTATTTCAAAATCTGAATAATGATAAATTCTTTTCCCTTTTTCCCTTTTCTTAACTCTCTCTTTTTTTCTCTCCCCATCTGTCTATACCTCACCTGGTAATGGTGAATTGCAGGTGGAACTCGTTCTTCAAACAACCTGTCTGGTCAGTGTCCCCAAGCCATCTCCTTCCTATACTTTCTTTTTCCCTCCTGCGCTCACATTCAGTGAGTACTCGTCTAACTCTACGCATTACCAGCCCTTGTTTGCTGACCAATGGACAACGTCCGTCCATTCAACCAATAATCGCCCTACGTCTATAGCCACCAGCGACACCGATCACACTGGTCAGGCCACGTGAATTATTGTTTCTTTTACCTTTTCTTTTCCCTACCTAGGGAAATGCTTTATAACAAATAAGGGCGTACGCGATGGAACGTCACATGTCGCCATGTGAGGCTACATCACATGACAATGCCTCCTAACTACCATCCAATCAAAAGTTTTGTAGTTTTTGTTGTTGGTGTTGTGAACTTTTCTTCTTTCCGACTTTACTTTTCAAAATCTAAAGTAACCTTCACATTTTTTACCACAAACTGATTCAGGTTGCTACATTCATTAAATACCAGCCAAATCACTTGTCGTTTAACTTCATTTTTGTAACAATAGGCACTTGTATGCATTTAGCGAGCAAACCATAAACCCTGTCTTGGTTCGTAAAAGGAAGAAGAGGACCTCAGAAGTTCATTTGAGAAAAAAATACTGCCATGTTCATTGCACTGGAAACATCCTTTATGCAACTAAAAGATAGGGTTCTACTACTGTGGGAGTATTAAGGGGGCCTAGGCAGAGCATTGCCAAGCATTCCTCTTGAGTTATTGTCCCCACAACAGAAAAGGTAGTCTAAAAATCAATGATACATATAACAGTGCCACAAAAAGACAACAACAACAAAAAAAAATGGCCACATTGGCAGACAGACATGGCAGAACAGACAGCATGCGTCCATCCACTCTGGACTGTTTTGTTTACAGTTCCAGTACTTAGTCGCCTGACTGCAACTGAAAAGCTGGCATATGATATTCTCTGCTAGAGAAAAATCCATAAAGATTGTTTTTTAGAACTGGAACACAAGAGACAGGAAGACAGTCAAAGATACTAAAACAAAAGGACAGGGCCAAAGAGAGAGACAGAAAAAAAGGAATTTAGTGGCACAGAATGTTCAGAAGATAGGGAGACTGTTTATGCTGAAAGGGCCCTAGGGATGCCAGCAGGGTCTGTCCTCAAGAGTTAAAGGCATCTCAGAGTAGTAGTAGTAGTAGTAGTAGTAGTAGCAGCAGCAGCAGCAGCAGCAGCAGCAGCAGCAGCAGCAGTAGTAGTAGTAGTCGTCGTCGTCGTATTTACATTTCCATCCCTGTCAATATCATTTCCACCACTGCATTTATTATTTTCACCATTGTTGTTGTTGTTGTTGTTATTCTTGTTCAACAACCTGACTCTTCGACTCTCAACTTGCACAAGACTGTATTGTTTTCATCTATGAATGAGTAGGAACATCTAAGAACTGCCATACCGACCATCATTATGCCAGTGATCAGCACTAGAACATAGTCGATGGGAAGATGGAGATTTTTTTTTAATTTTTTATAAAATGCAAAGTGGATGAGAGATATGGGTTAACACCACAGATTCAGGCTTTAAGTTTCAGTTTCCTCAATGAGGTGGCACTGTGTGGTGACTAGTTCACATATGCTTCACCAACAAGATCACAGTGCGCCGGATTGACAGCAGTATGGATAGATAAATGGACAACTAAGATGGAAGGATTTAACGCAAAAGTCTTGTGGACATGGTTGCAAAATGAGGCAACTGCAGGCGGAAATGTAAACACATTTTGAAAATCATTTAAAAGGTTATATAACGTTGACAAAACAATCACGAGACAAAACACAACGCGTTTCGACCTTTTAGGTCAAGACTTCAGGCAAGAGACAAAACACTCAGGACAACAAAAAGGAATGAGCAATTAATTATCTTCATCCAAGTCGGCGCAAGATGGGCGTCGAAGAGGTTGTTGAACAACAACAATAGTAAGAATAACAGTGGTGAAACTAATAAATGTGGTGATGGAAATGATATTGACAGGGATGGAAATGCAATTACTACTATTACTACTGCTGCTGCTGCTGCTGCTGCTGCTACTACTACTACTACTATTACTACACGACTATAAGTACTAGTACTACTACCACTCTCACATACTCTGGAGTCTTCCCCAATCCTGACAAACTCTGGTATGATTTTAATCTGCTCAGTTCTGTGCCTGTTGCTTACAGCCCAGCCGACTGCAAAAGCAAAACAGATTTTCTAAAAATCGCTTAAAAAGCATGTATCTCTAACATCCAAGATGAAAAAGTTTTGATCTCTTTCAGGAAGTCAAACATTTTATTCTGCGCACAACTTGAATTCTTCCGCTCCAGTAGACATGATATGGTGCACGAGTCAAACATTTTAACCTATGCACCCTGGAATTCTGTCAGTTCAGTAGACATGACATGGTGCAGATCAACCAGTGTTCCCACATCATCTCCTCAGTGATGAAACTGAAGCTAAAGTTTTGTTCTCCTTTTCTTCCCACACCATACAGGAAAAGGAGGCAGAGATTCCAGTCATCATTCAGCATCACCTCTGGCACCTCCTCTTCCTCCCAGCAGTGGAAAATCTGTATCTGTCCCTCCTCCTTCTCCTCCACGTGGTCACGTGATGATCAGTTACCAGTGGGACAACCAGAAGATGCTTCTGCAGGTAGGGGTGTGATCCGCATCTTCCTTGTTACCATGTTGAAAGAATGAGTGTGTGTGTGTGTGTGTGTGTGTGTGTGTGTGTGTGTGTGTGTGTAGTAGTAGTAGTAGTAGTAGTAGTAGTAGTAGTAGTAGTAGTAGTAGTACTTTAATTTAACGTCTCTTCACCCTCAAGTGACATTAGACAATTGTGTGTGTGTGTGTGTGTGTGTGTGTGTGTGTGTGTGTGTGTGTGTGTGTGTGTGTGTGTGTGAATGCTCGCACGCGCGTGCACGTGTGTGTGTGTGTGTGTGTGTGTGGTGTGTGTGTGTGTGGTGCGTGCGTGCGTGCGTGCGTGCGTGCGTGCGTGCGTGTGTGTGTGTGTGTGTGTGTGTGTGTGTGTGTGTGTGTGTGTGTTCACAAATAAGCACATGCTTGTACTAGAGGATTTATTTTCATTCATATGTTTTGAGTATTTTTTTCAAAATGTTTTAATGAATCTCTCTTTCTACTCTCGGAACTATACGTTTTTCATTCTTTCTTCTATTCGACCGATTTGCGGAATCTTAACAGTATGTTGGTTTCAATCTAACATTTGACCTAAATAATTAGAAGCAAAATTTACGTACAGTAGTGAATCCAGCTTTTCTGTTGTTTGCTTCAAGCTTTCATCCAAATCAATCCTCAGACCGAGTACGTGTGCTTAGGAAAGGAATGTCAAACATTTCTATGAGGACAGAGAACTGGGCACATCCCTCAGGGCCGAGGCACGCATTATGGCAACCCTGATGAAGCTGAAGAAGAGCCAAGTTGTTGCTTCTCCAATAAAGGGTGGGAAACTGATTGGACCGGGCCAGGAAGGGAGGCGACAGAGTGACTGTCTGTTGTTGACTTTGATACGTTTTTAAGGGATTATCTCCCATTTCGATAACTGAAGAAACTTCATAAACAGGGCATGTAATCTAGTCCCTCACTTACTTACTGCCTGTTCCTGTGGCATGGAGGGCAGCAGCAAAGGTCCCACACACTGTCCTGCACTTTCTTCAGGACGATGTCCCAGGAGACGTTCAAGCCTTTCAGGTCTTCTCTACTGTTCATGTCAGGTGTTCTGTGTTTTTTTCAGTGTTTGTCTGATTAGCGCACAGATAGTTTCAAAGTGAGGTGACTGCAGGCGGAAATGGAAACAAGTTTTGTTTTAAAGAAAAGTCATAACTAACCTGCCAGACAAAGGGGATAAACAAAGTAGAAGACAAAACACAACGCGTTTCCGCCTCTTTGGTCTTCTTCAGGCAAGAGAAACAACATTCAGGACAATGAAAATGAAGAAGGAGCAATCACTTACCTTCTCTATTCTTTGGCTTCATCATTGTCTCACGGCTGTAGGTCAAAGGAATGATGAAAACATGCCTCAGCTCAGGTACAAATGCAGAACAAGATCACCTGTAATTCAGTCAGGTAATTCGTAACTATGAAGAAGAAGGAAAACAGAATGATGACTGTACAGTTCCTTTCCTGTGTCGTGATGCAGATCAAGAACAGCCTTCAGAGCCAGGGTTTCCGTTTGTGGATGGATGTGGACAACATGTCCGGCTCCACGCTGCAGGCCATGGCAGAAGCGGTAGAACAGGCCGATGCCGTTCTGATCTGTATGTCACAGCGCTACAAGGACAGCAACAACTGCAGATTAGGTAAACATCTGTCCCAGAATTTATGTTAATCTGCTAGTGGACATATTACCTGACCACTTCGCGTGGGCAGACAGTGAATACCCTCATAGTGTCGTCTGCTTGCAAGAAGTTGAGCGGTTCTGTCTCTGCGATTGGTTCAACAAGGTTCCCAGACCTGATCAATTGCTCGTTTTTCCTTAGCTAGTCTGTTCAAGACATCACTTCCCACTTTCCTGCCAGCCTACTGCACTCGGCTTTCTTGCCTGCAGAGCTGCCAAGTACTACACTTTTGACATAGTATGCTACAGTTTCGTTGACAATGCTGCACACTTTGTGAGGAAATGCAATGCCAAAAACAAAAGTTTAAAAAATAACCACTTCACGGACTTAGCAGCAGTTTAAATGGAATCGAGATAATGTGGATCTGTAGATTTATTTCATCAAAAAAAAAGACCAAGTTCAGTAAGGAGTAGAAGAAAAAGCAGAAGAAAATTGCTAAAGATGATCGCGATTTTGCCCTGTTTTCAACTCTTTTCATTGTCAACCATTTTGATTCTTCATAAGTCAAGTCAAAATCACGCGATTACTAGCAGAAAGTTTTGTCTTTTTAGTCCACCAACATATCATGTACAAAGCAAAGTGTGACTGAAAATGCTGTTGAGTCTGATTTGTGATATGGCATATAAGTGCTACGCTTAAATTTGGAATACTACACTTAAAATATCAAAATGCTTCATTTTGTACTTTTGAGGTCTTTTGCAGCTCTGTGCCTTCCTACGGCTCAGTATTATACCAGACTATTTGGAGATGGCTGTCTCTTCTCTGGACTGCTGTGTTACATCATCCATTCATCTGTATGTCTATTTTTTCTGCTAATAGAGTCCATTGTTAGTTCGACAGATAAGTGAGCAGGCAGGTCATTCGCCAGAATGTGCGTGGACTCAACCAAACCTAACCAGCATAGGGACAGTGAAGCGGGTGTGTGCAGTCCCCTCTCTCTTCCTTTTACTTTTTGGCACTCAGTTTCGCAAAAGCAGATGCTGCCACTCGTGAGATAGCGCTAGCAAGTTCAGTTTTGTTGTTGGAGTATTTGTCTCCAAGGAAGATTTTCGGCGAAGGATTAAGAGCTCTGCCTGATCAGTTGTAAGTGAACACGGTATAATCTGCAAAAAAAGTTGACCCTGAAGGAAGGTTCTCCTATCGTTCAAGAACACTAGAGTGATAGGATAATTTTTCTCCAGGGTCAGTACACCAGAAGTAAAAGGTAATACAGAGAAAGAAGACAAAATTTTTGAGACAAGCAAGTATTTAAAAGGGAGGGATTTTCAGTTCCAGGTAAACGGGAACACAGAAAAATAGAGTAAATATGTTGCACAGAAATGATTGTTTAAAAGATTGAAGTCTTAATTGGGAGGATTTGTATTTTTAGATGTTTCATGGCGCTTAGCAAAACCATCCACCCTTTCTTTCCAGAGGCAGAGTATGCTTTTGACCAGCAGAAGCCCATCATACCCCTGCTGATGGAGAGCAAATACAAACCGGATGGCTGGCTGGGTATTCTGAGAGGCTCCAAGCTGTACTTTGATTTCTCTGGCAAATGCCCCTATGAGAAAAAGCTGGAAGAGCTGGTGAAGGAACTGCGACAAAGAGGATTTGGTGATTCCTCAGAAGTAGGTGGAAAGCGAGAGGACCATGCCTGTATGTGTACATGTGTGTGTGTGTGTGTGTGTGTGTGTGTGTGTGTGTGTGTGTGTGTGTGTGTGTGTGAGAGAGAAGAGAGAGAGAGAGAGAGAGAGAGAGAGAGAGAGAGAGAGAGAGTGTGTGTGTGTGTGTTGCTATGCTTGTTTTACAAACGGTGGTTTCAAATAGAATTTGGACAAAAGACAATGGGTATAAGAACAAAAATTATTAACATCTTAACTACTGCAAACTGAGACTATGGAATGTCCCAGTGGGACTTTGAAAATGATGTTTTGCTGTCAAGCAAAAGGTAGTGATCAGCCTTAATGACACTGAAATCATTTTCAGAAAGTCTGTCATTTGACATGAATCAGATTATAACTGCTCTTTGATGGGACATTGACGCAAAATATATGTCGACATCCTCTCTCTGCCTAAATGTTGGTCTCTGACGAAAAGTTTTTTTTATTGTCTGTGAGTCATAATCAACATAATGTTACAAAATGAAAATATTGATTAGCAATAAACTTGCCACTGTTGTTGTTCGCGTCAGAGAGAGGGGTTACCGCTGGTGGAAATTGAAACACAATGGATGTTGAATGGAAACGAGGCTGCTGGGAAGGAAAGCTCCCTGCGGCTTTGTTACCGTTCCACATCCATTTTGCGCCCTGTTTGAGGAGATAAGTTACTCTGTGTGCTTACTTTATTCTCTTTGTCTTGAATGTTGTTTGTCTGGCCTGAAGGAGACCAAAGAGGTTGAAATGCTTCATAGTCGCCGCATAATTTGTTTCTTTTGTTTGGTGGCATAGCAATTTTTCTTAATTGTTGCTGTGTTTGTCACAGACTGTCTTCCAAAGTCTTCATCCTCCTTTGACAGACTTCGTATATGTGTTCTTGCAAAAGAATTAAAAAAGTAAGCCCAAATTTTCATTGAAAATTGTACAATTTGTTTTCCTATTAGTGACAAAAAACCCTTACTATTTTTAATCTTTATTTTCTAAAATCAGGTTGATGGACCAATCGCGGCTGAAAAAGCTCTCCCTGTGGGCAGTAGTCCCGCAGTTAATGTCAGTACGTGGTCTCAGGAAGACGTGCTCAACTGGCTCAACGAACATGATCTCGGAGGGTAAGCAGACTTTGTTTGTTTGTTTATTTAGATAAACTCTTAGGTAGTTAGATAAAATTGCTAAAAGCAGACTGATGTGAACTGTAGAGCTACAAATAACAAGCTGAAATACGTGTAAAAAACACGTAACAAGATGGAAAGTAATGTCTCATAAATACGCAAAATGTAAGAGATAAGTTAATGTTTGTGTTCCTTCGCCAAAGACATGTGCGGAAAGTGACAAACAGTTCTTAGAACGGAAGTGACATAAAAGGAAAGGCACTCGTGGAATCTGACAATTATTCAGGCAATATTGAAATTTGGATTTTGCTCTTTTTTTCTCCCAGATCTTTCGGGGGTATCTGGATTGACTAGGGCAATGTTCTCGCCGAGCACATGGCTGCCGACTCTCCTGAATTTTTCCTCAATGTTCTCACTTCCAAAATCGTTGAGGAGATCCGGATTTCAGTAAAGAGACTTAGAATTTCAAAATTTTATTAGAAAAAAAGGGGAAGGAGGTGGTGGTGGTGGAGGAGTTGAGTTGGGTTGATATTTGATTAAAGCTAATAAAGTATTACAGAATAAAGCCCAAGTAACGGTGTCGGCAGTTTCATGTAGTGGAAAACTCATGTTGTTTTTACACCCCACAATCGTCAACTGAAGCAGTAGAGAGTCAGAACGCTCTCAGTCAAAAGCCAGACTGCTCACTCTTCAGCCTGCCCCACGCTCTGCACCCCACAGTTCTTGAATTTTGAATCCAGAAGGCTGGAAGCGATGCAAGTAGGATAATGGCACCTGTTGGAACAGGTAAGTTTTAGAAACAAAAGACCACAATCTTAGTTAAAACAAGCCAAAATACAAATAAATAAAAACACACAAGAAGGTGCAAAGTAATGAGTAGTTAAAATACAATAGTGAACAGACAAATGATTTGTCGACAAATAAGCAACACAGAATTGTTGAACAGCACACGGATAAGCTGCTATGAAGAGGTATATACAGACCTCCTAGATGACATTCAGTTTCTCATTAATTTGTTGAGGCGTTGACTGCATTATGCAGCTGATGGGTTGTTAGGTGGTGTTGTGCTTGATTGTTGCAGGTGTCACAAGCTTCAAAATCTTTCAGGTGAAAAGTTAAAGTTTCTGCGGGAACTAAGCATTAAGGTTAGTGGGTTGTGTGCCTGTTGGTTATTGTGTGTGTGTGTGTGTGTGTGTGTGTGTGTGTGTGTGTGTGTGTGTGTGTGTGTGTGTGTGTGCATGGTGCATATGTGTGTGCGTGCATGTGTACATGCACACTGATGCATTTGAATACACCTACTGTACTTACAGTAGGTGATGAAAAAAGGCTAGACATGTTCTGTGCAAAGTGATAGTATTTTTCCCCTTGACCTTAACCCCTTTGTACAAGTGTATTTTGCTGATGGAGCCATGTTTTTCCCTCAGTGGTTTGTTACATGTTTTTGCGTACAGATAACACAGCCTTGTTACTTTGAGATGGAGATATTTTAGTTGCAAAGTGAGGCGACTGCAGGCGGAAATCTAAACAAATTTGAAATATTATTTATAAGGCTGCCGAAAAACGTAGATAAACGAATCACAAGACAAAACACGACATGTTTTCACCTCTCAGGTCTTCTTCTGGCAAGATGCACAACATTCAGGACAGTGAAAATGAAGGAGCAATCACATATCTTCATCCTGTTTGGCGTGTTGAATCGACACCCATCTTGCATCAACATGGTGGAAGATAAGTGATTGCTCGTTCCTTTTCGTTGTCCTGAATGTTGTGTTTCTTGCCTGAAGACCTAAGAGGTCGAAACACGTGATATTTTGTCTTGTGATAAGTTTGTCTACGTTTTTCGGCAGAGCCTTATAAATAATCTTTCCATTTTTGTTTTGATGTTTTAGGCAGTACATTAGTTCAACCTGGACAGTTACTACGCAGATCAGGAAATGAAGTGATGTCCGTTGATGCCAAGAACATTTCAGCAGCATTGAGAAAAGTTTCGAGCCAAATCATTCTGAAAACAAGTTATTGCCGTGCACTTTTAGATCAATGGCTAACAGTGTCATTGAGAAGAACAGATCATTGCCTTGCACTTTTAGATCAATGAAAAACAGGCATCTCATTGATATACACTTTATCCAAAAAAGGTATAATCGTAGTCTGATTTAATTGATCCTGTTTAGTATAAGGCTTAGCAGACAGAGGGTAAACTGTCATCAAATTAAAAAAAAGAATACTTGCGCAGCATCCTGACTGCCAATGCCATTTAGTTCCATATCTTTCCTTTTGGCGCTAAATAGAAGCATTGATTCTCTATGTCATGCTTTGCACAGAATGTACAGAATCATGTGTCACACTGTCTCACATTTTGACACGTTATGTTTCATTTCTTCAGTATTTTCAACGTTTTTTCTGGTACAGCTCTCACTTCATGTGTCCTCATGTGCTTTTAATCGGATTTAGATCTGTACTATACTGTGACCACGCACTGACATGCACATCATTGTCCTGAAGCAACTGTATAAGGACAGGCAACGGTGTGCTTGGATGTCATCGATCTGCTGCAGCCTTCACTTACCTTCATGTGAAACTTGCGCAGTCAGGAGCAGGTGACTTCCAAAATGTGGGCAAACAACTCCTTGGTCAAGTCTTTCCCAGAGTACACAGAGTGATGTAGCCCATTTTAAGGAACCCCCTCCCCACACGTGAAAATCTGTAGACAGTAAACTTTGAAAAGAAAAGTTATTCGTTCCGAAAGACAATCCAGACAAACAGATTACAAAACATGATGCATTAGAAGACCTAAGAGGTTGAAATGCATCGTGTTTTTTTTCTATAATCTGTTTGTCTGGATTGTCTTGCGGAACTAATCACTTTTCTGTTTAAGATTTGCTTCCATTTCTGCCTTCAGTCACCTCGTTTTGAAGCTATAGAAGGTAATTTTGCCTCACAAAAACTGAGTTATAGACAGTAATTTTGTCTCACGAAAAGTGGGTTATAGACAGTAATTTTGTCTCACAAAAAGTGGGTTATAGACAGCAATTTTGTCTCACAAAAAGTGGGTTATAGACAGCAATTTTGTCTCACAAAAACTGAGTTATAGACAGTAATTTTGTCTCACGAAAAGTGGGTTGTAGACAGTAATTTTGTCTCACAAAAAGTGGGTTATAGACAGCAATTTTGCCTGACAACAACTGGGTTTTGTTTCTTTCTTTGCCCTCATCTGCTTGAAACGGGAACAACGAAACAGAAATTTAATCTGAAAAACAAAACAAAACAAATGAACAAACCAAAACAACTAAACAAACATACAAAATTATTGCCCCAGTGGAAATTTCTGTGGGCAAAGCATGGGTTTAGTCTCGGAAGATTCTGTTAGTGGTGGAGTTGGAGTTGCATTCCTTTTCTTCCAGCCCAGGCCGTTCAATTCATTCAAAACATTTTTATGGACACGGCAGAGCTTCCCCACTCATCCGCTCTCTTTGATATTCTGATACCATTCTGTACTTTCCAAAGCTGACCATTTGATTGAACATTGTTCCTGTCGTTTTTGTTCAGTTTTTTTTTTTTTTTGTCTCCCTGCTACTTCTGTTTATTTCGATTTTTTCACCACATCAAATTTTCTTCACAACAGGGTACATGGTGGTGGAATTTGGAATGCCTGTAGAGTCAGAAAAATTCTTTGGATTTATGATCCCTCCCTGGAATTGTTAAAAAAAACAACCGCCAAGTCTGTTTTTATATGCCCTTTTTCTCGCACATGTCGGGGAAGTGTCGTCTGCTTGTATTAAAGAAAGAAAACCCTTAATTAAAGAAAAAGTCACCCACATGAAGATTTTTGCCCTTTACATTTGTACGAACCATGTTTCTCTGTATATTTAGAAATAACCAAAATAGCATTGCTAAAATATAAGGAGCAATCCCAATGCTATTTGGACAATCTGTACATAATGACGCTTTCTCAATATTGCCATTTTTAACATCCTGCTTTTGAGTTTTGTTCTCTAGCAATTTGACAGCACAAAGTAAGGTGCAAATGTTGTATGCATTGGTGTGTTGACAGGCTCCAGAGTTTTTCTTCACCTACCTGAAGCAGGACCTGGCTCTGACAAGCGTGAACGACCTGATGCACTTCAGCAACGCCATAGACAACCTGCCTTGAGCAATGCCATGGACAGCCTGCCTTGAGCAATGCCATTGACAGCCTGCCTTGAGCACAGCATTCATCATGTTCTTGGCATGGTTTATTCATTTCACATTAATTTTTTGATGTGCCATTTCGGAACTCTGTCCACCCTCCCTCTACCATCTGATCTTCCATGCCCTTTTCCTCCCCACCCTCCGCCCTCCTCCACACCCACTTTATGTCTCCTCCTTCATCGTTTTTCCTTTTTTGTTTATACTTTATGTGTCTGGTATACCACCTGTTGCATAATATAGGGACAAAATGTCCAGCAAGATTTGCCAACCAGAAAGAAGATGGAACAGGCTGTTGATTGACGTTTGTTTATTCTAACATATGCAGCCTTTTATTTGATTATTGCTGTTGTTGTTGACATGTTACGGTTTTTACATCTGTTATGTTGTTGACTGCTGTTGAGATTAGCATTACAAAGATATTTCTTGAATTCTTGAATCATTTTTTTTTTGTCTTTTTACTTATGATATTGCTTAATACTTTTGATACAAGAAGGTTTATTTGACAAATTGTGTCTATCCAAGCAATTTTCTGTACTCACTGTTTTGTATACTGAAAGTTTTATGTACTTGAGATAACACATTTTTCTGTGGATAGATGCAGTTATGTTTTAGAAGTGTAACTGAGATTGTTATTTGTTTTGTCGTGTGATCTTTTCGTTTATTGCGGATGAAAAAGAAGTACTGAGTGTATACCATGATCCGTACCGGAGGACATGTTTATGGAATTGTTACAGTAACATGCTTTGTGTCCATTGAAATTAGAAAGTTCTTTCTGAGAACACATCAGTACATTAATGACTGCACATCCCCTGTACTTAAAAAAAGAAAAAAAGCAGTGCACATGCATGTAATTGCAATACAATTAATTAACAGACTGCTAAATACATGTATGAATGCGTCCTACACACACACACACACACACACACACACACACACACACACACACACGCACACACACACACACACACAAGCGCACATGTTTATGCGCGGGTATCCATGCAAGCATGCACGTGCACACACTCATACACAGACACATACACGAATGTAGTGTTGACGAGCGCGCATGCGTGTGACATAGTGTAGTGTCGGTGCCAGAGCCTGCATGCTGAGTGGCCACTGATTTAACCATCTAGTCAATTTAGTAAAATATATGTTTTTGGACTTTTACACCCTGAGTGTGGTTTTGCATTTCAAATGCGAGTTGGTACATGGTACACTAGCAGCACCGCAAACAAAACAGCGCACACACTTCCCATAGAAAAAAAATGTTGCTTAGATATGCAAATCTGGAAGAAAAAAAAAACGTGTGGTTTAAAACATGTGTCAGTCAATACAAGTGCCATGTGTCAATCAGTACGATGTCTCTGTCTCTCTTGTGTGTCGGACATAGACATGGAGAGGCATCTGAAGCTGAGGTCACTATGAGAGAGAGAGAGAGTGGGCAGAATTTGACACTTTTCAATGATGATTTAATCAAGATGGTGCAATGGAGCGCATTCTGGTCCTAGACAACAAAACAGGGCATCACCCCAAAAAACACTTAACTACATGTGAACAAAATATGTTTGATTTACTTATCTTTGTTTATTGAATTTCATTTATAGTAAGGAAACTGTGTGAGCAACTCAGAGCCCCAAAACAGAAACTTATATGTTTAACAGAGAGAAATTTCTGACAAAAAGGCCTAAAAATGGTGTCCCAAAACCGGAACGCTTACCATTGCTCACTTCTAAAGTTCGTTTTTGCAAAGATCGTCACGCTCGGTCAAAAATTCTTATACAGAACTAAAGATTAAGGATGCATTGAAGGACCAGCCACCGTGGCGAAGTGGTTAGCGTCGCGGACTCCCGGCTGGGAGGTCGTTGGTTCGAATCCCATCAGAGTCATGTCGGGTTTCCTGCCCCGACCGGCTCCTACCCAAAGTTGAGTTTGCTGCGGATTCAGCTGGGAAGACTGGGACCACACAGTCGAGTTTCATCCACTTAATGGATGCGTTTCTGAGAGTGTTGCTCAAATTTCTTGACCAGCACTGCAAGTGCCTGTATCTCTCGGGCCTGGTTGACGCCGGGATATATCATGAAAGGAAGCGTAGAGTACAGCCCTGTCATGTAGTCTCAGACTGAAATGGAAATCCGTAGCATCATCTTACTCATCCTCATTCTCATTAATCAGCATAAAAAAAAAATGTCTCAAATTCTGTGGCCCTTCATGCCCTGCTCTCATGGTGACCTCAGTTTCGTTGTCCTCTCCACGTCTGTGGCCTTGGTTTGGTTCCGTAGGGGTCACCGGTATCGGCGAGTCCATGGGGGCTGTCGTTGGACGGACGTGGTGGGGCCCTCCGGAGGGAGAGCTCACTCACGCCGGCTCCGCGACTAAGCAATTATTGTCGTCAGTAGGGGGCTTAGTAGGTGGTGTCCTGCGTATGTTAGATCAGAACAGGCGCCACTGAACACCACCGAAGTGACTCGGCAGCAGTGCAGTGTCTCCTCCGGTGGGTTGCCTCTTGACGACTTGACATTGACAGCTCCCTGTGGATTACTGGTGCCCGGGCTGCGGCGGGGCCGACCGGGCTGTGGCTGTGGACGAGGTGTCGGAATGAGCGGCGCGGGTGCACTGCCTCTGAGGTGGCGCAGAGGTTGGGACAGAAAAAAAAAAGGTGCATTGAAGTATTGGCATGCAAATCTGGTGTTTTTGATTTGTCGCCTCAGCGAACAATGACCGTCAATTTCCGGTAACGTCCGCTACATGCGGTGTCACAGTCGGCGACCGACTTTAAGCCTTCTGCCGCAAGTTAGCAGATGACAGTTGCACACAACTCATATAAACATCAGTTATCTATGCAATGAAAATCAATATTAAACTGCATTTTCGTAATGTAGATCAAACGAATACGTTCAATCTTAAAATATCTCTTTGGTGTCACAGATGAAATGGACGTTACTTACAAAATTCAAATGCGTGGCAACATTTCAGAGCAGACACACAGTTACTTTCGGCTTCCCGCGATGAATTGTGCGATAGTACACATATCTGTGACGTTTTGTGCACTTTTGGAGGGTGAGAGTGACGTTTTACACAAAAATGTGTGTGGGATCACATCGTCTGCTTGCCCGAAATGAGCGTTACCCGAGCACGTGGGACAAACAATTGAAGGGGATTTCAGCACCATCTTCATTGTTGCTATGTGTTTTTCTCTTAATTTGCACTTTATTATGTAACTGGTATGTTTGTATGTGTTTTAGTGTCAGTATTCTTTGTTTCGCTGAATTTAATGCGTTGACTTGGTTGATGAAGAGGTTGATGCATCGAATTGGAAAAGTCACATCAAATGCAGGTTTGCTATCGCTTCGAAGTTTTGTCAAATGGCACCTTCAGTTGAACTTTTCTTCACCTTATCTTGCATATTTTGTCATATTTAGTGGTCATACATCAGTCATTTGGCATAAGAAGAGAAACAAATTCAGTTTGAATCAGTTTGAGAATCGTTCGGTAACGTTCTCTGAATTCAGGCTGTGACGCCGAAGTTTGTTCAGTTATGGGGTCAGTGCAATGTACGTTACAGTTTCTTCGGTTTTTAACAGTTTTGTACATCAGATTATTGCATTAACAAAATTTCACGTTACGTATTGAATATTCAGGTGAAATTCGAGCTTTGGACAAGGATGTATTTATTTCTTTGTTATTTTAGGCTCTGGTGCCAAATGGTGATATTGGTTACATGTGACACAAAGATCTGGCACTATCACAGCAGCTATGACTACACATAAAATGAACGTTACTTTTTTGTGTGTGGATAAAATATGTCTTTTATTGTTTTAATGACATGGTTAAAGGAGGAAGGGATGGGGGTTGAAAATAAAGGGTTATGTTGTGCTACAAAATGTGACAAACCTTCATAATAGTTTTCTTTCAATCTTACAGATTTTCCAGTTCTAATTTGTCTTCCCTGTTAATTAATAAAATGATATTTATTAAAGTTCAAATAAAAAAGGTGATTTCTGTACATTCATGTACAAATGAGAATGTTTTTCTTAATTGTGGTCAGCTGACCGTCTTTCCTCATATAAAGAAATAAAATTATCTTAATTCTATTGTTTTTCTTAATTCTGGTCAGTTGACAATCTTTCTATGGATGAAGAAGTGCAATTGTCTTAATTCTATTGTTTTTCTTAATTCTAGTCAGTTGACAATCTTTCTGTATATGAACAAAGGAAAGTGTTTGTCATAATTCTATTGTTTTTCTTAATTCTGGTCAGTTGATCGTCTTTTCATACATGAAGAAATGATATTTTTTTCTTGCTTCTTGGTAGTTGATACTGTGTGCATGAACAAATGAGATTTTTCTTTGTAATTCTTGTCAGTTACCTGCTCATGAACAAAAAATCATCATGGTTTCACCAGTCAACATTTCAGTAATAAAGTTGTTGTTGACATCAATGGTTTGCTTTGGGTTTTTTTATTTTGCATCATGATCTGGAATCACACGTAATGCTGTTACCACAAACATTTTAAAAGCTCTTGTCAGAACTGTGTTTTGCACAGTCTATTTCCCAATCGTGGCTTTAATCAACAAGCTGTAGCTAATAATGCTGAGGTGTTCATGTTCACTGAATGCTGGTCCAGGATGTCTTCACTGTGTGGTATTGTCAGTACCCCCAGGTAACAGCATTACAGTGCCACACTAAATGCAGGTATCTACATCCAAAACTTGAAAATAGTTTCCGTCTCTTAGTGGCTGGTACTGATGAGTAACTTCAACTTTAATTACAGTTTGTTTTAATTACAGCTTTTGTTTTACAATTATTGACACTATGGTGTCACATTGAAATGCTGTTAATTTTCTGGAGCACGTAACTTCTCTCGCACATGTTTGAAGATATGAATCACTTGCTACTGTTTTGATAATGTCTGCAAAGACTTATAATCATCCTGCTGTTTAAAAATCACTGAATATGGCATATATTACAAAATTTAAAGACTGTGCCATTTTCCTGTTTTTGGCCCCAACAGTGGAGAGCTACTCACATATATTTGAGATTTGCAGATTTTTCAGATTAATTTGATACAAGAATGAATGAGCTAGGACAAAAGAAATAAAGTTATGGCCATTTGGAGAGGGGTGGGTGGGGGTGGGGTGGGGGGTGGTGGTGGTGGGGGTTAGGAAAGTGATGGCCGTTTGACTCGTGTTTTATATTGAATGTTATATGGTGTTGAACATTTAAACCTGTATTAACAGGAAAGGAATGTATTATGATTAAACACAGTCTTTTACCTTTTCACACAGGAAACTTTTGCCGAAGCGAAGCTTTCGGCCTCCATCCAGAGGCCTTCGTCAGCGCCGAATGTCTCGCTGAGTGAGTTGTGTTCGGTGCCCGTGATCTTGAGGTGAACTCGAGTCACGCGACCGAACAAGGGAAGTGTAGGCTGCCGGTAGGTTATGTCGCCCCCGGTCTCGGTTGAGGGAAGGAGACGTGGCCGCGATGTAGATGGCCTCCTTTACTCCTCTTTGGAACCATTTAGGTTCCTGGTCCAGGACGCTGACATTGTCCTGGGAGAACTCATGTCCGCTGATGTTCAAGTGTTCTCCGACTGGTGATGATTCTCTCTTGTGTTGTTTGATGCGGAGTTTCAATTTCCTTTCTGTTTCTCCGACATATATCTGGTCACAATCTCCACACTGGATCTCGTAGATCGCCCCTGATCGTTCTAGTTTGTCCACTTTGTCCTTTGGGGCCGCTGATCTGCTTCTGATGGTGTTGTAGGGCTTAGAGTGGACCACCACGCCATTCTTCCTGATCTTGCGGGCGAGGGCTTCCGTCACACCCTTGACATAGGGGATGGTGACATGTCCAAGGGTGGGGCTTGTTTTCTTGGTGGAGGGGTGGGGAGCGGTCTTCTTGCTTCCTGGTAAGTTCCAGGCCCATTTGGGGTAGCCTGAGATGCTCAGCACTTCCCGGAGGTGGCGGAGTTCCTCTTCACGGTTTGACTGGGTGGAGCAGATGGTATTTGCTCGGTGACGTAGGGTTCGGATCACTCCCAGCTTGTGTTCTAGGAGCTGGTGGCTGTCGAACTGGAGGTACTGGTCAGTATGGGTTGGTTTCCTGTACACTTGGAATGCTGAGGAGTTCCCCTCTCTGGTGATCTTGGTGTCCAGCATGGCGATGCTGCCGGTCTCTTCCACTTCCCTGGTGAATTTTATGGCCGGGTGCTGTTCGTTCAGGTGGTTTGAGAATTCATCTACCATCTCTGGAATGTATTAGTTATCATATGTATCACTTCGATGTCGATTTTTTTTTTTTTTTTGATCACATGCAAATTTGAAGATTAAACAGATGTAATTGAATGGAATTTGCTTGTTTTGGTTTTGGAAGAAAGACAGTGGGACTATTTACTGGATGTGAAATTGATTTGCCTGCCATATTTTGCTCGGGCAAAAGTATATAGCACAGGCATGAGGCAGCATGCGTTCACACACGCGTACGCACACACACACACACACACACATGCAAATGCACACGCACATGCACACACATACACACACACGCGCGCGTGCGCGCACACGTGTACTTGCACACACTCACGCGCACATGCGCACGCACACAACACACACACACACACACACACACACACACACACACACACACACACACGTGTATTCACTCGCTGTGAGAGAGAGAGGATATAGAAACTGACACCAACCGAATGTAATACAGTGAAATAAACAATAAATCACATTCACTCTTCAGCATTTCCCATTGAGAAAAAAGCTGTCTCAAACCGTGTCGTACATAGTCTGTCTTCTCTGGCAGTTGGTGTTTAACGACCTCTCTCGGAGTTCAATGGCGCTTACTCGTAATCCAGTTAATGCTCATGTCGATGTCCAAATAATCCGCCTGTTGGTGTTCAATGGCTAATGTGGCATAACATTTGAGATTGAATATGTTTTCTTTCTTCTGTTTCTGCCAGAAATCACCATAAAGTTGTTCTGGTTTTGTGTTGATAATAAACTTCAATCGAGTCACTAAATAATCTGTTGTGTGTGTGTGTGTGTGTGTGTGTGTGTGTGTGTGTGTGTGTGTGTGTGTGTGTGTAAAAGGAAGAGTAAAACTAAAGAAGGGTAAGTGAAACAAGATGCAAAGCACATAAACGTACTCCCAGTTTATCTTGAATACGCGTGAGATATTCCATAAAGAGGAAAAACCGTTTTAGGCCGTTATAGCCGTTAGTAACGGCTATTCTGGTAAACATGAGCCATCCTCTGTGACCCATAATGAACATACCTACAAATTTTCAGAATGATCGGCCAAACGCTTTCTGAGATTTTCCATAAAGAAGAAAACTGTTATGGGCCGTTATAGCCGTTAGTAACGGATATAAGGGTCAAATAAAACATCGGGCATGATCCGTGACCCATAATGAACATACCTACAAATTTTCAGAAAGATCGGCCAAGTACTTTCTAAGATATTCCATAAAGAAGAAAAACCGTTATGGGCCGTTATAGCCATTAGTAACGGCTCTAACGGTAAAAGAAAACATTGGGCATGATCCGTGACCCATAATGAACATACCTACAAATTTTCAGAAAGATCGGCCAAGTACTTTCTAAGATATTCCATAAAAAAGAAAAACCGTTATGGGCCATTATAGCCGTTAGTAACAGATGCAACAGTAAAATAAAACCTCGGGCATGATCCGTGACCCATAATGAACATACCTTCAAATTTTCAGAAAGATCGGCCAAGTGCTTTCGAAGATATTCCATAAAGAAGAAAAACCGTTATGGGCTGTTATAGCCGTTAATAACGGCTATAACACACACACACACACACACACACACACACACACACACACACACACACAGAAGGAAAACCGTTATGGGTCGTTATGGTCATTAATAACGGCTATAACGGTAAAATAACACAGAGGGCATGATCCGTGACCAATAAGGAGCATACCTACAAATTTTCAGAAAGATCGGCCAAGTACTTTCTGAAATATTCCATAAAGAAGAAAAAACCGTTATGGGCCGTTATAGCCGTCAGTAACGGTTATAACGATAAAATAACACATCGGACATGATCCGTGACCCATAATGAACATGCCTACAAATTTTCAGAGAGATCGGCCAAGTACTTTCTGAGATATTCTATAAAGAAGGAAAACCGTTATGGGCCGTTATGGCCGTTACGGTCATCATTATCGTAATCATCATCGTCATCATCATCATTGACCACAACGATGTGACAGATTGAGCATTAAAAGAAAAACAAGAAAAGCTTCTGACCTCTCTCACTTCAGCTTTCACTTTATATTCCCCTGAACAGTGTCGCACACAATGTACTATTCTCTGAAAGGACAAGGGGAACAAAAATAAACAAACAACAAACAAACAAAACCGATGATGATCACTGTTCGAGATACATGGCAGACTGTCGTCAAAGGGACATAAAAGGAAGCAATCGGTTGCTGCTTTTTAGATTTCCCTCCCTTGGCCCCTCTACTTGCCGCACTCGATGCACTGAAAACAGTCTTGTGTGTACCGACCGCGGTGCGAGGAGTTGAAACACGTTTCGGTCACAGTAGGGTGTGCATGTGTTCGTGTGTGAGTGGGTGTATTACCATTATAAAGAGAAAAAAACAAAACAAAACAAAAGGACACTCTGACATTACTCTGTGAATATGACCGCAGAGGGAGTGGGAAGGAGGGTGTGTGTGTGTGTGTATACGCACACGCGCGCGCGTGTGTGTGCGCAGGTGCTGGTGGTGGTGTTGGTGCTTGTGTTGTTGTTGTTGTTGTTGGTTGTGGTGGTGGTCGTGGTGGTGGCGGTGGTGTGTGTGTGTGTGTCCGCGCGCTTGTGTGTATGTGCGTGCGCTAGCATGTGTGTGTGTGTGTGTGTGTGTGTGTGTGTGTGTGTGTGTGTGTGTGTGTGTGTTTGTGTGTGTGTGTGTGTGTGTGTGTTCTCGTGCGTGTGTGTGTGTGTGTGTGTGTGTGTGTGTTCTCGTGTGTGTGTGTGTGTGTGTGTATGCGTGTGCGCACGTGCGTGCATTTACACGTGTGTGTGGTGTGTGTGTGTGTGTGTGTGTGTGTGTGTGTGTGTGTGTGTGTGTGTAGAGGTGAAAATAGGCCATGGGGTGGGCGGTTGTTTCCAGTTCGGGCTCCCAGGAAGTAGGGTGAAGAAGGGTGTGACTGAAGGAGAGGTACATATGTGGGGGGAGAGGAGAGAGAGAGAGAGAGAGAGAGAGAGAAAAGAGAGACGGTGGGTCGAGAGGGGAGGGGGAAAGGGGGCTTGCAATGGTGGAGGTTTGGGGTTGGAGAAGGGGTGACGGAGGTGGAGCCACGCCTTAACGGACTGGTTTTGTGTTAAACGCACGCATGCAATTTGGGTCTGAAATTTTTGTCGACCGCGCAATTACCATTTGTTACGGATGGTATGCGGTGCGTGTTTTGCTGTCTGACTCTCGCTCTCAAAAGTCTGGATGCGTGTAATAATTATTCCCTACACACACCCACACCATACGAACATAGACAGCCAGGCAACACACGAGTTAGATTTTTTTTTCTTCTATATATGCTGCCTAAACCATCAAAACATACATTTATGTGAATTTGTACATATCAATACATGTCACTACATAGCATACTGATCAAGATATCAATACATATGAAACGTCAATCATCAGATATCAGCGTGTCATATTACATATCTTGATATCACTCACAGATCTCGCCGGCGCCATCCACAGTGTCTCACAAATACAGTCAACACACTCGGTTCCACAGTACCCAAGCCACAGTCTACAACACTAAAAGAAAACAAAGAAGAATAACCAAGGTCCCCACACAGGAAGCACGGCCGTTCATAAACACAAGCGATGAAGACGAAGAAACAGGTTCTCCACACAGCAAGCACAATAAATTACGTCGAACTATCAGAAGAAAACCCGCAGATTCACAAGGCACAGTAAATCATAGCAGAAGAACTGCAGATTCACAAGGCACAGTAATCCACAGAAGAAGAACCGCACATTCACAAGGCACAATAAACCATAGAAGAACTGCAGATTCACAAGGTACTGCAATCAATATTGAATCCCCGGCGAACACGATTTCAGCAAAGTCCCATAGAACACAATAAACTTCGACGTATTGTTGATCTAAAACAAAAATTAGCTTCTCCGTGTATTCATATTACAATGTTCACATCAATAAACTCACCCCACCGACACACATGAGGTGGTACAATTATAGCACATAAATATTCTTGCAGGAGTTTTAAGTCACTCTCGGCGACACAGCATTCACAACATTTTTATAACAAATAAATTTCCTGGTACATATTTCGCTGGTACCGTCATCAGAAGTATCGCACATACACAGTGAACATCGACGTACTACTGACTTGAAAGTCAGCCTCTCCACATAGTATCACTACGGAGAAAACGACGATCAAAACAAAATAAATTAGGCTGGACACCAAAGCCTCGGCCGTTAGTTCTTGCTCTCTTTTCTCGTCTAATATTATTATTATTTTCGTCATGTAGTTACCTATGTCATTTTAAGTTGACGTCATAATTTACGTTGACGTCACAATACTCCCCCTCCTCAAACAAAAAACAATGACCGAATTGTTTTTTGAAGAAGAAGTAAACAAACAGCGGAATACACAAACCCAGAAATCACATTCACTCGACGGAAAACGAAGCCGCTCACGGCTCACAGAAAAACACAAGTTGCCGTCCCAACGAACTCTGAAGCCATTTGACATGCTAGCTTGCTGCTGACCTCACGGACAGCCTCTCCATACCCACACAGGGTAGAGACTACACATATCTACTGACCACTCGGTCAGCCTCTCCATACCCCAACAGGGTAGAGACAATGGCTGGGCATGGGCTGCACCCCACACCCGGATGGCAATGCACATACGATGTCTACTGACCACTCGGTCAGCCTCTCCATACCCACACAGGGTAGAGACCACACATGTCTACTGACCACTTGGTCAGCCTCTCCATACCCACACAGGGTAGAGACAATGGCTAAGCATTCCCGCTCAATACTTCTGTACGCCTTCTCACGATTCAGCAACTTTCGACTAGCGAACACGACTGGGTGAAGAACATCATCATTCTCCAGGAGCAATACAGCACCAAAACCAACAGAACTAGCATCAGTCCTGAAAATAAAAGAATCACCCAATGTAGTAACAACACACAGGTGCAGAAGACGAGATTCCCTGAATCTTCGTCAAAGCTTCAGCACACTCAGGAGAGAAACGACACGTACAATCTTTCTTCCTGACGAATACAACTGGAGATGCATACGGACTATTCGATGGCTCAATGATACCAAGATCCAGTATGATACCAATCTCTCTCTCAACAACCTCTTTCGCAGAAAAGGGGATTTCATAACATTTCTTTCTAACAGGGACATCTGTTGTAAGAGGGATCTGTAATAGTACATCACCTGAGAAAGAACCTGGTTTGGGAGTCAAAATGTCCTGAAAATCATCAAATATTAGACGCAGCTCCCTGCTACTTTTGTCAGACAAAGTACAATCAAACTGTACAGAACGAACATTTTCATCTGGCATAGAAGACGCCATCGGAACAGTTAAAGTGGGTATGGGTAAAGCGTCATCACAGTCCTGGACGACACCAACTGTACAAACCACTTCATGAACAGAACAAACAGACTCCAGAGAGGGATCCACAGAAAGACTCCTGGAGAACACTCAAGAGAAACCTGTTCCTGATCACAAGCCAAAGGTGCTATCTCTGACCAAGGCACTGAAGTACCTTGTGAAAGAATGACTGTAGGTACAACATCAGAAGTAGACACAGCAGACACATCAGAAGACGTTAACTGAAAGCAAGACTTCAATGACTCATCCTTCTGTTTCTGAACAAGATCAGAACGGGAAATGTTCAGATCATCAGGGATCTGACACAAAGGCTTTTTGTCCCCAACATGTTTATCTCTAGCCCTCGTAACGGCGGCTGAAGAGAAAGGTTCACAAGATACATCACTAAACTCACCGCTCACAGAAATTCCAGGTACATTACCCACAATGAGATCTGCGACAGGGCTATCCAAGACACAACAAGTCAAATCACCCACAAAATAAGGACAACTGACTGAAACTGTAGCCAGTGGAAACTCATCCACACGACCACCAAAAGAAACACACTTCACTGTGGTTCCTAACATCTGACTGTCAGAAACTAATCCTTTGCGAACGCCACAAATGGTAGCACCAGTATCACGCAGAACAGAACTCAAAGTGCCATTCACAGAACCAGACTCCAAACGTAATTTGCCTGTGAACTCACCAGCTGCTAGACAAGCAAAAGGAGTATCAAGAACAGAGCAACAAGCAATGGACTGTTTGCTGTCAGCTGAGTTCTTGACAAGAGTGGAGTTACTAACTACAAAAAGACATTCATCTGGGTGGCTAAGGTTGCAAATTCTACAGGCGTTTCTACCTGACTTCCATGGACACCTAGCAGCTACATGTCCTGTCTTTTTACACAAAAAACACACAACACTTGCAAACTGATCAGAAGCACTTCCTGAGGGACTCTTACTACCAGATGTTTGACGGGCGCCACGACCACGATAACGGCTACCGCCAAAGTTATTTCCATGACCAGCTGAGTAACCAAATCTCTGATGACCACAATAACAGCTACCACCAAAGTCACTTCCACGACCAGCTGAGGAACCAGAGTAGTGGCCACTGTTTTGAAAAGTAGAGTATCTGTTTCCTCTGTCAGACTGACCACAGTATGGATTTCTATCAAAGTGACCAGGAGTTTTGTACCCAACAGAAGCAAAAATGTTTACATCAGCTTTCCTAGAAAGCATCTTAGTGGGATGAGCATGTCTATATGACTCTGCAGACTTGATCATTTCATCAAAAGTTTTCACATCTTTTTCACACAAAAAAGTAGCCAAGTCCTTAGAGACACACTCCAAAAACTGCTCACGCAAGATAAGATCCACCAGACCTTCAAAAGACTTATCATTTTTTGACAAAGAGACCCAACGGTCAAACAAACGCCTAAGTTCAACTGCAAAGGTCTCGAAAGGTTCATCTGAGCTAGGTTTAGCCTCACGGAAACGCTTACGAAAACCATCTGGAGTACATTGAAATTTTTTTTTAGCAAGCTCTCTTTCAAAAGCTCGTAAGACACAACATTATTTTCAGCGAGACTGTGATAGAGAGTTAAAGCGGAACCCTCAAGCAATGCTGACAGGTATGTGACCCACAAATCCTCTGACCAACCTAAGGAACGAGCATGGGTTTCAAAACGAAACAAGTAACTGTCTATATCATCAGTTCTTTCCTTGAAAGGGGGCAGCTTAGGAAGAGTAGGACGAGGGGCGTTAAACCTGGGAAAACCAGAACCCTGACTCTCACTGTCCTGTCCTGAGACCGCACTCTGCTGAGAAGCAACTTGAAACTGTATTCTTTTAGTTTCCTCTATCTCTTTTAGCTCAATTCTTCTAGTTTCCTCCTGCTCTTGGATCTGCTCTCTTTTAGTCTCCTCTTGTATCTGCTCTCTTTTAGTCTCCTCTTGCACTTTCAACTGAAATTCTTTCAACCGCATTCTTTCCTCTCTTTCCATGTCCTGGGCAATACATTTGTCAACATAGTCCAACAGAGCTGGTCCCTCCAAACCACATACCTTACCTCGTTGTAAATATTTAGCGAAAACTTTGTCCTCGTCCACAGAGGACACAACAGGACTTTCTTCCTTAGCCTTCTGTGCCATGATGAAAATATTAAATAATGTCCTGTCAAACCCGACACACACACTAGTGGATCAAATACAAACAATTGCTATCACAAGCAAAAAAGGTTTGAAACCCCTGTCCACTAAAATATTATATATGAATTCCAAAGAGGATTTTTTTTTCCAAACAAACATTAACGACAATCACTTTTAAAAAGACTAAGTATTATCAAGCTCAACCAACAAAAATATAGAGATAAACAATGAAACAGAAATTCAGGGATATGGGGAGAAAGAAAAACACAATCGGTAATCAATTCCAAAAAAATCAGCAACAAGTATAAATCAAGCAATGACATGAAAGTAATAACGAATATAATCAATGTATTGTTTTTTTTTCACACACTAAACATTCAAAATGAAACAACTATATATATATATATATATATATATATATATATATATATTTTTTTTTTTTTTTTTTTTTTTTTTTTTTTAACTGGTTCAGGGCAGCCACTCACACACTCGCTCATTCAAGAGAAAAGAACCCTAAGAACGCTGAAGAAGCAACACAATCCCCAAGTAAAGATGGAAACAGAAATAATCAGAGAGAGAAACCAAAGCCCACAAAGGAAGGAAGAACTAGGAACTTGGCCCTCGTATCTCCAGAAACTATAAGAAGGAGATACCCCGTTACGCTGGAGACGGGAAAGAAAGTAGACACAATCATACAACAAAACAGTACAACACAACTCAATTGTTCAAAAGGAAAGTATGTAAACGTGACCTATCCTTTTTAACTGGGGCAATTATAAGGGCACAAAAACAAATACTACCACTAAGGTAATTTTGAATTCAGTAGCAAAAGAAATTTAACTACGGGGTCACCAGATGTTACGGATGGTATGCGGTGCGTGTTTTGCTGTCTGACTCTCGCTCTCAAAAGTCTGGATGCGTGTAATAATTATTCCCTACACACACCCACACTATACGAACATAGACAGCCAGGCAACACACGAGTTAGATTTTTTTTTCTTCTTTATATGCTGCCTAAACCATCAAAACATACATTTATGTGAATTTGTACAAATCAATACATGTCACTACATAGCATACTGATCAAGATATCAATACATATGAAACGTCAATCATCAGATATCAGCGTGTCATATTACATATCTTGATATCACTCACAGATCTCGCCGGCGCCGTCCACAGTGTCTCACAAATACAGTCAACACACTCGGTTCCACAGTACCCAAGCCACAGTCTACAACACTAAAAGAAAACAAAGAAGAATAACCAAGGTCCCCACACAGGAAGCACGGCCGTTCATAAACACAAGCGATGAAGACGAAGAAACAGGTTCTCCACACAGCAAGCACAATAAATTACGTCGAACTATCAGAAGAAAACCCGCAGATTCACAAGGCACAGTAAATCATAGCAGAAGAACTGCAGATTCACAAGGCACAGTAATCCACAGAAGAAGAACCGCACATTCACAAGGCACAATAAACCATAGAAGAACTGCAGATTCACAAGGTACTGCAATCAATATTGAATCCCCGGCGAACACGATTTCAGCAAAGTCCCATAGAACACAATAAACTTCGACGTATTGTTGATCTAAAACAAAAATTAGCTTCTCCGTGTATTCATATTACAATGTTCACATCAATAAACACACCCCACCGACACACATGAGGTGGTACAATTATAGCACATAAATATTCTTGCAGGAGTTTTAAGTCACTCTCGGCGACACAGCATTCACAACATTTTTATAACAAATAAATTTCCTGGTACATATTTCGCTGGTACCGTCATCAGAAGTATCGCACATACACAGTGAACATCGACGTACTACTGACTTGAAAGTCAGCCTCTCCACATAGTATCACTACGGAGAAAACGACGATCAAAACAAAATAAATTAGGCTGGACACCAAAGCCTCGGCCGTTAGTTCTTGCTCTCTTTTCTCGTCTAATATTATTATTATTTTCGTCATGTAGTTACCTATGTCATTTTAAGTTGACGTCATAATTTACGTTGACGTCACACCATTCGGAGCTTGATGTGAAGAAAATTTCATTAAAATAATTATTCATATGTTCTCCGTTACGCTTTAGTCTCCCCGTTCCTCCCGTCATTTGTTACCTATCCGCCCCTTTCCCCCACCCTCTCTCTCTCTCTCTCTCTCTCTCTCTCTCTCTTTCTCTCTCTCTCTCTCTCTCAGCAATGCGTCTGGAAGAAAGGAAAAGGACACGTAAAGAAGAGGGGGCGAGGCGCGGATGGAGGAGGAGTGGGGGGAGGGGGGGGGGGGGGGGGGAGAGATTACGGTATATTTGATTACTACTAATACAGGAAGAAAAGATTATATCAACAAAGCTGCACAGCAACTAACAAGGATAAGACCATTACCAATACACATAGTCTCTTCAATACACTATTTTGAGAATCGTGTAAGCATAATATCTTAGCTACAGATATATATATATATATATATATATATATATATATATATATTTTATCGGTTTGATATTTGTTTGTTTATTTGATATTTATTCTAGACGGCATTTCAAAAAGCAGCCGGAAGAAAAAAAAACAACAACAACAAAGCTTATCTTATGGTTGAATATTTAGTCTGTGGCGTTTGATAACTCGTGGCTTACTTTTCTATATTCGACAATTGTATTATCTATTTATTCATATATTTATTATTTATTCATTTATCTATCTATTTACTTTTATTTATTTACTTATTCATTTTTCACGACTGTCTCTGGTTCACCAATTATCACGATGAACATGCGAGGGTAGCTGTTCAGGGGCGACAACTCAGGAAATTTGACTATCTCTAATGTAGCAGGGTTTTTCTCCCCCTGATTATTCGCCGTTTCGTTACTGGCGAGAACATATTTTTAGCTACATCCCCCCCCCCCCCCCCCCCCTTCTCTCTCTCTCTCTCTATCTCTCTCTCTCTCTCTCTCTCTCTCTCTCTCTCACACACACACACACACACACACAGTGAGAGCCAGAGACAAGACAAGACAAGACAAGACAAAATTCTTTATTTACGAGGATAATAGATAAGCACTGATGTGCTTTTTTACATCCAGTCCTCGCCCTGAGTAGGGTCAACAATATAAAATAAAAGGTAACAAAGGAAGCATGCAAAAGTGACTAGAACTACAATACAATACGGGATTAAAAAAAAAAAAAAAAAAAAAAAGAGAGAGAGAGAGAGAGAGAGAGAGAGAGACGCAGGAGCGAAGGGAGTGCAGGGTAAGTCTGCAGAGAGAGAGGGTGGGGGAGAAAGAGGCGAGAGTGGGTGCGATAAGAGAGCATGTTTAGAACAATCTGACAATCAAAAAATTCCAAAGAGATACAAGACAATCGATTTTGAAGCACCGGGGGAGGGAGGGGGGGGGGGGGGGGGGGCGATAGAAATAAAGCACAAATGGAGGTGGGAAATGCATAATGATAGCCCAGTCGCTACGGGTAGGAGGGGATGTCATATGAATAATAAATCAAGTCATTCCAGCAGAACCGTGGAGAGAGAGAGAGAGAGAGAGAGAGAGAGAGAGAGAGAGAGAGAGAGAGAGAGAGAGAGAGAGAGAGAGAGAGAGGAGTCACATAAGAATACAAGCATATCGACAGAATGACAAGAGGGCAGGAGGTAATAGGAAATCACACACACACACACACACACACACACACACACACACACACACACACACACACACACACACACATACATGTACTGATATAAGACATACTTACTAAACAAAATAACATACATGTGCATTTCAAGTACAAAACACTTTCTAAATAGTCAGGTATGTATATAAGGCAAAGAGGGTGGTGGTGATTGGTGGTGGATTTATGGCGGGGTATGTAAGTACTGGCACATAAGATGGTTGAAATAATGGTGTTTGAAGGTTGATATGCATTGGCGTTGTTTGGTTGATTCAGGGAGCGAGTTCCATTGACAGGAACCTGAATATGTTAAACTGGATTTGAATAAGTCAATTCTAGGAACAGGGACATGAAGTTTGGGTAGAGTCCTTGAGGAATTTATTGAGAATCTGTGAACTAATGTTGAGGGTGCCTTCCCAGACACAATCTTGTGCATTATGATCCCTTTGTTGTATTGTAATCTCAGACTTAATGGGAGAACTTGAATCTTTTTATAGTCCGAGTCCAGAAGACTACTGCTTTTTAGGAGGACTAATTTGAGTGCTCGCTTGTGTAGGCTTAACAATGGTTTGAGAGTGTTAGCGCTAGCACAGTCCCATAGTGTAGATCCATAGTCTATGTATGATTGAATATGAGACTGGAAAAAGAGCTTGCGTGAATGCAGGTCGAGGAAGCGTTTGATTTTGGAGAGTTGATAAACTTTCTGTGAAACTTTTTTGCATAGTGAGGTCATGTGAGCTTGCCAACTCATATTGTTATCAATTGTTATTCCTAGCACTTTGAGGCATGTAACCTGTTCAACGGGTTCATTTTTAAGATGTACAGGAGGAAACTTAAGAGTGAGATTTTGTCTTTTTTGCCTAGTTGTGATAAGCATGGATTTAGTTTTTTGAGGGTGAAGCGACATGTGATTTAGTTCAGTCCATTTGACGAGGTCATTCGCACTTTCTTGTAAAGTGTGTGCAAGAACAGTAACATCAGAATGATTTGTATGTATTGTTGTATCATCAGCAAAGAGTTCACAGGTGGATGTGATATGGAGAGGTAAATCATTAATGTAAATTGTGAACAGTAAGGGACCCAGGATAGAGCCTTGTGGGACGCCATAGGAAAGTGTTTGAAATGAAGAGAAAGTTGTATTAATTTTTACACATTGTTGCCTATTTGTGAGATATGAGTGAAAAAGCGTAAGTGTTTTTGTGGATAAGCCATACAATTTTAGTTTTCTAAGTAGAAGGTTATGGTCTATCACATCGAATGCTTTTTTGAAATCAATAAATAGGACACCACAATATCTGTTGTTGTTAATGCTATTTAGCCAGTCATCAACCAGGTTGATTAGGGCTGAGTGGCATGAATGGTTGTGTCGAAACCCGGACTGTCTTGGATGAAGCAAGTGGTATGTGTTAAGGTGGTGTATTGTGTGCTTGTTTATATGTTTTTCCAAAGGTTTGGAAATAGTGGAAATGATTGAGATTGGTCTGTAGTTTGCAGGGTCTGAGCTGTCACCTGCTTTGTAGAGAGAGAGAGAGAGAGAGAGAGAGAGAGAGAGGAGAGAGAGAGAGAGAGAGAGAGAGAGAGGAGGGGGGAGAAGTGGGGTGAGGGGGGGGGGGGGGGGGGGGGGGGGGGGGAGGGGGGGGGGGGGGGGGGGGTGGGGGGGGGGGGGGGGGAACAGATGCAAAAAGCCTGAAGTATGTATGACTCATGAGAAAGTTTACAGGAGTGATCAGGCGAATCGCATGATGTAACAATTTATAGATGAAAGAGACAAGGATGAAAAAGAAAAGGTTTAATTAACCTGGTCTCTGATTCATTAGACTTTCTGTACAGAATCCACGCAATCTTCAACCGAAGCGAGATAACTGTTGAATTTAACCTTCCACGTACATTGGGGGTATTTAATACACGGGAGTAATGATTTTCACTTGACAGCGGAGTCAGTTTTTTTTTTTTCTTTCTTTCTATCTGTCTGTTTGTCTGTCTGTCTTTCTTTCTTTTATTAAGCTATCGCCTCATGATTTTGTGGCTTTGTCAATCAAACATGAGACCTCTTCTGTCACACATTTTTCTTCTTTCTTTCTTCCTCTTCTCCTTTTCTTCTAACTTCTTCTTCTTTACTACCTTACCTCTTCTTCTTCTTCTTCTCTTTTTCTTCTATCTCTGTCTGTCTGTCTCTTAATTTCAAAGCAAACAAAGGAATAATGAAGAAGAAAAAAAAAAATGGCAGTGCTTTGTTTTCCACGGAAATATTAGACAGGTTCCTGGAGACTCACGACGTACAGCTAGGCTTTAGTCTCTCAGTAAACACATGGGTCTCAGGCCCCAGCAAGGCTTAGGCATGGGTCCCCGGAGCTCAACGACGTATAGCGCTTAAGAAAATTGTAGGTGTCGTACGAGTTGGACTCGTTAGACAGACGATTTTTTCGAATGATGTATCACCTTTATCCTCCAGCTGCCGTCTTATGTTTTCTGCCACTCCACTTTATGCCGAAATGTTCTCTAACTGGTGCACGAAATTACCAGAAATATATACAGCCTACTCAATCTTCGTATCTATGTGCCTGGCAGCTGCATACACCTGTTGGCGTTACAGTGATAAATTATTGTTCTTGTTGTTATGATGATGATGATGATGATACGTAGTAGTAGTAGTAGTGGTATCATCATTGTCGCCGTCGTCGTCATCCTTGTTACTATTATTATCATCATTATTATTACTATTGTTATCATACTATCATTATTAATTTAATGTGTTCGTTACGGTTGGTTTTTTATTCCCAATTTGTGTTCACTATCCTTATGTAGGCTAGCGGTTTTCGACGCCATCGTCATTATCATGTTGGAAAAGGCTGGCGTCACTGATAGTCTACTGACGCCATCGTCATTATTACTTTGGAAAAGGCTTGTGTCACTGATAGTCTACTAACGCGCCCGCATGAGCCCCTGGTTCACCCCACCCCCCTCCGCCCCGTCCTTCCCCCCCTCTTTCATCCACCTTTAAAAAAAACAAAACAAAAAAAAAACGCAAATCTGCAAAGTCGTCGATCAAAATTCTACACACACACACACACACACAAAAGAGTAGCGCAAGGGTAAGGCACTCTGCCAAAAAGTAAAATTTGTACAGAATCTGATCATAAGATAAAGGACTATTTTCTTTCTTTCACACACACACGCACACACACACACACACCACAGCTACCACCAAGTCTCATTTCTGTTCCAACAGTCTAACAGGAATTGCGTTAATCAAGCACCGCTTTTTACATGATCGCCATCGCCTTGATTTGTACCTAACCGATAGGCCTACATCATTTCTGTCTCTATGTATGTGCAACGAAGCAGAAACTCATGAACCGTTTAAGAACACATCAAATTTCGGTCCTAATTTACAAAATCCAGGAAAGTAGTTTCTATTTAAAGTGAAACGGGAGCGCATGGGAGCAGTTACTTCTGTCTTATGCGTGTGGTATGCGCGATTGTGTCTGACGCATTGATTGCCACATTAGGTCTGAGGTAGGCTAGTCTTAAACTATGTTTTTCAAAACTGTACGCGGCGTCGGTGGCAACACACGAAGACTGTAAAACACAAATCCTGTTGCATATGAAATATTGTCTACATTTAGACTACTGATGTAAGTTTCGTTTCAGCATGTCTTGATTCTTGTTGATTCTGAGAATTCAAATGCTTTCATGCAAATGAATGTGTGTGTGTGTGTGTGGGGTGTGAGTGTGTGTGTGTGTGTGTGTGTGTGTGTGTGTGTGTGTGTGTGCATGCATGTATGTGTGTGTGTGTGTGTGTGTGTGTGTGTGTGTGTGTGTGTGTGTGTGTGCTGACAACCACATTTGACTATCTTAAATAAATGTTAGTGAACCGAAAAAAAAAAAATTCCAAAAACAACAACAACAACAACAACAAAACAAACAAAACGAACAAAAACCATGGACAAACGAATCACAAGAAAAAACGTGACGAGTTTCGACTTCTTAGACGCGCAGTTTGCCAAAAGAACTGACATGTTTGTAAGGCTACTCCAGCTCTATCTTTAATTAAGGACACCCAACCTGCCAATGAGACTGTTGCTCTCTTACCTGGAGTATTCATCAAGACATCTGTTCAGGAAAAAAAATGACTGTGCCACTGTATGTAGCGCCACTGCCAGACTCAATACTTTACAGCAGGTAAACACTGTGAAAATACTGGCCACTGCATGTTTACAGTCCGCAGTTAAGAATGAGAATGGCCCATAGTCCAACGTTTAGAGTGTTTGCATGTGGAGCTGACTACCGTGAGTTCGAACCATTCGCGGGGTCAGATTTCTTTGGCTTGAACCCCCCTTCCCCTCTCTCACCCATCAGTAAATGAGTACATGTACCTGATTCAGTTCAGAGAAGGTCTAAAGCGGCAGAGATAGAGGGGTAGGCACCGCCTTCCCTCTTGCTATGCCCTAGACACAATGTAATTCTGACAGTTCACTACCATCACGGCTTGTGGGCCATGGAAACTGTATATACATAGCACTCTACCCTAAGTCATTGCACAGTTGTAAAGATGTTGTCACTATTTCAGTCCACAGTATTCTCTATTCAGGATTCCTTCGGTGTGCCTCGGGCAAGATGGTGACACCCCATTGCTTCTTGCAAAATGGACTTGGACAGGGAGTTATGGCGAGATATACGCCTGTGATAAATAAGCTTATGACACTTGATAACTGCAAAGGCATGTTTATTTTCAGTTTCGGTTTCAGTTTCATCAATGAGGCGTCAGTGCATACGGACTAGTCCATATACGCTACACCACATCCGCTAAGTTTTGAGACCACACTGCGCATGATTTAAAGCTGATGTACACATGAGTAAGTAGCTAGAATAAGATAGTTTAAGAAGAAGATCTCGTGGCTACGACTTAGCAGATGTCTGATCCATGCATTAGCCTAGCACACTGGTCAGACCTTTAATTCGTGTTCGCCATCATGTACATCTCCTTGACTTGCTGTGGGAAAAGGCTATGTGTTATACATTTTGTATATGAGGTGTGGACACGCATCTGAAGCATTTATTTTTGATTACCTGGATGCTTCATACAAGGTCTTCTCTCAGTACTCAGCTTTCTTGTACACAGAGAGATTGACATCACCACTGAGTGATTTTTTCAGTGTCCAAAATTGTTATTATTAGTAACATGATAGATACACAGCTTCCTCCCCCACCCCTCTCCCCATAGCATTCAACACAAAGGAGAAGTAAAATGAAATGAAATGAAATTAAATTAAAAAAAAAAAAAGAAATAAAATGAAATAAACCAAAATAAAATGAAATGAAATAAAATAGAACAGAACAAAACAAAGCAAACAGAAACAAAATAAAACAATGTAACAGAAATAAGTAGAGTAAGCTTGATTAACCCACTCTGCAGCTTCTTTTGCTTACGATGAACGTAAAATAGGAAAGAAACAAGATGAATCTGTTAAAGAGTTACACTAATTGAAAGAAAAAAGAGTAGTAGGAAAGAAAATCTCGCTTATTAAGTACCATTTTTTTCCTTCTCAGTAACGCCAACACACACACACACACACACACACACACACACACACACACTCACACACCATGATATTCTCTGTTGTCATGCTCACACTCAAAACGGTGCCGCTTTTGATCCTGCCTACTAGTATACATTGAACAAATAAGAATTAATATGCCCTTTCACTTGAATCAAGTTAAAGTTTATAGTGGATAGCACGATTTATTCTCCAAAACGTAATAAACAATAGTGGTACAAAAGATGTGTGCTCAACGCCACCTCATTCAAGAGACAATATTTCACGACAAACGGACACTCACCCTAAACTATTTCATGGCGCCCTGTGTTTACACACAAACTATCTCGAAGACTGGAAAATGAAGGGTGTCGGTGTTTTGCAATCGATGGCCTGCGGTCGATGGTGAGTGAATTATTGTGTGTTTCTATGTGAGGCAATAGGATAGAGAAAAGATTTATGATAAACCTGAAGTTTAGAGCACCCCTTCTTTTGACACTCACTCGACCATTTTTAATAGTTGCGTTCGGTCTTGCTCTCCTTGAAGTCTGTCATGTCTCTCACTCATTGGGTTTGAAAAAAAAAAAGAAAATGAAACAAATAAAAAAAGATGAAAGCAAAAAATCGATAAATAAAATAAGTAAATAAGATAAGCAAAATAAATAAATTGAAAAAAGAAAAGAAGAAAGCGAACTTGTAATTGTGTAAGTTGTTGAAGTGTAATTCAGACAGGCATCTGCTAACTCGTGCCCCAAGGCCATCATACCATACCATACTGCTACAGACTGGATTAGGCTATTCAGCCTTTAGTCAGGTCTTCTTCACAAAAACTGGTAAATCCTACAGTATAAACTTTTTGCGTGGGTGATGATAGCGCAGCAATCTGAAAGTCTGTCTAATCAAGTATCTACAGTCTGCCCAATGACTATTAGTATGGTATAGTATAGTCGGCTCCAAATGCAAGTAGGCGTTTAGGCCTGTCACCGATTCTTTTCAGGTCTCAGTTCTTTCCTTCGATTATTCAGACTGGCCTTAAAGCTATCGAGAGATGGTGCATTAACCACTTTTTCTGGGAGCGCGTTCTAGGGATTCACCACTCTATAGGCGAAACAGTGCTGGCACAGTGAACTTTCGCAAATCTTTTTCCTGAGCTTCAGATTATGCCCACGGGTCTGCTTAGCACTGTTTTCCATCATAAAAGGACTCTTTGCGTTGTATAGCCCATGAGTGAACTTACAGGTTTCAATCATGTCACCCCTGTCCCTTCGGTACTGCATGCTGGGGATCTTCATTCTGGCAAGTTGCTCTTCATAGGGACAGTCAACCAGACCAGGAACCATCTTTGTTGCTCAAATCTTTTCTGTATTTGTTTGCCTGTTTCACTTGCGTATTTGTTTATTTAATTTTGTTACCCCTGTGTACTGTAGCTTCATAGGCACATGTGGGGTTCTGGATCCTTCTCAATTCACTCTCCCCTCTCTCACCGACCCGACCCTCCCCCCCCTCCCCCCCCCCCCCCCCCCCCCCCCCAACAGGTAGGCTGTTATACAGAACCCTGGCGAACCCAAGTAAACAACATCACAGATCAGCTGAAGGACAAAGTAGGCATCCATAGCAAGGACAGGAAAACTATTATCAATAAAATTTTTGGACCAGATTCCATCATAGAGGCCACAGAAGAAGCACAGCTGGTCTGCAGGATAGAGGCAGCTAGGGCACAAATAAGAGCAACAGCATCCCTTTTTTTTTTTTTTAACTATATTTTAACCGTCATATAGTGCCCTTGCTGCAGGAAAATTTCAAAACATCAAAGAAGCTAGGATTTGTGGGTTTATCAATGAAGTGGGAGATAAGATAAGATAATGTTGCTTATAGCCCAGCCGACCGCAAGGGGCCACATCAGGGCTGTATCAATGAAGTGGACTAATAACAACTGTGAATCATGTTTTAAAACAAGCAGTTCAGTGGAAATCCCAGAAGTTAGCTGACGTAGTAGAAAAGATACTGGAGCTAGTAGAGGGACACTATAAGGAAATCTGGAGAAGCCTGCTTGGTGTTTCAGTTTTCATGAATTTAGATTTGCATGACAACATACCAGGAAAGAAACGACAACAAAAAATTCACTGGGTGACACTAATGCGAGTATCGGTGTGTGCTATTTCACTTCTACTAACTCATATACTGAAATATGCAAGCAAAAGAAAAAAAAAATCACAGGCATGCAGGCTTGGTTCCTACAAGCACTCTACAAGTATGGTTTCATGACTGTTACCAGCTCAATCACACTTTGCTAGTACCAGACTTCTTTTTTTTTTCTTTGTTCACTCAGACAGGAACCCCAGAGGCACTGACGAAGGCTGCTGTAGGGCTGAGGCCCTCCAGTGATCCATAAAGCTTTTCCCTCATCAGTGTGTTGGCAGGCCAGGCCTCTGTCCTTAGCTGTTCATGTGTGGGAGTAGCAGACTGAAAATAGTCTTGTAACCATCTCTAACTAGTGACTTCTAGGTTAGCAATGCAAAAGTAAACTTTTTTATCAAATGCTAAAACATACACTGAAACTACTGTTGTTCATCTGTCAAAATAACCGGACAGCATACAACTGGCAGTACACAGTGTTTGAAAAATCTGAATTTAGCTTAAATTGCAAATGATGCTACTGACCAACAGAAGGGGCAGCACTAGATGTGCTTTATTTATTCTTTTTTGAAAAATATTTTCTAGATTCAGGTTTTTTGTTTTGTTTTTGTTTGTATGTTTTGTTGTTGTCGGTATGTACACACACACACACACACACACACACACACACACACACACACACACACACACACACACACACACCTACTTAAATCATTAGATTACAACTGATTCAAAGTCAAAGATGAATGAATTGACTCTTACCTGTTCACTCCTCAGTTATCAAGTGTCCATGTTTGATGCCACACTGTTGGTGCCTTACGATCACAAGCATTTTCTGCAGTTCCATTCTGCCAGTTTCTGTACAAATTCAAAGTCTGAAGAAATTACTTTCAGTCTGATATATGATACAATATATTTGCCTAGATTTTCTTTATTTTATGTTCAGTAAACTGTCATAAATCAATTTCTGTTACTAAATCATCGCCAAAATGTCTGAACTGGTTAAACAAGAAAGAAAGAGAACAAATCATTGGCATGCCTCTGAGACTCACCCACCAATCTCTACCAGCAGTATTGTTTTGATGATCACTGGCACATCTGCACGACAGTCTCCAGTAGAACTAGAACCCTGGGGTCGTTTGTTTTCCCAGAAAGCCCAATGAAAATTTGAATCTGACATCTTTCAGATCATTAACTCTAGATCACTGTTGCAGCTGTTTCTGATTAGATTGTAAGTGTAACATGAATTTTTGTTTTATGTGCATTGATACTATTATTAGTATTACTAGATAGTGCTTCACACAATGCACACAGCTACTGGTCATTTTCACATTATACAAACAGCAGATTATGTATGTAAAAGAGAAAATGCATCAGTTAACTCTTAAAATAATTTGATGTAATCCTGAGAGAATTGTAGTGGAAGTGTACCTGCAGTTTCAATGTATATGATGATTACTGACGACCAGATTAATGAGGTCATGAAATTCAGTTATTTTCAAACAAGACAACGAGACAGGGCTCTAATCATTGTATGACAGACATTCTCACTTGACTGTTTCATAGCACCTCATGTATGAGCTGTCTGAAAGATGATGGAGTGAGTCATGGTTGTTGTAGATGGCATGCAAGAAGTCAATGGTCAGTTGAATTTTTTTGTGTCCATCCTAAAGGCCTTTAAAGAGATTTTAATGGTGCATTTGGGATGTGAAGAAATAAACAAAAGAAACCAACACAAAACAACAACAACAGCAATAAAAACCAAAGCAATAACAGATAAACTTGAAATAGAACCTTCAAAAGATTTTGTTACTTGTTACTCCTGCTACGATCGTATTATTATGAATGATTAGCACCCCCCCCCCCCCCCCCCCCCCCATTCCCCCTCATTCTTCATTTTTGAGAACATGCCTGCCCAAAATGCTGTCATACTCTGAGTCTCAGTAACTAAGTTGTATTTCCTTTTCTTTTCACAGAAATAGTATGGTTTTCCACCTGTAGACGCTGGTCAACATAGAATGGGATGTGGAGCCAGTAGCAAGGCACTGGAGCAAACTGCAACTGAAGGAAGTCTTGGTACTGCTGCAGGCAACCAACCTGTTCAGAACAGCAAAAACATGTATAGAAAAGGTAGATTACAGAGAGAGAGAGAGAGAGAGAGAGAGAGAGTGTGTGTGTGTGTGTGTGTGTGTGTGTGTGTGTGTGTGTGTGCGCGCGCGTGCATGCATGCATTAGCGTATGAGTGTTAGAGTATGTGTGTGTGTGTGTGTGTGTGTGTGTGTGTGTGTGTGTATCACAATTAACATGCAGGTTTTTCCTTTAATGGTGAAATTTAACTTTTAGATTTACCACGAATATCGTTATCACCAGAAATAAGCTAGTATATCCCATTGGCCTGAATATTTATTGGCAATAAAACAAAAATGTTTGTGACCCATGTTTTATTTTTTGAAGTAAATAGCGATTAAAAAAAGAGATAAAACATCATACACATGCGCACTTGCAAAAGCAACACACACATGCATACTCATACACATGCAGTTAAAAGTTTGAATTTTCTAAAAATTGTCAGTCACTCTCCATGGGAACAGGATCCCAAAGTTTTGTTGCATTTAGCAACCAGTCTTGTACGATCAAGATTGACTTACGGACAGGAAGTATTCTTTTCTGCTCCGCGATCGCATTTAAAGAAACTTCAAAGAATTGACAGTAAAGCTGTAAAGTTGGCCCTGGGTGTACCTGTGCACACTAAGTCCTCTGAAGCTTATAAGATAGCAGGCCTTTTGCCACTTGATGAAGAAAGGAAAATAAGTTCTGTAAAATATGTACTGAGACGGATTACTGTGGACGACCTTGAAGAGTTAAATACACGATCCGACATTGATTTTTCGAAAAATGCACAAAAAAATTCAAATTTAGAGACGCTTCATTCATATGTTTCAGACGTTTTTAATTCATCAAAGATCGACCCACACGAGGTTGCGCCTCGCGTACTGGTTCCGCCGGTACCCCCTTGGAACTAACGGAAGTAACAGTTAACATTTTTTCTTCTGATCTAAATAAAGCGATTTCGCCGCATGTGTTAGCAGCATCTGTCAAAATTGACATGGAAGAAAAGTTTACTAACTATTTAAAAGTATACACTGACGGCTCAGTTCTTGATGATGGTAGTGCGGGATCTGGCTTTGTAATTCCAGATTTCAAAGCTGAAAAATCATATTATTTAGGTAAGGGTCATTCCATATTTACAGCTGAACTAGTTGCTGTCCTGATGGCATTAAATTATTTAATTTCCTTGCCAGTCTCAATATTTAATGTCCTGTTTTGTGTTGATTCACAGTCAGTATTAAAAAGTTTGCATTGTTTTGAAAATACACAGAGAGAGGAATTATTATTTGAGATTAAGTACATGTTGCGCTGTCTTTACATGAAAGGTACTAATGTCGTATTTTCTTGGGTTCCATCGCTCACCTCCTTCGTATTTAACGATCAATCAGATAGAGGAGCAAAAAGGGGAGCAAAGAATATATTAGGTAGTATTAAGGTTGATTGTCCTTTGTCATACAAGGAAATTAGTCATATAATCGAGAGGGATTTCTCGAGTCAACACAGTTCCTCATCAAAACCTCGTCAGCAAACTCTGTCAAACTTTGTGTTGATTAGCTGACCGGTTTCAAGCCTGACTTTTAGACTTTTATGTAATTCCCTACGAACCAAGTATTGCCAGACTGTTAAGTGTGTATGTCGTGGAGATCTTTCAGTTCAACATGTGATTTTTGATTGTGAACTAACGAAACCCTTTTTGAATGGTGTTATACCAAGTGCTGACACTGGGCACGTTAATGTGTTTGACTTTTTAGATTCGTTGCCAGTTGTTTCTCTTGTTAAATTAACAAGTAACCTTTTGCAAACTCCATTAAGGAACATTTTATAATCATAATCGTAAGTTAGATTACTTTAGTTATTTTCCCCTAATTTTTCATAGTTACTGTCCTATAATTCATCTATCCTTTATTTTTGTTCTATGTAACCATATTGTCCTCTTCTCTTCTTTTATGATAATAGTCTAAAATTGTAAACACTATGTTATTTAGACGTCTGCAATCACCTATATGTGTGACGAGACGTAAAACAGAATTCCTTCCTTCATGCACATGCACACTCATGCATATATACACAGATACACACACAAACACACACACAC
>CM065722.1:70663667-70698667 GCA_033310375.1 Conus canariensis | reverse complement strand
TCTGTCTTTTATTTTTGTTCATCTATTTACCTACTCATTCGCTAAATTCACTTTGACATATTTGTTTGCTTCACCATTTATTTTAGTGATTTAAGTATCCATTCAGATATTTATTTTCTAGACTTTTTGTTTTTAACCTGCTGTGGAAGAGAAGTTAAAAAAAAAAAAAGATGGCTACAAGTAACACAATTAGATGTGACCCATGAGGCAAAATGGTTGACATCATTACATTATTCACCATAGTTTATAAGGAGCTGAAGAAGGTTAATAACACAATAAAACAAAAAATGCTGCTGCCTAAGCACACCAGTTTGTTTGTTTTGTTGAAGTTTGTTTGTTTTGTTGAATCATTATTATAACAGATTTCTCAGCAGGATTTCAGATTGCTGTTGCAGCTCTTTATTTTCCTCTACATGTTTTTGTTTTTCTCTCATAGTGGATTTTTGTTTTTCTCCTACCCAGTTTTGCCTTGGATTGCTGCTTTATTATGATGGGAGTTATCTGCCAGAGTCAGGTGATTGCAGCTCGCATGCAGGTCCTTGGTTTATTTGTCTCATTCAAAAGACTGGCGCTCTGTTTAGGTTTGTTGGGGATGGAAGATATGGAGACAAGGGTAGAATGGGAGGGATGAGGTGGGATGGAGGGGAAGGGGAGGAGAGATAGGAGGGGGAGAGGTAGGGGGGAATGCATGCATCTGTGGATGCTGCTGACATGATTCATAGGCTGACAATTTCGTCACTTCTTTTACATGAGTCTTGGCGGCCGGCCCCTTTTTTTCCGCTGACAGATCAGAGAATGGCTCAGCTGTTTGGGTCTTCTTGCATCACAGTTCTCCCCCCATAAACCATGATGCAAGAAACATCTGATCAACGGAGCCATTTTCTTTCTTTTATCGAATCCTGAGGCTGATACACAGGATATGAATAACAAATGGTGCACAGGTGTCGGTCCAAAAAAAAAAAAAAAAAAGAGACCATGTGTGTATGCATCCATGTGTGTGTGTGTGTGTGTGTGTGTGTGTGTGTGTGTGTGTAGACATAATATGTATGTGCTTCTCATTCATATCTGCTGGTGCATATATGCATATATGAATATTCTGTTTTTGTATCTGTGTACTATGGATATGTGGGTGAGAGAGAGAGAGAGAGAGAGAGAGAGAGAGAGGGAGAGAGAATGAATTTGTGTGTGAGAGAATGTGTGTATGTGTGCATGTATGTGTGTGTGTGTGTGTTGTGTGACTGTGTGTGTGGCTGATTGTGCATGTGCTTATTTGTTTGCCTGAATATTCTGTATTTTCTTTGCCTTTTTATTGGCAATATATAGAAGAGAGAAAAACAATGTATGGGTTTGCAAACATACCTGATGTACATAAGGACCAACTATGGACGCCGTGGACAGGGAAAGAAGTGTTTTGAATAGTGTGTGTGTGTGTGTGTGTGTGTGTGTGTGTGTGTGTGTGTGTGTGTGTGTGTGTGTGTGTGCTGTTTGCTCATCTGTTGTTGTTGTTTGCACTTCTTTCCTTTTGAGTGTCTGTAACTGTTTGGCAGACACTTATGTACTTGTTCACATGACTACTGTATGGACTTAATGGGGTTTTTTTTGTTTGTTTTTGTTTTCATGTTTGTGTAATAAAACAATAAAAAAAATCACCCCTTCTGTCCGCTGCAGACTGATGATCAGTCAGCGTTGTCGTTTCCTTTCAGTCTGACAGCCCTGTGTTTGAAGGGTCCCTCACGCTACTACACAACTGCGCCAGGAACAGGCAAAAGAAGCAACGTTTCCGCGACATCGATGCGATTCCACTGCTGACTCCGTTCCTTGCCAGAGAGGAGAAAGGTAGGCACTGGTGCCATGCCCACCTTGGTAAAGTGTGTGACAGTTCTGTAACTAGAAAGGTAGGCACTGGTGCCATGCCCACCTTGGTAAAGTGTGTGACAGTTCTGTAATCAGAAAGGTAGGCAGTGGTGCCATGCCCACCTTGGTAAAGTGTGTGACAGCTCTGTAATTAGAAAGGTAGGCACTGGTGCCATGCCCACCTTGGTAAAGTCTGTGACAGTTCTGTAATTAGAAAGGTAGGCAGTGGTGCCTTGACCACCTTGGTAAAGTGTGTGACAGCTCTGTAATTAGAAAGGTAGGCACTGGTGCCATGCCCACCTTGGTAAAGTGTGTGACAGTTCTGTAATTAGAAAGGAAGGCACTGGTGCCATGCCCACCTTGGTAAAGTGTGTGACAGTTCTGTAATTAGAAAGGAAGGCACTGGTGCCATGCCCACCTTGGTAAAGTATGTGACAGTTCTGTAACTAGAGAGGTAGACACTGGTACCATGCCCACCTTGGTAAAGTGTGTGACATTTCAATGGCAAAGAGTGTCATATGACACAGACCTGAATCTAGAAAACCAAAAATAAGCAAAAAACAAAAAACAAGCCCCCCCAAAACCTGCCTACCCAGTTTTTATTGGTGATGTTACCTAAAACTTATTTTTTTTTAATCATGGCCTTGATGATAAATGATGAAGACTCACTGATGTATGGCGTTTAACTTTGGCAGATATGAAGCTGCTGTCTCTCCTGACATTGTCCTACATCATTGATGAGGAAGACAACCACCTGCTCTTTGCGGATGCCTCCGACTTTGACTTTCTGCTGGAGGCTGCAGCGTTCGCCTGGGAGGAGGAGGATCACCGCGACACCAATGGATACAGTCTGGAGGAACTCTTGCAGGGGCTGGGGAACCTGGCGCAGAATGACGACAACAAGAAAATGCTGATGGAGAAAGGTGTGTGAAAATGCCAGTGTCAGAGAGATAATTGATTTCCCCTATGGAATTTTGAAAAAAAAAGATTGAAAAAACCAAATTTTGCACTTTTTCTTTCTTGTTTGTTTTTGTTTGGTTTTTTTTTCTTTTTTTTTTCCTTGCATTTTTTCTTTGAATGTTCTTTCTTTCCTTTCTTTGTAGATAATTTTACACTTTTTTTTTTCCATTCTTTTTCCTTTCGACTTTTTTTTTCCTCTTTCTTTTCATGTTTCTTTCTTTCCTCTCTTTGCAGGTAAGAGTAGAGCACCAGTAGTCATGCACTGGGGTGGGACTGGTGTGTTCATATCCATACAGCCTGAAAGTAGTTTCCATTATACATGTCTGTGGCCAGTTTGAGCAAATGTACTGTGTAGAGAAATTCCTGGAGTTGTATGTAATTTGCTATATGATTTGGGATAAAATTTGCTACATTACAGTTCAGAAATATTTTTTTCACACTTTCTGTAACTATTATGGTTCCTACACATGAAATGGAGTGATGTAATTTGTTTCATGAAATTTCACTTTTTTGATGGGCCGCATTCTTGGAAAATAATGAAAGTATGGAGATATCGAGAAGGAAAAGTTGTGGGGAGGGAGAGGGGCGGGGGTGGAGGGAGAGAGAGAGGGAGAGAGAGAGAGAGAGAGAGAGAGAGAGAGAGAGAGATGCCAATGTTTGCTTTGCAACTTACTAAATTCTTTAACAATATTGACAGCAAACAATCCTATTGAAAAATCTTTTATTACCATTGTTGCTTGATTGCTAAGTCTACTGCAGAACTCAGTCTGGCTTGCACAGATCTATGAGGGAAATGAAAAAGTTAAATGAAAGTCTTTTTGTTTTTTGGGTTTTTTTTTTGTTTTTATTCTTTGTTTTTTAAGTGAATCATATATGTTAAGGAGATAATACATAAAGGCTGTTGGTTGTAACTCTTCTCCTGTTTTTAATTTTTTTTTTTTTCTTTTTGGAACTATTCAAGTCTAGGAGTCTTGGGGTAATGGAAGCACTTTGGAAGAAGGCGCCATCAGGAAAGGAGGGAGTCTAGGCTGAGTGGAGTGGAAGGCGTTGGGGATTGAAAGGTGTCCAGGAGTGGAAGAAAGCAGGGGGAATAGGTTGGGTGGGCACGGAGAGTTTGGGGGGGGGGGGGGGAGGGGGGTAAGAAATTTGCGGAGTGGAAGGTGTTTGGGGAAGAGGAAGGAATTTTTAGTGGAGAAGGAATCTGTTGTCTTGTTATTCATCAGAGGAATCTGTTGTCTTGTTATTCATCAGAGGAATCTGTTGTCTTGTTATTCATCAGAGGAATCTGTTGTCTTGTTATTCATCAGACTAAAGTCATTCTTATTTATACTTAAATCATAATTGGGTATGAGGTCTGCCATACAAGAAACAAACAAAATTTTGAGAAATGAACATATAGCTGTGGGAACAGGGAGATATTTGTTATAGTGTAAAACATGCAAGTTGTAAAATATTTGTTGAAATATTCATGTCATCACAGGCTGTTGCTAGGCTGATGTCAAAATAACATCAAACCTTGAAACATCAAATTCATATGCATGTCATTTAATCCTGTTTCAAAAGAGTCTTTTGCATAGCTGTCCATCTGTTCACAACCGATAAAGGATCTTTAACGTGCCAAAATATTGTACATCCTGAGTGGAAAGTGTGTTGCAGGTAATGTATTCTATTCAAGCCATTGCTTCTTTGTACACATGATATTAGTTTCTAACTCCCTAAATGAAAAACTGAATGGAATCCCAGTGTTGTTCTCTGTTTTTCTGTGTTAGAGATTCTGTTTCTTCCTTTCATGAGGCACTGTGGCCTGTATGAATAAACTGTTCAGTGTTTTTAACATCACCCATTATCATTATTGTTATTATAATGAATACTTATATAGCGCCTATTCTCGCTAGAGACCAAGCTCTCAGCGCTTTACAATCCACACTTGTTTACACAACGGGCTGCCTACCTGGGTAGTGCCAACTGAAGAGCTGCCAGCTGGCACTTCATTCAGTCGTTTCCCATGTCATCCAGTCAATATCGTTCAGTATTGTTCACTCAGTTTCCTCACTTCCTCTATTCTTTCCATTTCTCATGCAGGGTGCATGCTATGTGTAACGTGTGTAACAGAATGAAAATGGAGGGGGGGGGGGGAGGGGGGTGTGTGTGTGGGGGGGGTCACGTCTTTTTCATTCTTTACTTTTTTAAGGTAATCATTTTCACTTGATGGCGTCTGGAAAAGTTTTCTCTTAATCATTGTGTGTGTGTGTGTATGTGCGTGTGTGCATGTGTGTGTGCGTTCATGCGTGCGTACATGCGCATGTGTGTTTGTAGCTCTTTAAACATGTTTTTGTCGTTTGTCATTTCTCAGACGTGTTGGAGCTCCTGGCGCCAGTTCTGGAGACCGGCAGTGATGTTGAGAAACAGGAGGCGGCCCAGATCATTTGGAAGCTGGCCTTTGACAAAGGAAACAGGAGCAAGATGGAGGTCAGTTATTCCTAGGTCATTACCCAGTGAATGAGTCGGGTCATTTCCTGTTCCTTTTCCTGTGGTCCAGAGCTGCCAAGTGCTATGTTTTGGTGTAGCATGCCACAGTTTTGATGACTATGCTACACCAGAAACAAATCTGGGGGGAAAAAATGAAATTCTTCACAGACTTAGCTGTGGCTTAAATGGAATGGAGATAACATCAATCCCTAGAATGTAGACTTATTTCGTCAAAAAAACAACACACACACACAAAAAGAAAATTATCAAGGTCAGTAAGGAAAGGAGAAAAAAAAAAAAAAAAAACAAATCGCCAAAGATGATTGCGAATTTGCTGCCACTTTGATTGGTTTCCTTGTTGTCATAACTGATCTGAAACCCAAAGCCCAGGCTTATGTCAAAGAACTCTGGCAAGAGGAATGGAACTTGCAGATGGATAACAAACTCTTTAAAATCCGTCCAGACCTGAAAGAGTTTTTAACCATATACCTGAGATGGAATTTTGCATACATGCCACTCCTTTTACACCCATTCTTATCTTTTAAAAGGTGAAGAAGCTCTGTGGTGCATTCCATGTCATGTACCACTCACAGTGAAGCATATTCATTTAGAGTGTTGGGACTTGCATGATGTGAGACATAAGCATTTTACAGCAGAGTCCTTAAAAACCTTGTTCAGAGATGTCCCACCTGTTGTGGTCTTTGAATTTCTGAAAGCGATCAACAATTTTCATCTGATCTAAGATTTTACAAAAGAAAGATTTTTTAACAAAATTTGCAGTGTGTTTTTAGAATGTGAATTTTAAAGGGTTGTGTGAAAGTGTTTTTTTTTTTAAAGACTTGTAGGTTGACTTCAACGCAGTGACAGCCCTGGGCTATAAGCAACATTACTTTACCTTAGCTATCTGATTTTCTGAAGGACAAGTCAAAACCTGGCAATAACTTTTGAGACTTTTGTTGGTCCGCCATGATGTCATGTGTGAAACGAAATGTAACTGAAAGTGCTGTTGAGTCTGATTTGGGATATTTCATGTGAGTGCTATGCTTAAATTTTGAATGCTACACTTAGAATGTCAAAATGTACACTTCATGCTTTTGAGGCCTGGGCAGCTCTGATAGTCTTTTGTGTCTATCTAGCTGTGTGTCTGTCTCTATGTAGACCTGTCTTTTATATCTGTTCAGTTGTGTTTGTTTATCTTTTTGTAAACCTGTCTTCTATATCTGTCTAGCTGTATGTCTGTCTATCTCTATGTAGACCTGTCTTTTATATCTGTCCAGTTGTGTTTGTCTGTCTTTATGTAGACCTGTCTGTTTGTCTGTCTGTCTGTTTTTTCCACACATACATTCCACCAGACAAAGTGAATGCATCAACTTCCTGGGGTTTGAGATGGCAAGAAAAATGACTCTAAGATCACTTGAAAGCTTATGTAGGTATTCTCTTATTCTTTTCAGATTGTATTCCCAAGCGTTTACAGATAATTGGACATTGTTCCCTGCCTCCCCCCCCCCCCCCCCCCCCCCGCCCCCGCCCACCTCCTTCTTCCAACCAAGGCCTAACCTTTTCATGATGTCCCTTACTTACAGGGGCACCAAACTTTGGAATGAAATTTAGATCCACTTGAAAAACAGATCTGGTTTATCATCTTTCAAAAAGATGTATTATCAAAAAATCACTGGAACAGCTCTGAATTGCCTGCTGGTTTTCAGAATATACCTGCGTCTCAAGACTTCATGCTGGTTTTTTTTTTAAATTTCCTTCCATGTCGAAGTGAGGGTACATGTTTTCATTATCCAGTACATGGACTTCGGCTCTGTGTATGTAGGCACACTCATGCACCTGCCTGTGTTACATGTGTGTGTTGGGGGCTTGTTTTTGGGATGCATGCAAGCTGTGTGTGAAATGTTCTTTGGTGTGTATAAAGTTTTATTTCACGTATGCTTTCATTGGTGTTTGCATCTCTAGCAGTTTTTTCCCCTTTTCTTTTCTGTAATCTGTGTTTGGTAATGATGCCATGCCTCTCTCTCTTTCTCTCTGTGTCTCACTTTCATAAGTTTATGTCTCTTTCTCTGTCTTTCTCTCTCTCACTCTCTCTCCTTTCGCTTTCTCTGGATGACAGAAGTATATATTTGCTGATCTATTACCCTTGGAAATAAAGATGATGATGATGATGACGATGATGATGATGATGATGATGATGATGATGATGATGATGATGATGATGATGATCTCTCTCCCCTCTCTCTCTCTCTTTCACTGTGTGTTTCTGTGTCTGTTTCATTGAGCGTGTGCTTGTGTGTGTGTGTGTGAGTGTGTGAGTGTGTGTGTGTGTGTGTGTGTGTGTGTGCGTGTGTGTGTGTGTGTGTGCGTGTGTGTGTGTGTGTGTGTGTGTGCGCGTGTGTGTGCCGTGTGTGCGCGTGTGTGTGCCATGCTTGCGCATGCACATGGGTATGTGCATGTGTTTGTGTGTGTCTGTGTTTGTATATGTGTGTCTGCTTATATATGCACAATCGTGTATGTGTGCATATTCTTGTTTGTTCATGCTTTTGTATTTGCATGCATATCTAAATAAGTGAATTGCAATATTCACTTGTGAACTGAACCTAAACATAGGCATTACAGCTGTATGACTGGAACTTCAACAAAACCACTGTGTCATGTTTTGTGCAGAAAGACCAAGACCTGATTGACCGCCTGGAGAAACAAAAGAACAACAGCCACAAGGGCGTGGCCAAGGCTTGCAGTGGCGCCCTCTGGGTCCTTAACATGGACAAAAAACTCCAGCAAGGTTGGTCTCAATCTATTTTTTGTAGCGTCATCCATTCTGCACTCCGGTTAAGCAGCAGAATGGCAATCTTACAGCACTGGATGGGATGTCTAACAGTAGAATTTACTTTGTGTTCAAAGTTTTATGCAACTTTCACCACAGGTTTGTTTAAAAACAGTGCTGTAATTGTTATAGCCCAGTTGACTTCCAATTTTCATCCAACTTTCTCTGCAGGTTTTTAAATGATTATATTTGTTTTAACCCAGTTGACTTCCAATTTTCATCCAACTTTCTTTGCCGGTTTTTAAATGATTATGGTAACTATATCCCAGCTGACTTCCAATTTTTATCCAACTTTCTGGGGGGCCGGAATAGCTCAGTTGGTAGAGCGCTGGACTCATGATCCTAGGGTTGCGGGTTCGAATCTCGGTACAGGGTTTTTTTTTCCTCAGAGTTAACATTGGTTCTGACTCCATTCCCCATACAGTCCTTCGAATGAGACTATAAACCGAGGCTCCGTATGTGAACGCACGTGCAACATCTTGCACACACGTAAAATCCCATCACCAACTTTCGGAAGAGAAGGCCAGTTTGGCCGTTGGTATGGATGACACGTTACACATAGCATGCACCTTCCCCGAAGCTGGAGAATGGCTGCCTTAATGGCGGGATAAAAAAGCGGTCATACACACAAAACTCTACTCTCTTTGTTGGGTACACACAAAACCCCACTGCCTGTCTATACAGGGAGTGTCCTCAGGAGTATCAGCCTGTATACGCAGAAAGAAAGAAAGAAAAGAATCCAACTTCCTTTGCAGGGTTTTAAATTATTATAATGATTATAGCCCAGATGACCTCACAGGCCTTGACGCAGGACTGCCAACTCCCAGGGACAGAGTTCTGTTCCACAGAAAGCAAGAATGATCAATAGTTTTGCATATAATACATAGTGCAGTCAGAACATGATACCTGATTAGGATACCTTTAAAACTAGAATGTACTTGACAGGGCAAACTGACCTGCATAGTCCTGTGATTCAGCCTTAGATTCTACATTTAAGAACCCCCTGTGGCGGCACGGATTGTCGCAACGGCACGGATTGTCGCAAATTCACGAATGCGACAACCCGTGCCGGACCTGGCGGCATGGATTGTCGCAACAGCACGGATTGTCTCATGCGACAGTTTGTGTCTGACCTCCCGGCACGGATTGTCGGAACGGCACGGATTGTCGCAGTCTACACTTTCTTTGAGGTGCTCGCAAATGACCACAATTTGTTGATCCTCACTCTTTCATACCCCCTCCACTCCCCCCCCCTCCCCACCCCGATCAATCTCTCTCTCTCTCTCTCTCTCTCTCTCTCTCTCTCTCTGTCCCCCCCTCCCCTCCTCTCTCGCTCTCTCTCTCTCTCTCTCTCTCTCTCTCTGTCTCTCTCTCTCACTGTCTCTCTCTCTCTCTCCACTCTCTGTCTGTCTGTCCGTCTGTCTGTCTCAGTGTCTCTCTCTCTGTCTCTTTCTCTCTCTGTCTCTGTCTCTCTGTCTCTGTCTGTCTGTCTGTCTCTCCCGCTCTCTCTCTCTCTCTCTTTCTTTCTCTCCCCCTCGTGTGTGTGTGTGAGTGTGTGTGCACGCGCGTGTGTGCGTGCGTGCGTGTGTGTGTGTGTGTGTGTGTGTGTGCGTGTGTGTGTGTGTGTGTGTGTGTGTGTGTGTGTGTAAATAGGTATGTAAATAAATAAATAAATAATAGATAAATAAATGAATACATAAATAAATGAATAAATAAATGCAGAAATAAACACATACATAAACAGATGAATAAGTAAAGAACATTGTACACGTGCACATTTCCAAAACACAGTTTGGCTCAAGGCGCTGCAAATTGAACCCAACACGCACCCTCATAATGGTTTCACGCATTTCAAGTGTCTCACTGATGCACACTCGCAAGACAACACATTACCACACTCACACACACGCGAAGAGCTTTCTTGGGGATCTTGACCTCAATATTGGTGGAATGAAGAGAGTTTAAAACACTACAGCTCAACTATGCAAGTTGGATGTCGAACTACTGATCGAACCCTTTATTGGGGAGGTCCGCTATTGCGGAGCTGGTCAGTCCTCGATTTGTTTCCGTTTTAAAGGTGAGTCACTGAGTAATGTAGATTTCAAACAAAACACTAAAATTCAAAAAGAAATTCCATGGTCATTTAATAACACACATAAAAACAAACAGATAAACAAAAATCTTTTCTATTTGTTAATTTAAGTAGCGTTTTAAATAAACTCCAACTAAAACATTCATATACTGGATGTACAGTTTTGAATGCAGCATTCGAGAATAACCCACGAAGTTGCGTTTAACAAAATCAATCGTCTACAGCGAACAGGCCGTCCACACAATACCCTGAGCTACACGCCAAAAGTACGAAAGTTTGCCTACACCCAAAAAAGTCAAGTCTGGGATTTTTCTACTCTTTCTTTAGTCAAACCTTTATATCAGCAATATTTTTAGGGTCCAGTCTTGATCTTGACCTTGACCATTCAATAATACTCAGAAGGGGCATGAGCCAAAGCACCTGCACACCAAGTTTCAACATCCTATGTTGACTAATGCTTGAGATATGGCTAAAAATATATTTTCAGTGTTCAAGGTCATACGACCTTTGCCTTGAGATTGATGGGTCAACAATATTCGGAAGGGGCATGAGCCAAAGCACCTTCACACCAAGTTTCAACATCCTATGTTGACCGGTGCTTGAGATATGGCTAAAAGCATTTTTTTTCAGTGTTCAAGGTCATACGACTTTGACCTTGACCTTGATCGATCAACAGTATTCGCGGGGGGGGGGGGGGGGGGGGGGGGGGGCATGAGCCAATGCACCTTCACACTAAGTTTGAATATCCTGCGTTGACTAGTGCTTGATATATGGCTAAAAAAACATATTTTTAGTGTTCAAGGTCATACGACCTTGACCTTGAATCTGACCTTGATCAGTCAGCAATATTCGGAAGGACATTGCCAAAGCACGTGCACTCCAACTTTCAGCATCCTATGTTGACTGGTGTTTGAGATATGGCTAAAATATATTTTCAGTGTTCGAGGTCATATGACCTTGACCTTGACTTGATCGGTCAACAATATTCGGAAAGGACATGAGCCGAAGCACATGCACTCAAGTTTCAACATCATATGTTGAAGTGTGCCTGAGATATTGCTAAAAATGGATTTTCAGTGTTCAAGGTCATACGACCTTGACCTGATCGGTCAACAATATTTGGAAGGGGCTTGAGCCAAAGTATCTGCACACCAATTTTCAACATCTTATGTTGACTGATGCTTGAGATATGGCTAAAAATAGATTTTCAATGTCAAGGTCATAAAGTCAAGGTCGTGACTTGATCTTTACCTAAACCCTGCAAGGCACATCTACAGTACCTCTCCTACATGTGTGCCAAGTTTCTCATTCCTGTCTTTATTCCTTCATGATGATATGCTGTTGACAAACATACACACACACACACACACACACACACACACACACACACACACACACACACACACACACACACACATACATGCATACTTAGCCACTTACACGACAAAAACAATAAAACCCACTTCGTAAACTTCCCGGGTTATAAATATGACCAAAATTCCGCCAGGAAAGTAGAAAGCACAGTGGACAAACGGGCCGACAGGCCGAGAGACAGATGGATGGATGAAAGGACACATGAAATGTGATCGGTCACCGTCCCACATTGTGGACCCGGAACACAAAAATCAGTCATTCCTCAAACATTTCCTGTGAAAATATGTGCACATGCGGCACGGATTGTCGTTACGACAATCCGTGCTGGTAGACTCATAGCAGGCCCGGCACGGATTGTCGCATTCGTGAATTTGCGACAATCCATGCCGTTGCGACAATCCGTGCCGCCACAACCCCCCTTTCCCCCTCCCCCCCCTCCCCTCCCCCCTCCCCCCCCCCCCCCCCCCCCCCCTGCATAGTCCTGAGATTCAGCCTTAGATTCTACATTTAAGAACCCCCACAAGAGACAGGAAGACAGTCGAAGATACTTAAAAGAAAGGCCAGAGCCAAAGATAGAGACAGAAAAAAAAAAAACGGAATTTAGCGGCACAGAATGTCCAGAAGACAGGGAACTGTTTATACTGACAGGGTCCTTGAGATGCCAGCAGGGTCTGTCCTCACGAGTTAAAGGCATCTCAGAGTGGTAGTAGTAGTAGTACTGGCTTCTTTCCTTCTTCTTTCAAATCTGCAATTGTAAGACCTCTTTTGAAAAAGACTACTCTTGACCCTGACAATTTGAAAAACTACAGACCTGTGTCAAATCTTCCGTTTCTTTCAAAAATTTTAGAGAAAGTTGTTCTTGACCAACTGTTAGACCACCTTCATTCCAACAGCCTTGTCTATCCCCTTCAGTCTGCTTACCGCTCTGGACATAGTACTGAGACTGCTCTTCTCAAAATCTGTAACGACATTCTGACTGCCCTTGACTGTAACAATGTATCACTTTTGACTCTCTTGGACCTATCTGCTGCCTTTGACACTATTGACCACTCTATCCCCATTTCCCGCCTACATCACTCTTTTGGGCTTGATGACACAGTCTTGAGTTGGTTTCATTCCTACATCACTGATCGTCAACAAGTAGTTTCTGTCAACGGCCTTTCTTCTAATCCCTCTTATCTGACCTACGGCGTGCCACAAGGATCTGTCTTGGGCCCTCTACTCTTCATTCTCTACTCTTATCCTGTCTCTTCTATCGTCCAAGAACACCTACTTCAGCATCATTCCTTCTCTGATGACAATCAGCTGTATATCTCTGGGCCTCTCTCTGACCTTCCTCTCATGATCCAAAACACCCAGTCTTGTGTAGCCAACCTTAAGGACTGGATGACCCGAAACAAACTAAAACTGAATGAAGATAAGTCTGAACTGATCCTGATCACCCCACCAAAACTTCAAAACCACCCTTCTGTTCCGACTTCCATCAAACTTGTTGATTCACCTATCACTCTCTCTCATTCTGCCCGCAACCTCGGTGTAACTCTTGATCAAACCCTGTCCTTCCAACAGCATGTCAGCAATGTCTGTCGCACTTGCTTTCTTGAACTCCGCCGAATTGCTTCTATTCGCCATCTTCTCTCAGAAAACACAACAAAAGCTCTTGTCTGCGCATTTGTTCTATCCCGCCTGGATTACTGTAACGCTCTTTTGTCTGGCTCTCCCTCTCATCTCATCAACAAACTTCAAAGAGTTCAGAATCATGCTGCCCGTCTCATCTTCCGCACTTCTAAATATAACCATGTTACCCCATTGCTCCGCTCTCTCCACTGGCTCCCTGTTCAGCTAAGAATATCCTACAAGATTGCCTCTCTCTGCTTCAAATCTATCGAGTCTTCCTGTCCTGAGTATCTCACCCACCTGTTACATCTTTACACCCCATCTCGAGCTTTACGTTCCTCATGTGACACTCGTATCTACAGTATCCCCACTGTTCGCACTAAAACCTATGGTCAACGTTCCTTTGCCTATCAAGCTCCAACTACCTGGAATCAATTGCCTCGCTCTCTCAGATACTCACCCTCACTGCCCACATTCAAGCGCCTTCTCAAAACTCATCTGTTTCCTAGGTAACTTCGTCTTCCCTGTGACCCGACGTTTGCAATGTGTGATGCGAGTGTCTGCTTTGTGTGCGTTCGTGTCTGTGTGAGTGTGTGTTTGCGTGTATGCATGCTTGTGAGTTTGTGTCCTTGCTTTGGATTTTGATGCCTTTTTCTCATGTATGATTGTTATATACTGTGTGATTTGATGTCTGTTGTGATATTGTAAACGCCTAGGGCATTCAATTGATTAGGCGTCATAAATGTTCATAATAATAATAATAATAATAGTAGTAGTAGTAGTAGTAGTAGTAGTAGTAGCAGTAGTAGTAGTAGTAATAGTAGTAGTTGTTGTAGTAGTTGTAGTTGGTGTTGTTGTTATAGCAGCAGCAGCAGTAGTAATAGTAGTATTTGCATTTCCATCCCTGTCAATATCATTTCCATCACTATATTTATCATTTTCACCACTGTTATTCTTACTGTTGTTGTTGTTGGACAACCTGACGGGACTCTTCAACTCTCAACTTGCAGAATATCTTGCTTTTTTGTCTTCATCTGTAAATGAGCAGGGATGTCTAAGAAACTGCCATACCGCCATCACTATGCCAGCGTTCAACACTGGAACATAGTCAATGGGAAGATGGCGATTTTTATGAAATGCAAAGTGGATGAGAGATATGGGTTAACACCACAGATTCAGGTTTTGAGTTTCAGTTTCCTCAAGGAGGTGGCACTGTGTGATGACTAGTTCACAAATGCTACACCACAGCTGCTATACTGCGAGATCACAGTGCGCAGGATCGACAGCAGTATGGATAGATAAATGAACAACTAAGATGAAAGGATTTAAGGCAAAAGTCTTGTGGACATGGTTGCAAAAAGAGGCAACTAGGCAACTGCAGGTGAAAATCTAAACAAATTCAAAAAAAAAAATTATTTGAAAGGTTACATAATGTAGACAAAATAATCAGAAGACAAAACATGATGCGTTTCAACCTCTTAGGTCTTCTTCAGGCAAGAGACATAACACTCAGGACAACGAAAATGAATGAGCAATTAGTTATCTTCATCCGTTTTGGTGCAAGATGGGAGTTGAAGAGTCAGGTTGTTGAACAACAACAATAACAACAATAGTGAGAATAACAGTGGTGAAAATAATAAATGTAATGATGGAAATGATATTGACTGGGATGGAAGTGCAAATACTACTATTACTGCTCTACTGCTGCTGCCTGCTGCTCAGTTCTCTGCCTGGTGCTTTCAGCCCAACCAACTGCAAAAGTCCGTTTCAGGGCTGTTACCTTGTGAAGTGATCTCTGTGCATGGATGTTGTCTAAGAACACAAGCAAAAACGCAGCCACTCTCACAGATGCAAACACACACACACGCACACACACACACACACACACACACACACACACACACACACACACACACACACACACACACACACTCTCTCTCTCTCTCTCTCTCTCTCTCTCTCTCTCTCTCATTCTCTCTCTGTCACACTCACACATATGCACAAACAACTCATTTTAAAACAGATTTTCTAAAAATTGCTTTAAAACCATATATTTGTAACATCCTGGATGAAAAATTTTTGATCTCTTTCAGGAAGTCAAACATTTTAATCTACTCATGACTTGAATTCTTTCGGTTCAGTAGACACGATATGGTGTGTGAGTCAAACATTTTAACCTATGCACACTTGAACTCAGTCGGTTCAGTAGACACGATATGGTGTGTGAGTCAAACATTTTAACCTGTGCACACTTAAACTCAGTCGGTTCAGTAGATATGACATGGTGCAGATCAACCAGTGCTCCCACATCATCTCCTCAATGATGAAACTGAAGCTAAAGTTTTGTTCTCCTTTTCTTCCCACACCATACAGGAAAAGGAGGCATAGATTCCAGTCATCGTTCAGCATCACCTCTCGCACCTCCTCTTCCTCCCAGCGGTGGAAAATCTGTATCTGCCCCTCCTCCTCCTCCTCCTCTTCCTGGTGGAGGCCCTCCTCCACCTCAACCTCCGCCAGGTGTAGCCCCTCCACCTGCTCCCCCTCCCCTGATTCCCGCTGACCCCGGAAGGAAAGGTCACGTGATGATCAGTTACCAGTGGGGCAACCAGAAGATGCTTCTGCAGGTAGGGGTGTGATCCGCACCTTCCTTGTTACCATGTTGAAAGAATGAGTGTGTGTGTGTGTGTGTGTGTGGGTGGGTGGGTGGGTGGGTGCATGTATGCATCTGCATGATGTGTGTGTGTGTGTGTGTGTGTGTGTGTGTGTGTGTGTGTGTGTGTGTGTGTGTGTGTGCGTGCGTGTGTGTGTATGTGTGTGTGATATGGTGTGTGTGTGTGTGTGTGTGTGTGTGTGTGTGTGTGTGTGTGTGTGTGTGTGCATCCATGAGCATGTGTATGTGCATGTATGTTTGTGAATGTATGAGTGTGTGTGTGTGTGTGTTTGTGTGTGTATGTGTGTGTGTGTGTGTGTGTGCACATGCGCATGTGTGTGCGTGTGTGTATGTGTGTTTGTGTATGTGTTCACAAATAAGCACACGCTTATACTAGAGTCTTTACTTTCATTCATATGTTTTGTATATTTTTCAAACTTTTTAATGCATTTTTCTTTCTACGCTCAGAACTTTTTGTTTTTCTTTCTTTTTTCTGTTTGAACAATTTGAAGAATCTTAACATTATGTTGATTTCAATCTGACATTTGACCTGAATCATCAGAAACAAAACTTGCATACAGTAGTAAATCCAGCGTTGTTGTTGTTTGCTTCAAGCTTTCAGGCTAATCGATCCTCAGACCAAGTACATGTGCTCAGGAAAGGAAACAGTTCTATGAGGACAGAGAACTAGACACATCCCTCAGGACCGAGGCATGCACTATGACATCCCTGATGAAGCCAAAGAAGAAGTGAGCTGTTGTTTCTCCAAGAAAGGGTAAAAACTGATTGGACCGGGCCAGGAAGGGAGGCGACAGAATGGTCTAGGGGAGTACACTCTCTTGTTGACTTTGATACATTTTGAGGGATTTTTCTCCCATTTCGGTAACTGAGGAAGCTTCATAAAAAGGGCAAGTAATCTAGTCCCTCACTTACTTACTGCCTGTTTCTGTGGCATGGAGGGCAGCAGCAAAGGTCCCACACACTGTCCTGCACTTTCTTATGGACGATGCCCCAGGAGACTTCCAGGACTTTCAGGTCTTCTCTACTGTTCATGTCAGGTGTTCTGTGTTTTCTTCAGTGTCTGCCTGATTAGCGCACAGATAGTTTCAAAGTGAGGTGACTGCAGCCGGAAATGGAAATAAGTTTGTTTGTTTTTTTTTTCTAAAAAAAATCATAACTAACCTGCCAGAAAAAGGGAATAGACAAAGTATAAGACAAAATATGAGGCATTTCCACCTCTTCAGGCAAGAGAAACAACATTCAGGACAATGAAAATGAAGAACGAGCAATCATTTATCTTCTCTGTACCCTATCTCAGAGGAGCCACAACTTGGTTATTCTTTGGCTTCATCGTTGTCCCATGGCTGTAGGTCAAAGGGATGCCTGTAATGCATGCCTCTGCTAGGGTGCAGATGCAGAACAAGATCACCTGTAATTCAGTCAGGTAACTTTGAAGAAGAAGGTGAAAGAGAAATGATGACAGTGATTCCTTTCCTGTGTCATGATGCAGATCAAGAACAGCCTTCAGAGCCAGGGTTTCAGAGTGTGGATGGATGTGGACAACATCTACGGCTCCACGCTGCAGGCCATGGCAGAAGCGGTGGAACAGGCTGATGCCATTCTGATCTGTATGTCGCAGCGCTACAAGGACAGCCCCAACTGCAGAACAGGTAAATATCTGTCCCATAAGTTATGTTAATCCGATAATGGACATATTACCTGACCACTTCGCATGGGGAGACAGTGAATACCCTCATAGTGTCGTCTGCTCGCAAGAAGTTGTGAGGTTCCATCTCTGCGGTTGGTTCAACATGGTTCCCAGACCTGATCAACTGCTTGTCTTTTCTTAGTCAGTCTGTTCACTATATCACTGCTCGCTTTTCTGCCTGCCTGTTGCACCCTGTTTTCTTGCCTGCAGAGCTTCCAAGTACTACACTTTTGGCATAGCATGCGACATTTTTCATTGACAGTGTTATTACACTTTGTGATGAAATGCTATGCGGAAAACAAAACTGAAAAAAAAAAAAAATATATATATGTATATATAACCACTTCACGGACTTAGCAGCAGTTTGAATGGAACCGAGATATTGTAGATCTTTAGTCTCTAGACTTAATTCATAAAAAAAAAAGTTCAGTTAGGAGTGGAAGAAAAAGCAGAAGAAAATTGCTAAAGTTGATCGCGATTTTGTTCTGTTTTCGATTGGTTTCATTGGTGGCCATTTTTATTCTTTATATGACAAAATCACTCGATAATCTTGTTTGCCTTCTGGGTCCGTGGTCATGTCACATGCAATGTGAAGTGCTACTGAAAATGCTGTTGAGTCTGAATTGTGATATCGCATACTAGTGCTAGCTTGAATTTGGAATACTACACTTAGAATTCAGACAATTTACGACAATTTTTGTTTTGGAAACCTTGGCAGTTCTGTACCTGCCTTCTGCCCAGTGTTGTTCTTGGCTAGAGTCATCTCTTCTCTGGGCTGCTCTGTTAAACCAGTCTGGGGGCCGGAATAGCCCAGTGGTAGAGAGCTGGACTCATAATCTTGGTGATCCTGGGGTTGCAGGTTCGGATCTCAGCCGGACCATTTCAATATAGGGGGATCTTCCCCTCAGAGTTAACATTGGTTCTGACTCCATTTTCCATACAGTCCTTTGAATGAGACTATAAACCGAGGTTCCGTGTGTGAACGCATGCATAACATTTTGCACACACGTAAAATCCCATCACCAAATTTCGGAAGAGAAGGCCAGTTTGGCCGTTTGTGTGGATGACACGTTACACATAGCATGCACCTTCCCCAAAGTTGGAGTCTGGCTGCCTTAATGGCAGGATAAAAACGGTCATACACACAAAACTCCACTCCCTTTATTGGGTAGATGGGATTAATCCTTGCCTGTCTATACAGGGAGTGTCTGCAGGAGTGTCAGCCTGCATACGCAGAAAAAACAACAACCAAAGTCTAATGTTTTTCTGCTAACTGAGTCCAATGTTAGTTCGACAGAGGAGTAGGCAGGCAGGTCATTTGCAGATGTGTCTTGCCTCCGGTAAAACCTGACCAGCACTGGAACCATGAACAGTGAACAGGGACCCTGCCCATTCCTCTCACGTACTGACACTAAGTTCTGCAGGTGCAGGTGCTGCCACAGGTGGAACAGCCCTAGCAAGTGCAGTTTTGTTGTTTGGAGTATTTGGCTCCAAGCCAGATTTTCATCCAGCGTTGAAGAGCTCTGCTTGTTCAGTTGTATGTGGACACTCTACAGACTGCACAGAAAGTGGACCCTGGAGGAAGGTTCTCCTATCGCTTCAGTTCATTGGAGGTGAAAGGAATGCAGAGGAAGAAGGGCAAAGTCTTCTGCACGGACAAAGGGAGGAACTTTGAGCCGGGGCTTTCAGTTTCAGTGTCATCAAGGAGGTGTCACTGCGTGCGGACTAGTCCATATACACTACACCTTATCCGCTGAGTTTCAAGATCACACTACACATAATTTAAAGCTGATGGATAAATGAATTAATGACTACGATGAGAGAATTTAAAAAGAGGGTCTCGTGGCTACAACTTAGCAGATGTCTGACCAATGCATGAGCCTAACGTGCTGGTCAGACCTAGGGTATTTACCTAACATAGTTTGTGCCATTATTGTCATTGTATGTGTGTGTGGTTAGTATACACTTGTGGGTGTGGTCATGGGCCCATGTGTGTGTGCCAGTGTATAGGGTGCGCGAGTGCATGTTATTATTATATTGGGTATTTATATAGCACCTATCCTCGGTCACAGACCAAGCTCTAAGCGGTTTACAATAAACACACTACCTCACTCACTCACTCAATGGGCTGCCTACCCTGGTAGAGCCGGCCGAAGAGCAGCCTACTGGCGCTCATTCAGTCGTTTCCCGTACCATTCAAATATAAGTCACTCATTTTCATTTATCTCATTTATTCCTCCAGTTTCTCACATAGGATGCATACGATGTTTTATATGTGTCCTCCATTTCCACCTGTACATGATGGCACACGATAACAGTAAGTGACAATTTTTGTGGCTTGGTAAGAAATACCAGGCGGCTATCTTTACTTTACATCAATTTTGCCAGGGCAGCGGGGAACCCCCCTGCTCTTTTTGATTTTCAGCTGCCGTGGGTATTTTAACGTGTGCAGGGGGCCAGGAAGGCACACGGGTCTGACTCGCTTATAGTCCCCATCCTATGGACTTGACGTTCAGTTCGATTTGTCATTCAAACTGGGAAAGAAAGGGCGAGAAAGGCAGGGCTTGAACCCATGCACTTCTCACACGTTGGATTGGCAGGCGAACGTCTTAACCACTCTGCCACCTTTTCTTCCATGTGTGTGTGTATGGCTGTGTGTGTGTGTGTGTGTGTGTGTGTGTGTGTGTGTGTGTGGTGTGTGCGCGTGTGTGTGTGTGCTTGTTCGTGTGCACATGTGCATGCTTGTGTGTGTGTGTGTGTGTGTGTGTGGTGTGTGTGGTGGTGTGTGTGTGTGTGTGCGCGCTGTGGTGTGTGTGCGGTGTGTGTGTGTGTGTGTGTGTGTGTGTGTGAGTGTGCACATGTATACATGTATGAGTGATCTGTGGGCTTGTGTGAGCATGCTCTTGCACGCACGCATCTGCACATGTATGTGTACACATAAGTGTGTATGTGAGTGTATATGGGCATATGCAACAGTCAGCTTGCAGGAAAAAGGAAGGAAAAAAAAAAGAAGAGAAAAGATGTTGGGCAGAAATAATTGTTTTAAAGTTGTGAGTCTTAATTGGGAGGGTTTGTATTTTTAGATGTTTCATGGCGCTTTTCGAAACCATTCCCCTTTTCTTTCCAGAGGCAGAGTATGCTTTTGCTGTGCAGTGGAGATCTTCCACAGAAATAATTGTTTTAAAGCTGGGAGTCTTAATTGGGAGGATTTGTTTTTTTGGATGTTTCGTGGTACTAATCAAAACGTTCCGCTTTTCTTTCCAGAGGCAGAGTATGCTTTTGCCTTGCAGAAGCCCATCATTCCCTGCTGATGGAGAGGAACTACAAACCAGATGGCTGGCTGGGTATTCTGAGAGGCTCCAAGCTGTTCTTTGATTTTTCTGGCAAATACCCCTATGAGAAAAAGCTGGAAGATCTGATGAAGGAACTGCGACAAAGAGGATTTGGTGATTCCTCGGAAGTAGGTGGAAAGCGAGAGGACCATGCCTGTATGTGTGCATGTGTGTGTGTATGTGTGTGTGTGTGTGTGTGTGTGTGTGTGTGGTGTGTGTGTCTGTATGTGTGCGCTTGGTGTGTGTGTGTGTGTGTGTGTGTGTGTGTGTGGTGTGTATATGTGTGTGTGTGTGTGTGTTGTGTGTGTTGTGTTGTGTGTGTGTGTGTGTGTGTGTGTGTGTGTGTGTGTGTGTGTGTGAGAGAGAGAGAGAGAGAGAGAGAGAGAGAGAGAGAGGAGTTGCTTTGGTTGTTTTACAAACAGTGGTTTCTAATAGAATTCAGACAAAAGACAATGGGTATGAGAACAAAAATTATTTAACATATTAACTACTGCAAACCGAGACTATGGAATGCCCCAGTTGGACTTTGAAAATGATGTTTTGCTGTCAAGCAGAAGGTAGTGATCAGCCTTAATGACACTGAAATCATTTTCAGAAAGTCTGTCATTTGACATGAATCAGATTATAACTGCTTTTTGATGGGGCACTGACACAAAATATATGTTGACATCCTCTCTCTGCCTAAATGTTCGGTCTGTGATGAAAAGTTTTATTGTCTGTGAGTCATGATGGATATAATGTTACAAAATGAAAGTATTGATTAGCAATAAACTTACCTTTGTTGTTGTTAGCATCAGAGTGAGGTTACCGCTGGTGGAAATTGAAACACAATGGATGTTGAATGGAAAGGAGGCTGCAGGGAAGGAAAGATTCCTGCAGCTTTGTTACCGTTCCACATCCATTGTGCGCCCTGTTTGAGGAGATAAGTGACTCTCTGTTCGTGCTTTGTTCTCTTTGTCTTGAATGTTGTTTGTCTGGGCTGAAGGAGACCAAAGAGGTTGGAATGCTTGGTATTTGTCTCGTAATTTGTTTGTGTCTTTTGTTTGTTGACACAGTCATTTTTCTTTGTCGTTGTGTTTGTCACAGAGTGAGTGAATGAGTGAGTTCTTTACTTCAGAATCGGTTCACACGTGGTGATATTAGACTAAAGGAGCGAGGAGAAGGGGCGTGTTTATGAAAATCTATTAATGTGATGCATGGAAAGCACTTTTGTTATTTGCACAATTTCTGGTTTGTGGGTTATTGTTTTGATAGAATCATGCGCAGTCACATCTACATTCGATTCTTTATGTAATGAAGTTAATATTGAACAATGAAAAAGAAAATGGTCCACTGATAGAAAACAATTGCATGCTACATTTTGGGAAAATTTGGTTTTCCACAAATTCAGTCGAAGCTTGTACATTAAAGATGACAAATATGGTGGACATGATAAAATTTCATACCTCTCTGGAAGGTGTTCACTGTCCACGCATTTTTCCAATAACCAATTAATTTCTTGAACATCAAGTTTTAAATTACTCTCAGGTGTTTTTCTTAATGCACCATCTCTTACTTATTTAACTGCTGTTTCATTACCAGATATGCCACAATTTTTGTTTCTTTGATTTGTTTATCACAGATTGTCTCCCAAATACATACATACGCCACATACATGCAGGCACACACATACACACATACGCACACACACACACACACACACACTCACACACACACACACACACACACACACACACACACACACACACACATACATACACACACACAAACGCGTGCACACACACACACACACACAACACAACACACACACACACACACACACACACACACACACACACACACACACACACACACACATGTGCCCATGCACACACATAGGCCCATGTCCACACATCAAACACACACTCGTACATCCACCACACACACGCGCGCCACACACACACACACACACACACACACACACACACACACACACACAAAAACATGATAGACGCTCAAGGTCTGACCAGCGCATTGGGCTTATGCGTAGGTCAGACATCCGCTGAGTCGTAGCCACAAGACCCTCTTCTTCAATTGTCTCATCTTAGTTGTTAATTCATTTATCCATCAGCTTCAAATCATGCATAGTGTGGTCTCAAAACTTAGCGGATGTGGTGTAGCATATATGGACTAATCTGCACACAGTGACGCCTCCTTGATGAAACTGAAACTGAAACTGTCTCCCAAAATCTACATCCTTTGACAGACTGCATATGTGTGTTCTTGCAAGAGAATTAAAAAGTAAGCCCACATTTCATTGAAAATAGTACAGTTTGTTTCCTATTATTGACAGTCAAAGCTTTTTTTGTATGTTAATCTCTATTTTCTAAAATCAGATTGATGGACCAATCGCGGCTGAAAAAGCTCGCCCTGTGGGCAGTAGTCCCGCAGTTAATGTCAGTACGTGGTCTCAGAAAGATGTGCTCAACTGGCTCAACAAACATGATCTCGGAGGTAAGCAGGCTTTGTTTGTTTGTTTATTTAGATAAACTCTTAGATGATCAGAAATGAGTGCAATAAGCAGACTGATGTGAACCAGAGTTACCGATAACAAGCTGTAATGTGTGTAAACACACGTAACAAGATGGAAAGTAATGTCTTTTAAATACACAAAATGAAAGAGATGAGTAAGTTTTTGTGTTCCTTTGCCAAAGAAATGTACGGAAAATGACAACCATGTCATAGTATCGAAGTGGCACAAAAGGAAAGTCACTCGTGGAATCTGACCATTATTGAGACAATATTGAAATCTGGATTTTGCTCTTTTTCTCTCCCAAATCTTTCGGGGGTATCTGGATTGACTGGGGCAGTGTTCTTGCCAACCACATAGCTGCCGACTCTCCTGAATTTTACTTCAGTGTTCTTATTTTGAAAAAAAAATTGTTTAGGAAATCCTGAATTTAGTGAAGAAATCCAGAATTTCAAAATTTTGTAAGAAAAAAAAGGGAGTTGAGTCAGTGTTTACTTAAGGCTGATACGATATTGCAGAATAAAGCCCAAGTAATGGTGTCTGCAGTTACATGTGGTGGAAAATTCATGTTGTTTTTACACTCCACAATTGTCAACTGAAGCAGTAGAGAGTCAAAACGCTTTCAGTCAAAAGCCAGACTGCTCTCTCTTCAGCCTGCCCCACCCTCTTCACCCCATAGTTCTTGGATTTTGAATCCAGAAGGCTGTGGAAGTGGATGCAAGTAGAGTAAATATGCACAGTGAAGTAGTTACTTACAAAAGAACAAACAATGATTGTGAAAAATCAGGCCAATATAACAACATACAAGAAGTGCAAATATGGAGTTTATTAATAGTGAAAAACAAATGATTTTTGAAAATATGGATTAAATGTACTTACAGAGTTGCATCTTGATGTTTTGCTCATACACCAAAGAAAAGGGGTGAACACAATCCCTATGATACAAACCGCACAGTACAAGTACCCCAAACAAGACACAGTCAAAGTACCAACAACACGTACAGAAATACTATGATCCCATGGCTGACTGCCCCAAAGTGCAATACAGAATTGCTGAACAGCACATGGATAAACTGCTATGAAGAGATGTATACAGACCTCCTAGATGACATTCAGTTTCTCATTAATTTGCTGTGGCGTTGACTGCATTCTGCAGCTGATGGGTTGTTAGGTCATGTTGTGCTTGATTGTTGCAGGTGTCACAAGCTTCAAAATCTTTCAGGAGAAAATTTAAAGTTTCTGCAGAAACTAAGCGTTAGGGTGAGTGGGCTTGTGTGCCTGTTGGTTATAGTGTGTGTGTGTGTGTGTGTGTGTGTGTGTGTGTGTGTGTGTGTGTGTGTGTGTGTGTGTGCATACATGTATGCGTGTGTGTGTGCATGGTGCATGTGTGTGTGTGCAGGGTGTATGTGTGTGTGCATGTGTGCATGTGTGTGTACATGTGCACTGATGCATTTGAACATGCAGACAGTACTTGTAGTGGGTGATGAAAAAAGGCTAGACATGTCCTGTGCTAGGTAAGACAGTATTTTTTCCCTTGACATTAACCCATTTTACAAGTGTATTTTACTGATGGAGCCATGTTTTTTCCCTCAGTGGTTACATGTTTTTGCGTACAGACAACACAGCCTTGTTACTTTGAGATGGAGATATTTCAGTTGCAAAGTAAGGTGGCTGCAGGCGGAAATCTAAACCAATTTGAAAAATTATTGATAAGGCTGTCTGTTTTTATATGCCCTTTTTCTCGCACATGTCGGGGAAGTGTCGTCTGCTTGTATCAAAGAAAGAAAACCCTTAATTTGAAAAAAAAGGTCACCCCACATGAAGTGTTTTTGCCCTTTACATTTATACGAACAATGTTTCTGTGCATGTTTAGAAATAACCAAAGTAGCATGGCTAAAATGTAAGGAGAAATCGCAATGCTTATTGGACAATCTGTACATAATGACGCTTTCTCAGTATTGTCATTTTTAACATCTTGCCTTTGAGTTTTGTTTGCTAGCAATTTGACAGCACTGCGTGCACAGGTGAACCTTATTCATAGTTTTCTTGTTGATTTGGTGGTGTACTTTATTTGTGGCTGAGCGTGATTGATTGAAAAATCTAAGATGATTGAAAATAGTTTTGATTTTGTGAACTATAGAGGCAGTGAAGTGTGCATAATCTGAAAGTTCACAGAACAGAAACTGCTTTGTTCTTGTTAGTCAAATTTCAGGAATGCTGTTAGAATTTCCGCACGTCCAGTAGTGGAAAGATTAGAGTATACATTTTTGTACTTCCCGTCTTCTTCCTTACCTTTCTGTGTGCCTGGGTGAGGGTTCCAAAGGTCTTATTACTGAGCTTTGGGATTTCTTTTTTTTTAGGGGTGGGGGGTGTCCCTCTAATAAGATAGCCACATTCATCTCGAGGATATGTCTTAGCATTGCATGTGTTTTCTCTCTTGTTGTGTGTGTGTGTGTGTGTGTGTGTGTTTTCTCTCTCTCTCTCTCTCTCTTTTTCTCTGTGTGTGTGTGTGTGTGTGTATGTGTGTGTGTGTGTGTGTGTGTGTGTGTGTGTGTGTGTGTGTGTGTGTGTGTGCCAGACCTGTTTACCTGTACGATTTCACCATATTTTGTACACACGTTTGGCGAAAATACGACGAATACGAGGAACTGAAAAGAAATACGTCGAACAAAATTCTGCAGACAAAGTTCTTGAGCGGTGATTGAACATGGGTAAAACATTTTAAAAAATAAAATAAAAAAAAAGTTGCTGCGGAGGCTTTGACCAAAGAGCGACAACTCTTGCTAACTTCTGCGCGCAAAATCGGTTTTACAGTGTCCGTTTCTTCGACAACATACCCTGTCACGTCGAAAAACCAGTGACAGAGCGTGAGCATGTGCCAAAGTATGCTGATGAATTGGGTTTGAAAGTAGCTTGTATGAGAAAGAACCAGTTTTGCTGTAGTCAGTGCAAGATCGTGTGGTTCTTACTGGTAAGAATCGTCTGCAATGTGATGGCAGGTGGAAACTAAATGAAGGACCGTCCCTTCTCCCTCCTGTTTTTACAGAAATGTGGAATTGTGTGCACATACTTTGTGCAGAAAATACGCTTATTTTCGTTGGAAAGTACACCAAAAGCAGATTTAGGATGAACAGGTCTGGTATGCACATGCATAGTGCATATGCTCTGTGCATCGGTAAGGTGCAAATGTTGTATGCATTGGTGTGTTGACAGGCTCCAGAGTTTTTCTTCACCTACCTGAAGCAGGATCTGGCTCTGACAAGCCTGAACGACCTGATGCACTTCAGCGATGCCATAGACAACCTGCCTTGAGCAATGCCATAGACACGCTGCCTTGGGCAATGCTATGGACAGCCTGCATTGAGCAATGCCATAGACAGCCTGCCTTGAGCAATGCCATGGACAGCCTGCCTTGAGCAATGCCATGGACAGCCTGCCTTGAGCAATGCCATAGACAGCCTGCCTTGAGCAATGCCATGGACAGCCTGCCTTGAGCAATGCCATGGACAGCCTGTCTTGAGCAATGCCATGGACAATCTGCCTTGAGCAGGTGTTGCACACACACCTTCACTTCACCTCTACAACCCATGTCATTTATATGTCCATGTTTGGCAGATTTGCTTTATTGTAAGTGTCAGTGTGAGGTGACTGCAGGTAGAAACTCAAACAAACTTAGAAGAAAAAAAAAACTATTTCACCAGACAATTTTCGTCATCAACTTTCATCAAGTTTTTTGTGCGGTTTATTCATTTGGCATTTGATGTGCTATTTTGGGACTCTGTCCCCCCTCTCCATCTACCATTTCATCTTCCCTGCCCTTTTCCTCCCCATCCCCCGCCCTCCTCCACCTCCAGTTTCTGTCTCCTCCATGCTAATCCCTTGTCTCTTTCTTACTCTCTTTCTCTCCTACCCCCTCCAAGTTTATGATTTTTTTTTCCTTTTTCCTTTTTTTTCATACTTTACGCATCTGGTATACCACCTGTAGCATAATACAGGGACAAAATGTCCAGCAAGATTTGCCAGCCAGAAAGAAGATGGAACAGGCTGTTGATTGACGTTTGTATATTCTAACATATGCAGCCTTTTATTTGATTGTTGCTGGTTGTTGTTGACATGTTACGGTTTTTACATCTGTGATATTGTTGACTGCTGTTGAGATTATCATTACAAAGATATTTTGGATTTCTTGAATCACTTTTAAAAAATTCTTTTTTGTCTTTTAACTCATGATACTGCTCAATACTTTTGATACTAGAAGGTTTATTTGACAGATTGTGTCTACCCAAGCAATTCTATGTACTCACTGCCTTGTTTACTGAGTTTTATGTACTTGTGATTAACATTTTTCAGTGGATAGATGCAGTTATGTTTTAGAAGTGGAACTGAGATTTCATTTGTTTTGTCATGTGATCTTTTCGTTTATTGTTGATGAAAAATGGGAAGTGCCGAGTGTATAACCATGATCCATATAGGAGGACATGTTTATGGAATTGTTAAAGTAACATGCTTTGTGTCCATTGAAATTAGAAAGTTCTTTCTGAGAAAGCATCAGTAATGACTGCACATTCGTTGCCCCCAAAAAGAAGAGAGCAGTGTGCACACAATTAATTGCTAGCAAATACTCAATAGACTGGTAAATACTTGTATGAATACACCCTATACAAAGATACACACACACACACACACACACACACACACGCACACGCACACACATTGACACTTAGACACCAACACACACACACACACACACACACACACACACACACACACTTAGACACCAACACACACACACAGACACCCCCCCCCCCACCACACACACATACACACACACACACACACACACACACACACACACACACACACACACACACACACAGATTGTTTGTAGCAGTCACAGAGGTAACAAAATGCATTACAGAGATGATGGTGGAATCACAACAGAAGTTGTATATTGTGTAGAAATTGTAGAAGCCACTGTTTGTTCCATATTTCAGCAAGACGTGGTCATGTTATATCATGCTGGTGATGTTTCATATGCCAAATGTGTTTGATCGGATCAGTTTAATGATAAAAGTTGTTTAAGCATAATAACATAATTATTCTTATTCTTGTTCTGTTCATATCAAGTTTTAAAAGTGTTGCAGTTTCGGAGCATGAATTTGGAATGCAGTTAGTCAGTGTGTGTGTGTGTGTGTGTGTGTGTGTGCGTGTGTGTGTGCGCGCATTGTTTCCTTGTTGATGTTGATGCATTCAATATATGGTTCTGTAAGTAGATGTTTGTTTATATTTTACTGACCACATGTACTGCATGCATACATGAATATGCCAACAAACTTATCAGTTTGACGTGGTTTTGCTGTCCCACAGAGGCTGAAATAGACCACAGCAATATAGAACACTAGCCAATGTACATATCCATAAACAAAACCAAGCAGTTAACACCTATAGGAAAAAGACAAGTAACATTTTGATAAGTACATCCTTTTCAGAAGTTACAAACAACATACATCAAAAAATCCTCAAAATAACACTCCCCAGACCACAGTCAGCATTGAAATAATCCTGACAAGTTCTTCTATTAGAAAAAAAATGAACTGTAAACTTTGTATGAAGCGTACAGTCATTAGAAGCATCCTCACACTTCTCCACATTTAGTGCCTGACGTTGGTTGCAAGTTTATTCGCTGTTTGTGAGGGATGGAAAATGTAGACGTAAATACTGCTCAGAGTTCTGTGCAAGAATATTATCATCCTTATCCTCTGCAACGAAGCCAATCTTTACTTGATTTTCGAGATACACATATATTTAAGGTTTGTAGATTTTTCCGATTAATTTGATACAAGAATGAATGAGCTAGGACAACAACAAAAAAGAAAGTTATGGCCATTTGGAAAGGGAAGGGTGGAAGGTGGGGAGATATGGGGGGTGGGGGGGGGGGTATGAAAGTGGTGGCCATTTGGAAGGGGAGTAACTATGTTGGTGATGGAGACATTTTGAGGAAATGGCCTCTAAATCCATTGTAGTCCTCTCCTGCATATTGGCCTTAATCGACCATAACTATTAAAAGATAAACTAGGGAATTGATTCAAATAAAATGAATATTGCCGCATTAATGATAGCGTGTTAGGAATGCATTTTTGAAACCACCATTTTTGAAATCACGATACCTCAAATTGATCCCCACTGTCTATTTTAGCTTTATATGAAATGACCCATGCCAGTTAAGGCTGGTTTCATGTTGAGCAGTTTCAGATATGCTTATCATTAGAACCATACCTTTGTCTTTCCTAATACTTTTTGTTTTTTCATTATCATTTATTTGTTGTTATCATTATTACGATGGTGAATGGACTATAAACAGTTTAACTTGATGTACATGCATGTGTGCTGTTTGTGTTTGTTTGTGTGTGTGTGTGTGTGTGTGTGTGTGTGTGTGTGTGTGCATGTGTGTGTGTGTGCATGTGGTGTGTGTGTGTGTGTGTGTGTGTGTGGGTGTGTGTGTGTGTGAGTGAGTGACTTGATGCACATGCATGTGGTATGTGTGTGTGCACCCACGCATGTGTGCATGCATGTATGTGTGTACGCGTTCAAACAACATTACTGATTAAGGCTGGAAGTTTGAAGAGCTGTTCATACCACTACTTGTTTCATCCCTTGTAAGAAAAAAAGTAATATCGTCCATGATGAACTTTTATGACGTTCAAAGTAAAATTCTCTCATGTATTTTGATTCGGCGTACGATGTCAACAGGGTGGTGAACAAATCCATTTGTAGCAGTTACATTCGAAACATGCTGTCAGTTCGAAGATGGACAGGCAACTGATGAGCGTCTTATTGGTGCTGTTTCTGTCATTTCTCATCTCCACCTTCCGGAGCAATGGTTTGGTTTGTCTTTAAAACACTTTTATGGTTTATTTCAAATGAGCTATTCGAAATTTAAACCTGTATTAACAGGAAAGGAATGTATTAGTTATTGTATGTATCACTTGAATGTTTATTTTTTTTTATTGTTTTTATTACATGCAAATTTTCAAGAATAAAAAAAGTGGTAATTGAATAGAATTTGCATGCTCTGGTCAGGGAAAACGGACAGTGGAACTACGTAGTGGATGTGAAATTGATTTGTCTGTCATGTTTTGCTCGGGCCAAAGTGTTTAGCACAGGCATGAGGCAGCATGCGTTCACACACACACACACACACACACACACACACACACACACACACCAGCGCACATTTGCACGCACACACACACACAACAACACACACACACACACACACACACACACACACACACACACACAGTGAGTGCATGCGCTCTGAGAGAGAGGGGAAGACACCAACCGAATGCAAAACAGTGAAATGAATAAGGTCACATTCACCCTTTAGCATTTCCGCCAAATGGTAAAACCAACAGTGTACTTACCATTGAGAAAAAAGCGTTTTCAAACCATGACAAAATAACAGATTTTTAAAACGTCCTTTTAATTACTGACAATGTTCAAACGACATCCATGTATAATGGTTAACATTAGTACAGTGACAACATAAAAAACATATGTCCCATAAGACAGACTGGCCGTCCACCGAACAACACTGAAGGACTTCTTTTTGTTGTTGTTTTGTTTTCTTTCAAGCCATCAAACCAACCGCTGGCAGTAGACACAAGCTAGAAACATATCCGAGGGAAGAAATACACCCACTTCTTTTTCCCCCACGTGGATAAAAAACAAACAAACAAAAAAACGACAACAAATCGCTGTCAACAAGAAGAGGATGATCAATAATGATGAAAGCGAAAAAGACTGTGCTTTAGACATACTATTATGAATACCGTACATAATTGTTGATTATTAGCAACTTTTTATAACATAAAGCCTCGTGTGTGTGTCCCATGATCATGTGAGCTTACCAAGACTTTCCCATAAGGCAAAGCGCGAAGAGAGAGAAGTCGAAGTGAACAAAGAAATTGGAGGAAACCGTCTCCAGATGGGCACTCTTAAGACTGGGCAATGCCCTGGAAGCGACAGATGTCAGGGGAAATGGGAGAAGGATGGTCATCAGATCATTAGTGGCGTCCCAGCTGTCGGCCAGACTGCGAAACTGATAATGAACAGAACTTCTGCATTTTTTTTTTTTTTTGGGGGGGGGGGGGGGGGGGGGGGGGGTTGGTGTTTTTCTCACATAGACAAACTGATGATGTACTGGTTTCATTTGATATCTGTTAGTGACCACACAAAGTTGTTCACAGTACACAAACGAACACACTTTTATATAGACATGTAACAGAACTGTCTGTTTTCAGGTTATAGTAATTATGAAATTGCTTGGGCATTTTCGGAATTCTGACGTACCACGCACACACAAACGCCCTTTCATATAGACATGTAATACACATTTTTTCAATATGACGTACTTCTAAAACTGCTCGAACATTTTCGGAATTCCGACTTACCCTGCCCAGTCTAAAAACGTACTTATGCCAAGGACAGTTCCAGAATTGCACGACTACGATCTCATTCTTCTCAAACTGCGATTGGAATTGACATACTGTTGTGTATAAATGTCAGCAGCGGAGATAGGAATTTACATACTGTTGTGTAAGAAGGTCAGCAGCGGAGATAGGAACTGACATACTGTTGTGTATAAAGGTCAGCAGCGGAGATAGGAATTGACATACTGTTGTGTATAAAGGTCAGCAGCGGAGATAGGAATTGACATACTGTTGTGTATAAAGGTCAGCAGCGGAGATAGGAATTGACATACTGTTGTGTATAAAGGTCAGCAGCGGAGATAGGAATTGACATACTGTTGTGTATAAAGGTCAGCAGCAGAGATAGGAATTGACATACGGTTGTGTATAAAGGTCAGCAGCGGAGAAGGAATGCCCTTCGGATCGCAGAGAGTGTCCAAACAAATCCAGAAAAAAGATAACTTGCTGCGTTTTTAGTGGACATCGCCAGTTTTTATAGATATAACGAGACAAGACCACTGACGCTGCTTAGCAGAAGTCTGAATAGGAATATCCATTGAACTCTTTTTTTTTCCCTCTGTCTTTCCATCTTCTGTGCCATCGCAGTGGCAGCGCGCCCACGCCGCTCATTCCGACACCCCGTCCACTGCCACAGCCCAGCCCGGCCAGCCGCAGCCCTGGTACCGGTAATCCATAGGGAGCAGTCAATGTCAAGTCCTCAAGAGGCACCCCACCAGAAGAGACACTGCAGTGCTGCCGAGTCACTTCGGTGGTGTTCAGTGGCGCCTGTTCAGATCCAACATGTGCAGGACACCAACTACTAAACCCCCTACTGACGACAATGATTGCACAGTCGCGGAGGCGGCGCGTGTGGGCTCTCCCTCCGGAGCGAGCCACCACGTCCTATATCTGTGCAACTTTGTTTCAACGGAATATCACTGTCTGCAAGGGTCTGACGAAAATTCTGAATTTAATACTTAGTAAATGATAGAGAAGGTAATAAATCAGTTCGATGGAACGGCAGGAGCAGGAGAAAGTGAAGTGAATGGATGGTTGAGTAATAGTTCTGTAGACAGACAGACGGACTGATAGATAGATAGATGGATAGAAAGATAGACAGACAGACAGTGGGATAGAGATAGATAGATAGATGTGATAGATAGATGGATGGATAGATAGATAGATAGATGGATAGACAGATAGATAGATGAACAGACAGACAGACGGATATATAGATAGATAATGTTGCTTATAGCTCAGCCGACTGCAGAGGGCCATACCAGGGTTGTCACCACGTTCAAGTCTAGTCACAAGTTCAGTAGACACTATATGATCAAGAAAAGAAGGCATGTGAAAAAACAAGGAGTCGCTTGTTTTTTTTTTGGTCACTTCTGAGGAAATTCACACAAATATTGATTGAACGCTGTGGACAAGGCAAATACTCTTTCGTCAAACAGTGTAACAAACGAGAGGCAATCTTTAGACGTAAATGATCTGTCAAACAGTGTGACAAACGAGAGGCGATCTTTAGACGTAAATGATCTGTCAAACAGTGTGACAAACGAGAGGCGATCTTTAGACGTAAATGATCTGTCAAACAGTGTGACAAACGAGAGGCGATCTTTAGACGTAAATGATCTGTCAAACAGTGTGACAAACGAGAGGCGATCTTTAGACGTAAATGATCTGTCAGTGTGACAAACGGGAGGCGATCTTTAGACGTAAACGATCTTCGTTTCAGTATAGTCTATTGTATTTTGCATCAAGACAAAAAAAAATCTGCAAAGATTCATGTTCTTTTTTTATATTTCTTTTTCTAACTTTGGTAGATAGCTTCTATATAACTGTTGACATCTTTAAGTGGACATGATAGATGGCATGTTTATGTCTTGAGAGATAATGGTGTCGCGCAGTGGATCGGTCAATTAAACTGCAGCGCCCGCTGTGGCTGAAGAGCCCAACATAATAACCCACCGGCTTCTACACTTGGTGTTGATTTATGCGGTATTGTCCATTTTTGTGTGCAGAACCTCATTTTATTTTAAGATAAAAGTAATTACACAAGTGTCTTTCATTCTAATTTCACTCAGCTCTTAAGATTTGAAAATTTTCGATCACATTTTGGCTTTTTTTTTCATGAATTACTTATTCATCTGTTTGTTTATGTACTTATTCATCTAATGACTTGCTGAGCAACTTTGCAGGATGTATATGAACATACGTCGAGGGTCTTTTAGCATTCTATTGATGGAATAGCTTAAGGGGCTTTACGTGGAGCGACCACACACTGATCGACATTTGTAATGCCATTTGGGCAATTCAGATCATTTCTGGCAAGTGTTGAGTCGTGACCGTAATATAAAACATGACCCACACGGCTGAAAGTCGGATTATTTTCTGAGCCTTGGAGGACTGAAAAGCGGCATTTGGGGGACATAAGTGGCGGAAAATTTGCAAATGTTCGGAATTTTTTGGAACCGATAATAAAATAGATACAAATCATTACATACTTCAACCGTGCTGTCAGCGTGTCCAGTTGGTCTTGAATCCCTTGCAGCAGAGTGTCGTAGGTGGCGTTGATCAAACTCAATCTGGAGGAACTCGAGTCTCTGAAAGTGAGAACGACTTCAAAGTCCATGATGAGGGCGACTCTTGCATTCCATTGACACTTGTCCTGGCTGTGTGACACCATCACTTCATGGACAGTCAAGTTGTACTGTGTTTTGTCTAGTTCTTGTCGAAGACGGTGCGTGATGTTTGTCAGAAGGTCGGGCCACAGCGTGAGTGTGCTGCGGGTGATGGTGGTCCTCATATCTTCCGCAGAGTTGCAGTTCATGTAAAAGTCCATGATGAAGTAACCCAGGTCTTCTCTGCATTCCCCATGAACTAGAGGTATGCTTCTTATACACGTGTCGGCAAGGCAGAGTGGGTTCGTGGTACCTGTCCCGCTTGCAACTTCGCCGTGTTCAGCAGGTGCTGCCGTCACTGTTTCAGCCAACTGGTTTGTGCTGGTGACATTAACACTGGTCTTGTTTGGATGGGATTGGCTTGCAAGATTCTGGTCATCAAAAGGCCTCTCTTCCGCTGTGAGGTCTTCTCTTAAGCCTCCTGTGTCGCCTTCTGAAGAGGCGATTTGA
>CM065722.1:70646167-70658667 GCA_033310375.1 Conus canariensis | reverse complement strand
GAGTATCAGCCTGCGTACGCGGAAAAAGAAAAAAAACGAAGAAGAAAAAAAAAATAATGCCATGATATTGAATCATTTCGCTCGCACGTAGGTCATGAACTTGCATGAAACAGGGCGGCATCCCAAAAGTAGAGCGTTCCGAATGTTCTTGTTCACTACAAAACCCACTCCATGGACACGTTGCCTTCTTCCCGACTACAGCACAGGACACTTTCGTCTGTACCTGATTCGCTAGTAGTTTCATCTAAGTTCCCAGGGGCCGTGAATGTGCCAGGAATATTCATCCATTCCACGGGCCGGTTCTATCTGTTTTCCAACCTGCCTGCGCTCTAGGTTTCAGGAGGAGAATGGGTGATTTTTCTTTCGCTGATGAGGTGCGGCAGCACACTTTTCACGTTCGCCCTGATGGAGGTCAACTGATGACGTGGTCACTGTGAACCCAGGCTGCGACCTGTCCCACCTGATCTGTGTATTCTTTTCTGTCTTTGGCAAGTTAAACCCGGAGGAGCCCATTCCTGTCCAGGCTAGATTTTCTTGTTAGGTTTACCCCACACATGCCGCAGATAGAACTAGGTTACATAGTTACCAGTAATAGAGGAGAACCTCCAGGTGGTCTAGAACTTTTCGACGGGTTGAAAACAACTCATACGAAAATCAAGCGTGTGCAGCCCCATCAACCATCCAACCACTCGACCAACCAGCCACCAGCCGGTAGCGTATCAATAACCAACCCATAACTGACCAATCACAGTCATCCAACCCATTCTGAGATACCATACCTATGTTTACAGGTCCAGGGGCCGAAATCGAAATCGGGGAAAATGTCCTGTAAGGTGGTGTTACAGTCCCAAAGAGCCAGTACTCTGGTTTGCTGCTGCTGCTGCTGCTGCAGCAGCAAAAGCGTTAGCAGCAGCAGTACTAGCGGCTGCCGTATCATCATTACTGTTGCTGCTCTCTCTGCGTCTGGTTGGAGACTCTGCAATGATCAAGTGTATCTATGCCGGTTTAGGTGATAACCGTGTTTCACTCTTCACACCGATGTTCAATAGTATGGACATTGAACTCAAAGAAAATAGGACTGTGCTTCTGATGTTAATATTAGACGTGTGACCGAACTGCAGACTGTATATAAAGATCCCTGTTGGCTCATTGATGATATCCACGCCCGTGGCTTTTGGGTGTGTCTACGATTAAATGTTTTGTGACAGAAAATATGTGGATGAGGAGAGCAGTCTTTTTTCTTCTTTTCCAAAACGAAGAAAAAGCGATATTTTTTTCTGTTCCGCGTGATTGTGTATTCTTCTGGTGACTTTTCAAGCGTAGTTGTAGGTCTTTCCTCCCTGTTTTTGAGTTGTCTTTGTCTTGTAAGCTTAACGCTGAACACTAAATGTATGTACGTTTAAAAAAAACAAACTCATTTGGATTTGAGATCACTTTTCTGTTCAGAAAGTTAGAGTTGCTTGAAAGTAGAAAAAGCAAACAAACTGGTATTTCTGAAACCCTGGGAGTCTTTCTCAAAAGCAGCCAGTCTTAAGCAGAAAATTAATGTCCTCCTTTCACCTTCGTTATGCTACTTCTATACTAACCTTTTCATATTCGGAGCGTGTGAGCACATGCGCGCGCGCGCGCGCGCGCGCGCGCGCGTGTGTGTGTGATTGTGTGTGTGTGTGTGTGTGTGTGTGTGTGTGTGTGTGTTGTGTGGTGGTGTAGAGTGTGAGAGAGAGAGAGAGAGAGAGAGAGAGAGAGAGAGAGAGAGAGAGATGGGTAGGGGATTGTGGTAGAGGAAACTGGAAAAGGCTCAAAGAAACTGCCGCCTAATTTAAAACCCGAAAATCTGAAAGGATGAATGATTGCTCCAAAACAACGACCAACGCCAGCAACACAATTTCTTCTGTTTTCTCGGATACAAATTCCCATTTGCGTACAGAAACAATAAACAATAATAAACGTGCCAAACAGTTGTTATTCGTTACATACGCATTCGATCTCCACCCCACTTTTTTGTAAATTCGAATAAGATTTTCCCAGTAGAGCCAAGGACATCTCATATATTCAGCCAATAATGAATTATACTGCTGAACTTATGTCTAAGTGTAAAGTAGATTTAACATCGATTCCAGAGTTCCCCACAGTTCCAATGATGCCTCCTTGGGAACACTTGAGTGGAAATTTTGATTATGAGTATACAGTCTCAAAGAAAAAAGAAAATATTAACATTCTAGTGAACGATGCGAAAGAACACCTCGAAAATTCTTATCCTAATCACCTTAAAATCTATACTGATGGTTCAGTTATGGATACAGCTGATAGCGGTTCTGGGTTCGTTATTCCAAGTCTGAATATACGAAAACATTTTCATCTCGGAAAGGGATTTTCAATATTCACTGCAAAACTGTATGCTATACTGATGGCTTTATTTTGTGTACATAGTACTCCAATATCCTTTTTTTAGTGTGCTGTTTTGTGTTGATTCCAAGTCTGTTTTGAAATCACTGCAAACTTGGGATTGTAAGGCCAGAAAAGATTTACTATATGAAATAAGGTACCTGATACACTGTATTATGTCTCAGGGTATAATCGTAGACTTCTGTTGGATTCCTTCACATTGTGGTCTTAGAGGGAATGAAATAGCAGATAATCTAGCTAAACTTGGTGCACAAAACTGTTCAGAATGTGTGCTAAATTTGCCATTACATCCTTCCAAGTGTGAAATACTATTCAACCTGGAACACTACGTTTACAAAACCTTTTTCTGTGAGAAATGCTACACACTGCCTAGCTGCTCACGCCATCTGGCTAAGATTATCACAAAGTTAAGGCTGAACACATGGAACACCAAATTTTCTCCTGAAGTTGTGTGTCTGTGGAAAATTCATCTCTGTGCATCACCTTCTGTTAGATTGTCCAGTTTTAACTGAAATGTATAAGGCGAAAGGTATCAATTTTGACAAATATGAAAATGAGAGTCAAGTTCTGTCTGACTCATGCATAATTGAGATTGCCGCCACTTTAGCCAGTTCTGAGGTAGCTAGACTATTATGAGGGTCCTTAACTGATATGCTGTTTTCTTTTTCATAAGTGTATGCAGATGTATGTGTTGAAATAACTTAAGTGGTGGGTTTTTTTTCCCGTCTAATATCGTCTGCCGGATGAAAAGACGTAAAATAACCCCCCCCCTCCCCCCCCCCCCCCCCCCCAATTCTGTAAATGTAGAACTCGATTCTGGACTAAATGCTAGATGTTCGATCGCTCTTTTTCACAGCTTTCTGTAATATAATAATATGCTGAATGAGATTGTTTCTTTATTTGGTTATTCATGAATTACATTCTTCTATTTTTGGAGGTCATGTGATTAAAATCTTTAGTTACGAAGTCGCGGAACTTTGGAGAGAGTGAAATAACATTTAACAGTTATACTCTTTTAAGTGAAACGATGGTTCACTTTGCAGCCACAAGGTACACACAAGGTTAAATTAACCAGTCACAATACGAAAGCAATATCCTGGCGCTCTTGGCAACTTAAAAAGCTCTTTGTCTTCAAGTCTCACTCGACAGTTTCGTCACAGACACTGTTATATATAAACACAACCCTCAACATCTCGTAGTTTCAGTAAATATTTTTGCACAAGTATTGTTTAAATAGTCTAAGACCTCGATATCTTGTAAAGTTATACATGATTTGACATAGATTCCAATACGAATGATCTTAAAGCCCAATGCCTATTTGTACTGGTAGATAATTTGTCACAGAGACCTTTACAGGTAGCCTGAAAGCCTAATGTCTCGTTAAGTCCTGTTGAAAATTGTCACAGAGACTGCAACAGATAACTTGATATCCCAATGTCTTGCTGTTAACACAGACGGTTTGGCATTAATGTTGTCACAAGTGGCCTAACAACTCGATATCTTATCTCTACAGATAGTTTGACACTGATGTCGTCCTAAGTAGAACAGTATCTCAATATCTTTTTTTTCCTTAGACAGTTTGGTACTAATGTTATCATAAACAGCCTAAAATCTCAATATTTTTTCTGTTGACATGTGCACTAATGTTATCATAAGTAGCCTAATAATACAATATACTGGGGTCTTTTCTACTGACATTTTGGCACTAATGTTGTCATAAGTAGCCTAATATCTCAATATCTTGTTTTATATAGAGAGAATTTGGCTCAGAAGTTGCCAACATCAGCCTAAGAGATCAATGTCATCTTGTTTCCACTATAAGCTTGCACAAATTGTCATAAGTAATCTAAAAGCTCCATGACGTGTTTCTGTAGATGGTCTGGAACACGTGTTGTTATAGTCAGCCTGACGATCTCAACGTCTTGTTGTTTCTACAGATGGTCTGGCACAGACGTCCTAGGTACTCTACATGTTTCCATAGAGGGATTCGCTCATATGGATAGCCTAATAGTGTGTGTGTGTGTGTGTGTGTGTGTGTGTGTGTGTGTGTGTGTGTGTGTGTGTGTGTGTGTTTGAATATGCACCCTTGTTTGTAGATGCATGGTACTTATTGCAATATTCATCTTCTTATTGGTTTCGTTCATGTTTTCTTTAAACTTTTATGTATTTGTAAGCGCTTACGGCTTATGATATAAGATTAAGCGCCATAAATAATAATCATTGTTATTATTATGATTATTATTGTTTCTACAGATGTTGTTATAGACAGCCTAACGATAAAATCAATGTATTGTTGTTTGTACAAGTGTTGTTATAGATAACCTAATAATGATAATAGCAACGCCTTGTTCTTTCTACAACTGTTGTTATAGACAGAATATGATATCAACGTCTTGTCGTTTCTACAAATGTTGTTATAGACGGCCTAACGATAAAATCAACGTCTTGCCGTTTCTACAAATGTTGTTATAGACAGCCTAATAATAACAGCAACGTCTTAGAAGATGTATTTGAAAGAATTGTGTGAATGAATGAATTATGAGTTGATTTTAACGTGGTGACAGCCCTGATATGGCCCTTTGTGGTCGGCGGGGCTATAAGTAACATTACCCTAGCTTGTTGTTTCTACAGGTGCTGTTATAGATAGCCTAATGATATCAACGTCTTGTTGTTTCTACAAATGTTGTCATAGACAGCCTAATAATAATAACAACGTCTTGTTCTTTCTACAAATGTTGTTATAGACAGCAGATAATAACATCAACGTCTTATTGATTCTAAAGATGTTGTTACAGACAGCCTAATAATAATATCAACGTCTTGTTGTTCCTACAAATGCTGTTATAGACAGCCAGATAATAACATCAACGTCTCGTTGTTTCTACAAATGTTGTTATAGAGAGTCTAATAATAATATTAACGTCTCGTTGTATCTACAAATGTTGTTATAGACAGCCTAATGATATCAACGTCTTGTTTCTTTAAATGTTGTTATAGACAGCCAGATAATAACATCAACGTCTTGTTGTTTCTCCAAATGTTGTTATAGACAGCCTAATAATAACATCAACGTCTCGTTGTTTCTACAAATGTTGTTATAGAGAGTCTAATAATAATATCAACGTCTCGTTATTTCTACAAATGTTGTTATAGACAGCCTAATAATGATATCAACGTCTTGTTGTATCTACTGATGTTGTTATAGACAACCTAATAATATCAACTTCTTGTTTGTACAGATGTTCCTATAGACAGCCTAATAATAATATCAACGTCTTGTTGTTTGTACAAATGTTGCTATAGACAGCCTAAAAATAAAATCAACGTATTGTTGTTTCTACAAATGTCGTTATAGACAGCCTAATAATAATATCAACGTCTTGTTGTTTCTACAGATTTTATAGACAGCCTAATAATGATATCAACGGCTTGTTGTTTGTACAAATGTTGTTACAGACAGCCTGATGATATCAACATCTTGTTGTTTTTACAAATGTTGTTATAGACAGCCTAATAATGATATCAACGTCTTGTTGTTTGTACAAATGTTGTTATAGACAGCCTGATAATAATATCAACGTCTTGTTGTTTCTACAAATGTTGTTATAGACAGCCTAATAATAATATCAACGTCTTGTTGATTCTACAAAAGTTGTTATAGACAGACCGATAACAACATCAACGTCTTATTGTTTCTAGAGATGTTGTTATAGACAGCCTAATAATGATATCAACGTCTTGTTGTTTCTACTGATGTTGTTATAGACAGCCTAATAATATCAATGTCTTGTTGTTTCTACAAATGGTCTGGCACAGACGTTTTCCTAAGTAGCCTAAAATTTCAGTGTCTTGTTCTTTCTATAGAGGGTTTCGCGCAGATGCTATGGATAGCCTAATAAAGTTGGCACTTATCTTGTTGTTACAACCGACGATTTGGCACATATGTTGTTACAGATTGCCCCACAATTTCAAAAATGTGTTGCTAAAGGCAGTTTTGCACAGATGTTGTCATAAGTAGCTTACAATGTCAATGTCTTGTTGTATCTACAGACAGTTAAGCCCAGAGGTTGTCGCAAATAACCTAAATAGTGTCTAGTCCTGTACTCTGTTTGTCTGTGTCCTTGGCGGTAACTAACCCCCTCCATTTCCAAATATTGCCAATATTCTATGTCTTTTGTCCACAGTTTAGCATAGATGTCGTCCAGAGTAGCTTAAAATCTAAAGGTCTTCTTGTTTCTACGGTAAATTTGGTATAGGTGTCGTCATAGGTAGCCCCAAATCTTGATGTCTTGTTTCCACAGACAGTTTGGCACAGATGGTTTTTTTTTCATAGATAGCCTATAATCTCAATGTCTTGTTGTTTCCACAGATGTTTTTATAGATAGCCTATAATCTCAATGTCTTGTGGATTCTACATAAGTTGTTATAGACAGCCTATAATCTCAATGTCTTGTTGCTTCTACAGATGCTATTATAAACAGCCTATAATCTCAGTGTCTTGTGGCTTCTACAGATAATGTCTTGTGGTTTCTACATATGTTCTTATAGATAGCGTAATGATCTCAATGTCTTATTGTTTCAACAGACGGTTTGACACTAATGTCATAAGTGGCCTAAATTCTCAATGTCCTGTATCTACAGACGGTTTTGGACAGATTTGTCATAGATAACCTAATAATCTCAAGGTCTTGTTTTTTAACAGACGATTTTACATAGAATGGTGTTACAGACAGCCTAAAATCTCAATGACTTTTTTACAGATAGTTTGGCGTATATATTACTATAAATAGCCTAAAATCACACTGTCATCCAGTTTCTATGGATAGACTGGCACAGACACAGTTTCAAATCGTATGAAATTCCAATGTCTTGCAATTTCGTGTAGTGGTCTGGCATTTTTGCTGTTACTGACACAATCTAAAAGCCCAATGTCTTGTAGAATCTGCATGCTTTGGTACACATCTGTTACGAGTGGCCAACGAGCCTAATGTTTTGTAGAAACAACAGATGGTTTCCTAAGATTTATAAAAGTCTTATAGCTCAGTATTGTATAGTTTCCAAAAATGGCTTGGCTCATATACTGTCATAAATGGCCCGCAATCCTCATGTCTTTCCCATGTCCAACTGACAGATTGGCATAGACAGTATCAGAATAACCTAAAAGCTGACTCTTGTCCAGTTTCTGCCTGATGGTTTGCCACAGACAGTGTCCTAAGTAACCTAAAAGCCCAACGCCTTGTAGGATTCTGTCAATGCTTGAGTATAAATTTAGCAAACAAAAATCCTAGATGCTCATGACTTAGATGTGGCACAGGCGATTTTAAATATCTGGTGAAACGGATTTGGATTAAACTTAGCCTATTTTAATGGAAATATGTTGGGATTAACTGAGAACTTGTATCAGTGCTTGAAGTACTGCATACATATCAATCATTTTAAGTCATGTTTTCCGGCAGAAAATCACAGAGGTGTACGACAAGGTAAAAATTTAACCCATAATTATTTTCAATATACCTAAGATATCTGATGTTTTATTTGAAAAGCAGTGGTCAGACTTTATATTATTTTAGAAGGCATTGAGTCGTCGGTCCGTTTTTTTTTTTTTTTTACATTTACATTTAATTTGTGTTGATGACATTCTTTTGCCTTTAGAATATCGAGAAGATAATAACTCGATTAAAAAAAAAATGAAAATGGTAAAAATGGTAACTAGAAGGAATTGGTATTTCATAGCAGTGTTTACCGTACTCACATAGATAATGTAAGAAAAAGTTATCGAAATCGTGACTACACATACTTGAGATAATACTGCATGGGCTGGGACACTTTACTAATTTACAAAATATTCTGTATGATCAAGCTCAAATATGAATGTTTTGATTGTTTCAAATTGAAGCAAATAAAGACCTACGAGCTTAATTTCAATGCTTCATTGCTTATAGAATTTCATATATTAGGATTCTGGACCAACTGAATTACACAGAAAAATATCCATGCAAATTATAAACAGTTTTACAAAATATCCACGTGAGCCAACTTTCCATGTTCACATCTTTAGGGTGGAGCTGTATTCGAAAACTGCTGAGACAGTGTATGATTGTCTTGAAAAATGTCGCCTTTTTTATAGAAAGACTCTCTATAAAGAAAATACGTCCGATATTCTGAAAACAAGCTGTTTCAAAACCGGAAGTGATCTTCAGGAGAGTGTTGAAATAAACAGCATAGATATCTTGGCCTTACCTATGTGTATTCTCTTACCAAATTTATATAATGTATCTAGTTTCAAAGTGAATATATCTATAATGTAGTCTATCTTCAAATCGGAGCAGACAACCAAAATGACACTCAATTGAAAAAAAAAGGACAGGCTGAAAATATTCCGACGTGATTGGAAAACAAAATAACACACACACACACACACACACACACACACACACACACACACACACACAGTATGCAAAACGATGTGTTACACTACAAATTCAATCGATTCTTCAGAGAAATATCGGAACTGTTTGTAGTTTTTGTCATATCTCTATGAAAAGAGAGATAGAGTACCGCACAATATAATCAACAAGCAATTTTTGCATTTGTTTAACTTTTGTTTTTCTTCTTTATTTTTGCCTTCCATTTCTTGTTTGATAAGTTTGCTGATTGTGCTTATTCTGTTAACATTTATTTACTGCATTCTATCCTCCATGCCATAAACGACAGTCAAAGGTGAAGAGATTTTGAATGTTTAATTTTAAATCAAAAGTGCGGGTGCGCGAGTATATATATATATATATATATATATATATATATATATATATATATATATATATATATATATATATACTTTCATTTTGTTCCATTTACTACCCTTCGCTGGCTGCTTTGGGGGTGCTATTGGATTCTTTTTTGAACCCTTGGTAGTGAGAACACCACAGAATTATGGACTGTGGTGTGTCTCTATTTGGCACCAAGAGCACAGACACAATCAGCCGTGTCTCCCTGATGAGTCTGATCCAGCGGACGAAAGGCCTAGGAGCAGGCAATACAATAGATCTGCCTTCGAAGGGGGGTCCGATGGTTCCCTCAGGCAGCTAGTGAAGGGTTTCTCATATTAATGATATATTCCCCCCATTTTCTTCATTTAAAAAAAATTCAAATCTTTGCCTAGTCATTACTGTAATGACTGAAGAATTGTTGGCCTGCACTTGTTTTCTCCCACTATTTAATTGTTCAGCTATATATTATATATATCCAGTTTAAAAAATTTAAAACATGGAAGTGTAAAAATCACCCTACAAATCTGTTTCGAGCGGGAGCTCTCTTCAGGGAATGTGTGATCTGGGCCCGCCACCAATGTTATAATGTGTGGGTGTGTGAGCTCTGCACGTGTAGCACGTGGCCTGTAGATTTTCTTTTTTGGGGCGCGTTCAGGGGGGACGTGCCAAGGGATGGTGTATTGACAAAGATTTCCATTTGTGCCTGCAACTATTGATCATTTCTACTCTAGAATTCAGGGATGCCAGATGGGGTTTACATAGTATCAGCCACTTTTCTGTAGTACATAAGTTGCATTTTTTTGAAATGTTGTTGTATGGTGTTGCTCTTTTTATAATTTTCCATGATATGTTGTAATTTATTTTCTTATCTTTAAGCTTCCAAATATATTTACTTAGTTCTGTTTGGTTTTTATATTTTTCATTTTTAAAGGACTGTTTATGGTTTGCATATCTGGTTTTAAACTGGTTTGCCGTGATCCCTATGTATGTTTCTTTATCACTGTCTGTTGTTACCGTAGCTTGGTACACAATGTTACTGTAGAGACATTTGTTATTCAGAGGGCACTGGTCTTTTTTGTGCAATTGCAAGATTTCTTTTCGTCACCCTCTTTGGTTGTGTTGTTTTTGGTTTTATTGGAAGAATCAATTATGTTTCTAAGGTTGGGCATACACGAGTACGACAGCTTGACAGTGTTTTTATTGAATATTTTAGATAGTACATGTTCTTTTGGGAATGATGTTTTAAGGATTTTGAGGAATTCTTTTCCTACGTTGGTTTTTGTTCTTCCATCATATGGAGGGTTATACCATATAATTTTTCTTTTCCTGTTTTTCTTATTACTGTTCATGTTGTTATCTGGGTTATATTGCAATTTGTAGTTGTAGCCACTTTTCTTCAGCGCCTCTTGGTATTCGGCTGCTGCTCTGTTAAATTCTTTCTCATTACATGACAGTTTGGATAATCTTTTGTTTATACCATTAGGTATGGTTTTCAAAATGGAGGGTGGATGGTTGCTCTTGATGTGTACATAGACAGGCGTGTCATTTGGTTTTTTGTATGGTTTATATGTGTGGTCCTTAAGGTCTAATGTTATGTCTAAATAATTTACTATTTTTTTGTTGGCTTCTACTGTGATTTTTAGGTTGTAGCTTTGAAAGAGTTTACAAAGTTCTTTTTTTCTTGTTTTCAATGATTCTTGGTTTGTTGTTTAATGTGGCGAGGCCGTCATCTCTGTATAAGCCAACCTGTTTACCAAGTATTTTCTGTATATGAGACAACATGAAAAGTCCAACTAATTCACAAGTTTCAGCTCCATCATAGGATCCCATTGTGACATCGAACGTGGAGTTTCTGCTGGTTTTTTTAATCCAAGTTTCATTGTTGCTATGGAGAAGGGTTTTCTTAGTGTGGAAAATGATTTCCATCTCAGAATCTGTTATATTTGTATATTTGTTGGCAAATCTTAGCGCTTTAGTGAGCAATTCCTCATCAATAGAAGGATAGAAATCCACTATGTCAAAAGTAATGAACACTGTATCTTTCTGTTTGTTCAGCACTTTAAACCATTGGATAACTTCATAACTGTTTTTCCAGAGGTTGTATTCAGTGTTTGTTTTTATGTCCTCTATTGCTTTTTCCAGGATTTTTTTTTACTAATTTTGCCCAATTCAGATTTTGATGGTTTATTAGTCTACAGGTAGGATTGTTGTGGAAGTTAGGTTTGTGGTCTTTGAGGGTTATAAAAGCTTCTTTTGTTGCTGTTGCTTCTATCCTATCACCTAAATCCATCGTTCACTTTGAGTGATATTAGACGTAGACACAGCTGTGTGTGTGTGTGTGTGTGTGTGTGTGTGTGTGTGTGTGTGTGTGTGTGTGTGTGCGAGCGCGCGCGCGCACGTGATTGTGTGTAAAAATGAAGAGAGAGAGAGAGAGAGAGAGAGAGAGAGAGAGAGAAGAGAGAGAGAGAGAGAGAGAGGGCACTTACAATGAAGACGAGGAGAGAAAGTTAAAACATCATGCTGGGACTCGAGTGCTCTTTCCACGTCAGGTGTTGCGGACTGAAGCCGAGCCTCCGTCTGAACGCAATGTGTCTCCGCTGCCGCTCTTGCTCTGAGTGCTGTGGACAGAGGACGCCGCAGCGGTAAGAATCCTTCTATCTAGTCCCTTACAACCTCCCTCCCCCGTCTTCCTTCCTCCCCCTCCCCACTCTACCTCCCTCTCCCGCAATGGCCACACGCCACAATTAGGGTTTTGCACTAAATCACTGTAATCATAATCCATTTTAAAAGCGTTTTCAGGCCTACCCTAAGTTTGAGCAAAGTGATCAAAAGAACAATCCCCACCAGTCATCTCTCTCTTTTTTTTTTTTTTTGGAGGGGGGGGGGGGGGGGGGGGGGAATTTCCACCGATGAAATCACGTAAATCTTCAGATACATGACTTTCTCTTCAGTTGACGTCACATTTCAGGCCTTTGCACTCACCCGTGACTTTATCTTTGCTCCAGCTGGAAGCCACCAAATAGTCCCATTCCTTTGATTTATAATCTGTCTGTTTGGAACCACCTGGCTTGTGCCTTGATTTCCATATGAAAAAAAAAAACACGAAGAGACTCAACTTTCAGACGGAATCAAAATGATCAAAACAATCTTATTGCGCCAGTCTATGAATACTCCACTCCCTAAGCGAGGCCCTGGCGCATCAATTTTTGGTGTGCAGCCATAACTCCTCCTGCGTGTGCTCACCAGGCCATGCCCTTGATGTAGGTAGGTATAGGTTGTTTCCTTCCAACAGCCCAAGGAATTTCAACTGTTTCCTACATACTG
>CM065722.1:70636167-70641167 GCA_033310375.1 Conus canariensis | reverse complement strand
TAATAAATTAAAAAATCAGTAAATATAATAATAATAATTAAAAAAATAAAATAAAATAAAATAATAATAATAATAATGATAATAAATGCATAAATAAGATAGCTATAAGTTGTGTGAGGTGAATAGTGGGAGATAAGGTAGTATGTGTGTGTGTGAAGGGAGGATATTATGGGCTGAGATTGAAGTGGTGGGTTGGTACATGTTACTTTAAGGTGTAGATGCTATGAGGGTGGAGGAAGAAGGGGATGGGTTTACGTACTAACTGGGGGAGGGGCAACATATTCACACCTATACACAATCTCTCTCTCTCTCTCTCTCTCTCTCTCTCCCCCCCCCCCCTTTCACGACCAACGATAAAGGAGCCAGCATTCTATTTATTATGTGTGTGTGTATGTGTGAGTGTGAGTGTGTGTGTGTGTGTGTGTGTGTGTGTGTGTGTGTGTGTGTGTGTGTGTGTTCCATTTGTAATATCAGCCTTATTCATTGGTTACCCCCACCTCCACCCCCAGCAACCGCCATATCCACCAACACCCCTACACACATCATTACTAGGGCAGGGGGAGGGGGAGTAAGTCGATTGATGTAGCAAATGGAGAGACTCAGAGAGTGTAGGAAAAGGGAAGATGATGATAGCTGCAACCTATGTCTGAGGTAAACAGAGGGAGGTAGGGTGGTATGGGTGTGTGTAGGTGGGGGATATTTCAGGCTGGAGCTGCAGAGATGGAATAGTACATACTACTTTTGGACGTTGATGCCATGAGGGTGGACGGTGCCCAGTTTGGCAATGAGATGAGATTCCTGCATAAGGCGTTCCAAGCTGTCACTCTTAGATTGCCAAAGTGCCAAGACTTTGACATGGTTGATGTTGTGTTGGGCATGGTTGAAGTGTAGAGCGACTGGTTTGGGCCGATGGTGGCGGATGTCGGCCAGGTGTTCAGAGATGCGCGTCTCAAGTGTGCGAGATGTCTCACCTACATAGATCTTACCGCACAGCTGACAGTGGATGGCATACACAATGTTGTGGCTCTGGCAGGAGAAAGTGCGTTTAATAGTGAAAGAGCCTGTGGGGCCATGTAGGATGGTGTCTGGTTTGGTGAGAGAGCAGATTTTGCAGTTGGGTTTTGAGCAGGGGAAAGTACCTGGTGGCTTAGGTGTTGAGATTTTGTTCAGCTTAGAGCGCACCAGTAGGTCGTTGAGGTTTTTGTCACGTTTGAAAGTGATCATTGACTCGCTCACTATTTCCCTTCCAACAGCCTCGTTCTCATTCAACGCCTTCTTCCTTGCGCTGAACCCTACGAAGTGATCTGAAGCGATCAAAACTAAGTGAATTTTCATTGTTTTATTCGTTAATGTCTCACCTGATGAAGACCTAAGAGGTCGAAACTAGTTGTGTTTCGTCTTGTGACTCGTTTGTCCACGTTCTCTGGGCGGTTCGCTAACATTTATTTAAGATTTGTTTAGATTTCCGCCTGCAGTCCTCTCGCTTTGCAACTAGATCTAATTTGATTCATACTGACTGCTACCCTTCGTTGTTTTGTATTTCTGTTTACGTCATCAGTGTGTGTGATTGTTATCGTGTATACGTCTTTCGATCATTGTATACTGTTAATCATTGATCCGTATTTCGTTTAACATACGTTTTTAGTCGTGTACGTGCGATCGCAATCAGGCACTCCTGACCTCTCAACTCTAAGAACCTAAATCAGAACATAATGCCGGCCCCCCAATTCCTCTCCCGTACACATGCCAGTTTTCACCAGTCCATTCATTTTCTGCCACCTATCATCCAGCCATTTGCACTAGGATATGCTAAAACACAGTTTCAGAAAACGAAATCTGCATCTCATCTCAACTTTCTAAAACAATGCATTCGACTGCGAATCACCCCTCGCGGCTTCTCACTTTCTCACACCCCATCCGATCTTCATAACACCGCTCTTACCACTACCACTACAAGAATTCTATTCCAAGCCAGCCGTAGACTCATGTTGGCACATATCAAAACACTCAATTCATCCCTGGAATCTCTCTCCCGTCTTCTTCAACATTTCAAACAACAAACCACAATCATCATGCCCATAGCCACTGCTTCAAGACTCAGACAGCTCATCCATACACACAACCAGCTCATTCACAATCACTGCTACCAGGTTAAGCAAGACAAGTTATCAAAATTACGAAACAAACACGAGGCAAACCCAGACCAGTTGAATCCCCCTACACACAACACTGACCCTTCTATCACCCATGAGCAACACCGCCACCTTGTTCGCTGCATTCCTGATAATCTGACTCTCACCAATGATGAAAGATCAGTCCTGGCAAAAGGTCTGAAATTTATTCCCATTCAGCCTGCCACCAATAAATATCAAAACCACGTTGATGTTGAAAGATTCTTTAGAAAATTAAGATGGATGGCTGCACTTGACGGTGTGCCCAAGCCCCCTCTACCAGACAGCTCAGACATTTTTACCCACCTTTTTCGAACTCCAGTGCTTCGCCAGCCACCTCTTGACAAATCCACTGAAGTTGAACTCTACATCAAAAAGTGTAGAAAAGAAATCTCTCAAGTTAAATCCAAACCTGTCCGCAATTCCAACCTCTCACGGGATGAACAAAAAGCCCTTGAATCACTGAGACAAAGACAAGACATTGTCATCAAACCAGCAGACAAGGGTGGTGCAGTGGTGGTCTGGGACAAACAGTTGTACATAAAAGAAGCACACAGACAACTGTCAGACACAAATTTCTATACACCACTCACAGCATCACCCCTCCCCCAACACCAGAAACTCATCTCAACCACAGTTAAACAAGAAATCAAACATAACAACTTACCGAAGACAGCCAAACTCCTCATAATGACAGACACCAAACAACCCACCTTCTACCTGCTCCCTAAAATACACAAAACCAATACTCCCGGCAGACCCATAGTATCTGCATGCAGCTGCCCTACAGAACACATTTCACAGTACTTAGACTCTCTCCTCCAACCCATAGTACAAGGCCTCCCCACATACCTCAAAGACACTACACACACACTCAACATGATTAATTCATACAACACAGATCCCACTTTCAAACCCAGCCTCCTCTTTACCCTTGATGTCGTCTCTCTCTACACTTCCATCCCTCATGCTGATGGACTGAAGGCCCTCGCATTCTTTCTTAACAAACGGCCCCCCAACCAACAACACCCTCCCACAGCTACACTAGTCAGACTTGCAGAATTAGTCCTCACCCTCAATACTTTTGAATTCAACAACCACACATTCTCACAAATCAGTGGTGTTGCTATGGGAACCAAAATGGGACCATCCTATGCCTGCCTCTTCATGGGACACCTAGAACACCGCCTACTAACCTCTTACACAGGCCCAACACCAGAGCTCTACAAAAGATACATAGATGATGGATTGGGAGCCACATCCATGCCAGAACATGACCTCCAGAATTTCCTCAACTTTGCACAGACCTTCCATCCATCCATCCAGCTGACCTACACCATTTCACAGTCAGTTAATTTCCTGGACATCACTATCTCCCTCAAAGATGGACTGCTTCAAACCTCAGTCTTCTACAAACCTACTGATGCGCACTCATACCTGGACTACACATCTTCCCACCACCAGTCCACTAAAAATAGCATTCCATATTCTGAATTCCTTCGCCTACGCAGACTGTGCTCTAGCGAAGAGGATTTCACTATACAAGCAGCCAAAATGTCTGATTTTTTCACCAACCGTGGATACCCTAGTGCCGTCATCAGTGATGCTCTCAGCCGCACTGCAGCTAAATCCAGAACATCTACTCTGGAAACTAAACCTCCCAAAGACACAGACAGACCCACTGCCTGCCTTCTCTTCCATCCTCACAATCTGCCCATCTGCAGGATCCTGAAGTCTAACTGGCACATAGTAGAAAATCATAAACCTGCCTTTGAGACCACACCAATGATCACTTTCAAACGTGACAAAAACCTCAACGACCTACTGGTGCGCTCTAAGCTGAACAAAATCTCAACACCTAAGCCACCAGGTACTTTCCCCTGCTCAAAACCCAACTGCAAAATCTGCTCTCTCACCAAACCAGACACCATCCTACATGGCCCCACAGGCTCTTTCACTATTAAACGCACTTTCTCCTGCCAGAGCCACAACATTGTGTATGCCATCCACTGTCAGCTGTGCGGTAAGATCTATGTAGGTGAGACATCTCGCACACTTGAGACGCGCATCTCTGAACACCTGGCCGACATCCGCCACCATCGGCCCAAACCAGTCGCTCTACACTTCAACCATGCCCAACACAACATCAACCATGTCAAAGTCTTGGCACTTTGGCAATCTAAGAGTGACAGCTTGGAACGCCTTATGCAGGAATCTCATCTCATTGCCAAACTGGGCACCGTCCACCCTCATGGCATCAACGTCCAAAAGTAGTATGTACCATTCCATCTCTGCAGCTCCAGCCTGAAATATCCCCCACCTACACACACCCATACCACCCTACCTCACTCTGTTTACCTCAGACATAGGTTGCAGCTATCATCATCTTCCCTTTTCCTACACTCTCTGAGTCTCTCCATTTGCTACATCAATCGACTTACTCCCCCCTCCCCCTGCCCTAGTAATGATGTGTGTAGGGGTGTTGGTGGATATGGCGGTTGCTGGGGTGGAGGTGGGGGTAACCAATGAATAAGGCTGATATTACAAATGGAACACACACACACACACACACACACACACACACACACACACACACACACACACACACACTCACACATACACACACACATAATAAATAGAATGCTGGCTCCTTTATCGTTGGTCGTGAAAGGGGGGGGGGGGGGGGAGAGAGAGAGAGAGAGAGAGAGAGAGAGAGAGAGAGAGAGAGAGAGAGATTGTGTATAGGTGTGAATATGTTGCCCCTCCCCCTCCCCCAGTTAGTACGTAAACCCATCCCCTTCTTCCCTCCACCCTCATAGCATCTACACC
>CM065722.1:70618667-70631167 GCA_033310375.1 Conus canariensis | reverse complement strand
TTCTGAAATGGATAACATACATTAGCATAGGCTGAACGACGTCATACAAGCAATGACAATTGGAAGACCTTTTTTGAACAAGCAGTGAGTTAATGAATATCAAGAGTAGAAAAAAAATAACAATTGTGTTATTAGAATGTATCTCACACAGTCACACGCTATGTTCTACCGGTGATGTGTTGCAAAGTACAAGTATGTGTACACTAAATAGGGCTACGGCAACATTTAGACCTAATACAGTGTGTCATGGTATTACTGCAGTGAATTGTCGTCTGATTCTCTCGTAAACGTGCTCGTACCACAGTGGAATCTTTTGACTTCTGTTAGAGAGACTGCATCGACATACCCCCTCCCCTCTCCCCCTTCTATCCCTCTCCCACCGAGTTCAGTTATTTGTTCATCTGAATATGTGTTCACAATGTCTTTGTCTGGTGTGCTGTTTTTTTTCACTTATTCATTTAAGTCGTTCTAGTTTTTTTCCCCTCATTATTATTTGGTGTTTGAACCGAGTTCAAGATGGGTAGGGTGTGTGTGTGTGTGTGTGTGTGTGGTGTGTGTGTGTGTGTGTGTGTGTGTGTGTGAACACATGACTCTTGACCACACATACACATGCAATTCATTCATATCACAGCTCACGCACGTTCCAAAAGGCTCAGTCTTTGACTACCAGCGAATCTGCGCTTGGGCATTATCATGTCGTGGGAATTTGGTTGCATGGTTTGGTCTCTGCAGACTCGCAATAGCATGATTTGGCACAAGGTTGTGGTTAGTGCTGTCACCCTCCCGGCTACCAACGCCTCCCCCCCCCCCACCTCCCTCCCCCCAGCCCACCGACTCCTTTCCCGCCCTCTTCCACCTCCTCTCCCCCCACTCCAGTCCCCCGCTTCCTGCTCCTCCCTCCCCCCTCCCCCCCTGTCCCCACCCCTTCTTCCTCCCGTTCTCATCACTGTCCAATCCGGATTGGAATGATGTCTGATACCGACTTGCTTGTTATCAGACTCATGTGATATCACAGTGGTGCAAATCACAGTACGCTCTTTTCTTTTTCTGTTTTTTTGTTTGTTTGTGAATAAGTGGGGCCTCCATTCTCCAACGCCCCCCCCCCCCCCCCCACACACACACACTTTCTAACTCTACTCTCTTCCTCCAACAAACTCTCTCACATACCATTCACAATCTGTGTGTTGGTTCTTTATCAATGTGCATTCTTCTGCTGCTGATATGAATGGTTTTTGCGTTTCATACAAAAAACGTCTAGGTTCGTTGCTGTTCTAATGTTTGATGGTGTGCACAAAAAAAAAAAGAAAAAAAAGAAAAGAAAAGAATGTGGGGAAAAAAAAAAAAAAAAAAGGAAAAGAAAAGAATGTGGGAAAAAAATTGGAGGTTGGAGGCCCACAGACACACGCATACTAAACAAAAAATCACAGTAGGTTCGATACTATAGATAGATACAAGGAGGTTATCAACTTCAGCATGTTTCGCTGGCCAATTAGTTTCTGTTCTCCAATATCATTATCCATGGTTGGCAGCTGTGGACATCATAGTCGCTAGCTGTCGTGTACAGACAGACGTGTAAACCTGTAGAAGTTCTCCTCCCGTTATGGAATCATTTTCTTTCTGTTTGAATAACTTGTTTTGATAAAAAAAAACTTTATTCTGTTGATTTTACAAGTTTATGCAAAAAAAAAAAAAAAAAAAAAAAAAAAAAAGAATGTCCACTGTTTTCGATTTACACGATAAAAGTTGTTTCCTTTTATTCCGACTCAACAACTGTACAGAAGAAAAGTTTCAGTTCATTGAAAAGAAAGCCTTATTAGCACTTTTTTTTTGTAATGAAGGACTGTGCGAATGACATGTAATTTCCCAGAGAATGACATTCAAACAATGTTAAAACACACATTTCTTCCTCTTCATCGAAACTTTTCAATCTCTTGGGGAGGGGAGGGGGGCAAACTACACATACTTCAACGTCACCACACACACAGACACCCCCCCCCCCCCCCACACACACACACACAACTGAGACAGCAGATGAAAATCGGTTAAGATCAGCATTAGTTTGTGTTCATGCAGCAGGATGATACCAAAACAAACAAACAAACAAAAATGAACACGTGATCTCAGGTTCATTAATGAATGGAATGCTTGGAGAAAATTCTTTTAAGACGAGTTTCACAATAATGTCATTGTGATAAAAAAAAAAAAATCAGTAAAAAAAAATTGGCGTGTTTGCGAATCATCTGAGCAGCAGATAAATACCTACACACCCAGAGGTTGCACTCATTACACACACACACACACACACACACACACACACACACACACACACACACACACACACACACACACATGCACGCACACGCAAACACACACACACAACACACACACACACACACACACACACACACACACACACGCATGCACGCACACGCAAATACACACACACACACACACATTACATACACACACACACATACATACACACACAGGCTGTGCTCTCTCTCTCTCTCTCTCTCTCTCTCTCTCTCTCTCTCTCTTTCTCTCCCTCTCTCTCACACACACAGAGGCTTTGCTCTCTCCTCTCTCTCTCTCTCTCTCTCTCTCTCTCTCTCTCTCTCATGATATGGCTACATATTATTTTTAGCAAGTTTAAAAGGCCCACACAATGCCACGTGTCTACCCGCGATCATTCTCTTACAGCCACATGTATCTGTAGAATCTGTCAATGTGAAGAGAGATGAAAAAAACAAAAAACAAAAAAACTAGCAACAACAACAGTAACATCTATCATCATCATCATCATCAACGACAACAACATTAACATGTCGAATGACCGTGACAGTAATAAGGTACTGCATACCTGAGCCCGCTGGTAAAACATACAACAACATGTGAAGCATGGAAGAACAGAAATTTCCAATTCCATTCAAATCAGAATTCAGTTCTGCCCTGCTACAGAGAACTGTGTCTGAACTAGCGAACCACATAGGTTAGGAACTGACAGACAAGGACAACAATCACCAACCCCCCCCCCCCCCCCAACCCCAATAAAAACGAAAAGAAAAGCAAAATGAGAAAGAAAGTCAAGTTACTATAAGAAACACAGAACAAATGCAAGAACATCAAAAAGTGAAAATTATCAGGAGGCAGAGGCGAAAATACTGTTTCCTCCACATCAATTTTTTTTTGTTTGTCTTACACTGGATGAACTAATCAATCGTAATCCACACGACCTACTGTCCAATAAAGTTAATAACAAATCTCTCCTCCAAGATTCCATGGAAATAGCGTTAAGGGAAAGACTATAGGACCAGCAAATCAAGATCGTCTTCACAACATGCAACTACTAATGTTCAGTTTCAAAATCGACGCCATAGATCAGGAAACCAGTGTGAACTTAGAGTCCGTGAAACGTTTTAGCAGATAAGAAAACCCATAGATTTGCTCTGACTGAAACAAACAAAAGCCCCCCCCCCCCCCCTTCCCCCTCTCCGCCCCTCCCCCACCTCATATTGATTGATTTGAGTGCAGATGGATTATGAACCTCGTGCAAATTGGAGGATTCTGTCACCTCCACACGTATGTCCAGTGATTTCTGTCACGAATTCTTTCTATTTGCTTGCAGACCATTTATGGACAGCGTGTGGAGGTCAGGGTGATTTTTGGAGAAGAAAGCAGCTACGACAGCAACGACAACGAAAACCACCTCAACAAACCCCCCAACCCTAGAGTCCTATGAACAAGTTGAGAGTTATGGGCCTTTCATTGATTCCCTACAGGAGCAAGAGTTACCTTTTTTTTTTTTTTTTTTTTTAAACCCTTTTCCTTCTTCTAAGAATGGAATATCGAGGATTTCATCTACCAGTCACAGCGTGATTGTAAAGCGCTTAGAGCTTGGCCTCCAACCGAGGACAGGCACAACATATATCAGTACTCTTAACAACAATATAATAATGATAATAACAACAATAATAACAGTAATGATAATAGTAATGATGATGATAATAATGATAATAATAATGATGATAATAGTAATGATAAGTACACTCAGTTTGTATCGAATGAGAGTTTCAAGTTTTCAAACACCGTTTAGATTCATCGCCTTTGTTTCATCTAGCGCTCTGTTATTTACGAAAATATCAGCCGATAAAACAGGAAACGTGATTCGTCGAATTCTATAAACTTTCGTGCGATTAGTCCCTGATACTACCGCCATTAACGTGCTTGTTATCCCCCCCCCCCCCCCCCCTCCTGACGTCTTGTTGTTCACGCCCTAATACTTACAGGTTCTCTTTTGCAAGATCTTGTTGCAAAGTGAGGCGACTGCATACGAAAATCTTAACAAATTTGAAAAGATATTGATAAAGCACCGCCAAAAACGTAGACAAATGAATCACAAGACAAAACGCGACGCATTTCGATTGGTTTGTCGACGTTTTTTGGCGGTGCTTTATTAATCACTTTTCAAATCTATTTTGCCAGTGAGTGAGTCAGGTCACTGCCAGAGACATACCACTGCTCGATCAGCATTAAGGCTGAGGATGAGAAAGGGAGATAAATTTTTGCTATGGATCACGAATCAGAAAGAGTGTTTTCAGGAATGTGAAAGGGAGGGGTGGGGGTGGAGGGGGGGATCACAATGTAAACAAAGTCGTGAAACATCTCATCACAAAATCAAGAAAAAAGGGGGACAGTCTTGTAGTTAATTTAAACATTCAACATCCAAAGGCTTTAAAACAATCCCTTCTCTCCAAATCAGCTACAAATCCTTCGAAATTTCCCCGGTTTTAATGCACATTTGAGGCCTAATAATAGCTTATTAACAAGTGCACTCCAAAACAAAATAATGAGACTGAATTTTGCGTAATATGGCAAAGAATGTAACTGGACATGGGCAAATAATCAGGATGACTGAATTAATCGTCATCTTCAGATATTAGGCAGAATCATGTTCGGCCGTTTGTACTTCAAATTTAACTCCATTTAAAGTGATCTTAGACGATGAAAGGATACTCTGTGTGTGCGCGTGTGAGTGCGTACGCCTGTGTGTGTGTGTGTGTGTGTGTGTGTGTGTGTGTTTTGAATAATGTTCGCTTTGGTTCCTGTGCACGTGCCACACAGAAAATAGGACCACACAAGTTAGGAAAATGAGATCACACCCGCCCACGACAGAACAAACATAATTATATTCATACCCAGGTTGAAAGACAACAAACACTTGCACAAAGTGGCATACAACTGCAAAAATTGCACATCATGAAAAGAACGTAGAGAAGAAACCAACCAACCAACACACACACACACACACACACACACACACACACACACACACACACACACATCTTTGCTCACAATTTGGCACTTTGCTTTAAGCATGTGACTATCACAAATGCCACCTTAACAAGAATGAACGTGTATTCTACGAATTAAACAAAACGAACAAACAAAAAAAGCTGACTGTGCAATGAAGACAACCTACACAATAATACAAAGCCTCGTGCGCCTGGCTTGTTTCAACTGGGACTTTAACCTGTCACGACTGCCGGTGAATTAGTTTGTTTTTACCTACCTCGTCAACAATGACCCCGGTCAAATATCTTTCCAGAAAAAAAAAGTTCCTATAACCTATCGGCCGTAAGAGCAGTGAACGTACAAAGTTCACCGTGTCTTGAGTATTGCATAACGGAAGGCGGAGCCCATTCCTTTCCTTCGCCGCCTTTAACCTTCCCTGGACTGAATCAGGTATCCATGAACTGCTGGCTGGACAGTGGGGGTTTAGAAGCCGAAAGAAATCTGACCTCACATGTGGTTCGAACTCACGACCGTCAGCTCCGGAGGAGAATGCTCCAACCATTTGACTACGAGCCCCTGTGTTGTATCTGCTCCAACCATTTGACTATGAGCCCCTGTGTTGTATCTGCTCCAACCATTTGACTATGAGCCCCTGTGTTGTATCTGTTCCAACCATTTGACTATGAGCCCCTGTGTTGTATCTGCTCCAACCATTTGACTATGAGCCCCTGTGTTGTATCTGCTCCAACCATTTGACTATGAGCCCCTGTGTTGTATCTGCTCCAACCATTTGACTATGAGCCCCCGTGTTGTATCTGCGGATGAAAGTTCTGTTTGTTTTCTTTTTTTTACGATCGGGTGCGTTTGTCTTTGAAAATGTGCATGATTCAACAGTGTGTGTGTGTGTGTGTGTGGCGCGCGCGCGCGCGCGCGCGTGTGTGTGTGTGTATGTGTGTGTATTGTGTGCGTGTGTGCGCGTGTGTGTGTGTGTGTGTGTGTGTGTGTGTGTGTGTGTGTGTGTGTGTGTGTGTGTGTGTGCGCGCGCGCGCGTAGATGCCAGTAAAACTGTAGACAAGCTCCGTTCAGTGTCTGAATGGGAAGACATGGCCGAACTGTAGGTATGTTCAATCTCGTTTTCTGATCTTTCCACCAAGATCTTCAATGGTCAAGCGGCCAGCACTGACCGATAGAAATGTAATCCATACTTAACAACGCACCTGTCTACGTCATGTTAGAACTTGAAGAAGGTCAGCGCCTACAATTCATGTTACAGAACGCTATTCGCTCATTACTGAACCAAATCGAAACAAAAGGTTAGTAAGGGGTACTTCCTACCATGATGATTTATACGAAGACGACTCCTTAAACGTGTCATCTACTAATCAGATCTTTGGAAAACGTAGCTGACGGCTAGGAAGTATAGAATAAATCAGTTTTCCAAAGCAGAAGAGGAAATAGATGAGTACGACAAGGATTCTGTTTTGGCAATGACTATAATGATGGTAACGTCCAGTGATGTTCTTGCAATGTCATAATTACATATATATATATATATATATATTTTTTTTTTTTTTAAATAATAGTGAAATGAGTCCCACCACCTGCTGTTCTACTTCAAGACCAATCATGACACACATGAAGAGGAGAAAACAAGCAGGAATTGCAATGAAGTATATACGCACAGGACGATTGCCAAATCTTCCTATCATGCCCACTGTCTCTCTCTAACCCCCCCCCCAGCCCCACCCCCACTCCACCCCCCAGCCACTTCCCTAATCCCGCCAGCTCCCAGCTCCCCAAACCCCGGCCATATTGACCCCCCACCCCTCCCCCACATACCCCTCTCTGTTCCCCTCTGTGCATGATAACTCGTCTTCCACAATAGGTAGAGTTGTCGTTCCTTGTCACCAGTACTACACACCTCATTGTCGTTCTGGCTCAGACCGCTCATTCTAGGTCGACAGAACATCTTCTTCAAAACAATCACTTCCTTTTCACAGATCTGTCCCAAGAGATATGCAGTGATCACCTTTCGTTTTGTTGTGATCCAAGACTCTTCGGCATGTGCAAAATAGTATCTCTTAAAAACAATCAATAAAAAAAAAACACTGGTTAATATAAACAGGTCCAACAATTTCACCTAATACTGAAGCAAGGAAAAAAAAATGTTGAAGTCTGCTTACCTCCTACGAGTTGTTTTGTGCAGCTAAGCTACTGAATGAAATAGGCACTGTTGAGTTGAACAGTCACAAGACACCTTAATAACAAAGTGTTGCAGAAGAAAGAAAGATTGAAGAAAAAAAAAGAAGAAGAATGATCAACATATGTGGAAGGAACGAGAGTTGAACCGACTCATGATAGTAATTAATACTTAGGCGGCACATTTTCCCAATGTCTGACTGGGGAACAGGGAGGTCACCAATACTGTCACAAAATGGTTCAATGTCACACAATGCTGTCATAGGGCGAAGGTAAGCTTTTCACTCTCACTCAAGTGCATATTTTCTTTTTTGTTTTTGTTTTTGGAAGGACCTTGATCCGAACAGCAAGTATATTGGGTTGTTTTTTTTATCATGCATATTCATCCCAACAGATTATCAGTTTGTCGGCGGTCTTGTATTTCCATGTTCATTCCTCCATCGGTGTGAACGCTTGTTGATCACCAACACGCGATGTCGTGATTAATCAATCAATTAATTAATTAACTGATTTAATAACACTTCAGCAGTTGTGGCCTCTTCTTCCTCCTCCTTAGGTCACAAGAAACCTTGGCCTCCAGAGGGCGCTACTTGTCTTTTACCACATCACGTGCCGGTCTCTGTGTTTGGCCGAAACGTGGCTTCTAAAAAAACAAACAAACCAAAAAACAAAACGAAACAAAGAAAACAAAACAAAACAAAAAAAATCCCAGTAATCAAGTTCAACACGCACCACACCTACCATCAACTCTCAACCCTGCAGTCTGGAACAGCTGAATAAGCCTCGTTTGCCTCCTTTATCACAAAATATCGTTGCCATATTTATTTCCTTCCGGGAAAAAAAAAAAACACCAAAAACATTCTTCATAATTCTGGGCGTGTGTGTGGCTGACAGGCCGACGACTGAAGGGATCGCAACAGACGGAGACGCACGCAAGCTCCACTCTGCTCCACCCCCACCCCCCTCACCTCCCCTCCCCCCTCCCCTTAGCTCACTAAACCACCACACCGCGCGTCATAACTCCAAGTCCAGCTGACTGGCTCTGTCCTGCCCCTGGGGGTACAGTGTGGTCACTTTGGGCACCTGCAGCGTGTTGGACAGCTTGCCCTGCTTGCTGAGCGTCTGTAGGTGCGTGCTGTTTCGGATCTGCGGCGAGCTGGGCGGAGTGTTGACACTGATGTGGCTGATGGCCGAGGAAGGTCGGGACGACCCGAAGAAGTTGGACAACGCGCTGCTGATGCGTCTCCCGAGAGCCCTCACCCCGGATAGGCGCTCCCGGCTCTTCTCCATCGTGGCGCTGTTCTTCCTCATCGTGTTCTGCCTCATCGCCATCTGCGTAATGTTCTTCAGCGCCTTCTGCGTCTTGTGGCTGCGCCAGGCTCGCTGAAGAGTGCGGGCAGCCACGTCCTCTTTCTTCCTCTGGAGCGTGGTGGACTTCACCCCCAGCTTTTCCCTGGAGGGGAACACGCCGGCGAACTTCTCCTGCATCTGCTCCCTGAGCTTCTTCAGCTCGTCCGTCTCCTCCACGTCGGAGAGGTGGTTCTTGACCAGGGCCATGAGGATGTCCAGGCAGTGCAGCTTGTCGCCCTCCATGATGGGCAGGTTGAAGGACACCAGCGTGATCTCGTTGGGTTTCTCGATCTTCAGCGGGTCTTCCAGGTCCGCCACGAAGTCCGACAGCTGTTCGTATTTGATGAATTGGGTGGCGTGCGGGTCGTACCTTTCCCAGACCACGTAGAACATGTCGAAGTCGTCCTCTGTGATGCCTACTTCTTCTTGTTGATGAGCCTGCACACAGGACGGAGCGAAGGTGACGCTGTGCTTGTCTAGAGTACGACCGAAGGGAGTAAAATTCGTTTTTCTTTTCAAACGAAAATGGAAGAAATGTACACACAATGTATTCATTTGAAATTGAACATAAACAAACAAACCAGGATAGCAGCAACATTATTCATTTCTTTGTGTTTTAATCTCTCTCTCTCTCTCTCTCTCTCTCTCTCCCCCCCCCCTCACTCTCACATACACAAACACACACATACACATGCAAACGCACAAACACACACACATAGAGCAGACACACACACACACACACACACACACACACACACACACACACACAACACAACGCATACACACAATAACACGCATGCGCGCGCGCGCGCACACACACACACACACACACACACACACACACACTAATACACACTCTCACGCGCGTGCACACACACACACACACACACACACACACACACACACACACACACACACACACACACACACACATACCACAACACAACATACACACAACACACCATACTGCAACACACAACACAACACACACACACACACACACACACACACACACACACACACACACACAGAGTCACACAACACTAACACACACACCGATTCTCTCTCTCTCTCTCTCTCTCTCTCTCTCTCTCTCTCTCTCTCTCCGCCCCCCCCCCTCCCCACCCACCCGCCCCGCCCCACCGTCACAGTACCTGGTTGAAGTTCTCCAGGATGACAGCGATGTACATGTTGAGACGATGAGGAAGACCACCGTGATGTAAGACACCATGAACGGAACAGCCAGCCAGGGGATCCCGCAGTCCCCGAAAGACGACTGCTCCACGTTGCCATCCGGCAGAGTCCTGTAGGAACTGTTGCAGTGAGGAGTGTCGATCAGCAGACCATCCAGGATATCGTTCCAGCCTGCAGACGTGGCCAAGCGGATCAGCAGCAGGAAGCTGTTCCCAAACGTCTGGAAGTTGGTCAGGTCGTCAATAGCCCCGTTCAGCTTGATGTCGCCGAAAGACGACATGCCGATGATGGCGTAGATGTACATGACGAGGAAGAGGAGGGCGCCGATGTTGAAGATGGCCGGGAGAGAGATGATGAGGGCGAAGAGGAGTTTCCGGATGCCCTTGGCCGATTTGATGAGGCGGAGCACCCTGCCGATACGGAAGACTCGTACGACCCGGAGCAGGGTGGGTTTGATGATGACGCTGTTGAGCAGGTCGTCCAGAATGATGTCTGGAGAGCGCAGACAGAGAGGCAACAGAGAATGAAGGAGTCTTCTGTTTAATGCGTTTTCATCATAATTAGTGATATTACACAGGGAAAAAAAAGGGTAAAACACGCGCTCGCACACACACACACACACACACACACACACACACACACACACACACACACACACACACACAGATAACATGAAAAAATATACACACACACACATACAAACACGCCTACTTATACACATACGAGTATACTACCTTACTTTATAGCATCAAATAATCGCGAAATTTAAAACCAAACAATAGTAGAAGGCCAGCAGGACTATTCAATATACTTCGTCCAACGCCATACACTTTAATTTATTGACTATATAGAAAGACAGTGGGTGAAATGCATGCATCTCCCCCCCCCCCCCCCCCTTTTTTTTTTTTTTTTCTTAAAATGTAATATAAAAGAAAAAAAACGCACACAAACTCAAATGTAAGATTATCGCCAGTTCTAATAATATGTTGTGTGTTTTACAGTGTAAGCGTATTTAATTCTTAACCATCTGCGTAGTAGGCCGGCTGTTTTTCATTTACGTTTTCTTCTTTCTCTTCTTTTGTTTTCATTTCAGTTTGCTATAAGTTATAAGAAATATAATGTGTGTGCATTTTTGTGCCCTACAAATTTGTGTCAACTATGTGCTGAACTCGCTGCGCACATTTTTTTTGGACGCCTCTGTAATGTCTATCTACTTACTTGATCAAAATCCGATTTTGAAAGAAGAAGAAGAAGCAGAAGAAGAAGAAATAGAAGACAGATATATATTCATCAACATCACAGAAACGCATTCACCATACATTTTGTTCATCGTAGCCAATCCGATCACACGAGGCCTTTAGGGTTAAGACACTATCAATGAACACATACGTCAAAACAGACGGTGGGTATACGTACATCAGATGTTGATCGGATCGAAATTCTGAAATCCCTAAGTCTATGACCGTTATAAAGAGACGTGGGTCTGTTTATGATTAATGATCGAAAAATCCAATCAGCTGCACAAAGTGGCAACAAAGTCTTGTGATTACTGTCTGGACAAGTGTTTTGAGAACACCCACCAAGACAAAGAAACAAACAAAACATGAGCTAAATATGTAATGAAACAGTCATAGTAATAATAATAATGATATGATGATAAAAATAACAATCATAATCATGATACTCATCACAATGATAATTGAAACGCGTTGTCTGTATGGTATTTTATCCATTCCTTGGTTTAGTGGCTCAGATATTCTATTTCCGCTTGTATTCAATTGATATTAGCAGCTGAAAGAGTCCTCTCTCTCTCTCTCTCTCTCTCTCTCTCTCTCTCTCTCTCTCTTCTCTCTCAAGTACACCACAAGCCGTCCTCTCTCCCAGCTCACCAATGATGGACATGAGGACGATGAGGAAGTCGAAGATGTTCCAGGGCACCCGGAAGTAGTGCCAGCGCAGGCCCAGGAGCTTGACGATGGCCTCCAGGACGAAGACGGAGGTGAAGATGATGTTGAGCATCTTGAGGGTGTCAGCCACCGCCTGGGTCTGGTTGTAGTGCTCCACCGCCATCACCACCATGTTGAAGGAGATCAGGATGACGATGGCCATCTCGAACTTGGTGCTCATGGAGATGTTGTAGAAGAACTTGAGGAATTTGGACTGTGAAGACGAGGAGAAAACAAGAGAAAATATTGAAAAAAGGCATTTTGAGGATGACGATGGCCATATCGAACTTGGTGTTCATGGAGATGTTGTAGAAGAACTTCAGAAATCTGGACTAACTGGTTGAGATAGAATATATTGAGAAAAAGGTACATCGAAGATGACAATGGCCATATCACACTTGGTGTTCATGGAGATGTTGTAGAAGAACTTGAGGAATTTGGACTGTGAGAACGAGACGAAAACATACAAGAACATTGGAAAAAAGGCGTATTGAAGATGACAATGGCCATATCGAACTT
>CM065722.1:70601167-70603667 GCA_033310375.1 Conus canariensis | reverse complement strand
GGTGTTGTTGCTGTCATTGTTTTTGCTGTTGTGTGCGCGCTTGCTTGTCTTCCTGTCTGTCTGTCTACCTGCCTGTCTGTCTGTTCTCTCTCTCTCTCTCTCTCTCTCTCTCCTCTCTCTCTCTCTCCTCTCATATTCTGTCTCTCTCACTCCCTCCCTCTCTCTCTGGGTCTCTCTGTCTCTGCTTCTGTCTGTCTGTCTGTCTGCTCTCTCTCTCTCTCTTTCTCTCTCTCTCTCTCTCTCTCTCTCTCTCTCTCTCGCACGTGCTCACAGTTTGGGTACGTGTGTGTGCGCGCGCGCGCGTGTGTGTATATGTGTGTCTGTGTATCTGTGCGTGTGTGCGCGCGCATGCGAGCAAGCGCACACGTACATAATACACGTCCACGCCTACATCCACTTCCTTACCGTTTCCTCAACCACTCCGGGAAGCAGCTGGGAGGTTCTTTGGTCTCCTCCTCGTTGTCGTCATCGTCGGGGTCCTTCTGCAGACTCTCCGCCGTGTCGCCCAGCTCCAGGTCGTCGTCCTCCTCCTCCCCCTCCTCCCCCTTCCCTTTGTCCTTGCTCTGGCCCCCCTTCTCCTCCTCCTCCTCCTCCTCCTTCCCTTTGCCTTTGGCTGTCGCAGCAGAAGCAGCGGCGGCGGTCTCCTTGGCCGCGGCGCCCTCGTCCTTGACCTTGACCCCCCCGCCTTTGAGAGCGTTGGCCTTGTCCTTGACCCCGGGCTGGTCCCCCTGGACCTTTAAAGCGCCAACAGAGGGGAGAGGTTCCTTACTCTTACCGCCCGCCTTGCGAGCCTTGTTAAAGTCATAGTACTGGGCTCGTTTGATGGACGTCTTGAAAGGGTCCGCCGCTATCTGAAGGACGTTAGTACCAGAGAGAAGAAAGGGATCAGGTTAGTACAAGCACTACACCACTACTGGAAAAAAAGAAAACACACACACATACACAAACAAAGAAGGCTTTAGTACTAGGCATTGGGGCACTCCTTTCTTGAAAACAAACAGAGAACCAAATAGAATATACCGAAGCCAAAGATGTTAGGGGAGTTCAGAAATAGCATAAGCACATAAAGAGAGATAAGCATGCAAGCTGACACTTGCTGTCGGAAAGTCGCCGGCAGTCGTTTGACTTCTAAACGGCTATCTTACGTACTGTAAACTCATTTGTGTTAAAAAAAAAAAAAGAAAGAAAGAAAAAGCTGCAGTGAATTGTGGGAAGGAATATCAGTCTTGTCAAAAACCAGAGACTTGACTGTGACAACGGAATAATGGCAGCGCGAAGAGACACATGTTGCGACTGAAGCGTGAGAAGGTGAAGGTCGAACGACTTCTATGGTAGCTGGTTTACAAATCAACCGTGGAGAGAGTTGAGGCCTTTCGGGGGTGGGGTGGGGGGGGGGGGGGGGGGAACAATCTATGATTTATGATTTATGATTCCTGGTTGAAATTTTATCCCGAAACTTTACATGAGCTGATTATTTTGAACACAAAAAGTGGTATCAAAAACGATGTCAGTGCAAAAGTAAAGTTTACTTTGTAACAGGTATGAAGAAATTAAAGATTGGAATTAATGAAAATAGACAGCAATATATTTCGAGCCTATTTAAAAGTGGAATTCAAAACTGTATATACCATATTTTACACTTATTTGGAATCTTGATGGAAAATTCAACATTGTCAAAGGGCTATTCCGGCATGGGGAAATACCAGCTAGGATTGATCTGAAAACTGACAGCACGTGTTGACAACAGCTATCGCCCTGTCATGCTTATCTCTCTTTATCCGATTCTGGTTCAGTAGTATCCCCCAAAACCGCACAAAGCAGGGATGACATATTTCTTTAGCTGCCTCATCTTCTGTGCCACCTCAGAGCCATTGCTTCCAGGTCGCTCATTCGGGCTCCCTCTATAGGCTCCCTGCATCCAGGCTCCTCCTGGTGAAGTCTCGGGTCCGGCAGTCCAGAGCCAGCAGTCAATATCAAGTCACCGTGAGGTAACCTACCAGCGGAGACCCTGGATCATGCTGAGTCACTTCGGTGGTGTTCAGTCGTGCCTGCGCTGACTGTTCTGATCCAGCACGCGCAAGGCATCACCTACTGAGCCACCCCCCCCCCCCCCTAAATCACGACAATAATTGTGAAGTCACGAAGCCAGTATGTGTGAGCGTCTGCCTTCAGTGAGCGCTTCCATGTCCGTCCAACCACAGTCCCATAACCTTACCCAATTTTGACTTTGTCAAACTCACCACTACATGCAACAGACGTCGGGGAGGGAAAAGCAAGACTGAGGTCACTTCAAGAGCAAGCCATGAAGGGCCACAGAATTCAAGATCTTTGTGATTATCGTCATGAGGGTGAAGAGGGTGAATTTCGTTCCAGTTTGGTCAGAAACTGCATGGCTGGGCTGAGGTCTACGCGTCCTCTCTTAAACATGTTCTTGTGTCGTCCAGGCCCGAGAGATGCAAGCACCTGTGTAGCTGCTCAGAAAATTTGAGCAACACTCTCA
>CM065722.1:70588667-70593667 GCA_033310375.1 Conus canariensis | reverse complement strand
TTGTCTCTGTCAGTCTGTCTGTCTCTGTCTCTCTCTGTCTCTCTGTCAATCTGTCTGTTTGTTTGTCTGTCAACCTGTCTGTCTCTCTTTCTCTTCCTCCCTCCTTCTGTCCCTTTCCTCCCCCCCCCGCCTCTCTCTCTCCTCTCCCTCTCTCTCTCTCTCTCTCTCTCTCTCCTCTCTCTCTTGCCGAATATTTTGCTTTCCTATGCTCTTTGAAGTACCCCCACCCCCGACTGCTTCCAAGCTAAATTGTGGCATACTTTAAAAAAAGGAACGCCTCCCATTCGTCGTTTTTCACCAACTAGCTCCACTTTAAACCCCCGAACTCCCCAACCCCTCACCCCGTCACAGTAAGGTAAGGTAAGGTAATGTTACTAATAGCCCAGCCGACCGCTATGGTCCATATCAGGGCTGTCAGCACGTTGAAATCAGCTCACAAGTCATCAGAAAATGGAGAAAAAAAATCGCACATCTCTTTAAAATACACCTTATAAAAACGCGCCAGAAACTTCGTTAAAAAATATTTCTTCCGTAAAATCTTAGATCAGATGAAAAATATTAATCTCTTTCAGAAATTCAAAGATCACGTCAGCTGGGTCATCTCTGAACCCCGTCATCAACATCACCACACACACACACACACACACCCTACCTTTCTCCTCCCCTTCCCCGTCCTCCTCAGGGATGATGCTATTAATTAGCGGGTCCGGGGAGTCGCTGGAGGACTTGACCTTGGTGGGGTTGATGGTGTTCTTCTTGACGAAGGGGCAGCAGCAGCAGAAGAGCTCCTTCAGGCGCTGCACGGCCTGCCCCAGCTTGTTGGCCTCCTTCACCGACTCCTTGTGCTTGTCGATGGTGTCCGTGGCGAAGGCGTTGATCAACAGCGCCAAGAACAAGTTCAACACCTGAGGGACAAGGCCAAATGTGAAGTAATATCTTTGAGGATGCTAGGAAGATTTACAATAGAAAGAAAAAGAAAGGAAAAAAAAAAAAAAACAGACCGAATATGAACTAATATCTTTGAGGATGCTCAGAACATTTACAATAGAAAGAAGAAAAAACAGACTGAATATGAACTACATCTTTGAGGATGCTCAGAAGATTTACAATACAAAAGAAAGCAAAGCATGCCGAATATAAACTATATCTTTGAGGATACTTAGACGATTTACAATAGATAGAAGCAAAAACAAAGAACAGACCGAATATGAACTATCTTTGATGATATTCAGAAGATTTACAATAGATAAAAACCAGACCAGACCGAATATAAACTACTTTTGAGGATGCTCAGAAGATTCACAATAGAAAAAAAACAACACCAGATCGAATATGAAATATCTTTGAGTATGCTCAGAAGATTTACAATAGAAAGAACAACAGACCGAATATGAACTAACTTTGAAGATGCTCTGAAGAGTTACAATAGAAAGAAAAAAAAACCGACCGAATATGAACTACCTTTGAAAATGCTCAGAAGATTTACAAAATAGAAAGGGGAAAAAAAAAAGAACAGACTTCATCAACGTTTCGGTCATAGACCCGTCTTCAGGACTGATGACATCGAATATGTTTTTTTCGTGCTGTCATACCGACCATTTTCTTTGATGGAGGATTTGGACTGGTTGTGATACCTCTAACTGGTTGCTCATGACTCAAGGATATGGATGGGTGTTCAAATCTCACTTCGCCCCCCAAAACCCGTCATAGCTCATCTCTTCTGATGTGCTGTTTGTGGTACAATGATTTGTTGCTGTGATTGTTACAGAGGTCTCGCATATTACGCGCTTTACTTTAATTACAGGAACACACGTAAAATCACTCGTCTAAATATTACACGAAATAAAAACATGTTTTCGCTCAATTACCAAATCAAAATAAGTCCGATTTATAGACACGTTTACAAACCAATCCACAGGCCAATAAATCAACCAGCCAACCAACCAATCAACCAACAAACTGACGATCTAATCACCTTGTCAACAAGCCAGCTAACAAACCAATCGACCGACCAACCAACAATCAACGAACCAACCACCCCCCCCCCCTAAAAAAACACACACCACCACCACCAACAACAAACAAAAAAAAAACCGACAAATTAGTTTTTTAAAAAACAACCAACCAACTAACCAGAAAATCGACTAACAAACAAGTCAAGAAATCAACGAACAAGCCATTCCTTTAATCAACTAACCAACCTAACAACCAACCAAGAAACCAACCAACCAGCCAACCAACCAACCAGCCAACACAACACAACAAAACCAACCAACAACAACCAACCAACCAACCAACAACCGACCAAGCAAGCAACCAACCAACCAGCACGAGTACAGTATACTCGTAGAGTCCAACCCCCAACCTCACCCCCCCAAACCCTGCCCTACCCCCTCCCTCCACCCTTTCCCACTCCCCCCGAACTCACAATGAAATTTCCGATGATCAGGGCCGGGAGAAACACCACCATGCAGAGTTCGTCCGCTGCCCTCATACACTGCCACAAGGGCTCGATCCACTCTCCACACAGCACCCGGAAGATCATCATGAACGAATGGTAGAAGTCCTTGAAGTGCCACCTGGAAGATACACACACACAGATAGATCGACGGATGGGGTACACGCATGGATTGGTCTTACCGACACGAGGAGAACACCAGAAGGTTCATGCTCAAACGAACCACTTTCAATTCCGTAGTGGGTGACGTGCTTCTTCTGAGGAAAGCGGCATATCTACGAGGTGTGGAGTATTGTAATTTGTATCATTACTCTCATCATTGTCGTTGTTGGAAATTTAGTAAGATATGATCGAAAACTTGTGGATAAGGTTACCTTTCACTAACACAATCGCTACACTTTCGGTATGTCAATTTCATTCAAAGAGGCGTCACTGCGTGTGGATTAATCCAAATTCGTTGGACCCCCAATATCCCCTATCCCATGAGGTCACGACACACAGACCAGAATGACAACTAACTGTATCAATACCTGCATGACAACATCCCCCACCCCCACCCTATCCCCGCCCTTCCCCCCACCCCTCCCCACCTCAAAGCCATTAGGATCTACCCCCTCCCACCCCTTACCTCAAGGCCTCCGTGTCGCCGAAGGAGTAGTCCTCGTATCTGGTCTTGAAGAGCTGCAGGCCCATGACCGCGAAGATGTAGATGATGAGGATGAGGATGATGGTCAGGTAGCCCAGCGCCCCGAAGGTGTTGATGATGATGGTCAGCAGGATCTTCATCGTCGCCCACGACTGGGCCAGCTTGACCACTCGCAACTGAAGGACAGGGGAGTACCCAGAACGTCCTGTCAGTCAGTGGTGGAAGGACACGGGGGGGGGGGGGGGGGGGGGGGTTGGGGGAGGGGAGAGAGGGGGAAGGAGAAGAGGTAGCTTGTGGGGGTGTAGGGGTATGAGGGTGAGTTTTTTTTTTTACTGTGATGTTTTGAATACTGTCGCTCAGTGACCTTAGAGATTATGATCTACCGGGACTTCAACTGGAGGGCAATATAAGGTGGGTCAGTTTCTGCACTGTAACTGGTACAAGTCTGAGGCCTACGTGAGTATGGGATTGGAGGATGAGAGGAGAGAGAGAGAGAAGAGAGAGAGAGAGAGAGAGAGAGAGAGAGAGAGAGAGAGAAGAGAGAGAGAGACAAACAGACAGACAGAGACAGAGACGGAGAAGGAGACAGACAGAGGAGTAGGGGTAAATGGCAGGAGAGAGGAGAGAGAGAGAGAGAGAGAGAGAGAGAGAGAGAGAGAGAGAGAGAGAGAGAGAAACAGATAGACAGACAGACACAGAGACAGAGAGAGGTGTACGTAATGACAGAGACAGAGATAAACAGACCGACAGAAAGAGAGAAGGAAGAAAATAAAGCCACAAAGAGTAAAAAACAACAACAACAAAACAAACAAACCAGAAACAAAGGATACGCAGACAGAACACACACACACACACACACACACACACACACACACACACACACACACACACACACACACACACACACACACACATCCCCTAATTATTTACTTAAGAAACTTCAAAGCATAGATTGCAAGGGTTATAGGCTTGCTCTTGGTGTGCCTTTTCACGCATCAACGCTTGGAACTTATAAAGAAATTGGAGAATTGCCTTTGGACGAGTACCGAAGTCTTGCATGCGCTAAATACGTTCTTAGAAGTTCGACAAGTTACAACTTTGCATCTGAGGAACTGAAAATTACATCTGAAAATTCTTTTCCTAAACGAGCTAAGCAGATACCATCATTGAAACCAATTGCCACTTACGTATCAGATCTATTCAAAAGGTCTGATATAAATCCAAGTAATATTGACACAAATCAAGCGGCCTCCCCTTGTCCTGCTTGGGAGATGAATAAAGCGCAGTTTGATATTAATTATACTGACATGAAGAAAAATGAGAATCCAAACATTATGAAAACTGAAGTCCAATTACATATACAGAACACTTATCCAAATCATTTAAAGATATATACAGATGGTTCACTCCTAGAAGATCACCGGGCAGGTTCAGCTTTTGTAATACCAGCGATAAAAAAGGAAAAGTCATACTACATTGGTAAAAATCGATCCATCTTTACTGCTGAACTTATTGCTATTCTTATGGCTCTCAATTACATAGTTGATTTTCCATTACAGTTTTTTCAAATCTTATTTTGTGTAGATTCTCAATCGGTACTCTATGCTTTAAGATCTTCAGATTACAAGAAAAAGACCAAAATTATGTTAGAAATCAGTCAATTAATTCATATCTTAACTTTAAAAGGGACCAAGGTTTCCTTCTGCTGGGTTCCTTCACATCTTGGATTTTCTTCAAATGAGTGGGCTGACAAAATAGCAAAAAAGGGCGCAAGGCAAGGCACAGAATCCACTGAAATTAATGTTCCTTTATCCATTCAGGAGGGTTATCACTTGCTGGAACAAGCAGTATGGAGTAGAATTAAAGGCTATACCCTGAGAAAAGATAGACTCTCCA
>CM065722.1:70571167-70583667 GCA_033310375.1 Conus canariensis | reverse complement strand
ATCCGAAATAACATTTTGGTGTTGTTCTCTCTGTCTGTCTGTCTGTCTGTCTGTCTGCTTGTCTCTTGTGTCTGTGTATCTGTCTGTGCGTCTGTCTGTGTATGTGTCTGTCATGTGTGTGTGTCTGTCTGTACTGTCTGTCTGTCTGTCTCTCTTTCTTTCCCTCTCTCTCTCTCTCTCCCCCCCCCCCCCCTCTCTCTCTCTCTCCTCTTCTAAGGAAATACATCTCATTTAATTCAAATGAAGATGGATATAACGTAAACAAGAAACAAAAATAACGCACGTTTCATAGGCATAAAAGGGGACTGTGTTCATACGATTTCATGACAATAGCTTTCGCAGTTTTTTTTTTCCTTCAAAGCTAACAGGAACACTAACTCGACAAGGTAAAAGAACCCCTCCCTACCTCCTCCTCCTCCATGATCAAACTAAAACATAAAGACTTCAGTACTCAAAGACGTGGCATTTACACCGATACTAGAGAGCTTTTGTCTTGGGAGAAATTCGTACAGCTTCTAAATGAGTTCAGAAATGAACCTTTCCCGCACTGCCGAATTACGAAAAAGCTGGCTTGAAGTGATGATGACTTGGGGCTTTTCTTTCTCCTCCAAGACTGATTAATTCCCCACTAGGATTAAAAAAATGTTCTGAAGTTTGAAGATTGTGAAAGCACAGCGTAACTGTGTAATAAGTCATTTGCTTGCTTGTTTGCAGCGATGGTTTGAGGTGAATGTACATAATTATACACTGTCATATTTTTTTAAACTTGTGATTTCTGTCAAGAAAACAACGGGCGATCACTAGGTCAGAAATTGCCATCCTGTCTTTGTCTTAGCGCCATAAAAGGCTGCTGGTTATTACAACAAAGGGGGAAAAGAAGGAAAGAAAAAAACAAAGGAAAAGGTGTAATATAAAAGCATGCGGAAGCGATTGTCATGCATATGTCGCTCTATTTTGAGAAACAACTAGAATCCTTTGTAAGTGTGTTAACATTATTTTGTATCTTTAACAGGATAATGTCATCACACTCGTACACAGACCCAGATACAGACATGGACACACACACACACACACACACACACACACACACACACACACACACACAAGATAGATAGATAGTAGATAGAAAGAGAGATAGATAGACAGTAGATAGATAGATAGGTATATAGATGGATAGTCAGACAGATACACACATACATGCATACATACATACATACATACATACATACATACGTACGTACTTACGTACATACGGACGTACATGCATGCATGCATACATATTTCTTCAACTTTTGATCGTTACTGAATCGCTATCAAGGCAAACGACGTTTATTTAACAAAGTCCAAACAAAACTTTTATTTTTTGTGCAGGTGGTACTCTTCTTGTCTTTCAGTCATGAGAGAGAGAGAGAGAGAGAGAGAGAGAGAGAGAGAGAGGAGAGAGAGAGAGAGAGAGAGAGAGGATCTGATCTCAATATAGATTGTTACGAATTTGAACTTATTGTTCTACGTATACATTAATCATCTTTCGCTGATTTCGACGAAGACAGTCGAAAGTCAAAAGCGTTTATCCAAGAATTATTTTTCGATTCATCATGCTTTGTAAACAAATATCACACACACACACACACACACACACACACACACACACACACACACACACACACACACACACACACACACACACACCAGAGCAGCAGCAGCAGCAGCAGCAGCACACGATATTCACACTAACGAATCCAAGTTGATATTGTTGAACTCAAAATTGTGATGAAATCGAACCGTAAAATAATGGCATTTCCATCAAAGATTAATGTCCGAAAGTCTGGAACTGAATGTTGCATGAGCATAAAACGCATTTTCATTTCGCTTTTTATTACATTTGGAATTTTTAAAAAAAGCTATCCGTTTAATCTTGTAATGAAAGATGTGACAGTTTTTGTGTATTAATGTTTTGATTGACGGCAATGCGAAGAGGCACACATATTCACAAAGGACGTATTAAACAAAATTAGACTTGGAAAAGTTCTTGAAAGCGTGGAAAAAAAAGGACAAAATCAAATTTTTAAAAGTAGGGTTTGGTAAAAGCAAAGTTTCAATCAGATTACAAAAGTCGCACATTTCGCGATGGAAAAGTCACAGAACAAGGCAATTCGATGGACATGCGTCTGTCTGTCTGTCTGTCTGTCTGTCTGTCTGCCTCTCTGAATTCATCTACAGGTTTATGCGATTTCTGTTTTCATAATTATGCAAACAGATGATTACTTATGTTCAAGGAACTAGTTATGTCTGTCATATATTAGAGCCCTCGCCCCCCCCCCCCCCCCCCCCCCCCCCCCCCCGTTCAGAGACACCCTATCTCCCCCCATCCAAATGAGACAATATCACCTTGCAGAATAACAGGCAAGAAAGACGCCCCGAAACAATTCTTAAAGACTGTTTTTTCTCGTTCTTTTGCCTCCCTTTATTTCCACCGTAGCTTTCACGCTATTGTGTCGACATCTGTCATACATACTGGCACTGCATTTCGATGATTGTTGATTTTATTCCAAACCTTGATGTCTTTCTCTTGTTACCGTTGCGAGTAAATATTGACCGAAAACTTGCATACAGCTTGAATATCAGAGGCATTGATCGAACAGACAGACAAGACAGACACACACACACACACACACACACACACACACACACACACACACACACACACACACACACATGAATTGATGACCTGAACGCAGCTTGAACTGATTTGCAAACCAATATTACCACTGCTCTTTCTCAGTGCACCCGGCATTCTGAACTCTTGAATATTTTTTTGGTTTACATGCTGTTTGGTTGTTGCACACTTAAAAATATAATATTTGACAGGTGTGTTCTGAAACTTCGCAATGCGACTTTAGTAATGATCTACGGTTATGAACAAAACCCTGAAAATAGCACTGTTTGATTGGCTGGGCGGTGATGAGGCTAACACTGATGTATATATACATCGGTCTGATTTTGACTTGCGAGTGGCCTTGATGTAGCTTTCGTAATCGGTTGGACGTTCAGGACCTGGACTCAGTTTTACTCCGCATGATTGACCAATGCCTTCCCACTGACCAATATTGAACTGTTTTCGTTTTCCCCCTTTTTGCTTAACAGTACTTTGTTGTTGTTTTTTAAGTTTGAAATTTTGCTCACCGAAACTAAAACATACATTCCTAATTTTCGGGGTAAAACACCTGTTTCTTTTGAGATCTTTGTCATGCGATTAGAATATTCAGTTTGTTTTTATATAAAATCCCTATTCTATAATTGTCAGTATTCCTTCATGTCACTCTTTTGTGTTTATATCCCATATTTATGTGGCCTTATTTCTGTGACGTTTTCCATGCAGTCCAACAAAACACGAACAGAAGAATGGGAGAAAGGATGGGAAAAGAGAGAGAGAACATGACCACAAAAAGGTCCGAGGCATGTCACATCCTGGAAGAAGAATCACACAGCAAACACGCCAACAAACAACTTCTCACACAAAGGTAACCGCAAAAGGGTTAATCGACACCCTGAAAGAAAGAAAAAATGCACAATGAGAGACAAGCCACTGAGAAGATTCACTGAGTTTACCTTTAGAAAGAAAAGTGAAACAAAACAAACTTTGAAAAAAAAAAAAAAAACAGTAGCTGAAGATCGCTTATGGACAGTAAAGACAGTCCATGTTCACAAAAAGCAGGAAAAGGTTTAGAGAACAGAAACTCAGTTTCTGTTACCACAACACTGCCATCACCAAGTTAAAAAAAATCCCAAAAACTTCAGTCTGTAGAATACTTACTTTTGTAATTTTGACCTGGAAATAAGAACAATATTATGCTTTAGAAAAAAAAAAGAACAAATGCGTAGCAGCAGAAAACAGATGCAGATAAACAATCCTTCCGTCATTAGGAAAATGACATTGGTTTTAATAAATAATGAATTATAAAGGAAGGGGGAAGGACGGAAGAGTGTGGTGGGGGATTGAATTGTAGTGGAAGAATGAAAACATATACATGCAATATTAATCATTTCACTGGCAGCGCACTCTACGGAATGGTGTGTGTGTTGCGGACAGACTTATTTCATGCGTCTGGCTTCGAGTCATGTCAAGTCTTCTGAATGAGAATCGCCAGCAAACCAGGCTTAGGCAGAAGTCACCGTTGGCATCTCAAGTTACCTGTAAGTTTGTGGTATTTTCCCCGTACCACAAAGGGATGAAGGGGAGGGGGTGGGGGTGGGGGAGCTGGGGCTGGGGCTGGAGCTGGGGCTGAGACTGGGGGATAGTGAATGGGGCGTAGAAGGCTATGATTCCAACTTTCCTCAAGACAGCAAGTGAAGAAAAATATTGGCAACATTAAGAATTAAGCTGCATTTTTGGGCAAACCAATTACCAACAACAACAACAACAACAAAATTAAAAGGGGGGAATCTTTATGCTTTATGCTTGAGGATAAGTTTGAAGAAAGAATACTGAAAGATAGATCCCCAATTCCACATGAGGAACGTTCTGGAAAATGACCTGCAGGCCTGTTCGTCTGTGAACCGACAGGACATTCCACTGATGTCTGAGGGTCCAGCCCAAGGAAAGGGACGTCAGCATATGTTAACAGCAAGAGATATCAGTTCGTTATTATTTGATAACCTAAGAATTGCCAGTCAGATCAATGGTGAAGGAATATGCACAATTCATGTAAAATGAACTTCATTTTTTGTTGAGTGTAAGATTTAGGATTTTGTAAGAGATGACAATCTCTCCCCTCTCATCCCCCCCCCCCCTCAATTGTTCGTGACATAATAAGACCAGATTATTTATCAACAAAGTATATTGCGCCAAAAATCAAGATTGCCAAGCCGCATCTGGACGTTATTTTTATTCGTTCATATTTCGGGTATTCTCAATTAGTTCATTCACACAACAGATTGGTCAGTGCCTTTTTGGTTTGATGTCAGTCTCTCTGATATGAAAATGGAGAAACGACGTAAGATGTACGGGTCATCAAAACGTTTGACAACTACAATGGTCGGACTGGCTAGTTGGTAGGTTGGATGAACGGCTAGTTAAGGTTGTTGATTGATATGTATGCTAAATAGCTGGTTCATAGGATGTCTGACTGGTCAGCTGAAATGCTGGTCAGATGGTTGGCTAATTGATCAGTAATTGACAAGAATTCCACAGTTTTCAAGTGACCTGATTGATCTTTTATTCCCATCGCCACCCCCCCCCCCCCTTGCCCACACAAAAACACTAGGTTAGTTGCGTTTCATTCTTTCAATTGTGTGCGTTCATATGATTTGACATCAGGTAGTAAACTATACATTGTTAACAATTTTCGCATGGTCTAGTTCTCATAAATGTTGTGTAGAAACAGACGATTATTTCTCTGTCATCTGTTTTATTATCCTAGCGGTGACAAGACGAACATCCTCCCCCCTCCACGGAGAAGTGGCCCTCATACACACATAACATGGTATCACAACACGCTCTAACACACACACACACACACACACACACACACACACACACACACACACACACACACAAGCGCGCGCACACGCACACATGCACACACGCATGCACCCATGAACGCACGGATGCACATTGTACGCACATGCACTCATTCACACCACACACACACACACACACACACACACACACACACACACACACACGCAACGCATGCACCCATGAACGCACGGATGCACATTGTACGCACATGCACTCATTCACACACACACACACACACACACACACACACACACACACACACACACACACACACACACACACACTTGCCATCGCACTTACTTCATTTACTGTGAATATGACATGATGCACAATTCACGGTGTCAGATACAGTCGAATGATTTAGGTAAAAACAATACGAAACAAGCAAACGAATGAAGAAACGTTTCTATAAATCACCACGACTGTCATTTGTCTGTTTGGCAAATTTCATAATCTCTCCAACATGACATGCATCTCAAATTTAGTATAAAGACAGTGCTTTGTTGTTGAAAAATTACATGTGAACACATGTACATGTTATTAGTATTCAACAGGACATGTGAAATATATATATATATATATATATATATATATATATATATATATAATATTATTTAATATGTGTAGAGTGAGATAAAAAAAAAGTTAGGATAAAGAACCATTGGCAGTTAGATCATATTATAATGAGGAAAAAGTGTTCATGTGAGAATAAATTAATGGGTGCATGTGTGATTAATATGCTGTATTAGAATCCGTACGGTCAAACCAAGTTTATCATTCATTTCGTTTTAGTTTATTAGTCTATGTGTTATGCATGTTCTTCCACCATGTTGTCATTAGAAATCTATACCTGTACATTTTTGCTTCCAGATATACGCTTTCAAGTCTTTTTTCATACACAAAGAATTTATATTCCATGCAGGAGTAGCACAAAGAAATACATGGATTTATAAGTGAACAAGTAAATTAATGAAATAATTAGTATACAAATATAAAAAGTCGATAGATGAACAAACCAAATCTAGAAAAATGATCGATAACGGAAAGATCGGGTTCTAAAGTCAGTGACAACAATATTCGTGCAATGCAGTGTTTTGTATAACATGGTTATGATGATGGTTATCATTATTGTTATTATTATTATTGTCATTATTATTATTATTATTACAGCTCTGAGGTTTGCTATAGAATCGGTATTCCTCAGATAATTTAACAGTGTGTGTGTGTGTGTGTGTGTGTGTGTGTGTGTGTGTGTGTGTGTGTGTGTGTGTATGTGTGTGCGTGCGTGCGTGCGTGCGTGCGTGCGTGCGTGCGTGGTGTGTGTGTGTGTGTGTGTGTGTGTGTGTGTGTGTGTGTGTGTGTGCGTGTGTATGTGTGTGTGACTCAATAATTCTGTTAAATCCCCACAATGCACATGACAGGGATGGCGGGAGGGGGGGGGGGGGGGTGCAAACTCAATACCATCAAAAGCGTGAAGTGAAAATTGGGATTATATATATGACGATAGCTTTGTATCTGACCACAACACCCACGCACACATAACAACAACAACAACAACAACACCTAGTCATGCAGGCACAAACCGTTCTGGTCAGTTATACTTACTGCTGTTGTGTTGATCTGAAATGGAAAACAAATTGAGCTCTCACCTCATGGAATTCTCTATGAGACACTCTTCAAAACTTCAGCGGTAGAAGAATAAGAATCAAAGCCGGAGAAGCTGAGATCTTTGTGAATAGTTCTTAGACATGTACAATGAGATATCTCTTCATTGTTTCATTCAGCTTTTAAGCTTGGAAGCGAAAGGAGTACCAGATTATGTCTCCTCTGGGAAGGATGATCTTTCAGTAAAGAAAACAAACAAACAAACTAACTAACAAAAGTCCCATGTCATTCCTGTTAAACTGTAAAAAAAAAAGCCTGCTCTTCCAAAGCTCAATTATAGTTAAATGCATAGCGCCAGAAGGAAATTATTTTTGGCGATTAATAAGCATGGCTATTCTGAAAGCGCTTTTCTCCGCAGTCTTGGGATGATGTTCATCACTATTAACATTCATAATTACTTGATCATGAGAAACCTTACCGACAAAATGAACTAGAGATAAAAGTTCATAACTTTACAGTAGAAAACTCACACAATCGCAAATAAATTTTCGCTTTCCTTTGTTTTTTTTTCCAACGCAGTTTGATCACGTCATAAAATAGAATTATTTCTTGTATATCAAAACTAACTGTATTGATTTATACAATGACTGATCGATAAAAACTAACTGAATTGATTTATACAATGACTGAACAAGTTTCTGTGTTACTTCCGACCTCTCACCCTCCCCTCCTCCTTCCCGTAACATTCCACGACCACACCTACGTTCACCCTTCCCTTTCCCCCATTTCAGTGTCAGCGAATTTACCAGTGACTACCTTGAATGATGAGATTAACGTTCTATAAACTTTAGCTTTCTAAGAACAAGTTGTTTACAGAAAGGAGTACACATGGGAGTCGTGAGTAAACTTTGCAAGAAATTTGCACGTAAGTAAAACACAGAAAAAAAGTTTTCATATCTAAGACTTTTTTCGGTTTGACACAGAAAAAGAACATCTTTGGTTTTGGAGACGTTTCATAAAAGTGCAAAGCAAAGAACCTTTCTTTTCTGATGGCTTAAAACAATTCATGGTTGGCAGGCTTAAAACAATTCATGGTTGGCAGGCTTAAAACAATTCATGGTTGGCAGGCTTAAAACAATTCATGGTTGGCAGGAAATAGCAAGAAAGCATGAAGCAAACGTTTTTTTTGTTTCTATTAAAAAAGTGACGAATAAAAAAAACACGCAATTTTTATTGTCTTACCACTTCCTATGATTGTATAGCACAAACAAATAAATCTTCATTTGTTTTTTGGCACCGAGAAAGAAGCCGTTAGGAAGCTAGGCATGGAAAAAAGCGAGGACTGAAGAGCTTGCCCGCTAGTCCCGAAAGCCAAGGGCCACACGGCCACACCCTCTGACTCACTCACCGTTCCCATGCTCTCCTGCTTGACCAGGGGGTTCTTCTGCTTAAACTCCAGAGCCGACTGACTGTCCTTGAAGGTGACGTGGGAGGCGGCAGCCCCGGCACCCGACCCTTTGCCCATCTCAGAGCCACTGCCCACACTGGCCGTTTCCACGTCCACAGGACTCTGCAGCACGTCCCTGCTGTTCTGGTGCACCAGGGCCAGCTCCTTGGTCTTGGCGTTGTTGGATCGCTGGCTCTGCGTGGAATAGCCGCTGTCCATGCTGGGCACCTTGACCAGCGGTTTCTGAGGGTTCACCTGAGTCTTGGTCACCTTCTTGGCCGGGGACACGGTGATCTTCTGGCTGTTGGTCTTCTTGGGCCGCTTGGAGGGGCTGGTGGTCTTGGTGGGGGTGTTCTGTTTGCTGTCGGTTTGACCCTCGGATTTCTTGGCGGCCAGGGACTCTTTGGCGTGCTCGTGGATGGTTTTGGATTTGGTCGACAGGTAGGCCAGATCGTACATGGCGTTGTGCTGCTTCTTCTTGGAGTTGGCCACTTTGTCTCGTTCCTTCTCCTGTGGAGTGACGGGGAAGGGGTCAAACACATGAAGGACACACAGCACACAAATCCCTGTCTGCTACGTCTTCTGTAGGGCTAGAGGGCAGCTTGCCATGTTGTGGCTACCATGACCGTGACCGTCGCCACAACAAAGACCCTTTGAAACGTAAGCCTAGAATCAAACCTTCCACTGTATTCGCACTAATGAAGGTGATGGTCATACTCCATCTTTTGTTTGTCCACAGAATTTTTGGGGAGGATAAGTTTTACCTTCATCTAACGGTTTTGGTTTCAAAACACGTGGTATTGTTTTAAAGCTGAGTTAGATGTGAATATACTGAAAGTAAAGTCCGGTGATATTTCAATCCACACAGAATGCTTGAAAGCGGGCTTCACGGTGAATATACAGAACATCCATTGCAATGTAATCCCACTCACATTAAACGTTTGAAAGCAAACCAGACTGTGATACTGATACTGAACATAAACTCTACACAACAGGTTCAGACTGCACAGATCATTTTTCCAACCAACAAATAAGCGGTATGCGCATTTGGCACAACTAAACACGACAACAAGGAAATACAGATAATTGACAGCCAGTGATATGATGCCTGTCACATGTAAATACATATATACACACACTAGGATACAGGTACATAGAATGGTCATCACATGATATATAGAAATAGGTTACAACAGTAACTGCTGTCTGCTTGACCGACTAAGATATCAATCGAAGACCAAATCGTCTTCACTAATCCACTCATAAATACTATCATTTACTGCAAACAGGGGACTGGAAATCCATTTTCTATCTTCAGTTTTCTCTCTTTCGGTGGCCTTGTCTGTATCGGTCAATGATGGATTAAGACACTGACGTATGGTTTAAGGGATGCGCAAAAGGCCACGGTAATATAGTCATGTGAGTTCGTGCTGGTCAGCCTGGGTTTGAGGAGATTGTGGATGATGGCAAACAGACGACAGAAGAGAAACCATACACAGAGCAACACAGGACACAACGAACACCATGGAACTGGACACAAACTGCACAGCTTCCTGCTAGTCTTCTAGTCAGGAGCTACTTGAAGACCAAAACAATAGTCATCTAGCAGCAGTAGTAGTTTCCAATGATCGCCAGTACTGTCATTGGTACTAACTCCAAGCTTTGTGAACAAGGAAACAAACCGCCCGCTAACATAACATGGACAGAGTGTTGTTGTATATAGCCACATGTACACGAGCACAATAAGTATATAGTACGGACACAACATCAAATGTATTTCATTGGTCGTTATACTAACACTTAATACACATTTCAGTTCGTCACCCCCTCACAGAATAAGTCGAAACTGAAGTTCAAAATCGTTGTTTTCTCAACTGAGGAAAACAAATCTAATTCTAATATTAATGTTGTTGTATCGGGCTGGGGGTGATGGTGGGGTGGGGTGGGGAGTCTAATGCCTTCAGTTTTCAAAATAATAAACGGTGCAAACGTCAGTGAGACCGTTATGACATGACGTTATTAACTTCAACGACAGAATTGCGTTTAGAAGGGAGAGGGGTATGAGACGGAATCCTTTTTCCAGTGGCTACTCGGTAACGGTTAAGTGCCTCCACCAGGAAAGATCAGCGGACCAGCAAAAAACAAGCAAACAAACAAACAAACAAACAAACAAACACCACCCTCCCCCAAAAAACAGTATTACCACTACCACCACCACCACCACCACCACCACTAACAACAACAACAACAAACAAAAAACAAAAGAAACAAACAAACTAAAAGAAATGTTTTGCTCTGTCTAAAGAACTCGTCACGCTTGCAACTGTAACATTTATAGATGATGTAAATTTGGGTGAAGGGGGGTGGGGGGGGGGGGGGGATGAAACGGGATTTGATAGATTCTACAGTCACTCTTCCAACTGAAGAAAAACACATACTATTTTGCATTCCAGTCCTAAGCGCCCTTCATCGCTTTCGAGAAAATGATGATTTTCACGAAAACGGAATATTTTGTACACAGTTTGATCAAAATTGTTTGTAGAAAGACGGACGGAAAGGAGAGAGTGGCGAATATTTTCTAACCACACATCAATCTGGCATCGTGTGTTGCATTTGAACCCGGTTCATAGTATTGACCAGGGGGTCAATACCACTTTGGAGGCCGGAATAGCTCAGTGGTAGAGCGCCGGACTCGTAATCTTGGTGATCCTGGGGTTGCGAGTTCGAATCTCCGTTGGGCCGTTTCGGTACTGGGGGATTTTTTTTCCCTCAGTGTTAACATTGGTTCTGACTCCATTTCCCATACAGTCCTTCGAATAAGACTATAAACTGAGGCTCCATGTGTGAACGCACGCATAACATCTTGCACACACGTGAAATCCCATTACCAACTTTCGGAAGAGAAGGCCAGTTTGGCCGTTGGTATGGATGACACGTTACACATAGCATGCCACCTGCGTGAGAAATAGAAAGAATGAAGGAAGTAAGGAAATCGAGTGAACGATATTAACTGGATAACACGGGAAACGACTGAATGAAGCGCCAGCTGGCAGCTCTTCCGTCGGCTCTACCGAGGTAGGCAGCCCGTTGTGTAGGCGAGTGTGGATTGTAAAGCGCTTAGAGCTTGGTCTCTAGCCGAGGATAGGCGCTATACAAATATTCATAATAACTTTAACCTACTCACATCTGACCTTGATTGTGAATGCATATTGTTAAGTACACGTTCGACAAAGTCTGACTATATAGGCCTACTGTGTGTAGAGTGAAGCAAATGATGTCACTTGTTCATCTGAGTCAATTTATCCTGTCCTTTTTGAAAGTGGACAAGTAAAAGAATGGCACTGTGGTTCCCTAACCTATCTGCCCGATCCTATCACGAGGACGCCTCTCTCTCTCTCTGTGTCTTGTGTGTGTGTGTGTGTGTGTGTGTGTGTGTGTGTGTTGTTGTGTGTGTGTGTGTGTGTGTGTGTGTGTGTGTGTGTGTGTGTGTGTGTGTGTGTGTGTGTTGTGTATGTGACGAGTACATACACTCCCTACAAGCAGTGAACAGCAACAATAACAATAACAACAACGACAACAACAACAAGAACAAGAACAGCAGCAACAACAACAACAACAATAACAACAACAACAATAACCAAAGCCCGTAACTAAACGGCAAAAACTGGTGACGTCAGACTCATTCTGTGATGAAGGGGTCACACTTACACCCACAGCACACACACACACACACACACACACACACACACTGAAGGACGGCGCACACGAGCCGACGCGTCAGCGTCCTCACCTTGCCCGTGTTGATGGCTTCCTCCTCGTAGGACATGGCCACCACGGCCAGCATCAGGTTCAGCAGGTAGAAGGCCCCGAAGAAGATGACGATCAGGAAGAACACCACGTTCCAGGGCCCGCTGGTTCGAATCACCT
>CM065722.1:70558667-70566167 GCA_033310375.1 Conus canariensis | reverse complement strand
TTCTTAAATGTCAAAGAAGGTGGGGAAAAAATTCCAGGATCCGCCAGTCTTGAAAGCGGATCCGGCCCTCAAAATTAACATCCCCGTTTGGGGGATGTATTACGGGTTTTTTTTTTTTTTTTTTTTTTTTTTTTTTTGGTGAAAGTTTCGCGTGACATCGGTTTGGTAATTTTCTACAAAATCGTACTAACAAACAGAGAATTTTACCTCAAAATCCTACTACCAGACAGATAAATCGATAGAGGTGAGGGTGCAAAAGGTAACCTTAGCACCATCAGTCACAGTCTTCTTACCCTGATCCAGTGGCGTTTCCGCAGAGCTGGTACTCCCCTTCATCATCCAGCTGCCAGTTCACTGCAGAGAAGACAGGCATGATAAGTCAAGGGGAACCGCGAACAGACAGGCCGACAGACAGACAGACAGATGGACAGATAGACAGACAGATAGATGGACAGTTAGACAGACAGACATGCATACAGGGGAGAACGCGAGTCAAGGTCCAGGCATGAATTGTGAATGGTGTTGTTAGCGTGGCAGCGACCGTCAGCAGAGAGAGAGAGAGAGAGAGAGAGAGAGAGAGAGAGAGAGAGAGGAGAGAGAGAGAGAGAGAGAGAGAGGAGAGAGAGAGAATCAAATATAGAGAGGTCAGTCTATGGCTTTCATTTGGGGCACACGCACGTAGAGACACACAGAAGCTCGCGAAAGTGCGCGAGCGCGCGCGAGTACACACACACACACACACACACGCGCGCGCGCTGCGCGCGCGGAGGCATGCATACCCATGCACAAAGTCAGACAAACACATCGGAATATAACTCCCGTCAGGTGTCTGTTAAGCCTGGGTCTATGAGACTCTATTCAGAACTATTAATTCACTAAGTATTCGATTTATTCATTGATTGACTGTTTAGTCGATCGGTTGATTAATTAAGTGATTATTTAATTAGTTTTTACGAGTTGTGTCCTCTTGATTTAACAGATGTGGTTAAGCTTAATACAACTGATATACACGAAGGCATGCAGAGAGAGAGAGAGAGAGAGAGAGAGAGAGAGAGAGAGAGAGAGAAGAGAGAGAGAGAGAGAGGAGAGAGAGAGCAAAAGATATGGAACAAGGAAGAGTAGAAACTTTACAATCAGAAGAAACAGAAGAAGAATTTGAAGGAGAAAAAGAAGAAGGAAGAGAAGGAGAGGAAGAGGAGGAGAAGGATGAGAAGGAGAAAGGGAGGAGGAGGAGGAGGAAGACGAGAGGAAGAAGAAGAAGAAGGAGGAAGGGGAGGAGGATGAGAAGGAGAAAGAAGAATGGAGGATGAGGAGAAAGTCGAGGAGGAGGAGGAGTAAAAGAAGTTGAAGAGGAAGAAGGAGAAGGAGAAGGGGGATTCGGGGAGGAGGGGGGGGGAGGAGGCGGAGGAGGAGGAGGGGGAACAGCAGCAGCAATAGCAAAAGAAAAGAAACAACAAAGAAAAAGAAAAAGACAAAGAAGGAAAGAGACAGACAGACAGACAGACAGAACAGCAACACAAAGTATACCAATAAGAACAAGAAGAAGTACCACGCCTCCCCTCCACCCCACATCCATCCCACCCCCATCCCCCATCCCCCCACACCCACACACAAAAAGGCCCAAACGAAGGAAGAAGTTCAAAACAAAAACCCCTTCCCCCCCCCCCCACCAACCACCACCACCACCACCACCACCAGCACCCCCCACCACCCACTACCAACCACCACCACCACTACCACCACCACCAACCACCACCACCAACACCTTTACCACCAACCACTAACCACCACCACCAACCACCAGCCACCAACCACCACCAACCACCACCAACAACCAACCACCACCAACCCCCACCATCACCAACCACCACCACCACTACAACCACCAACCACCATCACCAACCACCAACCCCCACCATCACCAACCACCACCCACCACCACCCCTCCACCCTACCACCACCAAACACCCCAACCAACCACCACCCACCACCACCACCCACCACCACCACCACTACCGATCAGCCACAGCAGCAGTAGCATGCACTGACCGGAGTCCCTGATCCAGATGGCATAGTATTGATCGTAGCTCATGGAGGCGGTGGGCGTGTAGCCAGGGATGTCCAAGACACACTTCTGCCTGAGGGTGCCCATGTAGATCTGCAGCGCGAAGAGGGCGAACACCATCAGGCAGAAACACGTCAAGATGATCACCTCGAACAACATCTTGAAGGCCCTTAGCAAAGCGTTCACGATGGTTTTCAAACCTGTCAACAAACAAGCAAAACAAAACAAAAAGGTAAACAGAATAGAATAGAATAGAACAGAATAGAATAGAATAGAATAGAATGAAATTCATAAAATGACATAAAATAAGATGAAAATAAAATGAAAAATAAAATAAGATAAAATTAAATGAAATAACACAAAAGAAAATAAAATGAAATTGATAAGATAAAGTCAAATAAAACAAATGTGAAACAAAATGAAATTAAAAAAATGATCAGTGTTTTGCTTTAGTCTTGAAAAGGCGAAGATGGGTCAATGCTAAGTATGGGTCATAAACAACAACAACAACAACAACGCTGCGTGTGTGTGTGTGTGTGTGTGTGTGTGTGTGTGTGTGTGTGTGTGTGTGTGTGTGTGTGTGTGTGTGTGTTTGAATATGTGTGTGTGTGTGTGTGTGTGTGTGTGTGATGAATGAGAGAGAGAGAGAGAGAGAGAGAGAGAGAGAGAGAGAGAGAGAACAAGACCACATTCAATATTTACAAAGATAACAGATAAGCACTAGAGTGTTTTCTTACATCAGTCCACGGCCTGAGGAGGGCATACAATACAGAAGCATGAAAAGAAAGAATGGATTAAAGATGAGACAGACAGACAGACAGACAGACAGACAGAGACGGGGCATATTAAGCATCATTTTGAATAACATAATATGAAAGATACAAGTAAAACAACGAAATATTTGAATGCAGGGCCGTGATGCAAATACGAGAGGGTAAAAATGCAAATCAACCCGAAATGCAATCATGTTCCATTATTCAAAGCCCAGCTGACATCCGGGTCTGTATAAGGGCTCATAACAAATTCACTGCATTCACGTCGGTCAGAGAGAGAGAGAGAGAGAGAGAGAGAGAGAGAGAGAGAGAGAGAGAGAGAGAGAGAGAGAGAGAGAGAGAGAGAGTTTGGCTGCTCATTAGAATATTGAAGATGTTCTAGATTAGGAATATTTTTTATGTTATGTTTTATTTTTTCCACGAGCATTCGGAGCTCTCTCTGTCTCTCTCCCTTTGTCTCTGTCACTGTCTGTTTGACTGCCTCTCTCTCTCTCTCTCTCTCTCTCTCTCTCTCTCTCTCTCTCTCTCTCTCTCTCTCTCTCTCTCTCTCTCAGTGTTTGTGTTCTTCCGCGTGCGCGCGCGCGCGTGTGTGTGTGTGTGTGTATGTGTGTGTGTGTGTGTGTGTGTGTGTGTGTGTGTGTGTGTGTGTGTGTGTGTGTGTGTGTGTGTGTTGCGTATGCGTGCGTGCGTACACATGTATGCATGGATGTAACAATAGTGATGACGGAGGTAATTCAGATTGTAGTAATGATGATGATGATAATGATCATGACGATGATGATGATGACGACGAGGACAACGAGGAGGAGGAGGATGTGGAGGAGGAGGAGGAGGAGGAGGAGGAGGAGGAGGAGGAGGACGACGACGACGACGACGACGATGATGATGATGACGACGACGAGGACAACGATGGTGATGATGATGATGATGATGATGATGATGATGATGATGATGATGATGATGATGATGAAGAGGAGGAGGAGGAGGAGGAGGAGGAGGAGGAGGACGATGACGATGATAATTATGGTGATGACGACGACGACGACGACGATGATGATGATGATGATGATGACGATGATTCTTCCTCATTATTGGCCGATCACCACAAAACCAAGCATCTCACCAGGCACTATAGAGACTGTCTTGAGAGCTCGTAGAACTCGGAAAGTTCGCAGACCCGTCAGATTGCCAACAGAGACGGAGGGGTCCGCTTTCTGAATGATGATTGTTATAAATCTGCACACACACCACAGCGGTCAATCAACAATTACTCAGTGAAATCACATACAAGAAGTCACAGTGTCTCTCTCTCTCTCTCTCCTCTCTCTCTCTCTCTCTCTCCTCTCTCTCTCTCCTCTCTCCTCTCTCTCTCAGTAAGGGGCCTAGGTCTTTATGTGAATAAAAAAAAATTGAGTCTTGAGTCTCCGTCTGTCTGTCTGTCTGTCTGTCCGTCTGTGTGTCTCTCTGTCTCTGTCTCTGTCTGTAAGCCTGTCTGACTGACTCTCTCTCTCTCTCTCTCTCTCTCTCTCTGCGCGCGCGCGCGCGTGCATGCGTGCGTGTGCATGTGCTTGTATGTAGGTGTGAGTGTTGTGTGTGTGGTGTGTGTGTGTGTGTGTGTGTGTGTGTGTGTGTGTATGTGTGTGTGTGTGTGTGTGTGTGTGTGTGTGTGTGTGTGTGTGTGTTTTGCGCGCGCGTGTGTGTGCGTGCACACGCGCGCCCTAGATATTTTCAAAACTATGTGCATTATTCTCATATAGAATTATACAGTTATCATAGTAAATGTGTAAATTATTCAAATCTGCCAGGATTTAAGCTGGGGAAATGGATTTGGTATTCAGATGGATAACGTATATTCATTCTCCAAGGATACCCCTATGTCCTCCCTTTCCCTCCCCCTACGTCGCTCCCTCCACCCCCCCCCCCTTTCCTCGTCCCTTCTTCCCCTCTTCCCAACAATTAAACGAGCACAGACATACAAGTATTTCGCTGCAACAACACAATATCGCTCCTCCTCCTCCTCCTTCTCCCGCCTTTGGTTTGAATTCATTCCTTTTTCTGCCATTATACACGTAAAACATAACGTGTGCAATTCAGCTCAGTTCAATTCAATTCAATTCAGTTCAATAATACTTTACCTATCCATGAGGACAATTCAGTTCAGTTCAATAATACTTTACCTATCTGCGAGGACAATTCAATTCGGTTCACTTCAGTTCAATAATACTTAACTTTATTATCCACGAGGACAGTTTAATTCAGTTTAGTTCAGTGCAATAATACTTTACTTATGTGCGAGGACAATTCAGTTTAGTTAAGTTCAGTTCAGTTCAGTTCAGTTCAGTTCAATAATCCTTTACTTATCTGCGAGGACAATTCAATTCAGTTCACTTCAGTTCAATAATACTTAACTTTATTATCCACGAGGACAGTTTAATTCAGTTTAGTTCAGTTCAATAATACTTTACTTATGTGCGAGGACAATTCAGTTTAGTTCAGTTCAGTTCAGTTCAATAATACTTTACCCATCCACGAGGACAATTCAATTCAGTTCAGTTCAGTTCAATAATGCTTTACGTATCCACGATGACAATTCAGTTCAGTTCAATTCAATGATACTTTACTAATTATCCACAAGGACAATTCAATTCAGCTCAGTTCAGTTCAGTTCAATAATACTCTACTTATCCACAGAGAAATTCATCAGGTAAAATACGAGAGCCTGTGAAGCACTGTACTACCATGAGTGCAGCGCAACCACTGTATCATATATACATGATGCGCGCGCACGCACCTACCCGCCCATGCACACACTAAAACACACACACACACACACACACACACACACACACACACATACACACACACACACACACACACACACACTTTCACACACACACATACACACACATACACACACACACACACACACACACACTACAACACTTGCACCACACACACACACACACACACACACACACACACACACACACACACACACACACACACACACACACACACACACACACACACACACACACACACACCCGCACGCGCGCGCGCGCGCCACACACACACACACACACACACACACACGCACACACACACACACGCACGCGCGCGCGCACACACACACACAGAGTGAGAGAGAGAGAGAGAGAAAGAGAGAGAGAAAGAGAGAGAGAGAGGGGAGAGAGAGAGAGAGAGAGAGAGAGAGAGAGAGAGAGAGAGAGAGAGAGAGAGATCCAGACAGAGAGACAGTCCGATTTAGAGCGAGAGAGAGAGACACAAACAGACAGACAGACAGACTGACAGAGCGACAGACAGACAGACTGACAGACAGACTGACAGACAGACAGACAGACAGACAGACAGACAGAAGGATGTCACATCATACGTATTTCCTGCCGACGAACAACATTAAAAACGTTTTCTATAATACATACAAACGCCTTCAATAATGGTGCTGAATGGAAACAGAAAAAGGTTGTACTCACGCTAATAATATGACGATGAAATCTAACCAGTTCCACGGATCTCGTAGATATGTGTATTCATTGATGATGAAGCCTCGAGCCAGCAGTTTGATGATCATCTCCAACACGTATATTGCAAGGAAGACATATCTGCAGCATAAAAACAAAACGCAAATAGACATAGCCACGGCTGCTTGGAGGAAACTTTTAATCTCACAGTCTGACAACTATCTAAGTGCAATACCCTACAATAAATGAAAGCGTTAGATGCCAAGAGTGATATATTAAGATGTTTCATTATTATCATTATTATTATTATTTTTTTTTTACTGAAACTGGTAGACTGTTGGATTTCAGTTTGGATAGATTCAATCAAAACGTAATGTTTTCAGCGTGAACACTGCTAGTGGTCGCTTGCTCTCTCTCTCTCTCTCTCTCTCTCTCTCTCTCTCTTCTCTCTCTCTCTCTCTCTCTCTCTCTCTGTGTGTGTGTGTGTGTGTGTGTGTGTGTGTGTGGTGTGTGTGTGTGTGTGTGTGTGTGTTGAGAGTGAGAGAAAGAGAGAGAGACAGACAGACAGAGACAGAGACAGAGAGTGAAAATGAATGTTGAAAGAACGAGAAGGAAGCAAGGAAGGAAGGAAGGAAGGAATTAAGGGAATAATTATGATTTATTCATTTAGGTCTTAGCTCTTCATGAATGGGAACGTCAACACTGCACTGAGAGAGAGAGAGAGAGAGAGAGAGAGAGAGAGAGAGAGAGAGAGAGAGGCGTTTTGTCTTTCTTTTTCGGCCACTGATCTCCCTTTGTTTGAAACTGATGCATAGAGAGCGAAGCGCATTCCAGTATATGAATCAGTCACCGAATGACCAAAACGAGGGACGGAAAGACAGAAAAAGAAAAAAAAAAGAAGAAACTATGACAAAATTATATCTACTTTGACCTGCTTTACCCTGGTCACCTGTGATCTACATTACGAAGTGGAGTTAAAAGGACTCCCCCCCCCCAAAAAAAAAAAAAAAAAAAAAAAAAAAAAAAAAAACTTATTTTTTAGGCAGGGAACTGGGAACAACAACCTGCATCAGATCTTCTTCAATCACTGCACCAAATCTGGAATTACTCACGCTGTTGCCAGAACATATGTCTCAATACTTCGACGATCTTATTTGAAATGAGAAGAAAGCGGAATAAA
>CM065722.1:70548667-70553667 GCA_033310375.1 Conus canariensis | reverse complement strand
CACACACACACACACACACACACACCACGCACGCACGCACGCACGCACGCACGCGCACGCACACACACACACACACACACACACACACACACACACACACACACACACACACACACACGCACGCACGCACGCACGCACGCACACACAACACACACACATACGTGCACGAGCGCGCGCAATATTTGCAGGGACACGTTCTTAGTCCCCTTTTTTCCCTTTTTGGTTAGTCTCAACAACAACAAACAAACAAAAAGAGAAAAAAGTGGGAACACGTTGTAAGACCCCTCTTGACGATAATAATTGATTTGAACGCGGAGACGGCGTGCGTGAGCCTCGGTTCTCCCCAGGCAATCACCACGTCTTTCCACACATCGACATGCCCCATGAGCTTACTGTTACTGACAACTTTGACAAGTTCTCAACTCGTGCATGAATGCGAAGAGGAAATCTAGACTGAAAACATTACAGAGGCAGGGGATGAGGGACCATAGGCTCAGTGAGGGTGAGCGAGGGTGATGGAGATGAGTCGATAGCAGCTCCATTCTTGTCTGAGGGAACATAACGAAGCAAACCTCTATGCATCTTTCCCTAATAAATTCTAAAATCAGCCAGCCCCGAGAGACACGGACACCTGCAGAGTCCCGTCTGGAAATTTAAGCAAGACGGCTCAGAGACGCATCCGCTACTGACGCGGATGAAGCTTGACTGTGCCGTTCCAGTAAGCTCATAGCACATCTTACTCTCGTCTGGAGCTGGCCGGCGTCTAATAATCCCATCAATAAAATGCTTTTGGTAAGATTCGAACCGACAACCCCTCAGTCTAAGCGTTCCAACACTAATCACTGCACAGTGGCGGCCAGTTCCTTTCCTTTACACCAACACGCCCTACCGTTCCTCCTTCGTCTCCGGATTTGATGAGGCATTTCATCAATCTGAGTCGACTGATTAACACAAAGTTTAGTATCCTTTCACTTTTTTTCTTATAAACCAAGTAGCGACAAACCATGGCTGCTACCTGAAATAAACCGAGGCCGTTTTGGGCGCGGCATACGAGATGTTAGACTCGAATCTAACAAACCAAACACAACAAACTAAAACGCCAAGACTTTGAGCAATGTTTCGAGTACATAAAAGACAGACACGGTTGGATTGTTTACAGAATCGTTATTGTGTCTGCATGTTTTTATGAGCATATCAAGATACATGCTGGGTGGTTCCAGGCAAACAGATCACGATGAATGGAACGGGACCATTTGGGAGCCCTTAGCTGGCCAAAGACAGGGTTACGTGTGAGTTCAAAGACCTGAACTTTGGCTGTAAGTCAAGTGTGATTAACATACTCAAAGTCTGTTAGTGATGTCATTGACAGGGATACTTTAAACGAGATGAAGAGTTTAACTGGGAGTTGTTTTGTGAATGTTGAAACACGGTTTGAGATATTGAGTGTGAGTGATGTGATCAATTGGGATACTTTGAACTAAATGAAATGTTTGGTTGGGAGTCGTTGTGTGAAAACGGATATAGTTTGTGGTGTTAGAATTGTTAGGCTCGCGTGCAACATCTTGTGTGCCGCGCACGCGTCGCCCCAAACGGCCTCGTTTATTTCAAGGAGCAGCCATATTATGTTGCTTATTGACTGTGAGTGATAAAATTAAACAAAAACAGGGATGCTTCAAACGAAGTGAAATATATGGTAGAAAGTTGTTTTGTGAAAGCTGAAATACGGTTTAATATTCGTTTCAGTTCAATACCTTAATATGCTATGCCTCTAAACGTTTTCCTGGATTATGCAGCAGTTTTGGTGCCTATTCCAAATAGTGTCGTGGGATCACAAAGGACGTTGATTTCGCCCACCAGTGAATAGATTGTCATCACATGAAACACCACGACACAAATCGGAAGAAAATCCCTCTAAATCATAGTTGTCATTTAATGACTGTTCAAGACTTATCTCTACACAGCCAAAAGTGTTCAAATTCGAGAAGATCAGTCGAATTATGCGAGGTAACTCATCTTTCTGGTTGTACTGACAGCCATTTTGTAGAGTGGCGTCCCTCCATTTCATAATGCTTCTCAAAGGCGACGCACAAAACAGGATGGTACTTCGGTTAGATTTCTCTCGGTTAGATTTCTTTAAGCTAAGCCAAACGACGTTTTGAGGAAAGTGTACAGATATGTAAAAGAAAAAATATTAGGATGAAAGTAGGTAACAGAAAGCAGTTGAGAAAGTAAAGGAAGGGGGGGGGGGGGGGGGGGGGGGGGGGGGGGGGGGGGGGGGGGGAGAAGAACAAGCAGCAAAAAGTTAGATCTTTTAAAGTAAGAAAATGAATGAAAAAGTAACACACACACACACACACACACATGGAAAATCAGAAAGAAAAACGAAAATGTAAGGAAAGGAAAAAAAAAAAAAAAACAGAAAAAAAATAAAAGAAGGTATGAGAATGCACGGAAAACATGAAATACTTGGGAAACGTTGCAAAAGGTAAGAAAAAGGACTAGAGGGAAAAACTAGGAAAGTAGGACATTGTAGAAAAAAAAAAAAAAAAAAAAAAAAACAAGGCGTAGTCAACATCGGATTAAAACAGTACTGGCTGGGTACAGCACTGACTTGTGAGTACATGGATTTGCTCTCTTCTTTTGCCAGATGACTGACTGCTGTGATTTGCGTGTAAGCTTGGTCTAAGCATGATCAGCAGGAGCAGCATTAGTCCAGATCGATCGAATATGCTGCTACGATGTGCAGGCACAACATACATACTTATATACATGTGCATATATACATAAATATCCATCCATACATGCATACACACATACATCATACATACATACATACGTACATATATACATACATACATACATACCGACATACGCACACATACATACATGCATGCATACATACATGCTCGCATACATACATGCACACATACACACATGCATACATGCAACCATACACACATGCATCCGTACACATACATACATACATACGTACGCACATACGCACATACATGCATGCATACACACATGCACTCATACATACACACATTCGTACGTAGTGCATACATGCATACATGCATACACGCATCCATCCGTCCATCCATCCATCCATCCACCCATCCACACATACACACATAGAAACATACATACATTCTTACATACATCGATACCAACACTCCCCCCCCCCCCCCCCACACACACATGCACACATACATGCACACATACATACATATATAAATACATTCCAACAGAGAAAGAAACTGTGACATCAGATCGCTGCTTATGTTACGCACACTTTGTGGAGGCACGTCGTCGCCTTAACAGATGACTGCGGCCATTAGCAATTAATCTGTTCCGAATCACCGAGTTTTGCTTCTTTAGCAGTTCGGTCTTTCACAATAACGCATGAGTCAAGAGGCAGGTGGGATAGTCGTTGAGCGCTGAACCCTGTCAAGGCTGAACTAGTCTTTGATCCACTCAAGTTCGGGAGTGAAAAACAACGTTATGCTACTGCCAGGGGAGAGAATTACTGTTGATGAGTTAATTCCCGTCTACTTTTTCTTTTACAGACCATGCAGAGCACAAAACATGAATGTTTGTGTCCTTGAAAGTATTGGTATTTCACGAAAATATATCACTTATCACTTCAAAGGAATTGTTAATAACAGTAATTTACCTTGTTCAAGTATCAATAATTTGAATTGACATTGAAAGCATTTGCCTAGCCAAGGGAGGTAATAGTTGGTACTGATACAAGTAGTTGTTCCCCGTGGATTTTTTTTTTTCAAAGCTGCGGAACGATTCTAATCGGCGTTTTAATCTAAATCTGTACCATGTCCATGATACGGATCGGCTCCGAAGTTGAATGAGTTCGTTCCTGGACGACATTGAATCTTTTCAAGAAGTTTGGTGAAAATTAGTTTCGTTAAGTTTTGCAGAATCGTGCTCAAAGAAAAGGAAACGAACAAATATTGGCGAAAACTTAACATTCCTAACGAAGGCAACAAGACTTCCTTTTCTACAATAGTGAGGCTTAAAATGTCCAAGACCCCACTAAACTGGATCTGCAGGTAGACTAAAGAAAAACCTGTAGACCTACACATTTGATGCATGTTACTGTTATCATATCATTCTGGTCAGGCGAAAACTTGTCAATCTCTGACAGTGCCTGCTTAGGCAAATCCCACATAAAAGTTAAATACAAAGGAGAACGGGGAAGAAGAGGAGGGGGGAGGGGGGGTGCATTTCTACACTGTCAAGAAAACAGAGCTTTGAAATTTAGAAGAACATCAATGAAGATATTCGTGTAATTTGCCCACCGTTAAGAAACAAAAAGGTCCTGACAATTGAAATACGTGCCCATGGCAGCGAGCAACAAAACAAACTTCCTCATCCATCCAAACTCATCTTGTTTCTTAAGAGAGAGAGAGAGAGAGAGAGAGAGAGAGAGAGAGAGAGAGAGAGAGAGAGAGAGATCTTATTTCTTAGAGAGAGAGAGAGGAGAGAGAGAGAGAGAGAGAGACTCATCTTATTTCTTAGAGAGAGAGAGAGAGAGAGAGAGAGAGAGGAGAGAGAGAGACTCATCTTGTTTCTTAGAGTGAGAGACAGAGACAGACACAGAGACAGAGAATCATTCGGTTACCTAGGATTGTCAACAATCAAACTCTCCAGCGAGGTTTCAATCATTAAACATGCTCTCACCCCCATCCCCCACTCCCACCCACCCTCACTCCCGAAAACAGAAAGACTACAACAAGCAAACATTTGACGTTATTACTGAGAGAGAGAGAGAGAGAGAGAGGAGGAGAGAGAGAGAGAGAGAGAGAGGGGGGGGGGCAGCTGTGATTTGCATAAGCAGCGACCCCTCTTGCGAAAGAATCCCCAACCAGGTAGGTTTAGGTATAGGTAGGTAGGTCTTTTACTTTGGTAGCAAGCAGTTCCAACCAAATACCACCGTAGGGGCAAGAGGCCCCTAGTGACAAGCGCAGATACAAACAGGGGGC
>CM065722.1:70526167-70531167 GCA_033310375.1 Conus canariensis | reverse complement strand
AAATAAAGACGAAAGCAAAAGAAAGGAAAGGAGACCAACTAGAGAGGGAAAACAATGACAAGAAAAGAAAAATACACTTGAAAACAGAATGAGAAGCAAGTCAATATATAACGAATGGCCACAGGGCATTCCATTCGAGCGCTGGCTGGTAAGGTTTAGTAGTACAAAGTGTGCGACCGACCAACAACCATCGATCTCTAGTGGGTTGCCCAGCGTGTCGAACACCATACAGTAAACCTCTTCACAAAATGTCACATTTGTACAGCATGTTTACCGCGATACTTGGGGGGAAATTCATATAATGCAGTGTGTTTTACCCGCAATATGTAACCGTCTGTTTCACCGGCAGTTGTCGATTGATTGTGTGATGATTGGAGTGAGTTGACAAACGTCCCGTCTGTGTTGTAGTCTCAAAGATCTCTCTCTCTCTCTCTCTGTCTCTCTCTCTCTCTCTGTCTCTCTCTCTTCTGTGTCTCTGTCTCTCTGTCTCTTTCTCTCTTCTCTTTCTCTCTGTCTCTTTCTCTCTCTCTCTCTCTCTCTCTCTCTCTCTCTCCTTCATGCATGTTTGTTTCAATACTTCTTGTGTTTTTTTCCCTCCCTCATTAAACCACATTGGTTTCAAATGTTCAGTCGTCGCCGTCTACACTCTTTCAAATGAACTTTGGCGACAAGGAAAGACATTTTTGCTCTCTCTCTCTCTCTCTCTCTCTCTCTCTCTCTCTCTCTCTCTCTCTCTCTCTCTCTCTCTCTCTCTGAGCATGTCTGTTGCTCTCTTTGCTCTCAGCCCTCTCGCTTGGTTAGGACTGGGCGCGAAAATTTGAGTGTTATGCTGTTGTTCCTTGGAAATGAATAATTCTGTCCTATCTTTCCTGGGTAAAGGGCTGCACTATTTGAACAGACGATCAAAATATTGTTATACTCTGTCTCTATCTGTCTGTCTGCTGTCTGTCTGTCTGTCCTGTCTGTCTGTCTGTCTGTCTTCGTCTCTCTCTCTCTCTCTCTTCTCTCTCTCTCTTCTGGAACCATTCCTTATCTTAGTGGATAAATGGGTTAAAAAGTTTGAGATGGGGAGAGGAAGTGGGAGGAAAGCTGTGACAGAATTTGTAGGAGAGAGAGAGAGAGAGAGAGAGAGAGAGAGAGAGAGAGAGAGAGAAGAGACAGAATAGAGACAGACAAAGACAGACAGAGACAGACAGACAACAGACAGGACAGACAGACAGAGAGGGAGGGAGGGAAGGAGGGAGAGAGGGGTGGGGGTGACGGGGGGGGGGGGGGGGGGGAGCGGAGGGCTGCTACTGTTTCAGTTTGATAGTTTGATGTCGCCTCCTTTCTGTCCCTTGTTCCCCCAAAGCGGCGTCGGCTTTCTCTCTGGCTGACTTGTAAGGTAATGTACACTCCCCAGGGGCGGATCAGTTCCTCTGTAAGAGGGTGAAGGATACAGGAGATATTCAAATATAATAGTGTCAGAAGCCCCGCGACCAATTGACGACAGCCGGAAGTGATACGGAGAGTGGGCGACAGAGGACTTGCGGGGTGAAGCGGCGCGGGGGTGGGGGGGGGGGAGCAGGGAGAGGGTGGGGATGGGGATGGGGTGGAAGTGAAGTGGGGTGTAGTGGGGAAATGGAGGGAGGGTGGTGGTGGGTGGTGCGTCTTTGGCCGCAAGCATGCTAAACAAGCGGAGAGGTTTTCTGAATCAAATTGGCCACAGACTCTACAATAATGTTCTTTTCTTTTTTTTCTTCTTCTTTGTTATGGGAAGGGGAGGTAAATAGGTTAGGTGCTAGGGGAAAGGGGGATCAGATTCAGGGGGTGGGTGGGGTGGGATGGTGAAGGGTTAGTGAGAAGAGATGGTAGGGGTTGATGTCTCAGTGAACAGCAGCACCACCCACCATCCCACCCCACACTCCCATCGTCCTCCTCCTCTCCTTCCTCCGTAAACTCTCCCCTAACCCAGATATCCACCCCTCCACCCCATCCCACCCTCCCTCGAAAGCTGCACGTAGGTATGGGATGGAGGTTAGTTACGTCATTTGTTCCGGTCGGCAGGTTGCCTGGTAACAAGGGAGGCAACACGGATTCCATATTCCCAAAGGGCCGCGAGAGAACGCATGCCTCTGTCTGTAGCCAGACACCAGGTAATGACATCCACAGAGGTGGCGTTTTCTGAAGACTGCCAGAGAGAGAGAGAGAGAGGAATCTGCAGAGGTGGAATCTGATCTGCTGGGTTCTGTCACTGGGAGACGTAAGGTAAGGTAATGTTGCTCATAGCCGAGCCGACCACTAACGACCATGTCAAGGCTGTCTCCGCACTTGAAGTCAACTCACAAGTCATAAAAAAAACTCATTCACACAACCCTTAAAAATACACCTAAAAACGCACCGGAAATTTTGTTAAAAAACTTTCTTCTGTAAAAATCTCAGATCAGATGAAATATATTAAATCTCCTTCAGAAATTCAAAGATCACACAGCAGGCGGGACATAATCTCTGAACCAGGTTTTCATGGGGTTTTGCCGTAAAATGTTAATGTCCCACATCATGCAAGTCCCAACACTCTAAAGAATAGGTTCCACTGTGAGTGGTACATGACATGGAATGCACCACCCATGGGACACGAGCTACCGCCCGAACGAACGTTCGCTAAGACAGCAGGGTGGAAGCCTTCTGTGCACAGACTGTATGTACATGTAGTTAGTTATACGTGTATCAGTATCTGCCAGTTCATGAAGACTGCCGTTGGACGGACGTGATGGCGATCTCCAGAACTGGACACTCACTCACTCTGGTTCCACGACTAAACAATCATGGTTGTCCACGTGCAGCGTAGTAGGTCATGCTCTGCGTATGTTGGATTATTTCTTTTTCTTCTGCGTATGCAGGCTGATACTCCTGCGAACACTCCCTGTAGAGACAGGCAAGGATGAAATCCCATCTACCCAACAAAGAGAGTAGAGTTTTGTGTGTATGACCGCATTTTTATCCCGCCATTAAGGCAGCCATTCTCCAGCTTCGGGGAAGGTGCATGCTATGTGTAACGTGTCATCCATACCAACGGCCAACTGGCCTTCTCATCCGAAAGTTGGTGATGGGATTTTACGTGTGTGCAAGATATTATGCGTGCGTTCACACACGGAACCTCGGTTTATAGTCTCATTCGAACGACTGTATGGGAAATGGAGTCAGAACCAATGTTAACTCCGAGGGAAAAAAAAACCCTGAACCGAAACAGCCTGGCGGAGATTCGAACCTGCCATCCCAGGATCACCAAGATCACGGGTCCGGCGCTCTACCACTGAGCTATTCCGGTCTCCTATATGTTGGATTAGAAAGGGCCCCAATAAGCACTGTCGAAGTGACTCGGCAGCAGTGCAAAGTTCCTTTCCCAAGACGCATCAAATGCTTTGTCTGCGCTTTGGTACTTTCTCGTTTTGATTATTGTGATGCTATTCTGTGTGGATGATCCCCATATTACCTCATCAATAAATTGAATCAAGTCCCGACCACGCTACCCGCATCAGTTTTAGCTCCCCCACGTTGTATCAATATTACCCTTCAGTCTCTCCATCGGTTCCATGTTGAGTACAGTCCTACAAAGTTCTTCAAATCCACTCAATCCTCCAGGCATCAACATCTCATCTGTTGTACCCTCTCTCTCTCTCTCTCTCTCTCTCTCTCTCTCTCTTTTATATATATATATATATATATATATATATATATATATATATATGTATATATATATATATATATATATTTTTTTTTTTAACAGATGATGCTCCCTGGACGGTTGAGCTCTTTCAAATTTTTTAAGGACATTTTTATATGTTCGTGATATATATATATATATATATATATATATATATATATATATATATATATATAACATACAATATATATATATATATATGTGTGTGTGTGTGTGTGTGTGTGTGTGTGTGTGTGTGTGTGTGTGTGTGTGTGTGTGTGTATCCCATCACGTGAACTCCCTTCGTCAGACACTGTTCTGTTCAAAATTCCCTCAGTTCCTACTAAAACTTTCGGTCAGTGTTCTTTTACCTGTATATGAAGCCTCTTTCGTTTGGAGTCCATTCCTACAGCATCTAAGACACTCGGCCCAAAATAATGGCCGTTTTCAAATCAAACTGGAATCTTTCCTCTTCCCAGCTGCTTGACGACACACAAAACACGTATGATGGTGTATGGTAGTGTCATATGCGCATGGATGTGAGCGTTCACTTCTCTATCAGGAATCATTTCTGTTGCAGAGGCGGGGTATGGATCGGGAGAGGGAGTGAGAGGGTTAGGCTGGGTGGTGGGTGGTGGTGGGGCACTTGCGAGTGATGCGAGCGTTTGATTGTAGCACGCGGTTGAGTACTGTAAAGTGTTCTTGTCCCTAAGTTTTGCAGTTTGATGTTTGTATGTATTGATTTTAAATGCCTGGTTGATTAGGCGTGTAAGTATTCCCACTAAAAATGATAACAATAATAAATGTAGCAGGTTGGTATTGAACAGTATAGAAAATCTAATTACTTCTATCATCATCATTATTGTTATCATTTTTTTTTTTTTTTTTTTTTTGGGGGGGGGGGGGGGGGGAGAGAGAATTACATGTTGTTCTTTTTAGCAGTATCGGGTGTTATTATCATTATCGGCACATTTACTCACAACAGCCGGCAGTCCACCGTCTTTGTCTCCCACCCACCCCAACCCCGCTGTTGTCTGTCTGTCTGTCTGTATGTCTCTCTCTCTTCTCTCTCTCTCTCTCTCTCTCTCTCTCTCTCTCTCTCTCTCTCTCTCTCTCTTCTCTTCCTCGAGACCTGACATACTGTATCGTTGAATAATGTAGTAAATCTAATTGTCTAAATTATTACTATCGGGATCATGTCCTGTATATCTTACTAGTTCAGTTATTCTTTAGTACATGTTGCTCGTTTGTAGGTAAGGGGGTGGAGTGGGGAAAGGGGTTGTGTGGTGTGTGTGTGTGTGTGTGGTGTGTGTGTGGT
>CM065722.1:70516167-70521167 GCA_033310375.1 Conus canariensis | reverse complement strand
CATGTGTAAATATAAAATTTTGCAAGAAGAAGAATTAAGTCGAATACATCGTCTGATTTAAAACTATTGTTGTTACCAAAGATAGCCAATTGTTCACTTACAGAAAACGATGTGAGGTGTAGACATTTTTCTTTGACATCGTTTTCAAAGTCTTTCCAAAAGTGATTGACATATTCACACCTCCAAAGCATGTGCTCTATACTATCTTTTCTTACTCGACAGAAACTGCATCTATCATCGGGTTTTACTCCATAGATGAAAGAACTACATTGGTTGCTATAATTCTATGTATTATTCGGATCTGGAACCATTTTAATTTTATTTCTTGAATCTTTTTAACTTTTCTAAAGGTTGCCTTCCAATTAATATTAGTTTCCAGTTTTTCATTCCACTTCTGAGTGCATTTTGGTATTGTTTTATCATCTAGTAAATTACTATAATATAATTGAGTTCTTTTTTTAACAGAATGGATAAGGTGTAGTGCTCTAGAAAGAGGAGTCTTGTTACAATCTACCAACACAATATTTAAAGTATTAACAAATTTTTGTATTCTCATAATGATAGCTCTATAGCTCAAAAAGTTGGTTCTTATATTATACTTATCAGTAAATTCCGCAAATGACATAAAGTTCCCATTATTCTTGCACACATCTGCAATATAAAGCACATTGTTGTCTATCCACTCACATCTCCTTAAAGAAATATTCTCTAAATTAATTTTGTCGTTGAAGAAAAGAGGCTCTGCCATAGTTTCCGATACATTCAAAGGTTTAGATTTATTGCAGAACATTCTGTATGCTTGAAATGTGTCTCTCCAAAAAGGTTTTGTTGTTTTCCAGTTAACAAAAAGTTTGGTCCATATTTATAAACATCTTTGATATTTGGATGTAACGCAAGTAAAACTAATTTCCACTTATGATTTGTTTTTTCAAGTTTTCTTATCCAGCTTAATTTCAGCGAGTGCATGAAACACTTAACATCAGGAAATCCTATGCCCCCTTCTTCTACCCTTTTTCGTGCAGTCTTTCTGTTGATTCTATCATGTTTACTATTCCAGACAAATCTCAAACACAGTGTTTGAAGAGCTTGCATAAAGTTATCTGGTGGATTAGGCAAAAGTGTCCACAGGTATACTATCTTTGACAGAATTAGAGATTTTAAAACTGCTATTCTTCCTACTGGTGTCAGAATTCTTTTTACCCATATTTTATATAGTTGTTTAATTTCTTCGAATTTTTCTGAATAGTTCACTTCCTCACAACCAGTTATGTCTGCGTTTAACCATATTCCAAGTATTTTGAATTTATGTGGATTCCAATCCAACTTGAGATTAGGCATATATCTTTTGTTTAAATTCCTTTCTTTTCCTAGCCATATTGCGGATGTTTTTTCGCTGTTCATATTTAGACCGGAAATGGTACCAAACGTCTCTAAAGTTTTAATTGTTTCCTCAAATGATGTTTGGTCACCATTTTGTAACAACTGAGTATCATCTGCGAATTGTGCAAGTTTATGTTCTGTTTGGTTTATTACAATTCCTTTAATATCATTATTTTGTCTTATCATGATGGCTAATATCTCTACACATAAAATGAATAAATAAGGGGAAACCGGGTCACCTTGTCTGCATCCTCTTTTAATTTCAAACCAAGGGGATGCTTGCCCATTTACTATTACAGTAGCCTTACTATTTTTATAAAAAGTTTCAATCCAGTTGCACATTGAATCACCAAAACCAAAGGCTTTTATTACTTTTAACATAAAAGTCCAATTTACAGTATCAAAGGCTTTTTCGAAATCTACACACAGTAGTAATCCTTGTAAATTGTTTTTGTTTAAGTAAAACATTATATCATATATCAACCTAATATTGTCTCCTATGAATCTTCCTGGGATAAAACCTGTCTGATCTTCATTAACTAGACTTGGGAGAACTGATTTAATTCTGGAAGCTATGCATGATGATCCTATCTTGTAAACTACATTCAAAAGTGTGATTGGTCGCCAGTTTTTAATAAATTCTTTTGGTTTGCCAGGCTTAGGGATACAAATTATAATACCTTCTTTTTGAGTAACTGACAATTTTTTCCTTTCTAACCCTTCATTTAAAGATCTAACTACGAATAACCCAATTTGACTCCAAAAGAATTTAAAGAATTCACAGGTGAAACCGTCAGTCCCAGGGCTTTTATTGTTTTTCATATGCTTGAGCGCTGTTGTTGCCTCCGTTAAGGTTATATTTCCTTCTAAAGCCGTTGAGCTCTCCTCTGAGAGTGTTGGAAGATCTTGAACTATTTCATGTATGTCACATTCGTGTACGCTTTTCTTTTCATATAAACACTTATAAAAGTTATTGACTTCACAAACAATATCTTTATTGTCTGTTAGAGTCTTTCCATAATTATCTTGTAACTTATTCATTTGCTTACTAACATAATTTCTTTTTTCCAGCCCACAGAAGTAATCTGTTATCTTCTCCCCTTGAGAGATCCATCTTGCTCTTGATCTTAACAGAACACCTTCCATTTTCTTTTCTCTTATAGCCTGAAGTCTTTCATTCATTGTTTTTAGTTTTGTCAAATCTTCTGTGGTCTTTGGATTTTGTCTTTCTAAGGTTTGAATACCTATTATAAGTTCTTTTTCCTTTTTCTGCGTTTCTTTCTTTTTAAATGACGAATATCCTATTGTCAGGGAACGGATTTTCATTAGCAGTACATCTAAAAACAACTGTTGTGTTATGTTAAATTCTAAATTGCTTAAATAGGTTTGGTCAAATTCCATATTGTCATCGTATCTTACTGCATACTCTTTTATAGTCTCTTTAATTGTACGTCTGACCCTAGTGACATATTGAGAATCCTTTAATAAGGAGCAGTTAAACTTCCAAAATGTGTTTGGTTTCGTCTGAAGCCCGTTTTTAAACTTTAACACCACCATAGAGTGATCAGTCCTGTAACCAGGGATAATTTCGCAGTCAGCGACATCAGACACTAAATGTTCACTTATGAGATAAAAATCTAGTCTGCTTTGTTGTCTTGGTGTAGCTCTTCTCCAAGTAAATTGTCTGTTACCGGGATAAAGCTCACGCCAAATGTCGATTACATCTAAATCTACCATCAGTTCTTCAAGCTTTTCGGTAGCTTTAGGGTTATTAATATGCTTGTAATTATCATAATCAATGTTTGGATTTAACACTAAATTCCAGTCTCCCGCTAATATAAGATTCTGATTAGGTGTTCTCAATTCATGTATATGGTCTTTAATTTCTTGATAAAAGTCGGGATAATCTCTATTCGGACCATAAACATTAATTATAAGAAATTCCTTGTTCATGAAATTCAGTGAAACAAACATATAGTTTCCTTCCGTATCTTTATAAACTTTCTTGAATTTAAATTCAAAGTTATTATTAAATAGGATAGCAACACCCCTAGAATTTGTACTATGAGAGGCAAAATAGCACTGATATCCCCATTCGGCTCTATAGTACTTGTCCATGTTAGGAATTAAATGAGTGTCTTGAAGTAGGAATATATTATGACCCTTTCCCCTTAAATAATGAAAAACGTCTCTTCTCTTTTTTAAGTCTCCTAATCCCTGACAGTTTACAGAGCAGATAGTAATGGTTTGATCCATTTTTGGAAAGAAGAGTGCAGATCGTGAGGTTTACCTTGAAAAACATGGTTATGTGTACATATATGACAACAGCACATCATATGAAGATTTGAAAAAAAAACATCAACACTAATTTGAGAATGAGCATTGGTTAAACAAATAATCACTTTTACAAATACAATCACATTAAAAAAATAAAAAATAAAAAAATCAAGCGTACAGTCACATAAACAGTTAAACCTTAACAAACAAACCAAAAAGAAAAGGAAATGTGAAATTGTAATCCCTTGGGCTGTGTTCACGCCACCAGCCAACGTTACATATAAATCACAGTTTTTAAAGTGTGCCACGAAAATTTAACAATTGCACGTCTCCTTATCCGACTTTTACGGATGGGATGTTCAATAACGTTTAGGAATAAGGGAAAATTGGAAAGGGGAAAAAGTTAATGTATGCAGCAAAAGAGAAAATTTGATGTTTTAATATTTTGAAAAATATCATACCAACAAAGGACTGAATACAAATGTTTACGAATATAACTACAGTTTCATCCCGTTCTATATACATCCATATGTCATTTACGTGCATATACGAATCATGAAACTGATTCACTCACTCAAAGAATTTCACAATGTTTTCACAAGAAACATCAGTGCATCCACCAACAGCTTATGTCAACATAGCAAACTTTAACATTTTTACAAATTATTTTCACATAGCTATTTTTAATAGAGATTCAAATATGTACCAATGACAATATGACAATCTAATCTCATTCTTGCGAACAGAAGGGCCCCCCCCCCCCCTTTTCCTTTTGTCTCCCCTCCCCCTTCTCTCCCTTCTTTCTCCCTTTCGCCTTCTTTTTCTCCCTTTTTATAATTTATTTTTTAAAAACAGTATTTAAGCTTTTTTGGTGTTGGCAGAGCATAAGGGTGATGGTGAGAGAAAAGAGTCACTATCATTTAGCTCCTATACATCAGCACAGATCCCGTCGTCTTCTTTTCCTATTCTTTTCCCCTTTTTCCTTTTCCCTTTCTTTTTTTTTTTCTTCCGCTTTTCCCTTCCTCCCTTTCCATTTTTTCCCCCTCCTTTCCTGCCTCCCTGTCTCTTTCCCTCCCTTCTCCTGTCTCTCCTCTTCCTTTTTCATTACCCTTCTGTATGCACAATGTCACGATTAAAAAAATAATAATAATAACAGCAACAAAGTAGACCCACGAAAAGCCAAGGTATTGTGAGAAGGGGTTGAGAAGGGGTTCACACACACACACACACACACACACACACACACACACACACACACACACACACACACACCATGGCGTGAATTACCAATTTATCTCTCTCTCTCTCTCTCTCTCTCTCTCTCTCTCTCTCTCTTCTCATTC
>CM065722.1:70501167-70506167 GCA_033310375.1 Conus canariensis | reverse complement strand
CTCTAGTGTCACTTCTAATCCAGGACTGTAATCAGGCCGTGTGACATTCGTATAATTGCCCGCATGCCTTGCACCTAAAATATCGTACACACACAACACACACACACACACACACACACACACACACACACACACACACACACACACACACAGAGAAGAGAGAGAGAGAGAGAGAGAGAGAGAGAGAGACAACAGACAGACAGACAGACAGACAGCAATAGGCAGACAGAGATAGAGACACAGAGAAAGTCAGAGACAGAGTAAGAGACGGAGAGAGAGAGAGACAGCCAGACAGTCAGCCAGACAGACAGAGACACAGAGAGAGAGAGGCAGACAGCCAGACAGCCAGCAAGACAGACAGAGAGTAGGAATGAGAGAGAGAGAGAGAGGGGGGGGGGGACTGAATGGATGGAAGCGGTGAAAAAAAGGAAGAGGAACATCGTAAAAATAGGGCAAGGGTTTAAGTCTAAAACAAAACACTTTGTTCATGAATACAGAATGATCCATTTTTCTTAGTTGTTTTTATTTTCTTTCTCGAAATTCGATTATCGACAGGATTAAAATCACCAGCCCGGAGCCAAAAAACGGTTGTGATCGTCATGACAACAGTGACTGCATCCCAGAGAGAGAGAGAGAGAGAGAGAGAGATGAGGATGCGGCTGCTGCTGCTGTTGACTATGATGCTGATGATTATGACAATGATGTCTGACCATGATGATAATGCTGCTGCTGATGATGACGATGCTAATGATGCTCATGCTGATGTTGTTGCTGATGCTGATAATAATAATAATGATGATGATGACGACGATAAATTATTTTATAAGGCGCTCTTTTCGTTTTCTATGAACAGCATTAGCAATATTTCAGATTACGAGAGAGAGAGAGAGAGTACAATGAAAAAAAAATATTTTGACAGACGTTGTGAAAAGTAAATCTCTAATTCAGTGAGAGAAACAACTGATGACCAATATGAACACATACAGATTGATATACATAGCCCACTATTATGTAAGACACACTGCATTAACTCACGGTCAAAAACAGATAAACTGAACAGGGGTTTGGGTGGGGTTTGGCTGACTGACGAGAAGATGTCGGTTCAACGCTGCTGGACGTCTGCGTTCTCCCGATTGCTAACGTCATTCGAACCTATTACAAGCTTTTTTTAGTTTTCTGCCTTTTTGTCAACATCTACCAAAATGCATCAGTTCTACACTAGTTTTACACGGTATTCGTAATAAGAATTTGAGATAAATGTCATTTTTTTAAGTCTTTGAGAGTCTTCCAAAAACTGACTTGGATTTGTGGAATCCTGCGAATGTTTTTTTTTTTTTTTTTTTTTTTTTTTTTGATAATGTCATTGATATTGAACAGTTTTTGAATATTTATTATGTCTCCAATGAACAAAAGAAAAGAAAAGGAAAAAGTGCGCTCCTAACTTCAGCTCACTTGTGACGCGGTCAAACTCGTCATTCTCGTTCCTCGGAACGCCAGTCCTTGAATAATAGAGTTGCTTCCCTTGACAACATCCGGGCATTTCGATCAATCTGGCTGGGCAATGTGACAGTGATTGTTTGGGGAACAAATTGACGCTGAGAATGCCTGGAAGCTGTTGTTTCAATGACAAATGTTTGGAGAAGGCTGAATCTACTGGTCGCCAAAACTTCAGATGAGTGACAAGCGGCACGGATTTTGTGACAGAGTGACAAGTGGCAAGTATTTTACCACAGTGACAAGTGGCAAGTATTTTACCACAGTGACAAGCGGCAAGTATTTTACCACAGTGACAAGCGGCAAGTATTTTACCACAGTGACAAGCGGCAAGTATTTTACCACAGTGACAAGTGGCAAGTATTTTACCACAGTGACAAGCGGCAAGTATTTTACCACAGTGACAAGTGGCAAGTATTTTACCACAGTGACAAGCGGCAAGCATTTACAACAGAGTGACAAGCGGCAAGGATTTTGCAAAAGAGTGACAAGTTGCAAGGATTTTGCAACAGTGACAAGCGGAAGGAATTGGCAACAGAGTGACAGGCGGCAAGGATTTTACTACAAAGTGACATGTGGCAAGGATTTTGCAACAGAGTGACAAGTGGCAAGGATTTTGCAACACAGTGACAAGTGGCAAGGATCTTACTACAGAGTAACAAGTGGCAAGGACTTTGCAGTAGAGTGACAAGTGGCAAGGATTTTTCGACAGAGTGACAAGTGGCAAGGATCTTGCAACAATGACAAATGGGAAGCATTTTGCAACAGAGTGACAAGTGGCAAGGATTTTACAAAAGAGTGACAAGTGGCAAGGACTTTGCAGTAGAATGACAAATGGCAAGGATTTTTTCAACAGAGTGACAAGCGGCAGGTATTTTGTGGCAGAGTAACAAGTGGCAAGGATTTAGCAACAATGACAAACGACAAGCATTCTGCAACAGACAAGTGGCAAGGATTTTACAAACAGAGCGACAAGTGGCAAGGACTTTGCAGTAGAGTGACAAGTGGCAAGGATTTTACAACAGAATGACAAGTGGCAAGGACTTTGCAGTAGAGTAACAAGTGGCAAGGATTTTGCAAGAGAGTGACAAGCGGGAAACATTTTGCACGCTATGCAGAAGAAGAAGAAGAAGAAGAAGAAGAAGAAGAAGAAGGAGAAGGAGAAAAAGCAACCACACTTAAGTGCGCGGTCGGTCTTTGAAAATGGGATAAACTATCTTTGAAAAGAAAAAGTCTGAACATTGATGAATTTTTTTGACTGTGAAAAACTGAAAAAAAACACGTGCAGCAATATTGTTTGAAAATGTGGGGTGAAATCGAACACCATTGTGACGTTTCCGTGGCAAATTTTAAAAAGGTGCCCAAAGGGTGAACCAAACAAAACACAAAACAAAAAAAAAAAAAAAAAAGAAAAAAACAAAAAAAAACAAAGAAAGAAAACGAAAAAAAAAGAAAAAGGCAAAAAAAAAAAAGAAAAGAGACAGGGGGAGGGGGGAAAAAAACCCAAAAAGGGGGGGGCCCCCCAAAGGGGCCCGGGGCCCCGGGGGGGGGGGGGGGGGGTTTTTTTTTAAAAAAACCCCCCCCCCCGGGGCCCCCCCCCCCCCCCCCCCAAAAAAGGGCCCCCCGGAAAAAGGGGCCCCCCCCCCCCTTGGGGGGTTTTTTTTTTTGCTTTTTTTTAAAAAAATTTTTCCCCCCCCCCCTTTTTTTCCCCCCCCCCCTTTCCCCCCCCCCCAAAGGGGGGCCCCCCCCCCCCCCCCCCGGGGGGGGGTTTTGGGTTTTGGGGGGGGGGTTTTAAAATTTTTTGGGGGGGCCCCCTTGGGGGCCCCCCCGGGGGGGTTTTTTCCCCCCGGGGGGGGCCCCCCCCCCCCCCCCCCCCCCCCCCCCCCCCCCCAAAAAAAAAAAAAAAAAAAAAAACCCCCCCCCCCCCCCCCCCCCCCCCCCCCCCCCCCCCCCCCCCCCCCCCCCCCCCCCCCCCCCCCCCCCCCCCCCCCCTTTAAACCCCCCCCAAACCCCCCCTTTTAAAAAAAAAGGGGAAAAAAAAAACCCCCCCCCCCCCCGGGGGGGGCCCCAAAAACCCCCCAAAAAAAAAAAAAAAGGGGGGGGGGGGCCCCCCCCAAAAGGGAAAAAAAAAAGGGGGAAAAGGGGAAAAAAAGGGGGGGAAAAAAAAAAAAAAAACCCCCCCCCCCAAAAAAAAAAAAACCCCCCCCCCCCCCCTTTTTTAAAAAAAAAAAAAAAAGGAAAAAAAACCCAACCCGGGGGAAAAAAAAGGGGGGAGGGAAAAAGGGGGGGCAAAAAAAAAAAAAAAAAAAAGGGGGGGGTTTAAAAAAAAAAAAAAAAAAAAAAAAAAAAAAAAAAAAAAAGGGGAAAAGGGAAAAAATAAAAAAAAAAAATTTTTTTTTTTTTTTTTTTTTTTTTTTTTTTTTTTTTTTTTTCCCCCCCCCATTTTTTTGGAAAAAACCCCCCGGAAAAAATTTTTTCCCCCCAAAGGGGAAACCCCGGCCCCCGCGCAGGGGCCCCCCGGGGTGTGTGGGGGGGGGGGGGGGGGGGAGAGAGAGGGGGAGGGGGGAGGGAGGGTGTGTGTTTTTGGGTGTGTGTGTGTGGGGGGTTGTGGGTGTGTGTGTGTGTGTGGGGGGGGGGGGTTTTTTTTTTTCGGGGAAAGAGACAGAGAAAAAGACAGAGAGGGGGGGAAAAAAAAAAAGGGGGGGAGAGGGGAAAGGAGAGAGGGGGGGGGAAAAAAAAAAGGGGGGGGGAAAAGGGAAAAGGGGGTTTTATTTGTGTTTTTTTTTAAAAAAAAATTTTTTTAAAAAAAAAAGGGTTTTTTTTTTCCTTTTTTTTGGTTTTTTTTTTTTTTTTTGTCAAATATTGTTTTAAACCAGTATTGACCGCTGAATAGCTGATCTACATGATGGAAAAAAAATTTAACAAGTTAGAAATTTTTTGAAAATTTAGATTTGTAAAAGTCCAAGTGAAAAAAATAGAAAAAGGGAAAAAAAGGAAAAAAAAAATTGCGAACGTTTTTTGGGTTTTATTTTAGGAATTTTTGTTTCAAAATGGCATTTTGAATAAATTTGGCCTTTTTTTCTTAAGGTTAGCCTTTATTAACATGCATTTTTGGAAAATTTTTATTTAAAACCCCGTTGGAGTTGTGAAAGGGTTTTGGGAATGGCAGGGGGTGCATGTGCGCGTGCGAGTGTGTTGGGGGGTGGTTGTGTGTGTTGGTGTGGGGTGGGGGTGTGTGTGGGGGTGTTTTGTGCCTTTTGTGTGTCGCTGGGGGTGGCTGTGTGTGTGGGGGGGTGTGTTGTGTGTTGGGGTGTGTGTGTTTGTGGGGGGGTTTTTGTTTAAGAACAATGTAAGAAAAATACGAACCCAAACCAAAAGGAAACAGAAAATTATTTCCCTTAACCTTTTGAAGCGGAAAAAATGCATTCCTAACAACCTCCAAAAAAGAAATAAATCAAAAAAGACCCCCAGCAATTTTAAAAACTCTGGCATTTTCCATCGCAATG
>CM065722.1:70498490-70501067 GCA_033310375.1 Conus canariensis | reverse complement strand
AGAGGAGAGAGGAGAGGGAGAGAGAGAGAGGAGAGGGAGAGAGGGAGGGGGGAGAGAGAGGGAGAGAAGAGAGAGGAGGGGAGGGGAGGAGAGAGGAGGGAGAAGAGAGAGAGGGAGGGACAGAGAAAGGGAGGAGAAGAGGAGAGGAGGAGGGAGAGAGAGAGAGAGGGAGAGGAGAGAGAGAGGGAGAGAGGGAGGGGTGGGAGAGAGGGAGGAGAAAGAGAGAGGGAGGGTGAGAGAGAGAAGGGGGAGGGAGAGAAAGAAGAGGAGGAGAGAGAGGGAAGAGAGAGAGAAGAGAGGAGAGAGGAGAGAGAGAGAGAGAGAGAGAGAGAGAGTGGGAGTGAGAACATTCTGCGTATCGATTTAACAAGTTAAGAAGGATTCATTTATTTGCAGCTGGCATTATTGAAAGAAAACATCCAAACACTGACACAAACCGTTATTGATTCAACGAGGCGAAAAGCAATACAAATTAAAAAGAAAAGAACTATGAAAAACAAAACAACTCAAGTATGGTGTTGATGTGCACTTAGGCGTTGTAAGCATTTTTGGAGAGATCAACGAAAAATGAATGCAGCTCCTTGTTGGAACTACACAACCATGCTTTGTTGTTGGGGGGGAGGGCTATACAGACTACTCAGCTCCGTTTGTTTGTTGGTCTGTGTTGCTATGCCCTGCCCCGTATTTCAACAGACAAACATCAAAGCGCCTTCTGTGGCGTCACTGCATTTCCAAAATCGATGTCAGGTAAGTCCGCAGGAATACTAAAACAAGCAAGCAAACACACACACACACACACACACACACACACACACACACACACACACACACACACACACACACACACACACGCACGAACGCACGAACGCGCGCGCGCGCACGCACGCACACACGCACGCACGCACGCAAGCACACACACACACACACACACACACACACACACACACACACACACACACACACACGCACACACACACACACACACAATAAATAAAACAAGCAAGGAAAAAGAAACACCCAACAGCGTAGTCTCGGAAGGTGCATGAACTCACAGTTGAGTCATTCTGTGTGGGTGCATGAACTAACAGTTGAGTCACTCCCTGGAGGTGCACGAACTAACAGTTGAGTCACTCCCTGGAGGTGCATGAACTAACAGTTGAGTCACTCTGTGTGGGACTGCATGAACTAACAGTTGAGTCACTCTGTGTGGCTGCATGAACTAACAGTTGATGGTTTTTACTTATGTAAATCAACAAATCTGGTGTCCTGTGACGAGCTACAGAGTCTGTATTTGTCTCTCACGTTTGTTTTGTTGGACAAAGAGGATCTGAAGCAAAGACAGTGCCTATGATCATCCTTCTCTTACCTAAAAAGGATGATTAATTATCTGGCACCATTTATTTTGCTTCAGTCTGTGCGTCTGTCTGTCTGTCTGTCAGTCTGCCTGTCTGTCTGTCTGTCTATTTCTCTCTCTCTCTCTCCTCTCTCTCTCTCTCTCTCTCTCCCTCTCTCTCTCACTCGCTCTCTCTTTCTCCCCCCCTCTCTCTCCCTCTCCCCCTTCTCTCTCCTTCTCACTCTCTCTTTCTCCCTCCCTCTCTCTCTTCTCTCTCCCCACTCTCTCTCCCTCCCTCCCCCCTCTCTCTCTCAGCCACTCACTCTCTCCTTCCCTCCATCTCTCTCTCTTTCTTCCTCTCTCTCTCACTCTCCCACCTACCTCTCTCTCCCACTCTCAAATGCCGAGCTTCAACCCCCTCCCCCCCCCCCCCCCCCCCCCCCCGCACCTTCCCCTCCGTGCCTGCTCTCTGTTTCCCTTTAGTGTTTTCTCGGTCATTTTGACATTTTCCACCCTGTGGTGCTAAGCACGTCCACAAACATGCCACGTACATGCAGGTGCAAGACACAGTGAGAGAGAGAGGAGAGAGAGAGAGAGAGAGAGAGAGAGAGAGGAGAGGAGAGAGAGAGAGAGAGAGAGAGAGGGGGGGGTGGGGTGGGAGTGTGGAAGCAAAGAAAAAAATCCCTCTAGTGTCACTTCTAATCCAGGACTGTAATCAGGCCGTGTGACATTCGTATAATTGCCCGCATGCCTTGCACCTAAAATATCGTACACACACAACACACACACACACACACACACACACACACACACACACACACACACAGAGAGAGAGAGAGAGAGAGAGAGAGAGAGAGAGAGACAGACAGACAGACAGACAGACAGATAGGCAGACAGAGATAGAGACACAGAGAAAGTCAGAGACAGAGTGAGAGACGGAGAGAGAGAGACAGCCAGACAGTCAGCCAGACAGACAGAGACACAGAGAGAGAGAGGCAGACAGCCAGACAGCCAGCAAGACAGACAGAGAGTAGGAATGAGAGAGAGAGAGAGAGGGGGGGGGGGACTGAATGGATGGAAGCGGTGAAAAAAAGGAAGAGGAACATCGTAAAAATAGGGCAAGGGTTTAAGTCTAAAACAAAACACTTTGTTCATGAATACAGAATGATCCATTTTTCTTAGTTGTTTTTATTTTCTTTCTCGAAATTCGATTATCGACAGGATTAAAATCACCAGCCCGGAGC
>CM065722.1:70470990-70480990 GCA_033310375.1 Conus canariensis | reverse complement strand
CTTTCTTTCTATTATTATTCCCCCCCCCCCCTTAATCTTATACCTCCATGTTTATGTCTTTCTTTTATGCTTTTCAGTCCTGATTGCTTTTCTTTCTTTCTTTTTTTTTCAGTCCTTTAAATAGTCTTTCGTTCATTCTTTCATCTTTCACACCTGGTTTCTTTACATATTTTTCTTCATTTTACCTCTTCTTTGTTATTCTCGCGTTTGTGTGTGGGGGGTGGGGGTGGGGTGGGGGGTGGGGGTGGGTGGGGGAGGGGGGTGTTGTGTACATTTTTCTGTCTGTCTAGCCTTCCTTGTTTTATACTTTCGTTTTTTTCTTTTTCTTTCGTTCTTTCTTTCTTTCATACTTTTTTTTTCCACTCTAACATTCTATCATTCTTTACTTCTTATTTTTCCTTTATTCTTTCTTGCAATCTTTATTTGATGCCTTGTTGTTCTGTTTTGTTTTTAAAATGTTGCCAACTAGCTTCTTCTTTCACTCTTCTTCGTTCCTGGTTTCCTTCATTTATTCGTTCTTTCTCTCATACGGTTCCTCTTTTTTTTTCCTGATGTCTTTAACTCCTTCCTTCTAAACGTTTTTTCTTTATTCATTTTTTCCCTTTTTTTTTTCTTTTTTTCCTTACTTCCTTGCTTCCTTCCTTTCTTTCTTTCCTTCTTTCATTTCTGTCTTTCCTTCCTTTATCTGCACTTTTCTTACGGACTTTAACCTTTGTGCTGGTATACTGTCTTCATAGGAGCACTGCTATGGCACCATTCATACATTATCCTATCGAGCGAGGTCTAAAACATATTATCTTCTTTCCCTTTTCTGTACTGTCTTTCTCGTTTTTTTAGTTCTTTCATTCATAGTTTTCTGCTCACTTCGCTATCCGCTTCCTTTTTTCTTTATTTTTTTTTAATCACACTTTCTTCCGTTTTCTTCGGTTTCTTTTGTTTATTTTATTTGGTGTTTTTATTATTACTTTCTATTTCTTTCAAAAAAAAATATCATTCTTTCTTTCAAAGCCGTTTTCAGAGTGTCGTCGTCAGCTTTATGAGGAGGTTGAAGGGGGCAAGACATTTTGCTGCTGTTGTTTTGCTGTTGTTGTTGTTGTTGTTGTTGTTTGTTGTTGATGTTATTGCAGTTGTTGCTGTTGTTGTTGTTGTTCTTCGTCTTCTTCTTGCTCTTCTTCTTGTTTTGTTGTTCTTGTTCTTGTTGTTCTTGTTGTTGTTGTTGTTGTTGTTCTTCTTTTCTTTCTTCTTCTTCTTCTTCTTCTTCTTCTTCTTCTTCTTCTTCTGTTGTTGTTATTGGTGGTGATGGTGGTGTTATTGTTGTTTTGCTCTGTTATTTTTTCCTGATCTTCATTGCTTTAAACAGGTTCCTTGATTTGTTTCTGTTCGGTTATCCTTTCTCTCTGATTTTTCTGCTGTTCGTTCTTTCTGTATTTCATGCTTAGGTTTCGTAACCTAATCCGAGAAGGTTATGTTTCCGCCTGCATTTGTTGCATTGTTTACCTGTCTGTCTGTCTGTCTGTCTGTCTTCTCTGTCTGTCTGTCATAAACAGAACACAAAAATCACCGAACCAGTTATAATAAAACTTTATTACAGATAGAATGTGGCCAAACGGACGGACGCATTAATATTCTGTTTCAGACCCCCCCTCGCCCCCCCCCCCCCCCCCCCCCATCTTTTTTTTGTAATTGCAAGCATCTTTTAATAATCATAATCAGAGTTTATAAATGCGCTGAAAGAGGACAGTGCGCTGGAGATTATAATACAACATCGCCAAATTTGTCAGTCATACACATAATACGCATACAATTTTAACTAGGCAACAAGGGAAATAGGAATATCAATGATAACACTACTCACTACTACTACTACTGGATGATGTGATGATGATAATAATATGATACTTTTAGGCCTATTCTCGCTAGGACCAGCTCTAAGCGCTTACAATCAACACTGCTTACACATGATGATGATGATGATGATAACAATAATAATAGTGGTAGTAAAAATAATAATAATAATAATAATGATAATGATAATAATAATAGTTATAATAATAATAATAACATTAGAAAGGATGATGATAACAACCAATAATAACAATAATGTAACAACAATAAGTAACTGCAAAGGTCAATAAATCATGCCAGCTGCAGTACGGTGGAAAAACTCATTACCAATGACAATGATTCAATCCTGTTTTACATCCTGAACAAAGAGCGAATCTTGGAATTTTTTTTCCTTTTCACTTTCTTGCACGTGGCGAGACAGGAAAGTTTTCATCATATTCGAAAATTTCTTGTAGTAATAAAACATGGGTCTTAATTCTTTCTTTAAATCAGGATAGTGAAAGGTCTATCTCGGTACAAACGTCAACGACTTCGTGAACGTTTCGGATCATAGACAGGATCCAGTGAGCAAATGTCTGATAAACGTTAGTGGGAGTCTGCGCTCTCCCTAGTATTCTTCCAGATTTCTTCTTCTTTTCTTTCCTTTTCTGGCTTTCGTTTCTTGTTATCAAGCCACACATTCATTGCGCTGATGTATGGAAATAGTGCCGGCATGCTGATTTTATAACTACTTGTCAAAAGTGTTTCTGCCTGTCCGGCATTTGCATAGTTTTATTGCAGACACGGAATTAGCATCGTTATGCATGCATACCTCTTCCTGTTGCCCTGGAAGGGAAGTGGTGGAGGTTGATTGAATTTACGTGTCTGTTTCACTCTCTCTGTCTCTGTGGTCTCTATGTTTGCTTGTCTTTCTGGGCATGTCTGTCTATCTGTACGAGTCGTTCTCTTGTTGTTGTTGCTGTTGTTGTTGTTGTTGTTGTTGTTGTTGTTGTTGTTGTTGTTCTTCTTCTTCTTCTTCTTCTTCTTCTTCTTCTTCTTCTTCTTCTTCTTCTTCTTCTCTCCTCCTCTCTTTGCTGCTGCTGCTGCTGCTGCTGCTGCTAGTGTTGTTGTTGTTGATTTGGTGTTGCTGTTGTTGTTGTGTTGTTGTTGTTGTTTTTTTCTTCTTCTTCTTCTTCTTCTTCTTCTTCTTCTTCTTCTTCTTCTTCTTGGCTCCTCTTCCTCCTCCTTCTCCTCCTCCACCTTCTTCTTCTTCTACTTCTTTTCTCCTCCACATCCTCCTTCTACTTCTTCTTCTTCTCCTCCTCTCCTCCTTCTCCTCCTCCCTCCTTCTTCTTCTTCTCCTCCTGCTCCTCCCTCCTCCTCCTCCTTCTTCTTCTCATCTTGCCCCTCCTCCTCCTTCTCCTTCTCCTCCTCCTCCTCCTCCTCCTTCTTCTTCTTCTTCCTCCTGCTCCTCCTCCTCCTCCTTCTTCTTCTTCTCCTCCTGCTCCTCCTCCTCCTCCTCCTCCTCCTTCTTCTTCTCATCTTGCCCCTCCTCCTCCTTCTCCTTCTTCTTGTTCTTGTTCTTGTTCTTGTTCTTGTTCTTGTTCTTCTTCTTCTTCTTCTTCTTCTTCTTCTTCTTCTTCTTCTTCACCCGCTTTTCAAGTGATTCTTCTCTTATTTTTCCTCTTCATCTCCACTGCTTTTTCTAAGTTGCCACAATGTCCCCGAACTGTTCAGTTGTGAATATGTGTTGTCTTTGATTCGGCTTGAAGAACGGACGTTTTCTTGAATAGCGTCTGTCTGGCAGAATGTTCCCTGAATATCTGAAGGTAATTATTTCCATTATTAACCTGAAAGACAATACTTTCTCCTGTGCAATCATATTACCATAATATCATATTTCAGCCTGAAGGCGTATTTGGATCGGAAAAAAAAAGAAAAACACTGGTTTTAAATTAAACAAAATCATGTGACCGATGTTTCCCAGCGTAAGTCATCTTGGAAATTATGCGCCAAATTTACATTTCTCTTCAGAAATTTAAGAGATAGTTTATCCTGACGACATATTTGAAAAAAAAAAAAAAAAGAACACACAAGCACAAAGGTAACGTGTACAATGTGAACAATGTAGAGAAGTAGCCTGTGAAGGGTGTTGAAAACATCGTTGCTGCAAATAACAACAGATTCTTTTAATTGAGAAATGCATGGTTTAGAAAAAGTCTCTTAAATTATCGGCTTCGTGTCTTATGCCGGATTTGTATTTTCAATCAAGAGCTACATAAAATATTTTTCGAATGAGTAACAAGTTACCGGAAACATCGTCTAATAAAAAAATAATTTTCCTCAAACGACAGAGGATAATTCTATGAATGCATCGTGCGGAGACCTTGGTCCTAAAGTGCTGTTCAAAATGACAGCAAAAATTGAATGATAATGTTTCTTGGGAAACATTTTTTTCCCGCAAGTTCACAAAATTGAACATTTAAGTTCAACTTTCTAAAATCTAAGTTGTACGAAGGGCACTTTGCGAAAACTTTGTTCTGGAAGCAACGGGAATTGTTGACAAGCGGTGCAAAATTCAGCAGTTGAGAATAATACCCTGAGATTGTTTTTATGGAAATGATGGCATTCGAGACACTTTTGGTGATATTGTATATTACAAAAAGGTCTTTTCGTCTGTTTCCTCCTCCACATTCTCTCAGCGGCTGGCACTGCTTCCGACTCGCTCCTTGCAGCCCCCCAACACTTAGCCAGACCCAGCCTTGTCCTGTCGCAGGGTCAGGCAACAGGGAGCCATCAACATCAAGCTGGTCGTCCGGAGGTTACCCATGAGAGGAGACAATGCGCTGATGCGTAATAACTCCGTTTAGTTCAGTGGCGCTTCTCCTGGTCCAACATACGCACAATACCACACTAAGCTCCCGTGATTTTTCAGTCACTGAATCGGAGTATATGTGCCTCTCTTGCTTAAGGGTACCATCATATTCATTCCAGAACAAGTCGCCATGAATTTATAATTCACGGAGGAATCAGTATAGACGGGTAAAAGGGACTGGAGTAACTGCGAAAGCCGGGGATGGAGGTCCGTGATTTTGATTCATTTTCCGATGATCAATAATGATAGAATAATCCAGATGATGCTATAGGCTTCCAGTCTTGTCTGAAATTACATAACAGGGCCATCCATATTCTATGAGCTTTGTACTACCGCAGATTTGGTACCTATGAAATTTGTCGCCGGCGACATATTTCGGAGGTTCCGTTTAAAAAAAACTCACCAAAAGAAAGACTTTTTTGTCCTTTGCTAGAGAGGAATGTGGCATACGTAAGGAATGAACGACGGGGCTGAATAAACGACGGGGCTGTGTGTGTATGTGTGTGTGTGTGTGTGTGTGTGTGTGTGTGTGTGTGTGTGTGTGTGTGTGTGTGTGTGTGTGTGTGAAAGAGAGAGAGAGAGATTTCTTTTGTGTCCATGCATATGTATACAAGTATTATTATTATTTGCATGTATGTAAGTTGATGTATGTATGGTATGTATGTATGTATGTATGTATGTATGTATGTATGTATGTATGTATTATTATGTATGTATGTTTGTATGCGTATATGCATACATGTATGCATGCATGTATGTATGAATGCATGCATGCATGTATGTATGTATGTGTGTATATGTATGTATGTATTTCTGTGAATATACTGTCACATGACCCACGGTGAGCAGTCTAAAATATTGGTTGCCATGCAGGCCGATCCTTCTTTAGCCCATTGTGTTCCACCTAGATACAGAATGAATCAAGATGAGGACTCCGAAATTTGTCACCTGCGACAATTTCGGTAGGCAAAAATATACGGTATTACAATATGTTTTTCATCATCCAGGCCTAAGACATAAAGACACCTACAGTGTCGGTCGGGAACTTTTGAAGCAACACTGTGTCAGGCGCACATCTGTTTTGAGGAAGAAGCTCCACTTTGTGATTCCCAGTGCTCTGATAATTATGAGCCCACAACGTCTTCACTTCTGAGTAGGAGCCATATGGAACAAAAGGTACTGCAATAGGAGCCATATGGAACAAAAGGTACTGCAGTAGGAGCCATAGGGAGCAAAAGGTACTGCAGCAGGAGCCATGGGAGCAAAAGTTACTGGCGCAGGAGCCATAGGGAGCAAAAGGTACTGCAGTAGGAGCCTACATACGGGATGGAGCAAAAGTTACTGGCGCAGGAGCCATAGGGAGCAAAAGGTGCTGCAGTAGGAGCCATAGGGAGCACAAGGTACTGCAGCAGGAGCCATAGGGAGCAAAAGTTACTGGCGCAGGAGCCATAGGGAGCAAAAGGTACTGCAGTAGGAGCCATAGGGAGCAAAAGGTTCTACCCTTAGGAAAACAGCTGTGATCTTCCGGGTTGACTTTCTAACCCACTTTCACTTTCACTTTCAGTGTCATCAAGGAGCTGTCATTGAGTGCGGACTAGTCCATATACGCTACAGCACATCCCGTAAAGTTTTGAGACCACACTGCGCATGATTTAAAGCTGATTGATCAATGAATTAATGACTAAGATGAGAGAATTTTAAGAAGAGGGTCTCGCGGCTACGACTTGGTAGACGTCTGACCTACGCATTGGCCCAAAACGCGCTGGTCGGACCTTGAGTGCCTACCTAACATTGGTTGTGCCATCATTATCTTTTTATGTGTTTGTGTGTGTGTGTGTGTGGTGAGTTTTAACTCCAGTTTCACGAAAGGGTAATAGTCGTTTTCCTACTAGAAAAAGAAAGCTATTATCGGCTTATGAAGATAGTATACTTCAATACAGGTGGGGCAGTCACTTTCACTGAACCTCAGCCATATGATAGAATGTTTTGTATACGAGGCTTCAGCAGCCGATCAAATTTCCCGGGAATGTAGCCTGTGGTTCATCTTCTCGCACACGACTTAGCGGGAGCGTCAAACCTTTTTTTTTCACCTTCAGCTATGATTAAAGAACCCCCCCCCTTCTCCCCGCTTCCCCTCCCCCCACCCCCCAAACTTCAGAACCAGACAGTCTCGCCAACGCGCACAGGCTGCACACCAAAAATGAAATCGCCAAGGCCATGCGTAAGGAGTCGAGTATTTACAGACTGGAGTAATTAGATTGTTTTGAGAATGTTTGTTGTGTCTGAAAGTTGATTCTTCTCATTTTGCTTCATATGGCCTTCAAGGTCAAGACAAGCCAGGTGGTTCCAAGCAGACGGATTAAAATTAAAGAAATGAGACTATTTGGGGGTTTCAAGTTGGCGCAAGAATAGAGTCATGGGTGAGTGCAAAGGCCTAAAATGTGATGTGATTTAAGGAAAAAGTCGTGTATTTGAAGATAGTGATTTAATTGGTGAAAATCTCCCACAACAAGGGAAATCGTTGGTGGAGGGTTGTCCTTTTTGATCAATTATCAGTTTAACATGAAATGCTGCCTCAAATTTATGGTAAACCTCAAAAACGCTGACATGGATTATAAAGTGTTTTAGCGCAAAATCTTAACTGTTGGCGTGTGGCCACCACGGGACAAATCCTGACTTGCTTTCCCGCCGCCTAACCTCCCTTGACAAAAAACAAACAAAAACAAACAAACAAACAAAAAAACCTTACAGAAACGACGCACGGGCCTGTCTCCAACGGGGCTTAAAGTTAAAGCCTTCCGCTAGAGCCCTCGTCAATAGGAGAGCTGTCACGTTAAAGACGTAATAACTCCAGAGGCGAGAAGATTCGGGGGTATGATAACCGTTAGCGTTGTCTCGCACCATGACGTAGTTATCACAGGGGTCTTTGTTGGAGGTAGACAGGTGAGGGAGAGGCTCAATCCAAGGCACGCTGCTTGTTGATCCAGACCCCGCCAGGGACGACCTCACAAGAAGGGGGAAGAGGGGAGGTGAAGGAGGTAGGGGGAGGGAGAAGTCGGGGTGAGAGGAGGGAAGGGATGGGGGGTAGGGGGGGGGGGTAAAGAAGGAAAGGAGAAGAAAAAGAGTGGGAGAGAAATGAGAGTAGTAAAAAGGGAGGTGGTGGAATTTTGAGCGCTCGTCTCCACTCAGTTACTGACTTCTTGTTGCGTCTTGTTAAACGGGCACGTGCGTACGCACTGAGAGAGAGAGAGAGAGAGAGAGAGAGAGAGAGAGAGAGAGAGAGAGAGAGAGAGAGAGAGAGACGTGCACGTTTGAGCGCGCGTGCACGTGCGTACGCACTGACACACACACACACAGAGAGAGAGAGAGAGAGAGAGAGAGAGAGAGAGAGAGAGAGAGAGAGTTCAGACTTCAGAAGTCAGAATTCAAAATTCAAAATCTTATTCAAATAAGACCAGTGCCCCTTATGAAGCGGTGTGATATGCAGGCATTACAACACTAGTTATCTCCAGAGAGAGAGAGAGAGAGAGAGAGAGAGAGACAGACAGACAGACAGACAGACAGACAAACAGACAGACAGACAGAGGGAGGGAGAGAGAGAGAGAAATAAGTGGGGTGACAGCACTCCCCCCCCCCCCCCCCTCCTCCACAACCTTCTCGGCACGAACGTGAACATGATAGTTTCACATGCTGATAAACTAGACATTTTGTGCTAATATACATGCTTAAAGATATGCATCATATCCCTGGGGAAGAACAGAGGACTCAAAGGGACAGGGGTGGGGTGGGGGTGGGGAAAGGTGGAGATTGGTGGTAGGAAAGATATGAGGGAGGGGAAGGGGGAGGGGCAGATGTAAATGCTACGGGAATCGATCAAACAAAACTCAGACTGTTACAGCAACTGTACAGGGGATAATGAGGATGATTTCTTAAAGAAAAAGAAAAGGAGAAAGAAATGACATCATCAAAAGAGCCCAAACAAATGGCGAATGAACATATCCTTCGTTCAAAAACCAAAATTAATTTTCTGTTCACCATAACATTAGAGACTAAAACCGTTAGAAAGAAGAAGAAAGATATCAAAACAAAATCAAAAGAGTCCAAACAAATAGCAAATGAACATATTATTCGTTCAAACAACCAAATGAATTTTCCGTTAACTATAACACCAGAGATTAAAACCCTTAGCCGCCTTGGCTTAAGACTGTGTCAGACCAATTGACATAGGCTAAAACACTAAGGCTACATCAAAATGTTGTTATGCTCTGCATTGTTATGCGAGGATTGTCTTCAGTCGTGACAAGCTCCTAGCATAACATCATCAGTCTCCAAAATTCCTCGAAGTCGGAGTGTGGCTGCCCACGTGACGGGGTAATCATAAACGGTCACACACGGAATATTCTCATCCCTAGCTGATGCATTTGCACCATAGTGTTCAAGTGCTTCGGCTGTTCGGATGATCGCTGCAAGAAGCTGCCACCGGCAGAAGGCTGGTGCTGTACTGAATCCCGTTCCAGAGCAGAGTCCCAGGGAATGAGCAGGCAGATCCTGTGACAAACGAACATGCTCGAGAAGAACAACCCAGCAATAGGATCAGCCGCAACCAAAAAAAGCATCTGCTGCAGCGAGATGTATGTGCCTTGAAGCACACGAGCTTCATAAGCCGATAGCAAGTGTTTTCCCAGGGAGACGGAAATCATCATTCAGAAAAAGGAGCTCAGCTGTTTACCCTGCGGACTGTTTTCTTAAGATAATAACTGTTTTTCTCTATTCTCTAAGCATCACGGCTGAGATACAAAGACGTTTGCAAAAGAGACATGAAGGCGCTTGAGATCAACACTGAGTCCTGGGGGGACCTCGCAGCAGGCCGCAACAGCTGAAGAAGCACTCTCAAGAAACAGCTGTAGATTGGCGAAGACAAACTGACAGCTGCTGCAGCAGAAAAGCGAGCCCGCAGAAAGGGGATGACAGCCAACACACCAGTGTCAACATAGAGATGTAACCGCTGCGACAGAGACTGCCACTCTCGCATCGGTCTCTACAGCCACAGGCGCCGCTGCTCTGGTCGAGAAGACAGCCCGGACAGATAGCTACTCCTAGGTTGGATATACTCTATCCGTGGTCAGCTACGACCGACGGAGGCCTACTCTAACATCGCAAACGTTTTCCCTACTTTCTGCACGTAAACACTTATTATCGGTGTTATCTTTAAGGCTCATAACTGTTTTCCATATTTTCTCGGGGAAAACAGTTATCATCCCCGATGATTTTTTTGTCTGCGTTTTGGCCGACTCTGGGGAA
>CM065722.1:70460990-70463490 GCA_033310375.1 Conus canariensis | reverse complement strand
GTGTGTCCGTCTATAGGTGCACGCTTTCTCTTTTTCTCCATCTTTAATTTCAAACACGCTAATTAATATGTCACTTTTCTTTTTTTCCCTGTTAAACCCTTCCCCATGCCAGCTTCCCACTATTGTTATAACTATAATGATAACACTAACAATAACAATAATGATAATAATAATGATAATTAATAATGATGATAATAATAATAACAATAATAATAATAATAATAATAATGATGATTATCATATAATAATGATAATTATAATGATAGTAAGAAGAAGAAGAAGAAGAAGAAGAAGAAATGAAATGAATATGTGAATAAGCAAACAAATAAATACAGTTAATAGCAAATAAATAAATGCATACATTCGTGCATGCTTTGGGCAGCTTCCGCCAGGGGCGATTAGCAATCATCCAAAACAAATCGCGGTTGTCTTTCACACTCACGCTATTTGAAGCTGCACTCACACATTCACGAATTCTCATTTGTCCTGTGTAACAAAATTAATGGCAGTTGTCATTTGCACGGGCGCATCGAATGCACATGTAGACGCTCGCCCCCTTTTCACGCGTGAGCGCATAAAAAATGCATACGCACGCACACGCGCGGGCCGACACACATGTACGTAAAACACACACGCAATGCTCCCCCCCCCCGCCCCCTACGCGCTCGCGCAAAACACACACCACACACACACACACACACAACACACACCACACACACACACACACACACCACACACTCTCTCTCTCTCTCTCTCTCACTTCTTACTGTGTGTGTGTGTGTGTGTGTGTGTGTGTGTGTGTGTGTGTGTTCTGTGTGCCTCTCTCTCTCTCTCTCCCTCTCTCTTCATTCTCTCTGTATGTATGCATTATGTATGTATGTATTTATGTATGTATATACGTACGTATGTATGTATGTATGTATGTATGTATATGTATGTATGTATGTATGTATGTATATGTATAGTATGCATGTATGTATATATGTATGTATGCATGTATGTATATATGTATGAATGTATGTATGTATGTATGTATGTATGTATGTATGTATGTATGTTATGTATGAATGTGTGTGTGTGTTCCCTTCCCCTTACTCCTATCTACGCTCTCTCTCTCATTCTCTCTCTCTCTCTCTCTCTCTCTCTCTCTCTCTCCTCTCTCTCACGTACCACTACCACTACCATCCCTCTTCTCCCTACGCCATTTGTCAGTAGACACAACCGCATTCCAAAACCTCACCACCAATTCAAGACTACTCTATTTCATCCCACACCCTCTCCAATCGCTACACCTTCGACCGGGTGAACTCAGCACTAAGAGGGCTGCCCACCAGAACTTCACCGGACCGACTAAGATCGGAGAGCCCATGAGAGAGAGAGAGAGAGAGAGAGAGAGAGAGAGAGAAGAGAGAGGAGAGAGAGAGAGAGAGAGAGAGAGAGAGAGGGAGAGAGAGAGAGAGAGAGGAGAGAGAGAGAGAGAGAGAGAGAGAGAGAGAGAGAGAGAGAGAGAGAAAGACAACACAAGAGGCACTTGCAGGTTGAACGGACCTCAGGATACGGAGAAGGTGACAGAAGATCTTGGACTAGACAAGATTTGAAAGCATTGTGGTCAAGAGAAGACAGCAGAAGACACTGGAGTCGACAACAGTTCAGAAAAAAAAAAGAGACAACAAACCTAGAATAGGTTACGTTTTTTTTTTTTCTTTTAGGGGAGTAAGACAAGGTCCACAAGAGACGACTGATGTAGGTAAGCGATACTTTTCAAGAAAAAGAACAAAGTAATCGTTGAGGACATGCAGGGAGAAAGAATGGACGGACACGTAGAAACACTGGAGTTTACAACAACAAAAAAACTGGGGAGAAAGAGAGGAAACAGCAGTAGTAGTCCCTGGAGTAGACAGCAACAGACCTATGAAGGAAGAGGACCAGACAACAGAAACTGGAATGGACAACGACAGAGGTTAAGAAACAAAGGAGGCAACGATAGATATTGCAAACACTGCAGTAGATCACAGTTTGTCTCTGGAGACAAAGGAGATAACAATACATACCGCAAACACTGGAGTAGACGAGAATAGACTTTTCAGAAGCAAAAGAGACAACCAAAGATACCTCATGCTTTGGAGTTGACCTGAATGAATTTTACGTGACAAAGGAGACAACAATAGACAATGATGAAGTAACACAAGAGAAGACGCTAACAGACACAAGAAGAAACAAAAAACAATAGACCCTAGAAGAGTCGATACTAGACCCGAGAGGAGACAACAACAGATTTAAAAAGCAGACAACAATAGACCTAAGAGGGGACAGAAATAGACCGAAGATAGACCCAAGAGAAGACAACAACAGACCACGTGGGGACAAGACTAGACCCAAGAGGATACCACAGACCCGTGAGGAGACAACAACAGACCCAAGAAAACCACAAGGGGTGACAACGATAGACCCAAGAGGAGACAACGATAGACCCAAGAGGAGACAACGATAGACCCAAGAG
>CM065722.1:70450990-70458490 GCA_033310375.1 Conus canariensis | reverse complement strand
TGTTTGGTCTGTCTGTCTTTCGCCGCGCACACACACACACACACACACACACACACACACACACACACACACACACACACACACACACACACACACACAAATACACACAGACACACACACAACGCGCGCGCGCGCAGACGCACTCGCACACACACACACACGCGCACGCGCGCACGCCACCTCCCCACCCCACACACACACACCAGGAGAGTCTAATTTAGAAAGAAACAGAAAACAATGACCAAAGAAGTCACAACAAACCTTATATAATACTATATGCACACACACACACACCACACACACACACACACACACACACACACACACACACACACACACACACACACACACACACACACACACACACACACACACACACACACACCACACACACACACACGCACGCACGCACGAACGCACACACACACACACACACACACACACACACACACACACACACACACACACACACACAGCCGCACTCTCCTCTCTCTCTCTCTGTCTCTCTCTCTCAACAACACACACACACACACACACACACACACACACACGCACTCTCTCTCTCTCTCTCTCTCTCTCTCTCTCTCTCTCTCACACACACACACACACTCACGCACGCACATACACACACACACACGCACTCTCAAACACACACACACACACACACACACACACACACACACACACACACACACACACACACAACAACACACACACGTGGAATATACTCTGCCGATGAGGACCAGAGAAAATAGAGGGAGGTGGGAGAAAGGGAGGTGGGGGTGGAGGAGGAATAGAAGAGGGAGTGGGTCTGTCAATGTGAACAAGGGGTGGAGGTTTATGCCAGGGCATACAGCCGTTATGGGGCAAAAATCTATGCTTTTACAGGCCAAACAAGAACGGTGGGATTAAAGGAACAACTTCGAGGGGGAGGGCAAGGAGAGCAAAAAGGGGGACTGTGTTCATATTGAGAGAAAAAAACAAAAAAGAAAAAAGACGAACCAAAAGAAGAGAAGAGAAAAAAATGAAAAAAAAAAATGTTTTTGCTGTTGTCTTTGTTTTTTCTTCTGATTTTTTTTTTCATAATCTGCTTTATTTTGAGGCCAGAATGTGTGTGTGTGTGTGTGTGTGTGTGTGTGTGTGTGTGTGTGGTGTGTGTGTGTGTGTGTGTGTGTGTGTGTGTGTGTGTGTGTGAATGAGACAGACAGACTGACAGACACTCAAGCAGACAGAGGCAGAAGGAGCGAGCGTGTATGTGTATGTATGCATGTGTGATGCGTGCGTGCTTGCGTATGTGTGTGTGTGCGTGCGTGCGTGCGTGCGTGCGTGCGTGGTGTGTGTGGTGTGCGCGCGCGCGCGCGCGCGCGCGCGCGCGTGTGGTGTGTGTTGTGTGTGTGTGTGTTGCCTATGTGTCTATTTACTGCGCACATATAATTGTTCAGTGCAATATCTTTGTTTATACAGTATGGCTTGTGTAACTTGAAAACTCATGTACACGACACCAAAGTAACCAATAACATCAATGGCGGTAAGAATCTCTGTTTATGTTTTCTTTCTCTCTCTCTCTCTCTTCTCTCTCTCTCTCTCTCTCTCTCTCTCTCTCTCTCTCTCTCTCTCTCTCTCTCACGCACACACACAGACACACACTCTCTCTCTCTTTTCTCTCTCTCTCTCTCTCTCTCTCTCTCTCTCTCTCTCTCTTCTTCTTCTTCTTCTTCTTCTTTTCTTCTTTTCTCTCACATACACAAGCACGCACGCACGCACATACACGCACACACACACACACAGACACAGACACAGACACACACACACACACACACACACACACACACACACACACACACACACACACACACACACACGCATTCCCTACATGTCATTGAAGTACCCTGTGTTCGTTGAACCAGAGCAGATAATCCGTTAATATTTACCGGGCATGCACCGCCTTACATATACAAAAATAAAGCAAAAAGAAAGTGTCACTCAACACATTACAATAACAACCTGAGTATATGAAACAATGGCGGCCTGTTGCAATACAGAGCACAAAAAAAAAAAAAAATGATTCAGCATGTCAGGTCGATTTAAGGCGAGAGAATTGTGCTTGATGTTAATCTGTTTGCTTTTGACCTAAAAAAAAATCACTGTGTTGTCTGTTTCTCTCTTTATTGAGCTTTATTGTACAGAAAATGTAGATTATATCGAGGGTTGATTGCCAGAACCCAGTATCTCTTTTATATATATATAAAAGCTCCAGCCTGAAATATCCCCCACCTACACACACCCATACCACCTACCTCCCTCTGTTTACCTCAGACATAGGTTGCAGCTATCATCATCTTCCCTTTTCCTACACTCTCTGAGTCTCTCCATTTGCTACATCAATCGACTTACTCCCCCCTCCCCCTGCCCTAGTAATGATGTGTGTAGGGGTGTTGGTGGATATGGCGGTTGCTGGGGGTGGAGGTGGGGGTAACCAATGAATAAGGCTGATATTACAAATGGAACACACACACACACACACACACACACAACACACACCACACACACACACACACACACACACTCACACTCACACATACACACACACATAATTAATAGAATGCTGGCTCCTTTATCGTTGGTCGTGAAAGGAGGGGGGGGGGGGGGGAGAGAGAGAGAGAGAGAGAGAGAGAGAGAGAGAGAGAGAGAGAGAGAGAGAGAGAGAGAGAGAGAGATTGTGTATAGGTGTGAATATGTTGCCCCTCCCCTCCCCCAGTTAGTACGTAAACCCATCCCCTTCTTCCCTCCACCCTCATAGCATCTACACCTTAAAGTAACATGTACCAACCCACCACTTCTATCTCAGCCCATAATATCTTCCCACCACACACACACATACTACCTTATCTCCCACTATTCACCTCACACAACTTATAGCTATCTTATTTATGCATTTATTATCATTATTATTATTATTTTTTTTTTTTTAATTATTATTATTATTATTTACTGATTTTTTAATTTATTATTATTTTTAATGTTTCATTTATTTATTTATTTGATTATTATGAAAATTGTATTTTCTAAATATATTTCTGTATCATGCTTTCATTACCTTAACCTTCACTATCGTTGTTAGCAGTATCATTCAGTAATACTATTGCTAGTATTGATACTACCACTGGCATTGACATCACCATCGCCTTCGCCTCTGGGACTGTTGCCACGGCAACCCTGCTGTTTAAGAATCCTCTAACCCACTCTCCTTTCTCCATACCCATACTTATTGACACAGATTGGTAGTAATCTTGTCCCTTTTTTTTTTTTTTTTTTTTTTTTCTCAGTATTTTGACCATTATTAGTATTCCTATCAGTAATATTATTATCTTCATTACGACTTTGACTCGCTCACTATTTCCCTTCCAACAGCCTCGTTCTCATTCAACGCCTTCTTCCTTGCGCTGAACCCTACCAAGTGATCTGAAGCGATCAAAGCTAAGTGAATTTTCATTGTTTTATTCGTTAATGTCTCACCTGATGAAGACCTAAGAGGTCGAACCTAGTTGTGTTTCGTCTTGTGACTCGTTTGTCCACGTTCTCTGGGCGGTTCGCTAACATTTATTTAAGATTTGTTTAGATTTCCGCCTGCAGTCCTCTCGCTTTGCAACTAGATCTATTTTGATTCATACTGACTGCTACCCTTCGTTGTTTTGTATTTCTGTTTACGTCATCAGTGTGTGTGATTGTTATCGTGTATACGTCTTTCGATCATTGTATACTGTTAATCATTGATCCGTATTTCGTTTAACATACGTTTTTTAGTCGTGTACGTGCGATCGCAATCAGGCACTCCTGACCTCTCAACTCTAAGAACCTAAATCAGAACATAATGCCGGCCCCCCAATTCCTCTCCCGTACACATGCCAGTTTTCACCAGTCCATTCATTTTCTGCCACCTATCATCCAGCCATTTGCACTAGGATATGCTAAAACACAGTTTCAGAAAACGAAATCTGCGTCTCATCTCAACTTTCTAAAACAATGCATTCGACTGCGAATCACCCCTCGCGGCTTCTCACTTTCTCACACCCCATCCGATCTTCATAACACCGCTCTTACCACTACCACTACAAGAATTCTATTCCAAGCCAGCCGTAGACTCATGTTGGCACATATCAAAACACTCAATTCATCCCTGGAATCTCTCTCCCGTCTTCTTCAACATTTCAAACAACAAACCACAATCATCATGCCCATAGCCACTGCTTCAAGACTCAGACAGCTCATCCATACACACAACCAGCTCATTCACAATCACTGCTACCAGATTAAGCAAGACAAGTTATCAAAATTACGAAACAAACACGAGGCAAACCCAGACCAGTTGAATCCCCCTACACACACAAAACTGACCCTTCTATCACCCATGAGCAACACCGCCACCTTGTTCGCTGCATTCCTGATAATCTGACTCTCACCAATGATGAAAGATCAGTCCTGGCAAAAGGTCTGAAATTTATTCCCATTCAGCCTGCCACCAATAAATATCAAAACCACGTTGATGTTGAAAGATTCTTTAGAAAATTAAGATGGATGGCTGCACTTGACGGTGTGCCCAAGCCCCCTCTACCAGACAGCTCAGACATTTTTACCCACCTTTTTCGAACTCCAGTGCTTCGCCAGCCACCTCTTGACAAATCCACTGAAGTTGAACTCTACATCAAAAAGTGTAGAAAAGAAATCTCTCAAGTTAAATCCAAACCTGTCCGCAATTCCAACCTCTCACGGGATGAACAAAAAGCCCTTGAATCACTGAGACAAAGACAAGACATTGTCATCAAACCAGCAGACAAGGGTGGTGCAGTGGTGGTCTGGGACAAACAGTTGTACATAAAAGAAGCACACAGACAACTGTCAGACACAAATTTCTATACACCACTCACAGCATCACCCCTCCCCCAACACCAGAAACTCATCTCAACCACAGTTAAACAAGAAATCAAACACAACAACTTACCGAAGACAGCCAAACTCCTCATAATGACAGACACCAAACAACCCACCTTCTACCTGCTCCCTAAAATACACAAAACCAATACTCCCGGCAGACCCATAGTATCTGCATGCAGCTGCCCTACAGAACACATTTCACAGTACTTAGACTCTCTCCTCCAACCCATAGTACAAGGCCTCCCCACATACCTCAAAGACACTACACACACACTCAACATGATTAATTCATACAACACAGATCCCACTTTCAAACCCAGCCTCCTCTTTACCCTTGATGTCGTCTCTCTCTACACTTCCATCCCTCATGCTGATGGACTGAAGGCCCTCGCATTCTTTCTCAACAAACGGCCCCCCAACCAACAACACCCTCCCACAGCTACACTAGTCAGACTTGCAGAATTAGTCCTCACCCTCAATACTTTTGAATTCAACAACCACACATTCTCACAAATCAGTGGTGTTGCTATGGGAACCAAAATGGGACCATCCTATGCCTGCCTCTTCATGGGACACCTAGAACACCGCCTACTAACCTCTTACACAGGCCCAACACCAGAGCTCTACAAAAGATACATAGATGATGGATTGGGAGCCACATCCATGCCAGAACATGACCTCCAGAATTTCCTCAACTTTGCACAGACCTTCCATCCATCCATCCAGCTGACCTACACCATTTCACAGTCAGTTAATTTCCTGGACATCACTATCTCCCTCAAAGATGGACTGCTTCAAACCTCAGTCTTCTACAAACCTACTGATGCGCACTCATACCTGGACTACACATCTTCCCACCACCAGTCCACTAAAAATAGCATTCCATATTCTGAATTCCTTCGCCTACGCAGGACTGTGCTCTAGCGAAGAGGATTTCACTATACAAGCAGCCAAAATGTCTGATTTTTTCACCAACCGTGGATACCCTAGTGCCGTCATCAGTGATGCTCTCAGCCGCACTGCAGCTAAATCCAGAACATCTACTCTGGAAACTAAACCTCCCAAAGAGACAGACAGACCCACTGCCTGCCTTCTCTTCCATCCTCACAATCTGCCCATCTGCAGGATCCTGAAGTCTAACTGGCACATAGTAGAAAACCATAAACCTGCCTTTGAGACCACACCAATGATCACTTTCAAACGTGACAAAAACCTCAACGACCTACTGGTGCGCTCTAAGCTGAACAAAATCTCAACACCTAAGCCACCAGGTACTTTCCCCTGCTCAAAACCCAACTGCAAAATCTGCTCTCTCACCAAACCAGACACCATCCTACATGGCCCCACAGGCTCTTTCACTATTAAACGCACTTTCTCCTGCCAGAGCCACAACATTGTGTATGCCATCCACTGTCAGCTGTGCGGTAAGATCTATGTAGGTGAGACATCTCGCACTCTTGAGACGCGCATCTCTGAACACCTGGCCGACATCCGCCACCATCGGCCCAAACCAGTCGCTCTACACTTCAACCATGCCCAACACAACATCAACCATGTCAAAGTCTTGGCACTTTGGCAATCTAAGAGTGACAGCTTGGAACGCCTTATGCAGGAATCTCATCTCATTGCCAAACTGGGCACCGTCCACCCTCATGGCATCAACGTCCAAAAGTAGTATGTACCATTCCATCTCTGCAGCTCCAGCCTGAAATATCCCCCACCTACACACACCCATACCACCCTACCTCCCTCTGTTTACCTCAGACATAGGTTGCAGCTATCATCATCTTCCCTTTTCCTACACTCTCTGAGTCTCTCCATTTGCTACATCAATCGACTTACTCCCCCCCTCCCCCTGCCCTAGTAATGATGTGTGTAGAGGTGTTGGTGGATATGGCGGTTGCTGGGGGTGGAGGTGGGGGTAAACCAATGAATAAGGCTGATATTACAAATGGAACACACACACACACACACACACACACACACACACACACACACACACACACACACACACACACTCACACATACACACACACACACATAATTAATAGAATGCTGGCTCCTTTATCGTTGGTCGTGAAAGGGGGGGGGGGGGGGGGGGGGGGGGGGGGGGGGGGGGGGGGGGGGGGAGAGAGAGAGAGAGAGAGAGAGAGAGATTGTGTATAGGTGTGAATATGTTGCCCCTCCCCCTCCCCCAGTTAGTACGTAAACCCATCCCCTTCTTCCCTCCACCCTCATAGCATCTACACCTTAAAGTAACATGTACCAACCCACCACTTCTATCTCAGCCCATAATATCTTCCCACCAACACACACACATACTACCTTATCTCCCACTATTCACCTCACACAACTTATAGCTATCTTATTTATGCATTTATTATCATTATTATATTTTTTTTTTTTATTTTTTTTTTAAAAATTATTATTATTATTTACTGATTTTTAATTTATTATTATTTTTAATGTTTCATTTATTTATTTATTTGATTATTATGAAAATTGTATTTTCTAAATATTTTCTGTATCATGCTTTCATTACCTTAACCTTCACTATCGTTGTTAGCA
>CM065722.1:70430467-70437238 GCA_033310375.1 Conus canariensis | reverse complement strand
CCCCCCCCCAAAACCCCCCCCCCCCCCCCCCCCCCTTTTTTTTTCTTTTTGGGGGGCCCCCCCTTTTAAAAAGGTTTTGGGGTTTTTTTGGGGGGGCGGGGGCCCCACCTTTTTTTTTTTATAAAAAAAAAAAAATTTTTTTTTTTTTTTTTTTTTTTTGTTTTTTTTTTAAATTTTTCCCGGGTTTCCCCCGGGGGGGGGGGGGGGGGGAAAAAAATTTTTTTTTTTTTATTTTTTTGGGGGTTGGGGGTTTTTTTTATTTTTTTTTCCCCAAAATTTTTTTCCCCCCAAAGGGGGGGCCCCCTTGGGGGGGGGGGAAAAAAAAACCCCCCCGGGGCCCCCCCCCCCAAACCCCCCCCCTTTTTTCCCCCCCCCCCCCCCCCCCCCCCCCCCCCCCCCCCCCCCCCCCCCCCCCCCCCCTTAAACCCCCCCCCCCCTTTTTTCCCCCCCCCAAAAACCCCCCCCCCCCCCCCTTTTCCCCCCCTTTTTTCATTTTTAAAATTTTTTTTTTTTTTTTTTTCCCCCGGGGGAAAAAATTTTTTTTTTTTTTTCCAAAAACCCCCTTTTTTTTTTTTTTTCAATTTTTTGGGGTTTTTTTTTTTTTTTTTTTTTAAAAAAAATTTTTTTAAAAAAAGGGGCCTTTTTTTTTTTTTTTTTAAATTTAAATTTTCCCCCAAAAATTACCCTTTAAACCCCTTTTTGGGGGGGGGAAAAAAAAAAAAAAAGGGGGAAAATTTTTTTTTTTTCCCCCCCTTTTTTAAAAAAAAATTTTTCCCCCCCCCCCTTTTCCCCCCTCCCCCCCCCCCTTTTTTTTTAAAAAAAATTTTTTTCCCCCTTTTTCCCCCTTTTTTTTTTTTTTTTTTTCCCCCCCCCCCCTTTCCCCCCCCTTCCCCCCCCCCGTCTCTACCCATCTGCTTTTTTGTCCCTTTTGGGTTTCCCTTTACTTTCGTTTTTTTAACCCCCCTTAACCCTTTTTTCCCATTTTAATTTTTAAAATATATATATTTTTATAAAATTTTTTCTGGATTCAGGAGTCACGGTTTTATTGGTTTTCATTTTAGTTGAAAACAGTTTTTCCTGCACGGTGAGAAAAGTATTCCCTCAAACCCCATTCCCGGCCCCCATTTGCTCGCCCCCCCACCCCCCGCCCATGGTTTTAAAACGATTTTAACGTTTTAAAAGTGTTTTTTTTTTTCACTTTCTTTCTCTTGAAACAAAGCGATTCATTTCGTGACGCCTCTCTGCGCTGTGGGCTTACGATCCCCCATCTGTTATCTCTCTTGAGTGGGACAGTATACTTTCCCCACACAACCCCCCCACCCCTCACCACCTCCCACTCCCCACCCTACCTCCCTCTTAACCCACTCGCTCCTCCATCACTCTATTCACGTGGAACTTTAGTAGGTGTCGGTCGTGGTTTCAACCCATTATCTCACGATCAACCACGGGCCTGTGTTTGGCAGTGAATGCACTGCGAATTGGATTTCCTTGCTTTGGTCCATTTTTGCTCCTTTCTGCTAGACGGTCATTAACCCTTACCCCCCCCCCCCAACACCCCCCTTTCACGTTGAAAAAAAGATAAATTAAAAAAATTTCAATAGTATTCATTGAAGTCAACACGAAACGCTTTCCATACCCCCCCCCCCCCTACTTAATTCAGCACGAAACGCTTCCCATAACACACCCCCCCCCCCCTCTCCCTTAATTCAACAGGAAACGCTTTCCATACTCCCCCCCCCCCCCTTCTTAATTCTACACGAAACGCTTACCATACCCCCACCCCTTATTCAACACGAATGCTTTCCATACCCCCCCCCCTTTAATTCAACACGAAACTTTCCATACCCCGCCCCCTTAATTCGACGCTTTCCATACTCTTACATAGTTAGCTTTCAAATTGTCGTTCAGCTATAGATTTTCAATTCCTAACATATCATTGTACATGTCTGTATTCGCATTTTTACATGCCTTGAACTAAGATACTAATGTTCTGCTGAACATGAGAATCGTTATTGACTATGGATCCCAACCGTGAAGTTATCGATTAACGTACTTGAACATCTGATGGCAGTGCAGTGCATTACTCTGTGAATTCAGCAGTTCTGTGACGTTTCAGCAGGTCATTTATGATTTCCAAATGGTTGGCCAGTTAGTCAGTGCGGTGAATTATTTCCAGCATCTCATAATTCCAGTTTCACGGTTGTTTTTAGAGCGTTGGCATTTTCCAATTTGCCATCTGTGCCTTTCTGGCTCTGTTCGTTGAGGACTGAACCGAGCTATCATGATCATGATTATTTATACTTTTATAGCACCTATCCTCGGCTAGAGACTAAGCTCTAAGCGCTTTACAATCCACACTAGTTTACACAACGGGCTGCCTACTGGTTAGTGCCGACTGAAGAGCTGCCAGCTGGCTCTTTATTTTGTCGTTTCTCGTGTCATCCAGTCAATCTCGTTCAATATTGTTCAGTTTCCTTAGTTCCTTCATTCTTTCGATTTCTCACGCAGGGTGTATGCTATGTGTAACGTGTCATCCATACCAAAGACCAAACTGGCCTTATCTTCCGAAAGTTGGTGATAGGATTTTACGTGTGCAAGATGTGCATGCATTCACACACGGAACGTCAGTTTATAGTCTCATTCGAAGGACTGTATGAGAAATGAAGTCAGAACCAATGTTAACTCCAAGGGAAACATCCCCCTGTACCAAAACGGCCCGGCGGAGATTCGAACCCCAGGATTACCAAGATTACGAGTTCGGTGCTCTACCACTGAGCTAATCCGGCCCCCAGACATGCATCGAGTGTTCACGTCTGACATGATTTACTGTCGCATACCTCGTCTTGGTGGTAGTGCCGCGATCCGTGGAAGGTCTTGTCTTGTGGGTGTTCTCAGGTAGTGACTGAATTCTCCTCATGCCTGAGGTCTGGTTTTCAGTTCGTCGTTGGCGTGTCTTGCTGAGCCCTCTGAATTGTTCAGATGAACAGTTCTGGAATGGTGGGGATACCCTGGAAGCAGGACCCATGGTGTTCAATGCCTTCTTTGATTTCATCTGTCTGTGGGTGAACAGTTCTGGAATGGTGGGGATACCCTGGAAGCAGGACCCATGGTGTTCAGTGCCTTCTTTGATTTCATCTGTCTGTGGGATACAGCAGGGGATGTACAGACACTGCGATGCCCAGGTGGTTGTCATCTTGGATGGTGGGTTGTTGGGATGGGGAGGTCTTGTCTGGAATGACGGAATTCGTTAGGGTTTAATTTGCATGTGGGTTCAGTTTCTTTTCAAATGCATCTAGCTCCTGACGAGACTGAAGACGGGGCAGGTCGCTATGTTGTTGAACTTCTGTATGGATGTGGAACTTGGTTTCTGTCACTGGAGACATAACACACTTATGTCTCTAGTGCGTAGTATTCCCATTCCGAGGTCCGAGAGGATCTGCTTGTTTTTGCGTGGAGCTGTTGTGTGGTCACATCAGTTTATCATGGCACTGTATGCGAGTGCTTGTCAGGATGGACACCACAGGCATCAGGAGCTGTGGTGTATGGAGCACAAAGCCACTGTGTCAGACATGGCTGCTCTGGTTCCCAGTGTCGGGATGTCCATGGAACAAGGGTACAGAACAGTGGTACCAGAGGAGATGCTTCATGAAAGGTTTGTGGTTCCTGAAGTGTTTCCTTAGTGATCACCTGGTACTTCCTGTATACCCCTTGTTGTACAGACAGCCTGTGTCAGTAATGAAATCAACATATGGCTCGTACAGAGCCAGGGAACCGACCTTAGATTCATGGGTCTAATGCATCTGAAGCTAGTTCCATGAGACGTTTGTGCTGATGTGTCCTCACCAGGGATTTCGGGTACAGGAACACCCTACAGAAACGTCCTGTGCTGTGGGGTGTGCCTGCCGCCAAAACTCGGGTTTCTCATCCATACAGAATACTAAACGACATCCCTGCATGTGTTTGGTTCCGTTAGTCACTGGATGTGTTGGATCTGAAAAAGAACGAATGAAAAGTTTTTCACCAGTATCTGCTTCCTTGAAAATGTCCATTTATGAAATATGTTCTACGAAAACTGAGTGCTGTTATTTTTTTTATTTTATTTTTTTTTTAATGTGAATATTATTTCACCCCGCCGCCTCCCCCCCTCCACACACACACACACGCGCACATACACGCACACACACACACACACACGCGCGCGCGCGCACACACACACACCGCACACACCCACATACACCCACGCACGCACACACACACACACACACACCACACACACACACACACACACACACACACACACCGCCCGCGCGCACACACAACACACACACACACACACACGCACTCACACACACACACACACACACACACACACACCCCCGCGCGCGCACGCCCACACACACACACCACACACAAACACACACACACACACCCGCGCGCGCCACACACACACACCACACACACACACACACACACACACACCGCCCCCACACCACACACACACACACACACACACACGTCCCAAAGGTCTGAGACCGCAAGATAGGTTTAAAAGAAAAGAAAAAGAAGTAATCCAAAAAAAAAGTTTTTGTTTGGTTTTTTTTTCTGTGTTATTTATGACTCTAGGATACCCACTTCTGTATTTCTGGCCAGTGAAAATTTTAAAGAAAACGAACGAGGAGACAAGGTAATGTTGTTAGGACAGAAAAGGGTAATATTGCCACTGCCATTATGTGTTCTATTTCCATGCCATCACAATGGCAGACTGAAAATGTCTGATATTGCCACTGATGATTTTGTGTTCTATTTCATATTGTCACAATGGCCGACTGAAAATGTTTAATAGTGCCACTGATAATTTTGTGTTCTATTTATTGTCACATGCAGATGAAATGTTTCAATTGTGTTTATTTCATATTGTCACAAGGCAGACTGACAAATGTTTATTGCAGATATTTGTGTTGTATTTCATATTGTCACAAAGGCAGACTGACAATGTTTAATATTGCCACTGATAATTTTGTTGTATTTCATATTTCACAAGATGACTGTTATATCCCACTGAATTTTGTGTGTTTTCATGTCACAAGGCAGATGAAATGTTTAACATATAATTTGTGTTGTATTTCATATTGTCACAAAGGCAGACTGACAATGTTTAATATTGCCACTGATAATTTTGTGTTCTATTTCCATGTTGTCACAAGCAGACTGAAAATGTTTATATTGCCACTGATAATTTTGTGTTCAATTTCATAATGTGACAATGGCCGCTAATATCTTTTGTGTTCCAAAAAATGGGTCATAGTGCCGTTCAATATTTGCCATGGCCTGCCTTTGGATACGCCACAGCAAATATTACAGAAAAAATGACATTGTGAAGGCTTCCCATTAGACAGCTTAAAAGAAGTGTGTGTGTGTGTTTCACGGCATGTCTCCTTATCTCCCTTTGCGTGTCTTGGTTTACGTGTTAGGTTTCAAATGTTGCTTCGTGGTGTGTCATCTTGGTCGATGACATTTTGATCTGATTGTGTCATTGACATTATGCAGTTCCTTGTCTTACTTTTTTTTTTGTTAAGTCAGATTCGGTTTTTACTCTCTGCGCAAACAAATGGGTCCTTTCACTGTCAAATATTTGCACTGGGCCTGTATTTGAAGTTGTGTGTGCGCGCGCGAGTGCGCAAGTGTGTGCGCGTTCGTGCGAGCGCGCAGGTGTGTGTGGTGCGTGCGTGCGTGTGTGTGCGTGTTGGGTTTGGGGTGTGTGTGTGTGTGTGTGTGTGTGTGTGTGTGTGACCCTTTCAGGAAACTGCTGCAAGGGTGTGCGCTTGGTTAGGAGGGTGTGTGGGGCGGGGGGAGGGTGCATGGCGACGTGGTTTTTTATGTCTGTTGGAGGGGGCCGACGGTGACATGGAAAGCTGTGGAAACAGGTGGTTGGAGACGAGGTGATGGGTTGGGGTAGGCGGAGGGGAGGGGTAGGGGTCCGTCTATATGTTACTGTCGTCTTTAGACATGTTCTGTATAGTTTGGGAATGGTATTATTAATGGTTTTTTGTCTTCCACCTCGGGGGCTTCTGGTGCCCAGTCATATTCTTTTTTCACTGACACTAAATCACATGAGCCGTGGGGTGCTGGCCAGATCTTTGCAAGTGCCGATCAACGGTACGCCATTGCAAGCATTTCTTCATCTAGTGTTTGATAGGGCCTATCCTTGGTTTGCCTTTGCAAACATTTGAGCAACATATACCTTGCTAGGAAGGCTTAACGATATGTACTTTTGTGTGTGTGGGGTTTTTTTTTTTTTTTTTTTTTATACATGTATGAGTGCGAATATTCGACCACCCGTACTCGCCATATGCACATGTATGCATACATCTTTTTTCACCGCCATTGTAAAGCACATATGTTCCGAGTTTGCTCAGTGACTATTATACTCTGACGGCAGAGAGAGCGAGCAGGAGACGGTTGAAAATGTGAGCAGTTTGATCAGAGAGAGGACGAATGAAAACGTTAACAGTGAAAAGCTTGGTTTCACAACGGAGTGACTGAGGGCGGATAATGAAACACAATTTGAAAAGAGTGGGGGATTAGTTACCGCCAAGGACACAACTGTCACACACAACAGTCCTGTACTCTGTCTGTGCCCTTGGCGGTAACTAACCCCCTCTCTTTTCAAATTTTGGTAAAAGGTTTATTGTGAAAATGTCCATTTCCGAAATGCGTCTATGAAGAACGAGTGTTGTTTTGGTGTGTAAATGTCGTGTTTTTTTTTTGTCC
>CM065722.1:70397967-70412967 GCA_033310375.1 Conus canariensis | reverse complement strand
TCGGTACACGGAAGACGCTCGGGTGGAATTGTATGTCTGATAAGGAATGAGCTGTGTTCTTACGTTAGACCTATTGGTATGGAGTCTCCTCTTTTCTACGCTTTTCTTCTGGATAAATGCCTTTTCGGAATGGAGAGAGACATTGTGTATGTTTGTGCTTATGTACCACCTGAAAACTCACCCTATTATGTACACTTTGACTGTGAAAATGGTGTCTCTTTATTGGAAGATTTCTTATGTGATTGTTTGCTGTATAATGAAGCACATGATGCCTATATAGTAATTAATGGAGACTTAAATAGTAGAACCTCAAATATTTCCTGTGATCTTGTAACCAATGTGTGTGATTCTGAAGATCAATATTTAAGTGGTCCTTTGACCTTGAATAGAAACTCTGAAGACCGTGTGCTTAATAATTATGGGAAAATGTTACTGAACATGGGCACTGTTTTAGACCTGTGTATTTTGAATGGTATGTGTCAGGGTGACCTTCAAGGTCACTACACGTACATATCTGATAATGGTAACAGTGTAGATGATTATTTTTTACTGTCATATGACTTGTTTTCAAGGATTTCTGATTGCAGCAGAATGAATGTGTCTGACAGAATTGAATCTGATCATTTACCTTTGGAATTACATTTTCATTTCCCTAAGAACAATATGATCTGTATGAAAGATAATAATTATGTTCAGATTTCTGAAAAGTTTATATGGAACGAAGCTCACAGCAGTATGTTCAGAGACAATATCTGCTCAAATGACATCCAAATCCAGTTTGAAATGGCAATTGATTTGATAGATGAAAATATTAACGAGGCACTTGAGGTTTTTAATCATTGTATGAAAAATGCAGCAGACTTTATGAAAAAACAGGTAGTCATTGGTAAGGGCGTGAAAGATGATGACTGGTATGATGATGAATGTCGCGTTGCCAAAAGAACTGTGCGTAATTTGTTGAAAAAATTTAAGCGTACTTTGTCTCCACCTGATCGCACTTCTTTGTGTATAGCAAGACGCGAATATAAACATTTGTTAAAGAGAAAAGAGAAGCAGTTCAATGACACTTTGTTAAGTGGCTTATTACAATCTGTAAATAGCCAACAGGAATTCTGGAAATCTGTGCGAAAAATCTCTAAGACAAGAAAGCAGCCTCTGAATGATGTTAGCATTGACGACTGGTATGTACATTTTAAAGAATTGTTAGAAAGACAAGACAGGTTTGTTAATGGTCTGAGTCAGGAAGAATCTAATAGTAACGAAACTGCTTCTGGTAATCATTATAGTGCTGTAAACCATGAGGATGGCTGTGACGATGATAATGGTGAAAATGATAATGGTGATGCCGAAAATAATTTGAATCGACCTATCTCAGTAGAAGAAATTTTGATCGCTTTAAAAACATTGAAAAATCGTAAAGCACCTGGTCCTGATAAGATTCTAGGGGAATTTATAAAAAATGCTTGCAAGTCAAACTTGGTAGTGGAATTTCTGGTTAAATTTTTTAACTCCCTGTTTGATAGCGGCATATACCCTGAAAGCTGGTGTGAATCAATTGTAGTGCCATTATACAAAAAGGGCAATGTTACAAATCCAAACAACTACAGAGGAATATCGCTGTGTAATGTGTGCAGTAAAGTATATAGCACGATTATTAATAAAAGACTTCAAGTTTGGGTTGAGGATAATAATATTACAGGCGAATTTCAAGCTGGTTTTAAACAACATTATTCCACCATAGACCATATGTTTACATTATTAGCTTTCGTCCAAAAACAGTTTTGTCTGAATCGTAAATTGTATGTTGCTTTCATCGATTTTGAGAAAGCATTTGATTCTGTGAACAGAACTTTACTTTGGCCCATTTTATTAAAAAATGGTATTCGTGGAAAGATGTGTAAATGCATAATGAGTATGTATGACTGTGTAAAGGCAAGGGTGCGATGTGGTGCTGCTTTAACAGATTATATCAATTGTACATCTGGTGTTAAACAGGGTGATGTTTGCAGCCCAGTTTTGTTTTCTTTATTCATTAATGAGCTGACTTTGGAAGTGATAAACTCCGGAAGACATGGCGCCCATTTGATAAGAGATGCTATGGAAATATTTATCCTACTTCTTGCTGATGACGTTGCATTAATAGCAGAGACAGTAATAGGGCTCCAAACTCAGTTAAATAGTTTGCAGAGGGCCGCTGATTCGCTCCAGTTGAAAATAAATATGAGTAAAAGTAACATAATCGTTTTCAGAAAGGGCGGCTACCTCTCTGCTAGAGAAAAATGGACATATAATTCGGTAAGTATGCCTGTTGTTAATGTATACAAGTATTTGGGTATATATTTCTCTACGCGTTTAAGTTTTACTTTTGCTTGTAAAGATATTGCTTGCCGAGCCAAAAATGCACTGCTATGTATTATGAAGAAGTTGTCGATGCTGAACAATGAATCTCTTGCCTTGTTTTTGAAACTGTTTGATGCCCAAATCTTACCTATGTTACAATATGGGGCTGAACTTTGGGGTCTTGATACTGCTGCTGCGCAATGCGAAAAGGTCCATTTATTTGCTTTAAAGAAGTTCTTGGGTGTATCGCCACAAACACCAAATGATCTTGTGTATGGTGAGACTGACAGATACCCCATATCTTTGCACTCCACCGTAAAATGTATTAAATACTGGATAAAACTAACTCAGATGGCTGAACATAGATTGCCTCATAAAGCGTATAAAATGCTATTAGAACTAGATAATAGAGGCAAGATAAACTGGGTGTCTCATGTAAGAGCCAAATTATATGAATATGGTTTTGGGTACGTATGGCTTAACCAAGGTGTCGGAGATATGAACAATTTTGTTCGCACATTTAAAGAAAGACTGACTGACTGTAGGTGGCAAGACTGGAATTTTCATGTTCAAAATAGTAACAGGTTTAGTTTTTATAGAACATTCAATGATAGGCATTCTCTCCCAACGTACATGTCATTGCGTATGGACAGGCACTTGAAGTTTATAATGTCAAAGTTTAGAATTGGTGTGTCTGATATATTTGTTCATTATTATCGTTATAGACGAATAGATGCCTCTGAATTGTTGTGTCCATTATGTCGACAGTCAACAGAAGATGAAATGCATTTTGCATTAATTTGTCCAAAATTGCAAGATATAAGAGAACAATTTATTTCACAGAAATTTTATACAAGACCCTGCTTATTCAAGCTTATCTTATTAATGTCATCTCAGAATGAAAGCATTGTAAAACAGTTTGCAGTTTATTTATACAAAGCTTTCAAAAGACGAAGCATTTGTGTAATGTAATTATTATCATGAATTTGGTAGTGCGATTTTCTATGTTACATGTACATCCCCCTTCTGAGGGGCCAAGGCCTATAAGAATAAACATCTGAATCTGAATCTGAATCTCTCTCTCTCTCTCTCTCTCTCTCTCTCTCCTCTCTCTCTCTCTCTCTCTCTCTCTCTCTCTCAGCGTACATTGAAAGAAACGCAAGGAGCGTAAGAAATATTAGTTTACGTAGGTACGTTGATGTGTGGTTGCCCACTGTTTCAATGTCTAGAACGAACAGACAGACACCACTCTTTGCACACTGTACTTACCCCCCACACTGAAATCATCCACGTGCAGACTTGTCGCTTCACTCGGACAAATATCAGGCGATCATAATTCAGTGAGAACTATGTCCTACAATTCCTGACAACACTGCCCTCCATCAGAAAACAACAGGTCAGCACAATTCCAGAGCAAAAGACAACGGAGCGTCTTCTTCTATACCGCCGCTCCCAGTTGAGAAATACTAAGTCTGGCACATGAGAATTCACTTTGTTGTTTACGTCTTAATACCGAGGTATGTTTGTACGTGTAGATACACGAACACAACACACACAGAGAGGCGTAAATCACCTCCCCCCAAATCCTCCATGACAGGGGTTCCAGCCTCGGTATTCGACTGTCATGCTTGTGCAGAAGGTGCCAAAGAAATGGATGGGTTCTGTTCGCGGCTTATTCAGGTGGTAAGCGGAGGAGCACTGCACCACTTTGAGCAGAACGCCGATCGGTTGTCAGAGCCTTTTGTCCTGCAGCAAAATAGACACGACATTTCAATAAGCTGGTAGCGACGACGAAGACTCGTCCCCATGTTTTAAAGTCAGTGCCAGAACTTGACACCTATGGTGACCCCATGTTTCCAAAAAGTGAGTTTCTCGCCGTGTTTCAGCTGAAAGGTAGGTTACAACCAGCGCTTCACATTTTCCAGCTGTTTCTTTGGAGATATGTTTTAAAATATATTTTTATCAATGTGTGCACGGCGGCAACAGGTTTCCTGAGCTAGCGGGCTGGCTGCCAGTGTACAGGCTGCGTGTGGTGGTGGCTGGCAGAAGGTCGTACAAGAATTGCCATATTTTGCACCGATCAATTATCTGCTCTCCAGGATTGGAACGTCATCGTCTGCTGGTCGATTTCTGCTTCTCGGAATGTCCCAGACCTGAAAACACAAGACACAGGATGAGTGAAGCGACGAGGAAACGGTATTTGGTTCTCAAGGTTCGGTTGAGGTAAATGAGATGTTTTAAATAGTTTTAAATTAGGAGTGGGTACTCATTGTATGTGCTCATATGAGTGAAAAAATATTCGTCGCGAATATATATTATGAAATGTTTCTTGATTAAGATTTGGTACTTAATTTCAATTATGTTTTCGTAAGACTGAAAAAAAATATTTGCCACTGCTTTTTGAAATGTTCGTTTATTTACATTTAGTACTTAGTGTCAACATGTGTTCATAAGAGTAAAAAGAAATATTCATCACTTATGAAATTGCCCAGTATGGCCATGTAACAAGCTGCCATGGCCTTGCTAAAACCATCCTCCTGGGAACTGGAGAGGGAGGGAGACGGAGGGGAAGACGAACAAAAAAGGACAGTAAATAAGAAACAAGTAGGGTAACTCTTGCTCCCTTGCTGAAATAAATACACGCCCATAACTCCAAACGAATGCTACTTATGACACCGAATCGCCACCTAGCAAAAATGATAATACAGACCACACAGAACATACAAGGAAACATCCTCAAAAAAAAGGATGTTCCAACTTTGCCCATATACCCTGTACATGAGACATCTACACAGCAACAACAACAACAGCAACGGGAGAACTGAACAAACACAAATTCACAAGAGCAAGAGTTTCCCTGCCGGTGTTTTACTGTTTACTGTTCCCTGCCTCATTTAAGATTTCTTTCGAGAAGGATAGACCGTCAACTGCAGGATGGGAAAAATTAGCAAACACAAATAGCTCAGCTGGTAGAGCACCGGACTCGTAATCTTGGTGATCCTGGGGTTGCGGGTTCGAATCTCCGCCGCGCTGTTTCGGTACAGGGGGATTTTCCCTCCCTCGGAGTTAACATTGGTTCTGACTCCATTCCCAAACAGTCCGAATGAGACTATAAACCGAGGTTCCGTGTGTGAACGCGCGCATAACATTTTGCACACACGTAAAATCCCATCACCAACTTTCGGAGGAGAAGGCCAGTTTGGCCGTTGGTATGGACGACACGTTACACATAACATGCACCCTGCATAAGAAATGGAAAGAATGAAGGAAGAAAGGAAACTGAGTGAACGATATTGACTGTATGACATGGGAAACGACTGAATGAAGCGCCAGCAGGCAGCTCTTCAGTCAGCTCTACCCAGGTAGGCATTTCGTTGTGTAAACGAGAGTGTTGATTGTAAAGCGCCAAGAGCTTGGTCTCTAGTCGAGGATAGGCGCTAAGTAAATATTCATAATCATCGTCATCATCATCATCATCACCATCACCATCATCATCATCATCATTAGGATAGACGGGGAAAACATTCGCATAGACCCAGAACTTGGCACCCAAATAACAGAACTGAAGTGCCGTCCCAAATGACTCACTGCAGAGTCAAGGGAGAAGAAAAACAAGAAACTGCCCATGGTGGATAGGGAAAATGACGGAGGGTCGAAGCTGGGCCATGGTTGTATTTCAGCACCACCTCAGGTGCAATGAATTTCAGATTGTTTTTCTTCTTGCTGTCCCATCTTGAGTGCCACCTCAGTGACATTACGCCGCTCATTCCAAACCCCTGTCCACAGCCACAGCCCGGCCCGGCAATCCACAGGGAGCAGTCAATGTCAAGTCTTCAAGAGGCAACCCACCGGAGGAGACACTGCACTGCTGCTGAGTCACTTCGGTGGTATTCAGTGGTGCCTGTTCTGATCTAACAAGCTATGAATTTAAGATTGATATTGAGACGAAGCGGACGCATACGTATAAGACCACGATCCTTTTGCTTCACCTCACACAAAGGGGAGCCAGAGTGGCTTCAAGTACGAGGAGGCTCTTGCAAGCATTAACAGTAAATGACTGTGCCTTCAATTAATACTGGGAAATGTTGGGATTCAGAGAGCAGCCACTGTTGAAAGGATTAAGCAGGACAAAATGTGTACGGCTGATTTTAAATCCATCATAGTTTTAAAAAAGTTAAAGTCCCATAACTCAATGGCACCAACTTACGCACGCGCACACACACACTAACACACGAGAGAGAGAGAGAGAGAGAGAGAGAGAGAGAGAGTTCAAAACAACACAGACAAAAGACATGACAAACTTAATTCAATTCAAATTGCTCATAGTTTATCCAATCGCAGAGGGCCATATCAGGGCTACCATTCGTTGAAGTCAGCTTTCGACATCGATTTAAAAAAAAATCATGCACAACTCATTAAAACAAATTTCTGAAAACACAAATGATTTTCGTTAAAATATTTCTTCCGTAAAATCTTGTATCTTGAAAAATGTTGCTCTTTCAGAACCTCAAAAATCACATCAGCGGGACATATCCGAACAAGGTTTTCATGGAGTCTGCTGTAAAGTGTTTATGCATGACATCATGGAAGTCCCAATACTCTAAAAGAACATGTTTTATAGTGATAAGTGAATCATGTGGAACGCACCACGGAGCTTCTCCGCCTTTCAAAATGATACGAGTGGGTGTAAAAGAAATGGCCTGTGTGCAAACGGCAAAAGACTGTTTCTTCTTTACGGCCACCAATGGTACACAGTAAAAACTCTTTCAGGTTTGGGTCGATTTTGCAGGGCTTTTATCGCTTTTTGTCTTAGTGATGGCGCGGGAAAATGTGCGGTTCTATGGGGGGATAGGAGGAATTTTTACAACCATGAATGCATACAAACAACCATGAATGCATATAAATTTAGTTATCTTCAGCCTACACTGGTTGGCTAAGTAATGTGTTTTTACGTAGTTTCTGTGGTACATATGCTTCTGTGTGTATTTTATTCCTCCTACGTTCTTTCTGCCTTCTTTTCTATCCTTTTCTTCCCTCCTTTTTCTCTGTCTTGCTGTGTGTCTTTCTCTCATCCTCTTTCTTTCTCTCTTTCCGTCGTTCTTTCTGTCTTTTCCTCCTTGCTCCCGTTCTCTTTTTTTGCATAATGAGTGTGAATGTGTCACTCCACCAAATAATAGAACATAAATAAACACTGACGCTTGTATCAAACGCCAAAACACATAAAGACCACCTGAGAATGTCCATTAGTCATAGAACATCCAGACTTGCGTTAGTGCCCGAGAGTTATGGTTACTTGTTGGGGAAACAAGTGGGAAAAAAGAGGAGGATGGAAGCCCCACCTCTAAAAAAAAAAAAAAAAATGAAAAAGTGTAAAAGAATTTTTAATGTGGAAAAGTAGGAGTTTGGAGTACAAAAAAAGATGGTTTGGACCGATTTGGAAGAGTTTGAATTAGTCTGAATTTCAGGCCCTAGATCTCTGTGTGAATTCAAGAATCTGCTCAACTCTTTATGTACCGTATTTCTGGCACGTTGATCAACCACTTCACTGCCTCAAATGTCTGCATGACCGGGAACCCAACGCCATGTAAGCAGAACGAAAAAAAACACAAAAAAACCCCCAACTAAATCCCAGCACAGGTTCTCTATAACAAAGCAGAACTTAACACCGATTATCGGAATGATCAAGCTATTTACCTGTAGGCCTACACCTACACAGGTATAGTGACGCAAGAGACGAAGGACAGAATATCGACTGGATGAAATTGAACACTGCATGGCCTTGCATTCTGTTGTATGGTGTTGATTGCAGTCTGTTTCATTGACTTTATGTATTGTATTGTATGTACTACGTTGTCTTATCTTTGCGCTATGTTCTATTGCATTTTATTGTTTTTATTTCAAATGCATTACTCGTAACACAGACGGAAACCAGACAAAATGCATTGCATTTGCGTAAAACTCAGCCCAATCATGTTTGAGAGCTGAATGGTTGGTTGGTTGGACGGTTTCACGTATTTTAACGAAAAGTGATATCAGGTGTCCAGACCCTGTATTTTTGCAAACATGTGACTGTGAGAATAGATGTTGACAACAGTTCCTGTTCTAATCATAGAAAAGTTATACGCTCACATTTTTTGTTAATCCACAGAAATGACAAGTTAGGGGCAAGATTTGCTATTCTTATCAGTACTGAGTTTTAATGGTAAGCATTACAGTGAGATGTATTGTGCATATAGATTTGCTACTTTGTATAGTTTTAGTAAAGGGTGATAATAGATATTTCAGTAAACGTATGCTGGACCTGACTACGTAATGGGATTGACAATTCTTTCTTTCGTTCTTTCTTTTTCTATTTCTCTCAGTCTTTCTTTCTTTTTTCCCCTTTTTTCTTTCTTTTTGAGCAGCTTCTTCTTCTGTCTGTCTGTCGGTCTCTCTCTCTCTCTCTCTCTCTCTCTCTCTCTCTCTTCTCTCTGAATGTGTACGGATGTGTGTGTGTGTGTGTGTGTGTGTGTGTGTGTGTGTGTGTGTTGTGTGTGTGTGTGTACGCGCGCGCATGCGTGCATGTAAGCACGCGCACGCGCGTGTGTATGTAGGCTAGGATTCATCCCATCGGCATGCAATGACCTACGCTTGTACGAAAGATAAAACGAGGTTTAACATACATGCAAACGGTTCTTTAATGCATGCGTTCCTACATACTACTTTTACAAACATAAATCATTATTCTACAAAATCTGTAGAGACGGCAGTTCCGAAGCAAAAAAAAAAAAAAAAGATAAGTATATCCTCAGTCATCGGGGGTGTCTAGAGAGAGGATTGAACCCACAACACTTGAATCAAGAGAACAATCGATCGTCGAATTTGCCCACCAGGTCCCACAGTACAATACAATGCATTACTACACCCTACAAATGTACACTTGGCGCGTGCGTTGTAGACACACACACACACACATTCTCTCTACATTCAGCGCCGCAGTGTCAATGTCACGAGGTACGACTAGACGCCGTTCAGTTCGTATTACACACAGCCTGGCGGTACTGACAGATGAAAGAACACTCCCCCCTCCCTCCCCCCCCCCCCTCCCTATTCCTCTCCCCATCGATTCTTCGGCAGCGCGGACTTAAGATGAAACGAATATTCCGACTCCCGTTTCACCAAATTGCTCCTTTTAATTCTGCGTCATCGGTTTGATCGAATGTGTGGGAGGGGAGATTATGATTCATGGGCATCAGACGGGGAAATCCACGATGTGTAAAAACGGAGTTTGAGCGTATCATGTAGACAGACAAAATCAAATACATACTAATCTCGTGTCCTGAGAGAAAAAAAATGAATAAAACGTGGTATGAACTGTCACATGTTCTTACGAAAACCAAGATAAACTGCTTAAAAATACATACTTGGAAAACGCAACGAATGTATCAAAAAAATGTCGGTACAATCGATTGAGGAAGTATATAAATTGAGAAATATAGGATACTGTGTCATGACTTCAAAAGAAACGAATAGTAACGCTAATTTTGTACAACGCAGTTCGAATTGAGGTGTAGTGTGGCTGAGTTTAAAGTAACCATACCACCAACTTTTGATATGCAGTGTCTGTTGACTGTATGATGATTGGAAAGTGGATGACGTCATACAGGATCTGTTCTGGAGCAATGGATAATATTGCAATGTGTAAGTGTAAAGTGCGACAGGGGGTGGGGTGGGGGACAGTCGTTATAAATGGAAGTGGAATGACGTCAAACAGGATCATCTTGAACTAAAAGATGCAGCTGCAAAGTGTGTGTATAGGAATAAGAGGTGGCAGGGGAATTGGAAACTGGGGAACTGAGGGGGGGGGGGGGAGGGAGGGTATCAAGGGGGGGGTTGTGACTACAATGGGAGCAGAGAGAGCAGTAGCTATGAATGGAAGTACAAAACAGCGTGATGAAGGATACAATATACACTATTAGGTGCTATTGAAAGATGGGGGGTGTTAGGGAGGGGCCAGCAGTGATAAATGAAACCTAATGACGTCATACATCATATCTGAACCAATAAACGACACAACAAAAAGGGACCGGGCTGAGGAGGTTACTGTAGTTAGAAACAGGAGGCGAGATGATATCATTCAGAGAAGCCTGTTTTTTTTTGCCTCCAATGCCACCCTGAACATTCATCACCAGGTACCCGCCCCTCTCTGCCCTCCCCTCCTTTCCCCTACCCCCAACGTCTGTCCCCCCCCCCCCCTCTCTCCCTCCATCAATCCTGTCCGACAGCTGACATTCCCCTGGTTGCCTCAAGGGGACCGCCGAAATGCACTCGTCTCCGGTCCAAGAGGAACCCTCACCCTGTTCACCTCCTTCCTACTCCTTCTCCACCTCTGCCGCCTGCTCAGCATCCTCCCCTCCCCTAATCCTCCACTCCCCATCCCCCCACCCTCCACTCCCCCCCACACTCAGATACCCTTCTTTTCCCTGTGCTCCCTTCGATGTAATATTTTCAATGTGGGACCAGCCATCTGATGCCTTCCTGCAGGTTTCATTACAGGGGGCCTTTCTTCACGATCCCTGTGGCCTATTGCGTTGCTGTCATCGGCGGCTTTTTCATCATAATGATGGCATCAGATGGAATAAAGGAATAAAAGACTGGATGAAAGTTGGAAGGGTTAAAAGGTGGAGCAGGAAGTAAATGTGTGCTTTTTTTCATTGCCATGAGCAACATCATTTAGATGTCATCATCATCATCATCATCATCATCATTATAATCACCATTACCACAATCGTGACTATAAGCAGCAACGAAGTTGTCTTCAAACTGATTATGATGATGATGCTTTCTCTTATGATTGAAAAAAAAAAACCACGAATAGTTACGGAAATTTCATACAAGGCAATACAAGTCGAATGATAGTGCAGTAAAGTGCAGTGATACCACACAGCCAACGTTTGATTAGCCGTGTCTGTTGAAATGTATAATGAATGGGAAGTGGATGACGTCATACAGGACCCCCTCTGGAGTGGTAGGTAACATTGCGAGGTGTACGTGTGAAGTGTGACAGGGGGTTGGGCTGGACAATAATTGAAGATGGAAAGGAAATGACGTCAAAAAGGAATATATCTGTTCTAAAAAGGAGCTACAAGATGGTGTAGTGGGGAGGCGGGTGGGGGGGGGGGGTAGCTGGAGAACTGGGAAGCGGGGTGGGGGGAGGGTTGGTGGGAGAGGAGGGTGGACTACAAGGGGAGCAGTGGGTATACATGGAAGTTAAAAATAGCGCTAAAGAGAATCATACGGTCACTACTAGGTGCTATTAAAAGGTGTGGGGTGACAGGAAGCGGGCAGCAGTCAGAAATAAAACCTCATGACGTCATACATCATATATGATTCGACCTAACAAAAGGTGCCAGGCTGAGGGGGAGAATACCATGTTTAGAAACAGGAGGTGAGATGATATAATTCCGTTACCCCACTTGTTTACTGTTTATTGTTTACTGTTCCCTGCCTCATTTCATTTCCAGTTCAGAGAAGCCTGTTTTTTGCCTCCAGTGCCACCCTCAACCCTCATCATCAGGTTCCCTCCCCTCTCTACCCTCCGCTCCTTTCCCTCAACCCCCAATTTCTGTCCTCCTCCTCCCCCCCCCCCCTCCCTTCCCCTCATCCCCATGCTCTATCAATTCCCTGTGACAGCTGACATTCCCCTGGTTGCCTCAAGGGGACCGCTGAAATGCACTCGTCTCTGGTCCAAGAGGAACTCTCACCCTGTTCACCTTCTTCCTCCTCCTTCTCTCCTCCTCTGCCACCTGCTCAGTCCACCTTCCTCTTTCTCTTTCCACCCCCCCCCCTCCCCACATACCCATATGCCTATACCCTTCTTTTCCCTACGTCCCCTTCAGTGTAATATTTTCAATCTAGAGCCAGCCATCTGATGCCCTCCTGCAGTTTAATTACAGGGTGCCTTTCTTCATGATTCCTGTGGTCTATTGCATTGCTGTCATCAGCAGTTTTCATCATAATGATGGCATCAGATGGAATAAAGGAATAAAAGACTGGATGAAAGTTGTAAGAGTTAAAGGGTGGAGAGGGAGGTAAATGTATGCTTTCTTTTCTTTGCTATGAGCAACATAATTAAGATGTCATCATCATCATTATAATCACCATCCCCCACAACCGTGATTATATGGAAGTTGTTTTCAAATTGATTGTAATGATAGTGCTCTTTCTGTCACGATTAAGTAAAACCTAATTGTTGCAAACGTTTTTATACAGGGCGATGTGATTCAGGCTATAGTGCAGCAAAATGAAATAATACCACACAACTAACTTTTGATTTGCAGTGTCTATTAGCATGTGTCATGAACGGAGAGTAGATGACGTCATACAGTATGACATCTGGAGCGGTAGGCAATATTTCAAGGTGTAGGTGTGAAGTGCGACATGGGGTTTGGAGGTGATGGTGGGAGAGAAGTTATACATGGAAGAGAAATGACGTCAAACAGGATCATGTAAAGACTAAAAGATGCTGCTGCAAAGTGTTGTGTGTGTGTGTGTGTGTGTGTGTGTGTGTGTGTGTGTGTGTGTGCGTGCGTGCGTGCGTGCGTGCGTGCGTGTGTGGTGTGTGTGTGGAGAAGAGGGGACAGAGGATGAAAAGGAGGGCTGGGCTACAAGGGTGGTGGGGGTGGGAATGACTATGATGGGAGTAGACAGAGCAGTAGCTATGTAAAACAGTGTTGCAGAGGATCATATATGCCCTATTGGGTGCTATTAAAAGATGGGGGCTGTTAGGGAGGGGACAGCAGTTATGAATAAAACCTAATGACGTCATAGACTCTATGTGAGCCAATAGTGGTTGGAAATGGGAGGAGAGATGACATCATTCAGAGAAATCTGTGTTTTTTTTGCCGCCAGTGCCACCCCCAACCCTCATCACCAGTTCCCCTTCCCTCTCTACCTCCTCTTTGCTTCCCCTACTCCCAACTTCTGCCACCCTCCCCCCCCCCGCCCCGCCTTCCACGCTCCATCAATTCCCTATGACAGCTGACATTCCACTGGCTGCCTCAAGGGGACCGCTGAAATGCACTCGACTCTGGTCCAAGACGAACCCTCACCCTGCTCACCTCCTTCCTCCTCCTTCTCCTCCTCTGCAACCTGCTCACTCCCCCTTCGTCTTACTCCTTCCACTCCCCCCCCCCCACACACACACATACCCACACTCACATACCTTTATTTCCCCCTAGCTCCCTTCCGTGTAATATTTTCAATGTGGGGCCAGCCATCTGATGCCTTCCTGCAGGTTTCATTACAGGGGGCCTTTCTTCACGATCCCTGTGGCCTATTGCATTGCTGTCATCAGCAGTTATCATCATAATGATGACATCAGATGACATAAAGAAAAGAAAAAAAGACTGGATGGAAGTTGTATGAGTTAAAGGGTTGAGCGGGGCTAAATGCGTGCTTTTTACTATGAGCAACATCATTTTTATATCACCATCATTAAAATGATCCCCCACAATCGTGGTCATATGCGGCAACAAAATTGTGTGTTTGTTGATAATGACGCTGCCCTCTCTCTCTCTCTCTCTCTCTCTCTCTCTCTGAGATACGAAAAAAAAAACAACAAACAAACAAAAAACCACCAAACAAGCTGAAACAACCCCCCACATTTTAATTTTAGTTTGCTGTGATGTGAGGAATGCATGCAGGAGCAGGATGAAAGCTCAGGACGGTTCAGGAAGGAAAGAGAGGTGTGGCGGCACTGGTGGTATATGCAGATGCAATTCCAACAGGAATACCTAAGAATAAGCACAGAAATTGTGTATGGCAGACAGCACCAGCGAATGTTCAGTTCTGAAACCTCTGTACCCCCCACTTTCCCCCTTTACTCCCTTCTCCATATACACCCCCGTGTAATCTAACCACACTTTGCCATCGCCGGCCTCTCCACACATCCCTCATCCCATCCCAACCGCCTCTCATGTAGCCCCCCTCCCTGTCATCACTCTTCCTTGATTCTTTTTTTTTTTTTCTGCTCCTTGCATCAGCACTCTGAAACACTCAGACATTGATCACTGCTGCTCTGTGTGCCAATCATGCAGTGGCCACGTGTGTGCCTCTCGGGGTGAAAGGGTCATTCCAGGGATCTATTTCTGTCGGACAGTTTCATGTCCCTTTTTATTTTTTTCAACCAACAGGTCGCTTACGTATTCAAAACGTGCTTCGCGAGAGTGACGTAAAGTTTGGACGAAACCAGTATGACACTTCACTGTATATATTTGATGTCATTTATTTCTATATTTAGTAACGTATTTATGTGTATCTGCAGTTCTGCTTGGTAGAAATGGCACTAAATTATCTGATCTTGACATAATTTTGCTACCGTTTTTGCATATACTATCATGTAACATTTCTTGTATGAGGGTATAGAACAAGAAATGTAAGGGGTCGTAGTTCTTTCTTATTTTTCAAATGTCAGTTTTGTAATGTTGATTGTATTACTGCAAATGTTGATCGCGCATTTACGGCTGTTACAATTTAGTAATGTTCTCACGCATGAAATAAACGTAAAGGTTTTAACAATGTTTATCTTTGCGCGAAGCTGAATTACGTTCAAGCTTTCGCTTGCTGAGAAAATGCCTACTTTTGAACGTTTACCATGGACCACACACACACACACACACA
>CM065722.1:70385467-70387967 GCA_033310375.1 Conus canariensis | reverse complement strand
AATACTATGAATTGTAACAGATTTCAAATAAAGTACATCTGTGTTCCGACTTGGAATGTAAAAAAAAAATAGAGTTCATTACAGCATTCAAATGACCTCAATGTATTTTGTCTGCCGTGCAGAAAAACGAATAAAAATGAAGAAGACTATGATCTACCATGCCCGAATTTTCAGAATATGATAAAAGTCTATTCCCGAGAAAGATTATAAGTAGCCTTGTTTCTTCAGGTTTTTTTTTTTGTTTGTTTGTTTTGTATGCTTAAGGTTTCAGTCAATAGAAATGAAGTGAAAGCGACTAGTTTATTCCTTCCTTTCTTCCTGCGCTGTTACTCCTCTAGGATTGGAGACTGACTGTGCTCTTAGCACAGTCTGAAGCTGAGGGATGTTTGTGAAACAACATTGCATGTCTGTATTTGAAAATGCTGGATGTGGGTTGCAGCCTGTCCACAGGACTGAACCATTTTCATCTCTCTCTCTCTCTCTCTCTCTCTCTCTCTCTCTCTCTCTCTCTCTCTCTCTCTCTCTCAACTATTTTCATTTCATCTCTCTCTCTCTCTCTCTCTCTCTCTCTCTCTCTCTCTCTCTTTTCTCTGCCCCATCGTTCTCTCTCTGTCTCTCTCTCTCTCTCTTTCTCTCTCTCTCTCTCTGCCTCTCTCTCTCTCTCCACTCTCTCTCTCTCTGACTAAGCTATTTTCATTTCATCTCTCTCTCTCTCTCTCTCTCTCTCTCTCTCTCTCTCTCTCTCTCTCTCTCTCTCTCTCCCTTTCTTTCTCTGTCCCCGTCTGTCTGTCTGTCTGTCTGTCTCTCTCACTCGTTCTCTGCCCCCGTCTCTCTCTCTCTCTTACTCTCACTGTTTTTCTCATTCTGTCTCTCTCTGTCTCTGTCTCTCTGTCTTTCTGTCTCTCTCTGTCTGTGTCTCTCTGTCTCTCTGTCTCTGTCTGTCTGTCTGTCTGTCTGTCTGTCTGTCTGTCTGTCTTCTCTCTCTCTCTCTCTCTCTCTCTCTCTCTCTCTCTCTTCTTACATTAGGAAACAGTTTGATATATGTCTGGTCACTTCTCAGGAATTCCCAGTTCTGTTTCCGTGAGGTGGTAAATAAAGTCGCTGACTGGGGAAGACCGAAATGTTCATTCTTATTCATGGGACGGTTAGTCTCCTAGGAAGTCTTGTCACTGCTCAGAAACAGCTCAGTATGGCCCATTGATTGTCACTTGTCTGAGAGAGGAGAGAGAGAGAGAGAGGGGAGAGAGAGAGAGAGAGAGAGAGAGAGAGAGGAGAGAGAGAGAGATGTCATCCCACTGGAACGTAAGTCTTTCATATTGAATTTGTAAGCATGCATGTTCTGTGGGTGTTTTTTTTAGTGTTTAAATCAAAATATGATCTAAGCATGTGTGTTATGAACATGTGTTGGCACCCCCATAAACGTTCCCTGATTCCATAATCGTGTTAGTCATGGCAAAGTCTGTAAGAAGCTCTCTTCCTCAAGACAGCGGTGCCAGACTTAACGTATTATAGAAGTCTCTAACCTTCAGAGATACATTGCTTAAAGAATCCGCTAATTTTCTTCTTGATGTACTGTTTAGGGCATCTCTCTCTCTCTCTCTCTCTCTCTCTCTCTCTCTCTCTCTCTCTCTCTCTCTCTCTCTCTCTCTCTCTCTCCTCTCTCTCTCTCTCTCAGCATATCCAAATATTTTACTTCATACGATTAAGAGAAGGAAAAGGGCAATTGTTTAGATCATGATCTATTGTTGATATATATTATCACTTTGTTTTTTTCTAATAATGTTTGAAGCAGTTCCGTTGCATACGTTTACATGAGCGCACGATAAAATAAACTGATTTTGAAGTAATATTACTTTGAACTCATTTGACTGCCCTGAAATGCTGTCAGTCTTTGTATTGCGGTCCCCAACTCTCTCTCTCTCTCTCTCTCTCTCTCTCTCTCTCTCTCTCTCTCGCTTCCTCTCTCTCTCTCTCTCTCTCTCTCTCTCTCTCTCTCTCTTCTCTTCTCTCTCTCTCTCTCTCCCTCTCTCTCTTCCACCGAATCTACAAAATACGAATACTTTAAAACTTTTTAAGAAACATTTGCATGAAAATTTTATGTCTCAGTAATTTAATTATTCGATTAAAATGATTAGCGCCCATTCGCAAAGTTTTCTGTGAACCATACTTTGAATACATCGTCTAAACATATAGCCTACTCCGTTAAAATCGCTCACCCCCACTCCCACTCTGTCTACCATCCCTTTTCTCCTCCCCTACCTACCATTCTCTCTTCCCCACCCTCCTCTGACCTCTCTCTCTGTAGTTTTCTTTGTTTGTTTGTTTGTAAGTTTCCTTCTGTTTCACCATCCCCCATCTCATTAGTACTTTTATGAATAGTTTGCTTTTATTGTAAATTAGATTACAATGTTGCTATGTTGAATTGTCAGTATGAATGATATGTGTTGAAATAATGTATGCATGACAAGGACAGATTGTAAGACTAGGCTTTGGCCTAAAA
>CM065722.1:70364362-70371862 GCA_033310375.1 Conus canariensis | reverse complement strand
TGTCTGTCTGCCTTATGTCTGTCTGCATCAAGCCCTATGTGTCTCTTTCTGTCTCAGTGTCTTTCTCTCTGCTTATCTGTTTCTCTGAACCCCCCCCCCCTCCTTTTCTCTCTTCTGTCTCCTGTCTGTATGTCTATCTGTCTACCTCTGTCTCTCTCTGCTCGTCTCTGTCTCTCTGTCTCTGGCTGTCTCTGGTTGTCTCTGTCTGTCTGTCTGTCTGTCTGTCTGTCTGTCTTCTCGTCTCTCTCTCTCTCTCTCTCTCTCTCTCTCTCTCTCCTCTCTCTCTCTCTCTCTCAGATGCCAGTGTTCAGGGGAGATCAAAGGCGTGGATCAGTCAGACATAAAATGATACTTACAAGAACGGGTACAGAACGGCAAATACCCCCCCCCCCCCCCCCCACACACACACACACAGGCACCTTGCGATGAGATGGAAAAGGGGTTGGGAACATGAGCCAATCTTTCAGAGCTGACTGTACTGGAGAAAGTATCACACCCTTGTCTCAGGGAGGTCCTGATGTTGTCAGCACAAAGATCCTACCAATCTCCTTCTGTGTCTCTCTGTCGCCCCCCCCCTCTCTCCTCTCCTCTCTCTCTCTCTCTCTCTCATTGTTCCACCGGAAAAAAAATATATATCGAGGAGGAAGGGGGAGGGAGGGGGAGGATTGTATGGTGTGTTCTTTTCGGTGGTTCAATTATTCAGCTCTTCATGCCTACATCTAGCTTATGCTCTCTCTCTCTCTCTCTCTCTCTCTCTCTCTCTCTCTCTCTCTCTCTCTCTCTCTCTCTCTCTCTTCCACTCATCTCTCGTTCTCTTTTCCATTCGTCTTTATCGATGATTCATTGATAGGATGTGTATTGCATATTGATGTTTATTATGTTGAGTGTAAAAATATTTGTATTATTCCGTATTCCTACATAAAAAGATATCGTATCGTAGTTCGTAGTTCGTATGTTTGTATTATGTATGTATGCTATGTTCGATGTAATGGTATGCAATGCATGCATGTATGTATGTATGTATGTATGTATGTACGTGTATGTATAGTATGTATGTATGTATGTATGTATGTATGTATGTATGTATGTATGTTATGTATGTATGTATGTATGTAATGTATGTGTGCATGTATGTATGTATGTATGTATGTATAAATCTATCTGTCTACCTATCTATCGATCCATCTATCTATCAATCTATCTATATATCTATGTGCTTGTCTGTTTGCTTTTCTATCTGTCTGTTTGCTTGTCTATCGGTTGTACCTGCAAAATGTGTAGTGTTGTGTGTGTGGTGTTGTGTTGTGTGTGTGTGTGTGTGGTGTGTGTGTGTGTGTGTGTGTGTGGTGTGTGTGTGTGTGTGTGTGTGTGTGTGTGTGTGTGTGTGTGTGTGTGTGTGTGGTGTGTACGCGCGCGCGGTTCATATCTATCTACAACTGCCTGCTTGCGCATCACATCAGAATTGCGTACCGAAAAAATCGTGGACGAACACCTCCACAGGACATACCACCTCTACAAGGTTGCGGATGATTGATAAGAGAGAGAGAGAGAGAGAGAGAGAGAGAGAGAGAGAGAGAGAGAGAGAGAGAGAAGAGCCGCAGTGCTCTTTGATCAGCCAAGCATCTGCAATGGCACTTGTTCGGTCACGGAATAATGAATAATGAATGAAGGCCTTCACCCTGCTGGACGTTGGACACTGGCTTTGTTTGGTGTTAGGAAACAGCACAAACATCATCTGGTTGCAAAGTGAGGCGACTGCAGGTGGAAATCTAAACAAATGTGAACAGTTAGTGATAAAGCACCGCAAAAAAAAAAAAAAAAAAAAAAATCTTACATACTACAACTGCTGTTGCCATATTATCACCAACAGTGGTAGTAATCCTCTCTCTTTATTTATTTTTTCAATATTTTCGTCATCATCATCATTATCATTATCATCATGCCTATCAGTATTATTATCATCATTACTACCTAAACTCACTCATTTCTCTTTCCTAACAGCCTCGTTTTCATTCAACGCCTATCTTGTGCCGAATTGGATGAAGATGAGCGATTGCTCGTCTTCATTGTCGTTGTCCTGCGTGTTGTGTATCTTGCCTGAAGAGAACGTAAGAGGTGGAGATGCGTGGCGTTTGGCTTGTGATTCATTTTGTCTAGGTTTTATGGCGGTGCTTTATCAATAACTTTTCAAATTGGCATGAACATAGTCAGAAGGAATTTGACCAGAAGGGTGTAACCTCCTGCCACAATACTCGCACGCACTTCAGCCAACAGCGACAAGTCCAAACAGCTGGAAGCGCTCTCAGTTAACAAATACGTAGAATATAGGACACGATCAAACACGAACAAAAATGGTGACGGAAACTAGTCCGTCTAACTGGGTAACAAAAGGAAAACAAACAACAAACGAAAGTCCTGGACATTTAAAAGCACTCGCTGTTTTGTCAAAACAGTGACAGAAGAGCTGCAAACATAGACTAACAGACGCCTGTAAGTAGTCACTCAGTTTGTCAACTCATGAAAGATAAATCGCCGCCTGTGATGACAGATCTGTTAGTGAATCTGGAAAAGGAAGGGAAATGGGGCAGGGTAAAAGGGCAAGGAAACCATGTTTTTCCACGCTGAGGGTTGGGTATGGGGCGAAGGAAGGAGTGAGCGGGAAACAATGAGAAAAGGATGAAGAAGAGACAACGATAGTAGAAAAGAAACTCACCTCAGACAAGTGTTTCGGCCCTAACTCCTTGCAGTCTAAGGGGGCATAGGCAGCATCCATCACATAACTCCCAGACGCCTTTCCACTGGCAACGTTTTTTTCCTGGCGCTGCCAGGATTTGGAACCTACAATTTTAGGACGGGTGGGCGTCTCAAGGTGTGCCTTTTTAGATGGATGTCTTACCCCACTGCTAACGGGGCACCTGCTCTAAGTTGGGAAATTTAAGCCTTACGAAGTTCACTTTTGTTCCTCATTTCGGCGGCCTCTGCCACAGCCTTCAGAGTTCTGGTCCTCTTCTTATCGGAAATCCAGAGCTGCTTCATCAGGTCAGAGGCTGATGAGCCTGCAATCCCCCCCCCCCCCCCCCGACTTCTACTGCGAAGACCTGGGCCAGGAAGCCGGAATCCCTCAAGCTGCTCGCTAGACTGGGGTACTTTTCAGTCTTGTAGAGGTGCGCTTGATCTACTCTGCTTTCGAATAGCACAGTGAGTTCGATCAGAATCATTTGTTACGATGAACCTGAGTGGAGAACAATATCCGGTCTCACGCCACTCTTCCTGGTGATCGACGGATGGTTCTCCCATTCTGGAGGGTCTACTGTGCATTCCCAGTTGTCTGCTTTATCCAGTAAACTCTGCTTCCATGCTCTTAATATATCAGCTGTTCCAGACCATAATTTCTGGCCTCCTGACATGTAGGAACTTTACTGCTGGAGCGTCTGGTGGCACAGAGCTTCATCCAGCAGTACTAACCGCATGTGCGATCTCCTTGAGCACTTAGTTGTGTCTCGATGTGTACCTTCCCTGGGTTAGCGCTGCCTTGCATGAACTCAGGACATGTTCCACTGTTTGTTTGCCAGGACACGGTGAACACGTGGGGTCATCTGATTTCCCCCATTTGACCAGGTTGGAACTCGAGGGCAGGAGGTCATATACAGATCTGAAGATAAAGCTGACTCTAAGAGGTGCCATGTGCCATATATCATTCCAGGTGAGACTTCTTTGCAGTGCGTTTTCCCACGTAGTCCTCTGTCTTTGTTGGTTTTGCTGGACTGCTTTCAGGATTCTCTTGGCGTCCTCTTATTTCTTCAGAGCATCTATTACCATGTCTCTGTTTGCTTTCCCGTTTGCCTTTGACCACCATTTCATTTCTGTTGATCCCAGCCCCTGTCTGGTGGTTTGTGTGTGGCCTGTTACTTCTCTGTTGATCCCAGCCCCTGTCTGGTGGTCTGTGTGTGGCCTGTTATTTCTCTGTTGATCCCAGCCCCTGTCTGGTGGGTATGTGTGTGGCCTGTTATTTCTCTGTTGATCCCAGCCCCTGTCTGGTGGTCTGTGTGTAGCCTGTTATTTCTCTGTTGATCCCAGCCCCCGTCTGGTGGGTATGTGTGTGGCCTGTTATTTCTCTGTTGATCCCAGCCCCCGTCTGGTGGGTCTGTGTGTGGCCTGTTATTTCTCTGTTGATCCCAGCCCCTGTCTGGTGGGTCTGTGTGTGGCCTGTTATTTCTCTGTTGATCCCAGCCCCTGTCTGGTGGGTCTGTGTGTGGCCTGTTATTTCTCTGTTGATCCCAGCCCCTGTCTGGTGGGTCTGTGTGTGGCCTGTTATTTCTCTGTTGATCCCAGCCCCTGTCTGGTGGGTCTGTGTGTGACCTGTTATTTCTCTGTTGATCCCAGCCCCTGTCTGGTGGGTCTGTGTGTGGCCTGTTATTTCTCTGTTGATCCCAGCCCCTGTCTGGTGGGTCTGTGTGTGACCTGTTATTTCTCTGTTGATCCCAGCCCCTGTCTGGTGGGTCTGTGTGTGGACCTGTTATTTCTCTGTTGATCCCAGCCCCTGTCTGGTGGGTCTGTGTGTGCCTGTTATTTCTCTGTTGATCCCAGCCCCTGTCTGGTGGGTCTGTGTGTGACCTGTTATTTCTCTGTTGATCCCAGCCCCTGTCTGGTGGGTCTGTGTGTGGCCTGTTATTTCTCTGTTGATCCCAGCCCCTGTCTGGTGGGTCTGTGTGTGACCTGTTATTTCTCTGTTGATCCCAGCCCCTGTCTGGTGGGTCTGTGTGTGTGACCTGTTATTTCTCTGTTGATCATAGCCCCTGTCTAGTGGGTCTGTGTGTGACCTGTTATTTCCTTGATCTTGAGGTTTTCCTTTGCCACGTCTACTGCCTCCCGAACTTGCAGTTTTCTGCAAGTCTTTAGCTTTGGCCAGACTAATCGCACAGCTTTGTCTACGGAGTCGTCAAGCATGGATTGTAACCTTGCTTTACCCAATGTGTTTTCGTCGAGGGTGGATTTTAGAGGAAGCTTTCGGCTTTGCTTGGCGGCAATAGAGTGCGAAGTCAGTGAGACCTGGTGGGACTCCTAACCATTTCCCAGCCGTTTGTTTTACTCAATCAAAACACAGAATGCAAACAGAGGCGCTAGATGGACTGTATACATTTAAGATGAAAACAAACAAATAAACAAAAGGTCAGCAGCTCTTTCAGCAATCATCTCTTCGAGTTTGGGTGTCTATCTGTAGGATGAAGAATACAATTGTTTGTAGATTCCGAAGAAATGACACAGAATTTTTGTTTTCTTTTGAAAAAAAAACAAACAAACAAACAAAAACGAATCTCAAACTCTATGTCTCTACCTGCTCTGCTGTCTTGCAGACTTTATTTTCGGTATCCTGTCTACGTCCATGCACATTGTTAAGTTCGTCGGGGTCGTTAGTATGGGCAAGATCATGGGAACTGTGGTAGGATGGACGTGATGGCGCTCTCTGGAAGATGTGTGTGTGTGTGTGTGTGTGGAGGGGGCGTGATAGAGGGAAAGGTGAAGGGGAAGGCGGTACTCACTCACGCTGGCTGCACGACATAGCAACTATTGTCGTTAGCAGAGGATAGACTAGAAAGGGGTTCTACACATGATGGGGTCAGAACAGGCAGCACTGAACACCATGGAAATGATGCAAATGTCTTTGAGGATACTTAGTAGAAACGATTCAGAAGAAAGGCAGCATCTCCTCTGGTGGCTTGCCTAGTGACGACAAAAATAGTGATTGCTCCCTTTGTGGCTGTGTACAGGGAAATGCGAGCCAGAATTAACGGCACAGACAGAAATGTTTATTTTGCCTGCTCAGAGGCCTTTCGCTCGCTGGATCGGACGAAAGGCCTCCGATCAGGCACAACGAACAGTTCTGTCTTCAAAATGGATTAAGATCGTCCCCATAAGCAGCTAGAGAAGGATTTTTATTTATTTACAATATAGCTCCCTGCCTTTTTGTTCTCATTTTCTTTATCCACCCCCTTCCATACACACACTTGCGCGCGCGCAACACACACACACACACACATATATATATATAGCTGAACAATTAAGTAGTGGGGTAAAGCAAGTGCAGATTCACATTTCTTCCATCATTATAGTAATTACTTGGCAAAGATTCGAAATTTAAAAAGAATGTTGAAGAAAATGGGGAAATATATGTTAAAAATATGAAAACCCTTCACTAGCTGCAAGAGAGAACCATCACAATCCCTCTTGAAGGCAGATTTATATGTATCACCTGATGCTAGACCCTTCGTCCGCTGGATCGGACTCATCAAGGAGACACGGCTGATTGAACCTGAGCTCTTTGGCGTCAAATAGAGACACACCACAGTCCGTAATTCTGTGGTGTTCTCACCACCAAGGGTTCAAAGAAGAATCCAACAGCACCCCCAAAGCAGCCAGTGAAAGGTAGTAGAATAAAACAAAACGAAAGTGTGGAGAGGAAAAAAGTTGCTGAAAAACTGAAAACATTATGTAAACAGTATAAAATGTAAGGAACAATCTTTGAGCCTATGCTTGAGGATCCATTTAAGGATGCAAGGGAGATCAAAAGATATCGAACAGTCTGAGTGATCAGCTCTGCTGTTCAATAACCCAATAATATATATATATATACAAAGAGAGAGAGAGAGAGAGAGAGAGAGAGAGAGAGAGAGAGAGATCCATGTGTGTGTGTGTGTGTGTGGTCTTTGGGACATTTCTGAAAGTGTTCTTATAACACTTCACTTCAGTGGAATACCAAAAAGAATTTTTTTTAAAAACAAAGAAGAAAGACTGAACTCTGGGGCTCGTTTGACCATTGGTCACTCTCATTTGGTCAAATACTGGGCTAACTTTATCACTGGACATCGACATTGCAGCTGAACCCGCTTAACTGTCAGCTATTAGTCTTGTCCTCTGAGTGACCCCATTCCAGCGTTAGGTTCAGTGGTCATCGCCACTGTATACAGGACTAAATAAGAACAGTCAGCATGTGGAGAGGGTGGGGGTGGGAGTGGGGATAGGTTGGGTTGACACTCAGACTGTGGGTAGGGAGAAGGGTGGAGGAAGGAATGAGGGTGTGGGGGTGGAGATGGAAATGGGCTGAGAAAATTCGCGTGCCATTAGTGTGTGTGTGTGTGTGTGTGTGTGTGTGTGTGTGTGTGTGTGTGTGTGTGTGTGGTGTGTGTGCGTGCGCGCGCGCGCGCGTGTGTGTGTGTGTGTGTGTCTGTGTGTGTGTGTATGTGTGTGTCTGTGTGTGTGTGTGTGCTTCCGCACGCGTAGGTGCATGTGTGAGCGCGCGTGTAAGCACGTGAATGTGTGTATTAATTGTGTGTGTGTGTGTGTGTGTGTGTGTGTGTGTGTGTGTGTGTGTGTGTGTGTGTGTGTGTGTGTGTGTGTTCCACAAGTTACTAACTACTACTACTACTTTCTACTAATACTATCTCTCTCTCTCTCTCTCTCTCTCTCTCTCTCTCTCTCTCTCTCTCTCTCTCTCTCTCTCTC
>CM065722.1:70359362-70361862 GCA_033310375.1 Conus canariensis | reverse complement strand
CTGCACACACACACACACACACACACACACACACACACACACACACACACACACACACACACACACGCACGCACGCACGCACGCACGCACGCACGCAAGCGCACACACATGCATGCACGCACACACCTGCATGCACACATACACGCACGCATGCACATAGGCACAAGCATGCACACATGCACGAATGAACACACACACATACACGTACACACACACACACACACACACACACCACACACACACACACACACACACACACAGAGAGAGAGTGAGAGAGAGAGAGAGAGAGAGAGGGGGGGGGGCACGCTCTAACGCTCACAAACACAAATAGGTATTGTGCGTTTACAGAAAGGGCCGGTAAAGAAAACGACCGCACAGCGGTTTCCGAGGTTCGTGTTTTGTTATCGACCTTGCAGAAGGCTGTTCGATTGTATCAAATGACAGACTGGACTATACAGGCGACTGACTTTGATGTTTAATCGATTGGCTTTGTGGTCGATCAGCTGTCAGAGTGAGTGAGTGGGTGTGTAAATGAACATTTGGTTTAGTGTCAGTTATACATTACTGTGATAAAGATTGACGACCAAACTGAACTGACTGAGTGAATACGTCACAGTAGATGAGTCATTTTGAAGATGAACGACCAATAAACTAAACTGAATGAGTGAGTGAGTGAATGGATGGGTGAGTGAAAGTGTGAAACTGAACGAGTGAGTGAGCGAATAATGCGTGGAAGTGTGGGTGAGTTAGAAAAGTCAGTGTCAGTACAATATCAGCAAACCAGTATGGCAATAAAATGACTTCTACACTGAACAGTGAGGAATTGAGTGAGTGACTGGACGACTGAGTGAGGAAGCGAGTGACTGAAGAAGGGAGGGATGGAGAGAGTGAAGGCGTGAAAGGGTGAGCGAATAACTAAGGGAACGGATGAGAATGATGATGGATTGTGACTGAAAGAATGGACCTGTAAGTTACAGAGGCAGCTGATGACTACGTGGAAGGATGAATGGATCCAACGAACCCAGGCTGAGTAGCTTTCAACCTCCTCATCAGGTACTAGGTCTAGGTCTAGGTCAAAAGAACATTCCTCACAAGGTTGGATACATGGAATCCATTAATAGCACGCACTTAACAGACCTACCACACACACACACACACACACACACACACACACACACACACACACACACACACACACACACGCACGCACACACGCACACACGCACACACGCACGCACGCACGCACGCACGCACACACACGGTCAGAATTCAAAAGGGATAGATTTCCTACGTTCACGGCTCCTTTTCTTATTCTCCACCTCCAGTGAAGAGTGAAGGATAAATATCGTCCATTCATTCGGCACTTCCTTGACATAGGCTGAAATCGCTGCGTTCAAACGTCTTTCCGCCCGCCAACATGTTGTCACTATGCCTGACGATCCTGAATGGGAACACATTGTCATGCAGTTGATTTTGCTTTTCTTTTCTTTTCTGTTTTTGTACTCCCAGTTCTTATAAGAACAGGGAATACTTCACAATGGGAACGAAGAAATGCTCTGTGTGTGTGTGTGTGTGTGTGTGTGTGTGTGTGTGTGTGTGTGTGTGTGTGTGTGTGTGTGTGTGTGTGTGTCTGTCTGTCTGCGTGTCTGTCCGTGGTCAAAATGTGTTCCTCTCGTTCCAGACAAAACTGCTGGACCGATCTTTCTGAAAATTTATAGATATGTTCATTATGGGTCACGGATGATGCCCGATGTTTTATTTTACCAGAATAGCCGTTACTAACGGCTATAAATGATAATTTTGTTTTGTACAATTTAAGCAATAACGGTTTATAAACTTAGGTGTAACCAGAGTTTCTATGCTCCTCGGTAGTACAGTAATTAGTATCCCCGCCTGTCACGCGGGAAACCGGGGTTCATTTCCCCGCTAGGGAGCGCAGCATTTTTTTTTCTTTTGTTACAAACAAAATTTCTACCACCAAAAAGAGAGAAAGTGCTATAGTGACTGGGTTATAGATACTTTTTTTCTTTTTTGTGCTACTGTACTGGCAGTACGTTTATATGCTTTGCATCTTGTGTACTTCTTTCTCATGGAAAGGCATGGCAAGCACTATAGTTCAAGCTGTGACAGACGCTATAACAGCAGAAACTGACGGGCGAGAGCTGATAAGACGAGGGACACAAAAGGAATTGTAACCCTTGGAATTGTTTTATTTGTTTCGCTCGTTGTTTTGTTGGTCAGTTGGTTGGTGCCATGGCTCGTTGACTGGTTGCCTGGTTAGTTGATTGGTGGGTTGGTGGGTTGTTTGGATAAGTGTTTGTTTGCCTGGTTGGTGAGAGCTAGATTGGTTGCTTGGTTAGCTAGTTGGTTGGGTTGACTGGTCGGCTGGTGGGCTCGAGGGTAAGTTTGTTGGCTTGTTAATAGGTTGACTGGTTGGTGAACGGTTTGTCTGCTTGGTTTAAACAAGTTTTATTCAAACATGGTTTACATTTGCAGCGAA
>CM065722.1:70329362-70336862 GCA_033310375.1 Conus canariensis | reverse complement strand
ACTTCTTCTTCTTGTATTTCCAATGGATGATGGAAACATTGGAAGAGAGAGAGAGAGAGAGAGAGAGAGAGAGAGAGAGAGAGAGAGAGAGAGAGAGAAGAGAGAGAGAGAAACGCTTGACGCTTTGATGATTTATTGCCTTCAGCTACAGGGGCCATTAAGGCAAGGGGGGTACACATACGACTGGACACATTGCATCATTAAAAGTATAAGGAAAATACTCATTGTATCATTAAAGTATAAGGAAAACAGGTAATGATTTTTATATAATCATTTAAGTATAAGGAAAGTAAGTAATGATTGAATTAACAAAACTATCAGGACGTAACGGGTATAAGTATCGCTCACATTGTTAGGATGGCACAGATATGTATAACATAACTCACAAGTGAACGATCAAATCCGATTAGAAGACTTCTGTATAAAACATCCTTTCCTACGCTGTCGTTGCTGCCCCTTTAGTTCCAAAACACAGTTCCCGTTCCCTTCTCTCACCTTGCACGAATAAACATAAACAGTAAACACAAGCTCACATTCTTCCATTCATCCTCTCTCCCGACCTCACCCTCTAATCCGACTGAGCCCCTACCGCCAGACCGCCCTCCCCCTAGAGAGAGAGAGAGGGAGGGAGTGAGAGAGAGAGAGAGAGAGAGAGAGAGAGAGAGAGAGAGAGAGAAGACAGCCAGACAGCCAGACGGACAAACAGACAGACAGACAAACAGACAGACAGAAAAACAGACAGTCAGACATATACATAGATAGACAGATGGAAGGATGAGGGAGGGAGGGAGGGGGGGGGGGGATGATGCAGGGAAAAGTGGAGATCACGAGCAGTGAATGCGTTCCACCCCCGCACACCCACCCCACCCACACCTCCACACCCCTTTCCCATCCAAACTTCACTAAATAATACGAATGGAAATTTTAAGAGAGAGAGAGAGAGAGAGAGAAGAGAGGAGAGAGAGAGACAGAGACAGAGACAGACAGAGAGACGAGAAGAGACATAGACAGAGAGAGAGAGAGAGAGAGAGAGAGAGACAGACAGACAGACAGACAGACAGACAGATAGACAGATAGACAGTCAGTCAGACAGACAGACAGACAGACAGACAGACAGACAGACAGACAGACAGACAGACAGACAGACAGACAGAACTCAGTGTGAACAATGCTTTTCCCGTTGTAGGGATATATACACAAAAATCAATCAGGCTGTAAGTAATTCAAGTCACCGGATGAAACAAAGCACATTCCAGACATTGCGTACTCCAATCCCTCTTACGCAACGTTTTCGACGTGTCTCCTGCGAGTCTTTTCAGAGCCTAGACGTTGTGGTCCTGTGCAGTTTCAACAGACCCATCCCAATGTCGGGCTGATTATCCACACGAAACTAAAAGATTATTAGGGCAGTGCCAACCTTTAAACCGGAACGGAGTAAGTTTCTGATTAATCAGCAGTCCATTGAAGTCAAAGGCGAAAGGAAAATCAACAACTCTCACCTCACTCCTTCCCTTCCATGTCCACGTTTTCTGTTCCACATTTAACGCTCTAGTGCTAGCTTTTAAACTGGCTATTAAGACACATACATGATCCTAGATTGTTCACCTTCCCTTGTTTGTCATCTCCATACCCTCCAGTCCGCCAGGCCTCCGATCCAACCATACTCACACTGCTACACATTCCTCATCTGACCTCCCCCCTCAACAAAGAAGAAGAAGAAGAAGAAGAAGAAGAAGAAGAAGAAGAAGAAGAAGAAGAAGAAGAAGAAGAAAAAGAAGAAGAAGAAGAAGATGAAGAAGAAGAAGAAGAAGAAAGAAGAAGAAGAAGAAGAAGAAGAAGAGTATAGTCAAGAAAAAAAGTAAAGAAAAAAAAAAGTTACCACCAGTTGATACAAACTGTCGCCAAAGACGTGAAGGGGTAGGGTGGGGGTGGGGGTGGGGAGGGAGTGATCGGGGGATGGATGGGCGTGAGGGAGCGGGAGTGTGACGTAGGCAAGCGTACGTGTCAACCGAGTCCACAACTTCTACCTATTCACAAATCCCCTGGCGGTTTTGTCAGCCACGGACAGACATATCACAATAACAGCCTGTCATGCGCAAACTCCCGAGAGCCAGCCGTAACATCCGGGTTAATTGGATTCCAGGATGGCGTCTTAACTTTCAAGCAATCTCCCGCTTTCATTGTTACTTTCTACCATCGTTAAACAGCTGACGATTAACAGCGGCTGTCTGACAGCAATTGTGCTGTCGTCTGTTTCTCGTGGGTTTTTTTTTTTTTTCCTGTGAATTCCGTGGGGAGTTTGTTGGAAGTGTCGAGTGTCAGCACGTTGTTGTAGATTGAAGTCTGATTCGTTGAATGGAGTTGTGGACCATTTTCAACTAGATGATAGTTCCACCTATCAGGCCATACTACTTTACCTCTGTCTTTGTCTGTCTCTCGATTTGTACCTGTTTGCCTGTCTGCCTGCTTGACTGTTTGCAAATCTGTCTGTCTGTCTGTCTGCCTGTTTATTTGTCTGTGGTCTGTCTGTGGGTCTGTCTGTCTCTCTCTCTCACCCTCTCTCTCTCTCTCTCCCCCCCTCTCTCTCTCTCCCTCTCTCTCTCTCTCTCCCTGTCTGTCTGTATCTCTCTAAATGTCATTTAAAGCACTTCTCTCTCTCTCTCTCTCTCTCTCTCTCTCTCTCTCTCTCTCTCCTCTCTCTCTCTCTCTCTCTCTCTCTCTTCTCGCTCCCCCCCCTCTCTCTCTCTCTCAATGTCCCGCTCCTCTTGATCTGATCACATATCACCAATTCTGTCATCCTTACACTGGCTCCCAGTTCAGTCTCGCATTGATTTTAAAGTTCTCCTCCTGGTTTTCAAATCACTGAATAATCTGACTCCCTCCTACCTCTCTGACCTCCTCCATCTCTATGTTCCGTCTCGCAACTTACGCTCATCCACCGATTCTCGTCTGCTTCGGCTTCCCTCCGCTCGCCTGAAAACTGTAGGCCAACGATCTTTCTCTTACTAGGCACCTGCTCTGTGGAATAGTCTCCCTTCTTCTCTGCGTAACACGGACTCTTTACAGATTTTTAAAACCTCCCTAAAGACACATCTTTTCCCTCGGACTGATTAACGATATCCACTTATAACTGTGCGCGTGTTTGCTGGTGTTGAACTCGCTCGTGTGTCTGTCTGCGTGTGTGACTTTTTCGGCGGTGTGTGTGTGTGTGTGTGTGTGTGTGTGTGTGTGTGTGTGTGTGTGTGTGTGTGTGTGTGTGCGGCGCGCGCGCGCGCGCGCGCGTGTGTGTGTGTGTGTGTGTGTGTGTTGAATTAGAATTCTAATTTTATCATGTTTTTTTCTGTAATATGCGCTTTGGGCTCTTGCGAGGTAAAGCGCTCTATGAATATCCTTTCACATTACATTTAAAACACTTCTCCCTCCCTACCTCTCTCTCTCTCTCTCTCTCTCTCTCTCTCTCTCTCTCTCTCTGTCCAAAAATATCATTTAAAGCACTTCTCTCTCTCTCTCTCTCTCTCTCTCTCTCTCTCTCTCTCTCTCTCTCTCAGTCTCCAAAAATGTCATTTAAAGCACCTTTCAAATATCTCTCAGTCCTCATTTATTACATAGCTGTATAAATTATGTCGTTCGTACGTCAACAACAGAAGTCTTCACAGCTCGTCGTGTAACTGTCCACAAAGAAAACAACACGACGACAGAATCCGTTACGGCCCAGCACCCTCTGTGCTACCTGGACAACACGGTAATCGATCTCATCGATCTGTGAATGTCCTCGCCCTGAGTCTGGCGTTATTGTTAATCCACCTCCTCCCGAGTTGTTTGATTGATCTATCAGGCCATACTACTTTCCTCTGTCTATGTCGATCTGTCTATCTGTATCTGTCTGCATGTCTGCCTGCTTGACTGTAAATCTGTCTGTCTGTGTGTCTGTATGTGGGTCTGTCTGTCTGCCGGTCGGTCGGTCTCTGTCTGTCTGTCTGTCTGTCTGTCTGTCTGTCTGTCTGTCTGTCTCTCTGTCTGTCTCTCTCTCTCTCTCTCTCTCTCTCTCTCTCTCTCTCTCTCTCTCTCTCTCCATAAATGTAATTCAAAGCACCTCCTCTTCCTCCTCTCTCTCTCTCTCTCTCTCTCTCTCTCTCTCTCTCTCTCTCTCTCTCATTCTGCATAAATGTCATTTAAGCATCTCTCTTTCTCTCTCATACACACTCTCCCTCTCCCTCTCTCAAAAGAAACAGGGGAAAAAACGGAACGAAAAGAAAAATAGCAGTCCTCATTCATCACATGCCTGTATACATTTTGCTGTTTCACACATCAACAACAGAGTTCCTCACAGCTCGTCATGTAGCTGTGTGCAAAGAAAACAACACGATGACAGAATCCCTCACGGCCCATCACCCTCTGTGCTACCTGGACAACACGGTGATCGATCTCATCGATCTGTGAATGTCCTCACCCTGAGTCTAGCATGCCCCCTCCCGAGTTGTTTGATTGACCTATCAGGCCATACTACTTTGCCTCTGTCTTCGTCGATCTGTTCATCTGTATCTGTCTGCCTGCTTGACTGTAAATCTGTCTGACTGTCTGTCTGTGTCTGTCTGTGTGGTCTGTCTGTGGTCTGTATGTAGGTCCTCTCTCTCTCTCTCTCTCTCTCTCTCTCTCTCTCTCTCTCTCTCTCCATAAATGTCATTCAAGCACCCTCCTCTCTCTCTCTCTCTCTCTCTCACACACACACACACCACACACACACACACACACTCTCTCTCTCTCTCTCTCTCCTCTTCTCATTCTGCATACATGTCATTTAAAGCATCTATCTCTCTCCCTCTCTCAAAAAAGGAAAGAAAGAAAACAAAAAGGAAACAAATAAAAATAGCTGTCCTCATTCATAACATAGCTGTATACATTATGCTGTTTCCACGTCAACAACAGAGTTCTTCACAGTTCGCCATGTAGCTGTCTACAAAGAAAACAACACAATGACAGAATCCCGCACGGCCCATCACCCTCTGTGCTACCTGGAGATCGATGTCATCGATCTGTGAATGTCCTCGCTCTGAGTCTGGCATTATCATTAATCCACGCCCTCCCGAGTTGTTTGATTGATGAGGCGTGGGGCGACTTTCTCTCTCTCTCTCTCTCTCTCTCTCTCTCTCTCTCTCTCTCTCTCTCTCACACACACACACACACACACACACACACACCACACACGCACGCACGCACGCGCGTGCGCGCGCGCCGCGCGACAACACCCACAGATAGAGAGAGAAGTGGGGGGTGGGGGGGCACTTAAGTATGTTACAACAAAAGTTAGATTAGGAATACGCGAATAAGCTACACGGTATCTTACATTACATACTGAATTCGTAATAATTGTGATTTGCTTTGTCCTTCTTGAAAAATCACAAGAATCACGAATTGCCTTTCGTCCTTTACTGACTAATCTTTAATAAATGTTAGCGAACCGCCATGTTAGCAAACTAACATTTATTTAAGATTTGTTTAGATTTCCGCCTGCAGTCGTCTCACTTTGCAACTAGATCTTTACTGACTGGCTCTCACGATCATTGCAGAAAAGCTTCCTCAGACAGCTTACTCTTTCTTTAAACTGAGATTACGCTGTTCATCTTCTGCTGTTGAAGCTGTCCAAATCGTTTCATTGTTTTTGTACAAAGCATCTAAATATAGAGATATTTTCACTTCCTGAGATTATCTGCAATGATTCACATTGCGTTCTGTAATGTAATGTAATGTAAATAATCATTGTGTTTACATCATCCACATCCCTTCTTTAGGGGACGTGGTCTGTCATAGGATTACTTCTCTCTCTAAGTCACAGCACATTTGAAACATTGCACAACATTAGGAAATCATAATATCGCTGGCAAACTTCTTTGCGGGGAAAAAAAAAACTAACAAAAGACATGTCACATAACGTTCACTTTTAAGCGTTTAACTCATTTTACCTTGAAGATTTTTAACTGCCTTTCCGCTGTGCTAGCGTTCACCCACAATCGCCGGTTTTCTTGTAGACACACGAGCATAAAAAAGCTGTACATATGAAAAAAAAACAAGTTCGTAGCATGAGTGGTTCCATAAGAACCAAGATAAAGAATACCTGTACCATTACCCTTTGATGTTAGAAGGCTGGTACGTTTAAGGAGCGGCATTTGATTGATTGATTGCAGCAATCATGGAGTATCTGTCTTAAATACTTTTTAAAATGTTTGAGAAATGTACTGTAAGGACCGTTTCATTGTGATAATTGAACATGACGGTCCATTTTATCACAATAACTATATGAATTACACACACACACAATATATATATTTGTACGTGTGCATGCATATATATATATAGAGAGAGAAGAGACAGATATACTATGCTGAACAATCAGGTAGGGGGGAAAATACAAGTGCAGGTTAACAATTCTTCCACCAATATAATGATGACTTGGCAAAGATTATAAATCTAATGTAAAAAAAAAGGGGGTCGAAGATAAAGAAAATAGTATTCAAAATATAAAAATCCTACACTAGCTGCATGAGGTAACCATCGCAACCCCTCACGAAAGCAGATCTATTTGTATTTCGTCTACTTGATCGGACTCATCAGGGAGACACGGCTGATTGTGTCTCTGCTCTTGGCGTCAAATAGAGACACACCACAGTCCGTAATTCTGTGGTTTCTCACTACCAAGGGTTCAAAACAGAATCCAACAGCACCCCCAAAGCAGCCAGCGAAAGGTAGTAAACAAAACAAAACGAAAGTGTGGAGAGGAAAAAAGTTGCTGAAAAACTGAAAATATTATGCAAACAGTATAAAATGCAGAGGACAATCTTTGAGCCTATGCTTGAGGATCCAATTAAGGATGCAAGGGAGATCAAAAGATATGGACCAGTCTGAATGTGTGTGTGTGTGTGTGAGTTGTGTGTGTGTGTGTGTGTGTTGTGTGTGTGTGTGTGTGTGTGTGTGTGTGTGTGCGCACGCGCGCGCGTGCGCTCGCGTGCGTGCGTGCGAGCGAAGCGAACAAGCGAACATGCCTGTGTATGTGAGCGCGTACGCGCGCCACGCGCGTGTGCAAGATGATTTGAGCAGGACAATGTTACCAAACAGTAAACTAGTTCCAAGCGAAGTCATTCTTTCATCAATCATGTCTATACTGTTCGTGCTTCTGTTCACAGTAGATGTGTTTCATTTATGGTTTGTGATTTATTCAAGGAGTCAAAAAAGAAGAAGAAAAAGTAACCTTCGATTCCATCCACAGAAAGCTTTCAATGGCAACAGGACTAAAACATAATGCCAGATGAGAACGGTTTCGACGTATTTCGTGCTTATATACAGTGTCTTTCTTTGTTTTTCGTCAGTTATTATGTACGTTTATGACATTTGTCTTCGTTTGCCTGTGAGGAAAAAACAATATGTCGAGCGTCACAAAATCACACACTCTTCCTACGGCCCCCTCTCCTTTCTTCCCACTTCCATCCCCTTTCCATCTTCCCCTGT
>CM065722.1:70316862-70319362 GCA_033310375.1 Conus canariensis | reverse complement strand
ACGCAGCTATCTAAAAGCGCATTGCCAATAAGACAACAACAGACCCTTTCATTATTCATAACCTTGCTATCAAAATGAGGGGGTCTAGAATCATCAAGATAATTATTTGGCATTCGTGACACAGCTTTTGAACGACGTAGTATATTCCCTAGTATATTCCCTACAACATGGTCATTCTTGATATGGCAGTCTAAACTATGACAATTACACATACCAAGAATGCCGTTCTTTATTTATTACAAGAATATCGAAGAACAATAAGGACAACAAACCAACAAGAAATGAATTTGAACGATGTATCCCCAAACCCTTCAAAACAACTATCCGTCATGTAGCAGTTTAAATAATGCAGCAACATACAAGCACCAACATGGCCATTCGTTATTTGTCGTAAGACTGTCATAACCATATAGCCAACAAGAGATTCCTTCAATGGCGTCCCTTAGCTGCTGTCAAGACACAAGACAATAACAGAATCAGTCACGGCTCATCACCCTTGGTACCACCTGGACAACACAGTGATCGATGTCATCGATCTGCGAATGCCCTTGTCCTGAGTCTGGCATTACTCTTAATCCACCCCCTTCTGGGTTGATTAATGAGATGTGCAGCGACACCCCCCCCCCTCTCTCTCTCTCTCTCTCTCTCTCTCTCTCCCTCCCTCTTAATGGTACAGAGAGAGAGAGAGACAGAGAGAGAGAGAGAGAGAGAGAGAGAGAGAGAGAGAATCATGGGTAGAATGTCTTGGCTTTTGTGCAGCAAGGCGCTTTATGTCAGAAGAGGGGTTCGAAGATAGGAAAACGTTACATAAAGGTCCCCACACCCGAGAGAACAAGTCGGACAAGATATCGCAGTACTCAGAAAAAAAAATCTACATAACTGTTGCAATCAAACAGTTTACAACTGATGAGAGAGAGAGAGAGAGAGAGAGAGAGAGAGAGAGAGAGAGAGAGAGAGAGAGAGAGAGAGACTCACCGCAGTCACTCACTCTAATAAATGGAATGTTAACAAAACCAAGAGAGAGAAGAATTCGGATTTCACTCCCCAGAGCATTATTTCCCCTTAACATGAAGGGGCCCATTGATTGTAAGCAACGCAACCAACTGCGAAGAAACAACGAGGGAGGAAAACCGTTCACATGTGCTGGGATTAAAAGGAAAGCTCTGCTTGATTTTCACGAAAACTCTACCGAGATTGTGCTAGTCGGGAATCTTCTTGACGTGCAAATGATTATGGCACTAATGGTCCGGCAGACTGAGTTCAGGTGCCTGGGAAAAACTGCACAGAAAAAGTCCATATCGTTTCAAAATATGAGCTCACCTACTGCTTAAACCTTATTTTCTATGTAAAAAAAAAATGTAAATCAGTCAGAAGTATGGCAAACCACTCTCTCCTCCACCATATGTTTGGTGATCTCTCATGCAAGGACCGTTTGGTTGTTTGTTTGTTTTTTGTTTTTGTTTTAGAAAAACGCACTGTCCCAGCCAGCAAATATTATTCAAACCACAAAACATAGTCTTTCACCCTCCTCCTCAATGGAAGGGGTAGGATACCCGGCTGAACCCCTGCTATCACAAGTGGAACACTAGGCCCGTAACAGTCCCTGAGGTTCCTCCCACGCTCTGGGGAAAGCCGATCATGGTCATAAAAATGGCATCCGTCTGTTTCGAGAGACAATGGTGTTGCGCCGTGAACATGGACAACCAGGAGGACAGGAATGTCATCTTCGAGGGAATCCTCTACTGAGTGCGCCTGGCGTTTCATTCCAATAAGCATGGGGCGTTTCTGAGTTTCCATGCTCCTCGGTTGCTCTGCTATAAAGCGCAAGATCTTAGTCCCTAGTCAGGATCATGTTGAATGCATCATTGTGACCCCCTCCAAACACACACACACACACACACACACACACACACACACACACACACACACACACACACACACATCTCACACAAAAGGCTTAAGACTATCAAACCGACATGTTCAATAAGATAATTGCAGACTTGTTCGTCATCTCTTACATAGTTTCACCAAAAAAAAACCGCAATGTATAAAACAGTTACAGTCACACTCATTCTTCTGCAGAGAGTGCGTTTTCTTTTAATATGGTCAAAAAGGCCACATCTTAGTCATATGTTGCACAGGCTATCTTAACTGTGTCGCCTGTCAAATACATAAAACTAAAAATTCACTGCATAGCAAATAAACTGACTGGTCTATTCTTTACTCATTATAAACCTGCCTAAAAATCGGCCACACACACACACACACACACACACACACACACCGCGCGCGCGCGCGCGCGCGCGCACGCACGCACACGCACGCACGCACGCATGCACGCACGCGCGCGCGCGCACAAACACATACACACACACACACACACACACACACACACACACACACACACACACTCTCTCACACACACACACATGCACCAACTCATGCATGCACGAACGCGAACGCGCGCGCGCGCACACTCACACACACACACACACACACA
>CM065722.1:70281862-70306862 GCA_033310375.1 Conus canariensis | reverse complement strand
TATTGCTACTCTACAACTCACAGACATGTGGAGAGCATCTCACAAAAGCGAAAAAGACTTTACATGGTCTCGAGTAAACCCTTTTGTCGCCCGGCGCTTAGACTACTGCTTTCTATCCGATGGGATGCTTCAGTTCAGTGTTTCGTGTGAACACACCAGTTTTCCTCATTCGGATCATAAAGCGATAATATTAGAACTTAGCAGCAATGATTTTATTCGTGGGCCTAGCTATTGGAAATTTAATAATAGCTACTTAAAGGACCCAGTATTTGTGCAGAAAATGAATGACTTATTAGACAGGGAACTTAAAAGAATTTCAGATAACGCGTCATATATGTATACATGGGAATTATGTAAATTAAAATTAGAGATTTTTGTAGTGAATATGGTAAAATACTAGCCAATAAAAGAAAAAATCTTGAAAAGAAATTAGAATTTGATATTTTGGAAGCTGAAAAACGAATGATTCATAATCTGACTAGTAAAGATAACCAAGAACAATATCTGATATTAAAACAAAAGTTAGAGTTACTACAAGCACAAAAAGCAAAAGGTGCACAGGTAAGGTCACGAATTAAGTGGATTGAAGAGGGTGAACGCAACACTAAATATTTCTGCAATTTAGAAAAAGCAAGGGGAAAGAAGAAAATCATCACAAGGTTGTGTAAAGATACGGGGGAAGTAATTACAGATCAACAACAGATTCTAGAAGAACAGGTAACATTCTATAAAAACTTGTATACTCGGCCTGTAGAAGTAAACAATGTTCGTGAATCAGTTGATGCGTTCTTAGAAAATGAAAACATTCCTCGTTTAGAAGAAAATGATGTTGCTAGTTGTGAAGGCATGGTCACTACTGAGGAAACAACAAACGCTTTAAAAAAAGATGAAAAATGGATCAGCGCCAGGGAGCGATGGAATAACTATTGAGTTTTTCAAATTTTTTTGGAATAAAATAAAAGTAGTCTTAACAAACTCGTTTGTAGAATCCTTTGGTAAAGGAGAATTAGCATATACTCAAAAACAAGGCATAATAACATTGCTACATAAAGGGAAAGAACTTGAACGAGACAAATTAACTAATTGGAGACCAATAACTCTGACAAACACTGATTATAAGATTCTGGCCAAAGTATTGGCAGAAAGACTTGGAAAAGTTATCCACAAATTAATTAATAACGATCAAGTAGGCTATATCAAAGGCAGAAACATTGCAACAATTATCCGATCAATAGATGATGCAATCAATTATCTTAACCAAACAAATAAAACGGGTTACTTGCTGGCAGTTGATTTTTCAAAAGCCTTTGACTCGGTGTCCAAAGACTTTCTGTTGCATGCCTTTGAAGTTTTTGGCTTCGGAACTGAATTTAGAAAATGGGTTGCCATACTGACAAAGGACATCGTCAGTTCAATAAATCATGGAGGATGGCTATCTGAACCTTTCAAACTTTCTTGTGGAATTAGACAAGGATGTCCCTTTTCTCCGCTAGCCTTTGTTCTGGCAGTGGAATTGTTAGCAATTAAAGTCAGAAGTAGCTCCATATCTGGCATTGACGTTCCAACCACTGTTCCAGATAATAATATTCCCTTAAAAATCAAACAAATGGCGGATGATACAACCCTATTTCTCAGAGATAAAGGAGACATGGATAAATCTTTAGAAATCTTTAGAACATTTCAAAGTTTCTCTGGTTTAAAATTAAACATACAGAAAACGAAAGCCTTACCTTGGGAAGGCAAATAAGAGAACCAGAGCTTCCTTTCAACACAGTAGAGAAAATAAAGATATTAGGCATTTATTTCCAACGTGACAGGATGGCTAGGAACATTGAAGATAATTGGAGTAATAGGATGTTTCAAATGAATAAACTGATCAGAGAATGGAATAAACGGGATATTAGTATTCAAGGTAAGATTGTTGTAATAAAAACATTTTTACTTAGTCAGTTCCTTTATGTTATGCAATCCATAGGACTTCCGGATTGTGTGCTAAATAAAATCAACTCAACTCTTTACAAATTCCTATGGAAGAAAAGATTTAACAATAGAAAAGCATTCGAAAAAGTTAAAAGGAAAACAATGGAAGCAAGTTTGGAGGAAGGAGGACTTAATATGATTAATATGAGTAATTTTCAAAACTGCTTGTACTTACAGTGGGCGGGGAAACTCTTTAAAGCCACCGAACAAGAAAACTGGTCATTAATACCCAGATGGCATTTACAACACCTTGCAAAGAATGATGCTTTTTGTATAAATTGCAGAGCCAAAGACTTGAAGGATTGTAGTTTAATCAGTAATGAATTCTGGAAAGAAGTAGTAGCAGTCTATCTAAACCACAAAATATTGATAAGACTTGATGATATCGACAAAAGTAATTTCCACAGTCAATACCTTTTCCACAATAATCTAATTAGGTATAAAAATCAGGTATTATATTTCAAAAACTGGGCAAATAATGGCTTTGTGCAAATTAAGGATATAACTCATGAAATAGAAAATAGAGTACTGACTTTAGAAGAAATACAGGAAATGGTTGGGCAGAACAGAGCCCTTGCATTGTTTCAGTACAATGCTTTGATTAACTCCATACCTGTGCAATGGATCCAGTGGATCCAGTCAGGAGAAAGAGGATCTGGGACGCTCTCATGTTTTGCCAGTCTGTTAAATACAAAACCTAAAGAAATAAGGAAACTAATTATACCACATAACGAAAGTCAAACACCTACTGCGAGTGCCTTCTGGAAAAGAAAATTCGGAATTGACTTAGACAAATCCACATGGTGTCGAGCTACAGACGTTACAAAAGAGGTAAGACTTAGAGTACTCCACTGGAAAATATTACACAATATATATCCTACTAATATCATGCTTAGTAAAATGAAAGTAAAAGAATCAAACAAATGCTCTTACTGTCCCGACACAACTGATTTTATTGAACACTTCTTCTGCGAGTGTTCAATCGTTTATAACTTTTGGAGATTTATTGAGCAAAAAATTTATTTAGAAACTAATGCACATATTAAACTATCCAACACAGATATATTATTTGGTATTGATAAATCCATTGCTTCGAAGGTAAATTATAAGTGTATCAATTTCATCATATTACTAAGTAAAATGTGTATCAGTATTTGCAAAAAGACGAACTCGGGTATCCCTCTGCAGCTCATTTTTGAGAAAGAATATAATGTCTGAAGGGGTTTAAAAGGAAAACTTCCCCAAGTAAGCGGGAGAGTGTAAATATCAAAAGAACTGTGAGTTGTCTATGTACACACTTTTTTTTTTTTTTTTGTGAAGGAGGGGAGAGAGAGGGGAGGTGGAAAGTTGTATTATCCGTGCGTTAGGTGTTAGAGGGAGAGAGGTGGTGGGGGAGGGGGTGCGGTGAGAGATGGGGGGGGAGGGGGGGAGAGACCGGAAAGCTGTGTGGGTGTATGGATGTGTGTGTGTAGGGGGGGGGGGGGAGGGAGAGATCGTGTGACTGTTGTCTCGCTTCTTGGCTTTCCTCATGTCTTCCTTGTAGACCTTTTCTTTTCGCTATAAGGTGGGCTTCATCGGGGGAACAGCTAATTGGTGAGACGACATGTAACAAACCTCTAAATTCATTCAAAAAACGCCGTCTTTGTCCGTATGTTTGTCGATCTGCCTTAAGGCCTGTCTGACTTTTTACCTGTCTGTATTTCTCTCTCTCTTTCTCTCTCTCTCTCTCTCTCTCTCCTCTCTCTCTCTCTCTCTCTCTCCTCTCTCTCTCTTTCCCCCATCTCCTCCGTGTCTCTCGCCTTAAGTGTGTATGTGTGTGTGTGTGTGTGTGGGGGGGGGGGGGGGGTGTATGGAGTGGGCTTTTTTTTTTTTTTTTTTTTTTGGGGGGGGGGAAGAGATGGGTGAGTGAGTGAGGATGGGCAGGGGTGGATGGGTGTATGGGTGAGAGGGTGGGCGGTGGTGGTGTTGACGGTAGTGTGAGGTGAGGAGCGCTCACGTACATGGGTAGAGGGATGGAAAAGGAGACGGGCAATTGGGACAAGGATATCCTTTCAGGAGTGTACATACGGAAGTGATAGTTTACACATAAAATAATTATACTTTGGTACCGTGCCTTAATATGTAACTATCATTGTTGACATATTTGAGAGAGGAGGGAAGGGAGGGATGGGGGGGGGGGATGAGAGTGTGTGTGTATAACACAAAATGAAAAATTGAAAATAATTAAGTGTTTTTTTTTTTTTTCATCTATGTTGATTTATTTGTACAAGCAACACATTATCAGAGTGAATGTGCCAGCACACCACACATCAGAACATCAACAAACCCAGACACTTTGTATCAAATGCCAAAACACTAATATCAGCAAAAATATGTCCATTTATGAGAGAACATACAGACTATGCATGGTGTGAAAGAGACTGGTTGGAGAAAAAAAAAACAAACAAAAAAAAAGAATAATCGATCATTGTATAACAAGTTAAACAATAAAGGCTACAAACTATGACACAATCATTCATCCCATAGCTATGTAATCCAGGGTACATGCAACAAGATGATTGTTCATCATACAGCTACTGAAACAATAAATGCTAGGAGCAACATCAAGTTCTCTCTCTCTCTCTCTCTCTCTCTCTCTCTCTCTCTCTCTCTCTCTCTCATTTAGCTTTTTCATGTCTTCTATTTTTCTGTCCCGTCTATCTGTGTATGTCTCTGTCGATGTCTCCTTTAACTCACGGCTACCTGAACCACAAAGCCTTGCTATCTGAAGGTTGAAGACTATAGGACGCAATACAGTTATACGTCATACATTTGCTTGAAAATGAAGCCTGAAAGAAAGTTAACGATGAAACCTTTCTATTCTTAATCATTTCTCCTCGACGTGTTTAAAGAAACAAAAACAGAACGAGTCCCATCTGATCATTTTCCATTCCGGCTAGACATCATGGTGATCGATGCCATTGATCTGTGAATGGCCTCAACGTATGTGTCACGTGATAAATTGCACACACACACACACACACACCACACACACACACACACACACACACACACACACACACACACACACACACGATCGCTGGTGATTAAGATCAGAGACAATATTACATGTTTTTATCAGACATGTGTAGATAAAGATGCCGTTGATTTGTCCCTGTTTGGAGAGCACTGTACGTGATCATTAATGGGTATTTCATTATGTTCTGTGGCATTTGAACATCGTTATTTCATTTTAAGAAGAACATGTTATACACTTTCTCCAAGTACAGAAATTGAGGTTCGCGATGGTTGCTAGATGCGAAGACTGGTATGTAGAAACTGGAGAATCCGTCCAGACTCATAAGCGATGAGGAAACATTTTAAACTACTGCATTCACACCCACTCAAGAGCATGAACAGAACCCATGAACAAATCAGCCTAACAACATCTGTTACATGCCTGTATGATCTGCCGCTTTTTGGCCTGTCTTCCTGATTCTTTTTAGTCTGTGTTTTTCTAGAAATTTCCAGTTTTGCCGCCAAAAGCTGTAAACATTTGTAAGAATGAAAGCAGTGTCTATGACAAAAAGAGATCCTTTCATGCTTTGTCCAAAGCACTACATGGTTTAATGTCTTACAAACCAAAAGCATGGGGACAATACATTATTCCATATTCCAGTTGAAAGCGACGCGCCTAGAGATGGGAAATCGCGGGTAACTGTGGATTCTGTTTTGCAAGTATAGGACCTTCGTCAACGTGAACAGGTTTCGGTCGTGTATTTCATGGTTTTGAAATCGCTTCTCTCTCTCTCTCTCTCTCTCTCTCTCTCTCTCTCTCTCTCTCTCTCTCTCTCTCTTCTCTCTCTCTCTCTCCGTCCTTTGATAACTAATAGGAGGATCGCTTTTCTATATGGTTGTGCGTGTGCAGAGGTTTTTTTTTTTTGCCTTCGTAATCAATTCGTTTATTATTGTTTGTTGCTTCAATGGATTTTTTTCCCTTTAAATTCATCTCTCCGACAATGATGATGGAGACACAACTCATCTGCATATTCATGTGTTTTAATGATATGTAAATTTGATAAAAGTTTGTGTAAGTTTTAGTCTCTTGTCATGCTTAGTTGTCCCCTTAGCAGGCAAGAGCTGGCTGAATAAAGCGTGTGTTTATGAATCTGTTATCTTTGGAAATGAAGACAAATAGAAAAGATTATCTTTCTATCTTTTTCACTGTCTGTCTGTCTGTTTGTCTGTCTGTCTTGTCTGTCTCTCTCTCTGTCTCTCTCTCTCTCTCTCTCTCTCTCTCTCTCTCTCTCTCTCTCTCTCTCTCTTCTCTGTATGAACGTCTATCACATTCATTGCATAGATACTGACACTATGAAAGGTGCAATCAACAACATACTTATACATATCGCAGCTAGCTAAAAGATAAAGTCTCGCAGCTTATCATTCAACTCATAGCTAAAAAAATCTTAAATAAATGTTAGCGAACCGCCAAGAGAAACGTGGACAAACGAGTAACAGGACAAAGCACAACGCGTTTCGACCTCTTAGGTCTTCCTCAGGTGAGAAACAAACGAATAAAACAATGAAAATTCACTTAGCTTTGATCGCTTCAGATCGCTTCAGAGTTCAGCTCAAGGAAGAAGGCGTTGAATGAGAACGAGGCTGTTGGAAGGGAAATAGTGTGTGAGTCAAAGTCGTAATGATGATGATAATATTACTGATAGGAATACTAATAATGGTCAAAATATTGAGAGAAAAGACAAGATTACTACCAATCTTGGTGTCAATACATATGGGTACGGGAGAACGGAGAGTGGGTTAGAGGATTCTTAAACAGCAGGGTTGCCGTGGCAACAGTCCCAGAGGTGAAGGCGATGGTGATGTCAATGCTAGTGGTGGTAGTATCAATACTAGCAATAGTATTACTGAATGATACTGCTAACAACGATAGTGAAGGTTAAGGTAATAAAAGCATAATACAGAAATACATTTAGAAAATACATTTGTATAATAATCAAATAAATAAATAAATGAAACATTAAAAAAAATAATAATATAATAATAATAATAATAATAATAATAACAATAATAATAAATGCATAAATAAATAATTGGAAAATAATGGTATTATTATTATCATTACGACTTTGACTCACACACTATTTCCCTTCCAACAGCCTCGATCTCATTCAGCGCCTTCTTCCTTGCGCTGAACTCTGAAGCGATCAGAAGCAATCAAAGCTAAGTGAATTTTCGTTGTTTTATTCGTTTGTTTCTCACCTGAGGAAGAACTAAGAGGTCGAAACGCGTTGTGTTTTGTCTTGTGATTCGTTTGTCCACGTTTCTCTGGGCGGTTCGCTAACATTCTTTTAAGATTTGTTTAGATTTCCGCCTGCAGTCGTCTCACTTTGCAACTAGATCATAGCTAAAAGCAACACGATATTTAGACAATATCTGCCGCCATCGAAAAGAACATATTTAAACATCATTCGGAGTTATCGACGGAATATTTTAAAGTTTTGTTACATTGTCTTCTTCTTAACGATGTGATTAACGTGACAAAAACATAATGAGTCATAATCTCATCACTCTTCCCGTTCCAGATGGACAGCATAGTGATCAATATCGATCTGTGAATGTCTACAGCGCAGGTCTGGCATCATGTCTGTTCCACAGCCTTCCTTCTTACATCATTAATTACGCACATGTAGGCAATCATTGATCCACATCAGAGACAGCATGACATGTTTTTAAGAGATGGACTGTGACTGATTGCATTAAAAGATAAATGTGTGTATACGGTTGTTGTTCCTTTGTATATCTGTTTGGATAAGATCTTACTGAATCGTCTGTTAAATTCCTTTGGAGATTTTCTTTTATGTTTAACAGGTATGATATCATTAATAAATTATGGAGGTTATGGTTACACACAATCTCCATGTACAAACATTGCTGATCACAACGACTGTAAGATGAGAAAGCAGATACGGAGAGACTGGAGAAACCGTCCGCACTCTCCACGGTATATGTTAAACGTTTCGAATCACTGTAATCACACACCGTCAAGAGTACGAACAGAACCCACATACATATTTCTCTAACAACATCTGCTACATAACTCAAGAGTTTCGTGCTTCATCAGAATTGCTAAGCACTGTTAATTCTATTGTTTGAGAGGAAAGTTCTGGTGTGTAAGCAAATCTCTGTAAACACTTGGCAAAAATTAAAGGGATGTCGATCACAAACAGAGATTCTTTTAGACCTTGTTCAGAGCACTACACAGTCTATTGTCTTTTGAACCAAAAACTTGGAGACAATACATTACTTCGTATTTCAGTATGAGGCTATAAATTGGGTGCTTGAAAAGGGGGGTAACTGTGACGTTTGTATACGAAGTGAATCATCAGCAAAAGTTTTCAGTGATGTGAATTTCTAGTGTTCATTCATCACTTATTCTCTCTCTCTCTCTCTCTCTCTCTCTCTCTCTCTCTCTCTCTCTCTCTCTCTCTCTCTCTCTCTCTCTCTCATGTATTACTTGTCGCTGAACACGAAATTCTGTGATCGATGTCATCGATTTGTGAATATTCTCGTCCTGTGCTTGGCATCATTATTGATCTGCTTCCTTCCTAGTTACTTGATTGTTAGGGTGTGCGGACATCTCTCTCTCTCTCTCTCTCTCTCTCTCTCTCTCTCTCTCTCTCTCTCTCTCTCTCTCTGATTGAAGGGATGTGCAAAGCTCTTTCTCTCTCTCTCTCTCTCTCTCTCTCTCTCTCTCTCTCTCTCTCTCTCTCTCTCTCTCTCAATGTCATCATTTCTGTTACTTTGTCTGTCTCATCCGTCTGTCTCTCTCCTTTTCGCACCTCTCTGCCAAGTCTCTGTATTACTGTGTATAGATCTGTATCATTTACAACACAGCCATTGACACGATGAAGCGCATAAGCAACGACAAATAATTTACCCCATAAGCTAGCTGTTTGAACGATGAAGTGTATGAACGTATACTAGCGTACAAGCAACAATGTACATCATTCATCTTAAGACTTTCTAAAACGTGAAACCAACATGGAACAACATAATCATAATCATCATAATCACAGCTCTCTAAACAATGAAGCATAGAAAGAGCACAATAATATTTCATTTTCTTTTTGTCTAAATTTGAAACTTCCAACGATAAATATCGTATTTTATCTTAAATCACTAGCAACGATGAAGGATACATGCAACAGCATACGCATACATCTCAAAGCTTTTAAAACGATGAAGCCTACAAGCAAGAAGATAATCAAAGCTCTCATAGCAATCTTAACGTTGTACCCTAAAATCAACGACAGAATCCTTGATGGTTCATCACACATGTCTAAAACGACATGGTCTGCATAACACTAACATCATCAGTTACGGTTCATCACACTATATACTACCTGGACAACACGGTGATCGATGACATCGAGTTGTTAATGTCCTCACCCCGTGTCTGGCATCATTCCTGATCCCCTTTGTTCCAACTCACCTGATAAATGAGGCGTGAAGCGACCGTTGATGTTCCACAGAGCATAGTTCTACTCCGTCTACTGTCATGACTGTCTGAATAGTCTGGAAAATCTCTCTCTCTCTCTCTCTCTCTCTCTCTCTCTGTGTGTGTGTGTGTGTGTGTGTGTGTGTGTGTGTGTGTGTGTGTGTGTGTGTGTGTTGTGCGTGCGTGTGTGTGTGTGTGTGTGTGTGTGTGTGTGTATGTGTGTGTGTGTGTGTGTGTGTGTGTGTACCTGTGTGTCTGCGAATGTCTCTCTCTCTCTCTCTGTCTCTCACTGTGTCTCTCTCTCTCTCTCTGTCTCTGTCTCTGTCTCTCTCTCTCTCTCTCTCTCTCTCTCTCTCTCTCTCTCTCTCTCTCTCTGGCATACCCTATAAACAGAACTCTTCATGGTTCATCACACATGTAACTAAACTGACATGGTCTACACAACACTAAGAGCATCATTTAGAAAGAAGCTGGGTTTGTTAACGCCAAGGAGACACACAAACATATTACAGGACAAAACGTAATGCATTTCGACCTCTTGGGTCTTCCTCAGAAAAGAAAAACAAACAACATTTAGGACAGTGAAAACGAAGAACGAGAAACCACTTATCTTCTTTTTTCGACGCAGTTTATTTTCCGCCCTCAGTCACTTCGTTTTGAAACTAACAGCTGTTAGTAGGTACGTACTATACCTACATATAGTATAGGTAGTACACTATATACTACCTGGACAACACGGTGATCGATGACATCGAGTTGTAAATGTCCTCACCCCGTGTCTGGCATCATTCCTGATCCCCTTTGTTCCATCTCACCTGATAAATGAGGCGTGAAGCGACCGTTGATGTTCCACAGAGCATAGTTGTACTCCGTCTACTGTGATGACTGTCCGAATAGTCAGGAAAACTTCTCTCTCTCTCTCTCTCTCTCTCTCTCTCTCTCTCTCTCTCTCTCTCTCTCTCTCTCTCTCTGTATGTGTGTGTGTTGTTGTTGTTCTGCAGTTTAACGTCCTTCCACTAAGAGTGATTCAGACAATATTATAGTGTAGAGTGAGCTTGATGTAAGGAATGAGCGAGATGCATTTTTTAGGGAGTGTAAGGGAGTGTAAGTTTTAAAGTAGTACGTAAGGAATGTAATCATAACCCTCCACCCCACCCTATTCATCAGAACGTTTAACTTAAACTAAAATTGTAACTGTAACAATCACAAATGCTAAAGATAAATATTAAGTGAACAGCCTAATAAACATTTAGAAATAGATTCAAGAGTAGCAAAATTGTTTAATATACTAGATAGTGATAAAGGAGTCGATCCATCAACAAAACCCTCAATACCTGATTTATTAAAAAGCTCTTTTGTTTTGGGACAATGAATCAGTAAATGATTGACACTTATGGAATCCCCACACATACATTTGAAATCTTTGCAATATTTTGTTTTAAACGAATTTAAACGAAGCCTATGGATTAGACTTTCAATCTCCCTGGATGAGAAAATAAATCTTTTGTATGATGTTATCCCATTGTTTTTGTCATTAAATTTGATGCAGTTGTTATAATAATATATGTCCGAGTTCCTCAGTGTTTTTGTCGCATTATCATGAGATGTTTTTTGTTTGTTTTTTTTTTTTCAATTTTTTTTTTATTTCGTTCCTCATTCTCTCTTCCATTCCACAGTTCCTTCTTTCTCTCTTCTCCATTCTTTCATCAACATGATCTTTCTCTTTGCTGTACATTTCCGGATGCAAATTATCACATATTTTTTGTTGTTAATCATATTTGTACATGTCTGACAATATTGTAGTAAATAATCTGTGAAACTTATTAGAAACGAGTTATCTTTTTTTCGGTTTGAATGGATTTGAGTGAGGGTTCAATGTATGCCGAGGAAAGGTTGTTTTCTTTTTGTTGGATATACACACATGCACAAACAAACAAAAATCACTAAGCACAATCCTCTGAGTTCTTACAAACTACAAGCACATAAAGGCAAACAAACACATCCGCTCACTCCACTCACACCCCCTCCCGTCCCTACCCACCCACACCCCCACTTTCTCTCTTCTTATGAATTAATAATACTTAAACAATATACATAATTATACAATTTATAATAATGAAGTAATGTTTTCTCCGTGTGGTACCATGTGATAGCTGTTGTATATAACGCATAACATAATTGTGTTCACTGTAATGATCCCTCAAAATATAGATTTAAACAGACTTAAGCATTTCCCAGCTGAGTGTACACACCAGCACCGAAATCCCGTCCATCGGTGTCTTTATATTTCTTTAACAATCAAAAGAAAGTTAATTATATGTTCTTCAGCCCGCTACCAATATGACACCGCTACCCCACAGCCGTGCCCCGCCGACCAACCAACAAGCCAACCTACCAGCTAAGTTGCCGATCGGCCTACGGGTCTCAGCCGCGGTATCGCCATGCCAGACAAGCAGCGGGCCACAGGCTACAACCACACTCAATGATATTTGAATACCTTATGAAATTACCCACACATCCTGAACATATCCTCTCATGCACGTATTAAATCCAGGTATCTTATGATTTTGATTATCAATTTTCAAATAATACTTCATAATTGACCCAATTAGTATTAAATTTTAGCAGATTCAATTGTACAGTTGCTATGTATTTTTCAAGATTATATCTTCTCTTTAGTATTTTTAGAAATACTGTTATTGAAGGCTTACATTTGTTTATTTTACAACTAAAAATGTAGTGTTTGGCTATCAGAATTATAAGATCGAATGTAGTATCAGTTGTGGAATTGTCATCTGCTCCAAATATTATTGTGTTTTCAGTCAGAGACAGATTATTCGCTATTAAACACTTTCCTTTCATTAATTCTTGCAATGATTTCCAGAAATCATTGACGTGTATGCATCTCCAGAACATATGTCCAATGCTGTCTTTTTCCTCTTCACAGAAACTACAGTTATAACTTTCTACTATTCCCATTTCTTTCAGAGCTACATTAGTTGCAATTATTCGATGCACTATTCTCATTTGCATCCATTTTAGCTTAATATCCTTAATTTGATGAATTTTTCTAAAGCATTTCTTCCAAGGTATCTGTCTATTCAGCTTCTCCGTCCATTTTGCACAACAGTTTGGTTCCCAGTTATCTTTTACTATAATTCTGTAATAAGTTTTGGAACCTTTATCTACAGAATGAGATGTTTTATTTATGATAGAGAAACATTCTGTTAGATCTAAGCGAACATTTATTGTTACTGTGCCGCTAAGGTTTTGAGCTGCCTTTTTTGCAACTTTGTCTACTTGTTCATTTGCCGATATACCACAATGAGAAGGCACCCAACAAAAAGTAATATTAATGCCTTTTTGGGAAAGACGGTGTACTATATGATTAATTTCAGTTATCATGTCTAATCGTACACAGGAATTTGAAGATTTAATACCATTCAATGCTGCTTTTGAATCAGCGCATATTACGATTTGACTGTTATTTATGGGGAAATTCAAAATGAAATCCAATGATTTGAGTATAGCAAGTAATTCTGCGCTATATATAGACAGACTTTTACCAAGATGAAATAACTTTTCTATTTTTAAGCTAGGAATTATGAAAGCTGCTCCCGTGCTATTATCATCTAATACTGAGCCATCTGTGAATATTTTTAAGTGATGGTTGTACTTATTTTCTAAATGAGTGTAGACAAAATTTCTCAAAATCTTGGGAGAATCCTTTTTAGTTGAATTATTGTAGTCAATGTCAAAGGAAGCTTTTGATTGTACTCATTTTGGAATGGGTGGAAACGTAGGTTTTCCGGCGATATTATTTTTATCTATTTTTGTATCTTTTAGAAGATCCAAGGAAAATGAATAGATAGATTTTGTGGATTGTATATATTGTGCACGTTTCCCAAAATCCTTTTCCGAATCTAAACATACCTCTTCTGAGCAAAAATTTTTTTGTGAGAAACTTTTTAAGATGAATTTTAAAGTAGAAGCTGTGTGTGTGTGTGTGTGTGTGTGTGTGTGTGTGTGTGTGTGTGTGTGTGTGTGTGTGTGTGTGTGTGTGTGTGTGTGTGTGTGCGCGCGCGCATGCGCGCATGTCTATGCATTTGTGTGTGTATGTGTGTGCGTGTGCGTGCGTACATGCACGCGTTTGTATGCATTTGCGTGTGCATGTGTGCGTATATTCCTTTCATATATGTGTGTGAGTGTATACTTTTCGATAAAGATGGTTTGATATCATTTATGATATAACGTTAAGTCATTTATGATTTCCCCTCACCCCCACCCCCATTTTTTAAAAATGTCTGCAGAGCTATTGGACAATAACTCTCTCTCTCTCTCTCTCTCTCTCTCTCTCTCTCTCTGGAATTACTTCTGTCTCTTTGTCTATTTGTCTATCTCCTTTCCGTAGCTATCTGTGATATCTCTGTGTCACCGTGTATATGTCTATCTAATTTATAGCACAGCTATGTAAGTGATGATGTGTGCAATCTATCTCCTCCCTATCGTAACTCTTTAACTCGCCAGCGATAGATTAATCATTGAAAAGGGGGGTAACTGTGAAGATTTTATACGAAGTGAATCACCAGCAAAAGTTTTCGGTGATGTGAATTTCTAGTGTTCATTCATCACTTATTCTCTCTCTCTCTCTCTCTCTCTCTCTCTCTCTCTCTCTCTCTCTCTCTCTCTCTCTCTCTCTCTCTCTCTCTCTCTCTCTCTCATGTATTACTTGTCGCTGAACACGAAATTCAGTGATCGATGTCATCGATTTGTGAATATTCTCGTCCTGTGCTTGGCATCATTATTGATCTGCTTCCTTCCTAGTTACTTGATTGTTAGGGTGTGCGGACATCTCTCTCTCTCTCTCTCTCTCTCTCTCTCTCTCTCTCTCTCTCTCTCTCTCTCTCCTGATTGAAGGGATGTGCAAACCTCTCTCTCTCTCTCTCTCTCTCTCTCTCTCTCTCTCTCTCTCTCCTGATTGAAGGGATGTGCAAACCTCTCTCTCTCTCTCTCTCTCTCTCTCTCTCTCTCTCTCTCTCTCTCTCTCTCTCCTCAATGTCATCATTTCTGTCAATTTGTTTGTCTCATCCGTCTGTGTCTCTCCTTTTCGCACCTCTCTGCCAAGTCTCTGTATTACTGTGTATAGATCTGTATCATTTACAACACAGCCATTGAAACGATGAAGCGCATAAGCAACAACACAGTAATTTACCCAATAAGCTAGCTGTTTAAACGATGAAGTGTACGAGCGTATACTAGCGTACAAGCAACAATGTACATCATTCATCTTAAGACTTTCTAAAACGTGAAACCAACATGGAACAACATAATCATAATCATCATAATCACAGCTCTCTAAACAATGAAGCATAGAAAGAACACAATAATATTTCATTTTCTTTTTGTCTAAATTTGAAATTTGCAAGGAAAAACATCGTATTTTATCTTAAATCACTAGTAACGACGAAGGACACATGCAACAGCATACGCATACATCTCAAAGCTTGTAAGACGATGAAGCCTACAAGCAAGAAGATAATCAAAGTTCTCATAGCAATCTTAACGTTGTACCCTAAAATCAACGACAGAATCCTTGATGGTTCATCACACATTCTAACACGACATGGTCTGCATAACACTAACATTATCAGTTACGGTTCATCACACTATATACTACCTGGACAACACGGTGATCGATGACATCGAGTTGTAAATGTCCTCACCCCGTGTCTGGCATCATTCCTGATCCCCTTTGTTCCAACTCACCTGATAAATGAGGCGTGAAGCGACCGTTGATGTTTCACAGAGCATAGCTCTACTCCGTCTACTGTCATGACTGTCTGAATAGTCAGGAAAATCTCTCTCTCTCTCTCTCTCTCTCTCTCTCTCTCTCTCTCTCTCTCTCTCTCTCTCTCTCTCTCTCTTCAGCTTTTTCATGTCTTCTATTTTTCTGTCCCGTCTATCTGTGTATGTCTCTGTCGATGTCTCCTTTAACTCACGGCTACCTGAACCACAAAGCCTTGCTATCTGAAGGTTGAAGACTATAGGACGCAATACAGTTATACGTCATACATTTGCTTGAAAATGAAGCCTGAAAGAAAGTTAACGATTAAACCTTTCTATTCTTAATCATTTCTCCTCGACGTGTTTAAAGCAACAAAAACAGAACGAGTCCCATCTGATCATTTTTCATTCCGGCTAGACATCATGGTGATCGATGTCATTGATCTGTGAATGGCCTCAACGTGTGTGTTACGTGATAAATTGCACACACACACACACACACACACACACACACACACACACACACACACACACACACACCACACACACACACACAAACACACACAGAGCGCTGGTGATTAAGATCAGAGACAATATTACATGTTTTTATCAGACATGGATGGTAACTGATTGCATTACATAAACTTAATGTGTAGATAAAGATGCCGTTGATTTGTCCCTGTTTGGAGAACACTGTACGTAATCATTAATGGGTATTTCATTATGTTCTGTGGCATTTGAACATCGTTATTTCATTTTAAGAAGAACATGTTATACATTTTCTCCAAGTACAGAAATTGAGGTTCGTGATGGTTGCTAGATGAGAAGACTGGTATGTAGACACTGGAGAATCCGTCCAGACTCATAAGCGATGAGGAAACATTTTAAACTACTGCATTCACACCCACTCAAGAGCATGAACAGAACCCATGAACAAATCAGCCTAACAACATCTGTTACATGCCTGAATGATCTGCCGCTTTTTGGCCTATCTTCCTGATTCTTTTTAGTGTGTGTTTTTCTAGAAATTTCCGGTGTTGCCACCAAACTCTGTAAACATTTGTAAGAATGAAAGCAGTATGTATGACAAACAGAGATCCTTTCATGCTTTGTTCAAAGCACTACATGGTTTAATGTCTTACAAACCAAAAGCATGGGGACAATACATTATTCCATATTCCAGTTGAAAGCGACGCGCCTAGAGATGGGAAATCGCGGGTAACTGTGGATTCTGTGTTTTGCAAGTATAGGACCTTCGTCAACGTGAACAGTTTTGGTCGTGTATTATTTCATGGTTTTGAAATCTCTCTTCTCTCTCTCTCTCCTCTCTCTCTCTCTCTCTCTCTCTCTCTCTCTCTCCTCTCTCTCTCCATCCTTTGATAACTAGTAGGAGGATCGCTTTTCTATACGGTTGTGCGTGTGCAGAGGTTTTTTTTTTGCCTTCGTAATCAATTCATTTATTATTGTTTGTTGCTTCAATGGTTTTTTTCCCTTTAAATTCATCTCTCCGACAATGTTGATAGAGACACAACTCATCTGCATATTCATGTGCTTTTAATGATATGTAAATTTGATAAAAGTTTGTGTAAGTTTTAGTCTCTAGTCATGCTTAGCAGGCAAGAGCTGGCTGAATAAAAGCATGTGTTTACGAATCTGTTATCTTTGGTAATGAAGACATATAGAAAAGATTATCTTTCTATCTTTTTCACTGTCTGTCTGTCTGTCTGTCTGTCTGTCTGTCTGTCTGTCTCTCTCTCTCTCTCTCTGTATGAACGTCTATCACATTCATTGCATTGCTACTGACACTAGAAAGGTGCAATCAACAACATACTTATACATATCGCAGCTAACTAAAAGATAAAGTCTCTCAGATTATCATTCAACTCATAGCTAAAAATATCTTAAATAAATGTTAGCGAACCGCCAAGAGAAACGTGGACAAACGAGTCACAAGACAAAACACAACGCGTTTCGTCCTCTTAGGTCTTCCTCAGGTGAGAAACAAAAGAATAAAACAACGAAAATTCACTTAGCTTTGATCCCTTCAGATCGCTTCAGAGTTCAGCGCAAGGAAGAAGGCGTTGAATGAGAACGAGGCTGTTGGAAGGGAAATAGTGTGTGAGTCAAAGTCGTAATGATGATAATAATATTACTGATAGGAATACTAATAATGGTCAAAATATTGAGAAAAAAAGATAGGATTACTACCAATCTTGGTGTCAATACGTATGGGTACGGGAGAACGGAGAGTGGGTTAGAGGATTCTTAAACAGCAGGGTTGCCGTGGCAACAGTCCCAGAGGCGCAGGCGATGGTGATGTCAATGCTAGTGGTGGTAGTATCAATACTAGCAATAGTATTACTGAATGATACCGCTCACAATGATAGTGAAGGTTAAGGGAATAAAAGCATAATACAGAAATATATTTAGAAAATACATTTGTATAATAATCAAATAAATAAATAAATGAAACATTAAAAAAAATAATAATAAAATAATAATAATAATAACAATAATAATAAATGCATAAATAAATAATTGGAAAATAATGGTATATTATCATCATTACAACTTTGACTCACACACTATTTCCCTTCCAACAGCCTCGTTCTCATTCAACGCCTTCTTCCTTGCGCTGAACTCTGAAACGATCTGAAGCAATCAAAGCGAAGTGAATTTTCGTTGTTTTATTCCTTTGTTTCTCACCTGAGGAAGACCCAAGAGGTCGAAACGCGTTGTGTTTTGTCTTGTGACTCGTTTGTCCACGTTTCTCTGGGCGGTTCGCTAACACTTATTTAAGATTTGTTTAGATTTCCGCCTGCTGTCGTCTCACTTTGCAACTATACTACGCACAAAAAGTTAAGGATCGGTATGTGAAAACAGGTGCGTAATAAACTCAGTTCGCTACTGTTATTTATTTCTTAGTCCAGCCAAATTGTCATGAATTCTTGTTCAGCTGTAAGTGGGCGATGTTGTGTTAGTGCGAAAATTGCACGGGATTCTCTACTACTGAGCTGGGCCGCAAACGGAAAAGCGGAAACTTGCGAAAAATGACCTTGTTTTGGACCGTTCTGCCTGAACACATTGCACTTGCCAGAGGGAAAAACCATTATGCACGTGCAAGCACTGCTGTTTATGTGTGAGATGCTGTCGCTCGCTTGGCTATATAAGAAGACATTCCACCACTAGTAGGCCTGATCTGACAATGCCTCCACGACGAAAATTAAGCGAGTTGGATAGGGGACGAGCTGTTGCATGGTTCCAAGATGGTGTTCCCAACGAGAAGTGGCCAGGCGACTTCATGTGTCCATCTCGGTCATTGTCCGACTGATTCAACGCTTCACAGCCACTGGGATTGTTCATGAAAGACGCAGATCTTGTCGACCGAAGAAGACAACCCCACGTGACGATCGTCTCATTGAACGACAAGCCCTGCAGACAAGAACAGCCTCTTCCAGCATAATTCAAAGGCAGTTCAGGGTGGCTACTAACATCAACATCAGCCAGCAGACCATACGGAACCGCCTACATGGGTTTAATCTCCGTTCTCGTCGCCCAGCAGTACGGCCACGCTTAACTCCAGCCCATAGGGCAGCACGCCGCGCCTTCTGCGCACGTCACGTGAGGTGGACACGTAAGCAATGGTCCCAGGTCCTGTTCAGTGATGAATCACGCTTCACCCTTCACCACAACGACGGCCGACTGAGGGTCTGGAAGCGCCCAGGGCAACGCTTTACTGACGCCACTGTCCAAGAAAAGGTGACCTTTGGTGGAGGTTCTGTAATGGTCTGGGGGGCCTTCAGCCTTCACCACAGAACACCCTTGTATCATGTACAGGGTAACCTGACTGGCATCTGATACCGGGATGAGATCCTTCGACCGCTGGCTGTGCCTACACTGCAGCAGATGGGACCAAGGGCTGTTTACCAGGATGACAATGCTCGCCCCCACAGGGCAAGGGTGGTCAACGACTTCCTGCAGCAGTCTGGAGTCAACAGAATGGAGTGGCCAGCATGCAGTCCCGATCTCAACCCGATTGAGAACCTCTGGGATAAGCTGGATCGCAAAGTGAGGAGCCACCCCCCTCCCAGGGATGCCCAACACCTCTACCAGATGCTGCAGGCTGAGTGGCAGGCGCTTCCACAGAGGATCTTCACCAACCTGGTCAACTCGATGAGGACTCGCTGCGTCGAGTGCCAGAACAGCCATGGTGGTTACACGCATTACTGAGCTTTTGGGAGCATCAGTATGCCCTGTCTTGTGATTTCAATGACTTTGGGAAATCAAATTTGGATACGTACCCACTTTAATCAAATGTACACACCAAACGATTGCTCGAGATTGAAGGCAATTGTGTATCGTTATCACTAAAGAATGGAATTAGATGTTGGCCAAACTTCAACGCATTGACTTTCTTATTTTGACAGTTATGAATGTTTGTGAAAGTGATCCTTAACTATTTGTGTGTAGCTCAGATCATAGCTAAAAGCAACACCATACTTAGACAATATCTGTCGCCATCGAAAAGAACATATTTGAACATCATTCGGAGTTAACGACGGATTATTTTTAAGTTTTGTTATATTGTCTTCTTCTTAACGACGTGATTAACGTGACAAAATCTTAATGAGTCATAATCTCCTCACTCTTCCGTTCCAGATGGACAGCATGGTGATCAATGATCTCGACCTGTGAATGTCTACAGCGCAGGTCTGGCATCATGTCTGTTCTTACATCATTAACTACGCACATGTAGGCAATCATTGATCCACATCAGAGACAGCATGACATGTCTTTAAGAGATGGACTGTGACTGATTGCATTAAAAGATAAATGTGTGTATACGGTTGTTCTTCCTTTGTATATCTGTTTGGATAAGATCTTACTGAATCATCTGTTAAATTCTTTTGGAGATTTTCTTTTATGTTTAATAGGTATCATATCATTAATAAATTATGGAGGTTATGGTTACACACAATCTTCCCTGTACAAACATTGCTGACCACAATGACTGCAAGATGAGAAAGCAGATACGTAGAGACTGGAGAAAACCGTCTGGACTCTCAACGGCATATGTTAAACGTTTCGAATCACTGTAATCACACACCGTCAAGAGTACGAACAGAACCCATATACATATCTCTCTAACGACATCTGCTACATAGCTAAGAGTTTCGTGCTTCATCACAATTGCTAAGCACTGTTAATTCTATTGTTTGAGAGGAAAGTTCTGGTGTGTAAGCAAATCTCTGTAACCACTTGGCAAAAATTAAAGGGATGTCGATCACAAACAGAGATTCTTTTAGACCTTGTTCAGAGCACTACATAGTCTATTGTCTTTTGAACCAAAAACTTGGAGACAATACATTACTCCATATTTCAGTATGAGGCTATAACTTGGGTGCATGAAAAGGGGGGTAACTGTGAAGTTTGTATACGAAGTGAATCACCAGCAAACGTTTTCGGTGATGTGAATTTCTAGTGTTCATTCATCACTTATTCTCTCTCTCTCTCTCTCTCTCTCTCTCTCTCTCTCTCTCTCTCTCTCTCTCTCTCTCTCTCTTCTCTCTCTCTCATGTATTACTTGTCGCTGAACACGAAATTCAGTGATCGATGTCATCGATTTGTGAATATTCTCGTCCTGTGCTTGGCATCATTATTGATCTGCTTCCTTCCTTGTTACTTGATTGTTAGGGTGTGCGGACATCTCTCTCTCTCTCTCTCTCTCTCTCTCTCTCTCTCTCTCTCTCTCTCTCTCCTCTCTCTCTCTCCTGATTGAAGGGATGTGCAAACCTCTCTCTCTCTCTCTCTCTCTCTCTCTCTCTCTCTCTCTCTCTCTCTCTCTCTATCAATGTCATCATTTCTGTCAATTTGTGTGTTTGTCTCATCCGTCTGTCTCTCTCCTTTTCGCACCTCTCTGCCAAGTCTCTGCATTACTGTGTATAGATCTGTATCATTTACAACACAGCCATTGAAACGATGAAGCGCATAAGCAACAACACAATAATTTACCCCGTAAGCTAGCTGTTTAAACGATGAAGTGTACGAGCGTATACTAGCGTACAAGCAACAATGTATATCATTCATCTTAAGACTTTCTAAAACGTGAAACCAACATGGAACAACATAATCATAATCATCATAATCACAGCTCTCTAAACAATGAAGCATAGAAAGAGCACAATAATATTTCATTTTCTTTTTGTCTAAATTTGAAACTTGCAAGGAAAAACATCGTATTTTATCTTAAATCACTAGTGACGACGAACGATACATGCAACAGCATACGCATACATCTCAAAGCTTTTAAAACGATGAAGCCTACAAGCAAGAAAATAATCAAAGCTCTCATAGCAATCTTAACGTTGTACCCTAAAATCAACGACAGAATCCTTGATGGTTCATCACACATGTCTAAAACGACATGGTCTGCATAACACTAACATCATCAGTTACGGTTCATCACACTATATACTACCTGGACAACACGGTGATCGATGACATCGAGTTGTTAATGTCATCACCCCGTGTCTGGCATCATTTCTGATCCCCTTTGTTCCATCTCACCTGATAAATGAGGCGTGAAGCGACCGTTGATGTTCCACAGAGCATAGCTCTACTCCGTCTACAGTCATGACTGTCTGAATAGTCTGGAAACTCTCTCTCTCTCTCTCTCTCTCCTCTCTCTCTCTCTCTCTCTTGTGTGTGTGTGTGTGTGTGTGTGTGTGTGTGTGTGTGTGTGTGTGTGTGTGTTTGTGTGTGTGTGTGTACCTGTGTGTCTGCGAATGTCTCTCTCTCACTCTGTCTCTCACTGTGTCTCTCTCTGTCTCTGTCTGTGTCTGTCTGTCTGTCTGTCTGTCTGTCTGTCTGTCTGTCTGTCTGTCTCTCTCTCTCTCTCTCTCTCTCTCTCTCTCTCTCTCTCTCTGTGGCATACCCTATAAACAGAACTCTTCATGGTTCATCACACATGTAACTAAAATGACATGGTCTACACAACACTAAGAGCATCATTTAGAAAGAAGCTGGGTTAGTTAACGCCAAGGAGACACACAAACATATTACAGGACAAAACGTAATGCATTTCGACCTCTTGGGTCTTCCTCAGGAAAGAAAAACAAACAACATTTAGGACAGTGAAAAGGAAGAACGAGAAACCACTTATCTTCTTTTTTCGGCGCAGTTTATTTTCCGCCCTCAGTCACTTCGTTTTGAAACTAACAGCTGTTAGTAGGTACGTACTATACCTACATATAGTATAGGTAGTACACTATATACTACCTGGACAACAGGGTGATCGACGACATCGAGTTGTTAATGTCCTCACCCCGTGTCTGGCATCATTCCTGATCCCCTTTGTTCCAACTCACCTGATAAATGAGGCGTGAAGCGACCGTTGATGTTCCACAGAGCATAGTTCTACTCCGACTACTGTGATGACTGTCTGAATAGTCAGGAAAATCTCTCTCTCTCTCTCTCTCTCTCTCTCTCTCTCTCTCTCTCTCTCTCTCTCTCTCAGCTTTTTCATGTCTTCTATTTTTCTGTCCCGTCTATCTGTGTATGTCTCTGTCGATGTCTCCTTTAACTCACGGCTACCTGAACCACAAAGCCTTGCTATCTGAAGGTTGAAGACTATAGCACGCAATACAGTTATACGTCATACATTTGCTTGAAAATGAAGCCTGAAAGAAAGTTAACGATGAAACCTTTCTATTCTTAATCATTTCTCCTCGACGTGTTTAAAGCAACAAAAACAGAACGAGTCCCATCTCATCATTTTTCATTCCGGCTAGACATCATGGTGATCGATGTCATTGATCTGCGAATGGCCTCGACGTGTGTGTTACGTGATAAATTGCACACACACACACACACACACAGATCGCTGGTGATTAAGATCAGAGACAATACTACATGTTTTTATCAGACATGGATGGTGACTAATTGCATTACATAAACGTAATGTGTAGATAAAGATGCCGTTGATTTGTCCCTGTTTGGAGAACACTGTACGTGATCATTAATGGGTATTTCATTATGTTCTGTGGCATTTGAACATCGTTATTTCATTTTAAGAAGAACATGTTATACACTTTCTCCAAGTACAGAAATTGAGGTTCGTGATGGTTGCTAGATGAGAAGACTGGTATGTAGAAACTGGAGAAACCGTCCAGACTCATAAGCGATGAGGAAACATTTTAAACTACTGCATTCACACCCACTCAAGAGCATGAACAGAACCCATGAACAAATCAGCCTAACAACATCTGTTACATGCCTGAATGATCTGTCGCTTTTTGGCCTGTCTTCCTGATTCTTTTTAGTGTGTGTTTTTCTAGAAATGTCCGGTGTTGCCGCCAAACTCTGTAAACATTTGTAAGAATGAAAGCAGTATCTATGACAAACAGAGATCCTTTCATGCTTTGTCCAAAGCACTACATGGTTTAATGTCTTACAAACCAAAAGCATGGGGACAATACATTATTCCATATTCCAGTAGAAAGCGACGCGCCTAGAGATGGGAAAGGCGGGTAACTGTGGATTCTGTGTTTTGCAAGTATAGGACCTTCGTCAACGTGAACAGGTTTTGGTCGTGTATTTCATGGTTTTGAAATCTCTCTCTCTCTCTCTCTCTCTCTCTCTCTCTCTCTCTCTCTCTCTCTCTCTCTCTCTCTCCGTCCTTTGATAACTAATAGGAGGATCGCTTTTCTATATGGTTGTGCGTGTGCAGAGGGGTTTTTTTTTGCCTTCGTAATCAATTCGTTTATTATAGTTTGTTGCTTCAATGGTTTTTTTCCCTTTAAATTCATCTCTCCGACAATGTTGATCGAGACACAACTCATCTGCATATTCATGTGCTTTTAATGATATGTAAATTTGATAAAAGTTTGTGTAAGTTTTAGTGTCTAGTCATGCTTAGTTGGCCCCTTAGCAGGCAAGAGCTGGCTGAATAAAAGCATGTGTTTACGAATCTGTTATCTTTGGAAATGAAGACATATAGAAAAGATTATCTTTCTATCTTTTTCACTGTCTGTCTGTCTGTCTGTCTGTCTGTCTGTCTGTCTGTCTGTCTGTCTCTCTCTCTCTCTCTCTCTCCTTCTCTCGCTCTCGCTCTCTCTGTATGAACGTCTATCACATTCATTGCATAGCTACTGACACTATGAAAGGTACAATCAACAACATATTTATACATATCGCAGCTAGCTAAAAGATAAAGTCTCTCAGCTTATCATTCAACTCATAGCTAAAAAAATCTTAAATAAATGTTAGCGAACCGCCCAGAGAAAAATCGACAAACGAGTCACAAGACAAAACACAACGCGTTTCGTCCTCTTAGGTCTACCTCAGGTGAGAAACAAAAGAATAAAACAACGAAAATTCACTTAGCTTTGATCGCTTCAGATCGCTTCAGAGTTGAGCGCTAGGAAGAAGGCGTTGAATGAGAACGAGGCTGTTGGAAGGGAAATAGTGTGTGAGTCAAAGTCGTAATGAAGTTAATAATATTACTGATAGGAATACTAATAATGGTCAAAATATTGAGAAAAAAAGATAGGATTACTACCAATCTTGGTGTCAATACGTATGGGTACGGGAGAACGGAGAGTGGGTTAGAGGATTCTTAAACAGCAGGGTTGCCGTGGCAACAGTCCCAGAGGCGAAGGCGATGGTGATGTCAATGCTAGTGGTGGTAGTATCAATACTAGCAATAGTATTACTGAATGATACCGCTCACAATGATAG
>CM065722.1:70274362-70276862 GCA_033310375.1 Conus canariensis | reverse complement strand
AGCAAAACCATTTCGAAATGCTTAAAAAATCTACATAAAAAAGCCTTCAAATTGGTTCACCTTCAGTCGTCCACTCTGTTGGCTTCTGATTGAAATTTATTGAATATTTTGCCATTAAATATGGAATTAGAATATAATGAAGTTGTTTCTAAGGTTCAAAATGTTATCGGGAAGAGCTCCATCCTCCCTTACAAATATGTGTTTAACAAAGAATAATCGATCATTGTATAACAAGTTAAACAATAAAGGCTACAAACCATGACACAATCATTCATCCCATAGCTATGTAATCTAGGGTACATGCAACAAGATGATTGTTCATCATACAGCTACTTAAACAATAAATGCTACAAGCAACATCAAGTTCTTCTCTCTCTCTCTCTCTCTCTCTCTCTCTCTCTCTCTCTCTCTCTCTCTCTCTCTCTCTCTCTCAGCTTTTTCATGTCTTCTATTTTTCTGTCCCGTCTATCTGTGTATGTCTCTGTCGATGTCTCCTTTAACTCACGGCTACCTGAACCACAAAGCCTTGCTATCTGAAGGTTGAAGACTATAGGACGCAATACAGTTATACGTCATACATTTGCTTGAAAATGAAGCCTGAAAGAAAGTTAACGATGAAACCTTTCTATTCTTAATCATTTCTCCTCGACGTGTTTAAAGAAACAAAAACAGAATGAGTCCCATCTCATCATTTTTCATTCCGGCTAGACATCATGGTGATCGATGTCATTGATCTGTGAATGGCCTCAACGTGTGTGTTACGTGATAAATTGCGCGCGCGCGGCGCGCGCACACACACACACACACACACACACACACACACACACACACACACATCGCTGGTGATTAAGATCAGAGACAATATTACATGTTTTTATCAGACATGGATGGTGACTGATTGCATTACATAAACTTAATGTGTAGATAAAGATGCCGTTGATTTGTCCCTGTTTGGAGAACACTGTACGTAATCATTAATGGGTATTTCATTATGTTCTGTGGCATTTGAACATCGTTATTTCATTTTAAGAACATGTTATACACTTTCTCCAAGTACAGAAATTGAGGTTCGCGATGGTTGCTAGATGAGAAGACTGGTATGTAGACACTGGAGAATCCATCCAGACTCATAAGCGATGAGGAAACATTTTAAACTACTGCATTCACACCCACTCAAGAGCATGAACAGAACCCATGAACAAATCAGCCTAACAACATCTGTTACATACCTGAATGATCTGTCGCTTTTTGGCCTGTCTTCCTGATTCTTTTTAGTCTGTTTTTCTAGAAATTTCCGGTGTTGCCACCAAACTCTGTAAACATTTGTAAGAATGAAAGCAGTGTCTATGACAAACAGAGATCCTTTCATGCTTTGTTCAAAGCACTACATGGTTTAATGTCTTACAAACCAAAAGCATGGGGACAATACATTATTCCATATTCCAGTTGAAAGCGAACGCGCCTAGAGATGGGAAAGGCGGGTAACTGTGGATTCTGTGTTTTGCAAGTATAGGACCTTCGTCAACGTGAACAGGTTTTGGTCGTGTATTTCATGGTTTTGAAATCTCTCTCTCTCTCTCTCTCTCTCTCTCTCTCTCTTCTCTCTCTCTCTCTCTCTCTCTCTCTCTCTCCGTCTTGATAACTAATAGGAGGATCGCTTTTCTATATGGTTGTGCGTGTGCAGAGGGTTTTTTTTGCCTTCGTAATCAATTCGTTTATTATAGTTTGTTGCTTTAATGGGTTTTTTCCCTTTAAATTCATCTCTCCGACATGTTGATGGAGACACAACTCATCTGCATATTCGTGTGCTTTTAATGATATGTAAATTTGATAAAAGTTTGTGTAAGTTTTAGTCTCTAGTCATGCTTAGTTGGCCCCTTAGCAGCAAGAGCTGGCTGAATAAAAGCGTGTGTTTACGAATCTGTTATCTTTGGTAATGAAGACATATAGAAAAATTATCTTTCTATCTTTTTCACTGTCTGTCTGTCTGTCTGTCTGTCTGTCTGTCTGTCTGTCTGTCTTCTCTCTCTCTCTCTCTCTCTCTCTGCCTCTCTGTTTGAACGTCTATCACATTCATTGCATAGCTACTGACACTATGAAAGGTGCAATCAACAACATACTTATACATATCGCTAGCTAACTAAAAGATAAAGTCTCTCAGATTATCATTCAACTCATAGCTAAAAATATCTTAAATAAATGTTAGCGAACCGCCCAGAGAAACGTGGACAAACGAGTCACAAGACAAAACACAACGCGTTTCGTCCTCTTAGGTCTTCCTCAGGTGAGAAACAAACGAATAAAACAATGAAAATTCTCTTAGCTTTGATCGCTTCAGATCGCTTCAGAGTTCAGCGCAAGGAAGAAGGCGTTGAATGAGAACGAGGCTGTTGGAAGGGAAATAGTGTGTGAGTCAAAGTCGTAATGATGATAATAATATTACTGATAGGAATACTAATAATGGTCAAAATATTGAGAAAGAAAGATAGGATTACTACCA
>CM065722.1:70261862-70269362 GCA_033310375.1 Conus canariensis | reverse complement strand
ACAAGTACAACATTATCGCATATCTCAAAGTTATTCAAACGATAAAGGCTACAAGAAAAAACGTAATCATCCATCTTATCATTGCCTAAACGATGAAGCTTCCTAGCAACTGCATGATTATTCCTTGCATAGCTATCTTAACGTTGAACCCTATTAGCCCAAAACAGAATCCTTCACGGTTCATCACACCAGGGTCCAGAAAGGCATGGTCTACAAGTTAGTAACAGCATCAGTCACGGTTCACCGCCCTGGGTGCTACCTGAACGACACAGTGATCGATACAATCGATTTGTGGATGTTCTGACCCTGCGCCTGGCATCATTACCGCATTGTTCCAGCTCACCTGATTAATGATGCGTGCTCCTGCTGTCGTGGTGACTGTTGGAATATTCATGATAAGACTACCCACCTCTCCCTCACCCACTCACCGCCCCCCCCCACCTTCTCTCTCTCTCTCTCTCTCTCTCCTCTCTCTCTCTCTCTCTCTCTTCTTTCTCTCTCTCTCTCTCTCTCTCTTTATGTCTGTCTGTCTGTCTGCCTCTCTCTCTCTCTCTCTGAATGTGTGTGTGTGTGTGTGTGTGTGTGTGTGTGTGTGTGTGTGTGTGTGTGTGTGTGTGTGTGTGTGTGTGTGCGCGTGCCTCTGTGTGTGTGTGTGTGTGTGTGTGTGTGTGTGTGTGTGTGTGTGTGTGTGTGTGTGGTGGTGTGTGTGTGTGTGTGTATGTGACTGACTGTCTGTCTGTCTCCCCCCCTCTCTCTCTCTCTCTCTCTCTGTCTGCTTGTCTGTCTATCTGTCTGTCTGTCTCTCTCTCTCTTTCTCTCTCTCTCTCTCCCCCCCCCTCCTCTCTCTCTCTCTCTCTCTCTCTCCTCTCTCTCCTCTCTCTCTCGCAATATTACTACTCCTTTCTCTTTCTCTATGTCATATCAATCTGTCTTCTTCTTGTGCCTCTTTGTCAAGTCTCTCTGTCACTATATAATAGTCTGTCTCATTGATCGCAAACCTATTCAAATGAAGAAATTTACAAGAAGCAACACAATGCTAAGCCTCAACGTTGGACACTGGAAGCTTATACGGGCGTGTATGAAACAAAAGAAGAAACGTTATTCATCTCATAGCTGTCTAAACGACGACGGCTACAAGTAACATTACACGAATTCATTTCATATTTAGCTATCTAAACGATGAAGTGTAAAAGCAACAACAAAATCTCTCTCTCTCTCTCTCTCTCTCTCTCTCTCTCTCTCTCTCTCCCCTCTCTCTCTCTCTCTCTCTCCAAAGGACCTTCACATAGAGGCAACAACAACAACAACAACAACAACAACAACACACACACACAAACACACACACACACACACACACACACACACACACACACACTTGCACATACACACACACGCACACACACACACACACACATACACACACACACACACACACACACACACACACACACACACACACACACACACACGCATCCACACACATACACACACACACACACACACACACACACACACACACACACACACACACACACACACACACACACACACACACAACACACACACCATATCACATGCATATGCACATACACACATACGCGTGTAGCACACATTATGAAAAACATCAAAAAAGACATGTGTGTGTGTGCGCGCGGCGCGCGCGGCGCGCTCGGTTGTGTGGTGTTTTGTGTTGTGTGTGTGTGTGTGTGTGTGTGTGTGTGTGTGTGTGTGTGTGAGCACTGCGCGCGCGCCACGCTTTTTCATGTCTTTGTCAATTCTCTATGACACTGATGACATCTCAGTCGATTTCTTTCAATGCATAGGTATCTGCACAACAAAACCTGCTACATGTAGCAACACAATTATCATTCCTATAGATATCTGATTATTGAAGCTTACCAGCAGCAATGCAATCATACATCATATGCTTGTTTTGAGATGAAGCCTAAAAGTTAATGACGGAGTTTTTTTATTCTTCTTCATATAGCCTTCTCAACGACGTAGTCAACGTGAAAAAAAAACCAAACCAAAAAAACAACAAACACAACAAAAATGAGTCGAATGTCATCAGTTTCCGTTCAAGTTGGAAGCATGGTGATCGATGACATCGATCTGTGAATGTCTACTGCGTGTGTCTGGCATCATAACTTCCTGTCACGTGATTAATTGCACACACAGAGAAAGGCGTTGATCCACATCAGAGACAGTAGCACATGTCTTTAGAATATGGATTGCGACCAGTTATGCCAGAGAATTGATGTGCAGACATGGTTGCTGCCACATTAAGAAATCTATACTTTACTAGTTTTATTTTCAATCTGTTTGATTCGTACAAATCAGGTTTGAGAGCTGCCTACTTATGCCATACTGCACTAACATCCTTACAAGACCAAAGGTTGATCCATATCAATAATGATAAACGTACTGCTGTTCCTTTTGATTAATTCACTTCGATGTACTTGATCATGCAATCCTACTAAACAAAAAAAACAACTTAAGATCCATGCTTTAAAAAGAAAGGTTATTAGTTCCGCCAGACAATACACACGAACAGATTACAGGACAAAACACGATGCATTTCTACCTGTTGGGTCTTCTTCAGGCACAAACAAACAACATCCAGGACAATGAAAACGAAGAACGAGCAATCACTTCTCTTCTCATATTCGGCGCAAAATGTGTGTTGAATCTATGGTTTGTAACCAAGTCAACAGAGATTATTACGTACTGCTGTCAGACAAAACGTCTCAGTATTGATTTGTGGACAAATATCAGCTCCATTGCTCATTGAATATGGTATTCCATAGATTCTGTCCAAGGACACTTATCATTTTCAATTTTGATAACTGATTTACCTTTAATCATGATTTACCTTTGCTTCTTACTGCTGTATGCGAGTTATTCCCAGATGACACGACTCTTCACATCAATAGCACCAATGTCGTAGAGGTCTTAACAGTTCTTCAGGATAAGAATAACTAGTTACTTGACTGGTCTGAACTAAATCATATGTGTCTCCATCCGCAGGAAACGAAAGACATGGTGTGAAAAAAACCAAAACTCAATATCTTCCCATTAATTCATTTCTTCTTTACATGAATTACAACAATGTTAAAACGAATAGTCATACAAATATTGGAGTTTTTTTCGACAGTAGTTTGTCATGGTCGTAACACATTATTAGGACATGTACTATTATTTCTAAAAAAACATTATCTACTCTCTAAAGTCAGAGAAATTCTTTTGAACTTGACATTGTTCTTCCATCCTGACATAGAATCTTAGATCCATTATGTTACATCTGCTTGGGATCCAGCGAGCAAAACCATTTCGAAATGCTTAAAAAATCTACATAAAAAAGCCTTCAAATTGGTTCACCTTCAGTCGTCCACTCTGTTGGCTTCTCATTGAAATTTATTGGATATTTTGCCATTAAACATGGAATTAGAATATAATGAAGTTGTTTCTAAGGTTCAAAATGTTATCGGGAAGAGCTCCATCCTCCCTTACAAATATGTGTTTAACAAGAATAATCGATCATTGTATAACAAGTTAAACAATAAAGGCTACAAACCATGACACAATCATTCATCCCATAGCTATGTAATCTAGGGTACACGCAACAAGATGATTGTTCATCATACAGCTACTGAAACAATAAATGCTAGGAGCAACATCAAGTTCTCTCTCTCTCCTCTCTCTCTCTCTCTCTCTCTCTCTCTCTCTCCTCTCTCTCTCTCTCTCTCTCTCTCTCTCTCTCTCTCTCTCTCTCTCTCTCTCTCTCTCTCTCTCTCTCTCTCTCTCTCTCTCCTCTCTCTCAGCTTTTTCATGTCTTCTATTTTTCTGTCCCGTCTATCTGTGTATGTCTCTGTCGATGTCTCCTTTAACTCACGGCTACCTGAACCACAAAGCCTTGCTATCTGAAGGTTGAAGACTATAGCACGCAATACAGTTATACGTCATACATTTGCTTGAAAATGAAGCCTGAAAGAAAGTTAACGATGAAACCTTTCTATTCTTAATCATTTCTCCTCGACGTGTTTAAAGAAACAAAAACAGAACGAGTCCCATCTCATCATTTTTCATTCCGGCTGGACATCATGGTGATCGATGTCATTGATCTGTGAATGGCCTCAACGTGTGTGTTACGTGATAAATTGCACACACCCCACACACACACACACACACACACACACACACACACACACACACACACACACACACACACACACCCCGCTGGTGATTAAGATCAGAGACAATATTACATGTTTTTATCAGACATGGATGGTGACTGATTGCATTACAGAAACTTAATGTGTAGATAAAGATGCCGTTGATTTGTCCCTGTTTGGAGAACACTGTACATAATCATTAATGGGTATTTCATTATGTTCTGTGGCATTTGAACATCGTTCTTTCATTTTAAGAAGAACATGGTTATACACTTTCTCCAAGTACAGAAATTGAGGTTCGTGATGGTTGCTAGATGAGAAGACTGGTATGTAGACACTGGAGACTCATAAGCGATGAGGAAACATTTTAAACTACTGCATTCTCACCCACTCAAGAGCATGAACAGAACCCATGAACAAATCAGCCTAACAACATCTGTTAGATACCTGAAAGATCTGTCGCTTTTTGGCCTGTCTTCCTGATTCATTTTAGTCTGTGTTTTCCTAGAAATTTCCGGTATTGCCGCCAAACTCTGTAAACATTTGTAAGAATGAAAGCAGTGTCTATGACAAACAGAGATCCTTTCATGCTTTGTCCAAAGCACTACATGGTTTAATGTCTTACAAACCAAAAGCATGGGGACAATACATTATTCCATATTCCAGTTGAAAGCGACGCGCCTAGAGATGGGAAAGACGGGTAACTGTGGATTCTGTGTTTTGCAAGTATAGGACCTTCGTCAACGTGAACAGGTTTTGGTCGTGTATTTGATGGTTTTGAAATCTCTCTCTCTCTCTCTCTCTCTCTCTCTCTCTCTCTCTCTCTCTCTCTCTCTCTCTCTCTCTCTCTCCGTCCTTTGATAACTAATAGGAGGATCGCTTTTCTATATGGTTGTGCGTGTGCAGAGGTTTTTTTTTGCCTTCGTAATCAATTCGTTTATTATTGTTTGTTGCTTCAATGGATTTTTTTCCCTTTAAATTCATCTCTCCGACAATGTTGATGGAGACACAACTCATCTGCATATTCATGTGTTTTAATGATATGTAAATTTGATAAAAGTTTGTGTAAGTTTTAGTCTCTAGTCATGCTTAGTTGGCCCCTTAGCAGGCAAGACCTGGCTGAATAAAAGCGTGTGTTTACGGATCTGTTATCTTTGGAAATGAAGACATATAGAAACGATGATCTTTCTCTCTTTTTCACTGTCTGTCTGTTTGTCTGTCTGTCCGTCTGTCTGTCTGTCTGTCTGTCTGTCTGTCTGTCTGTCTGTCTGTCTGTCTCTCTCCTCTCTCTCTCTCTCTCTCTCTGTATGAACGTCTATCACATTCATTGCATAGCTACTGACACTATGAAAGGTGCAATCAACAACATACTTATACATATCGCAGCTAGCTAAAAGATAAAGTCTCTCAGATTATCATTCAACTCATAGCTAAAAATATCTTAAATAAATGTTAGCGAACCGCCCAGAGAAACGTGGACAAACGAGTCACAAGACAAAACACAACGCGTTTCGTCCTCTTAGGTCTTCCCCAGGTGAGAAACAAAGGAATAAAACCACGAAAATTCACTTAGCTTTGATCGCTTCAGATCGCTTCAGAGTTCAGCGCAAGGAAGAAGGCGTTGAATGAGAACGAGGCTGTTGGAAGGGAAATAGTGTGTGAGTCAAAGTCGTAATGATGATAATAATATTACTGATAGGAATACTAATAATGGTCAAAATATTGAGAAAGAAAGATAGGATTACTACCAATCTTGGTGTCAATACGTATGGGTACGGGAGAACGGAGAGTGAGTTAGAGGATTCTTAAACAGCAGGGTTGCCGTGGCAACAGTCCCAGAGGCGAAGGCGATGGTGATGTCAATGCTAGTGGTGGTAGTATCAATACTAGCAATAGTATTACTGAATGATACTGCTCACAACGATAGTGAAGGTTAAGGTAATAAAAGCATAATACTGAAATATATTTAGAAAATACATTTGTATAATAATCAAATAAATAAATAAATGAAACATTAAAAATAATAATAAAACAATAATAATAAAGCAATAATAATAATAATATCAATAATAATAAATGCATAAATAAATAATTGGAAAATAATGGTATTATTATCATCATTACGACTTTGACTCACACACTATTTCCCTTCCAACAGCCTCGTTCTCATTCAACGCCTTCTTCCTTGCGCTGAACTCTGAAGCGATCTGAAGTAATCAAAGCTAAGTGAATTTTCGTGGTTTTATTCCTTTGTTTCTCACCTGTGGAAGACCCAAGAGGTCGAAACGCGTTGTGTTTTGTCTTGTGACTCGTTTGTCCACGTTTCTCTGGGCGGTTCGCTAACATTTATTTAAGATTTGTTTAGATTTCCGCCTGCAGTCGTCTCACTTTGCAACTAGATCATAGCTGAAAGCAAAACTATATTTAGACAATATCTGTCGCCATCGAAAAGAACATATTCAAACATCGTTCGGGTGTTTCAAAGACTTAGCCCGAAAGTTAACGACGGAAAATTTTTAAGTTTTGTTATATTGTCTTCTTCTTAACGATGTGATTAACGTGACAAAATCATAATCTCATCACTCTTCCCGTTCCAGATGGACAGCATGGTGATCAATGATATTGATCTGTGAATGTCTACAGCACAGGTCTGGCATCATGTCTGTTCCACAGCCTTCCTTCTTACATCATTAATTACGCACATGTAGACAATCATTGATCCACATCAGAGACAGCATGACATATCTTTAAGAGATGGACTGTGACTGATTGCATTAAAATATTAATGTGTGTATACGGTTGTTGTTCCTTTGTATATCTGTTTGGATAAGATCTTACTGAATCATCTGTTACATTCTTTTGGAGGCTTTCTTTTATGTTTAGTAGTTGTCATATCATTGATAAATTATGGAGGTTATGGTTACACACAATCTCCATGTACAAACATTGCTGATCATAACGACTGCAAGATGAGCATGCAGATACGTAGAGACTGGAGAATCCGTCCGGACTCTCAGCGGCATAGGTTACACGTTTTGAACCTCTGTAATCACATACCGTCAAGAGTACGAACAGAACCCATATACATATGTCTCTAACAATAGCTGCAACATAGCTCAAGAGTTCCGTGCTTCATCACAATTGCTAAGCACTGTTAATTCTATTGTTTGAGAGGAAAGTTCTGGTGTGTAAGCAAATCTCTGTAAACACTCGGCAAAAATTAAAGGGATGTCGATCACAAACAGAGATTCTTTTAGACCTTGTTCAGAGCACTACATAGTCTATTGTCTTTTGAACCAAAAACTTGGAGACAATACATTACTCCATA
>CM065722.1:70216862-70259362 GCA_033310375.1 Conus canariensis | reverse complement strand
ATAAACAGAACTCTTCATGGTTCATCACACATGTGACTAAAATGACATGATCTACACAACACTAACAGCATCATTTAGAAAGAAGCTGGGTTAGTTAACGCCAAGGACACAGACAAACAGATTACTAGGACAAAACACAATGCATTTCGACCTCTTGGGTCTTCCTCAACAAACATCATTTAGGACAGTGAAAATGAAGAACGAGAACCCACTTATCTTCTCATTTTCGGCGCAGTTCATTACCCTCCCTCAGTCACTTCGTTTTGAAACTAACAGCATCAGTTACGGTTCATCACACTATATGGACAACACGGCAATCGATGAGATCGAGTTGTTAATGTCCTCACCCCGTGTCTGGCATCATTCCTGATCCCCTTTGTTCCATCTCACCTGATAAATGAGGCGTGAAGCGACCGTTGATGTTCCACAGAGCATAGTTCTACTCCGTCTACTGTGATGACTGTCTGAATAGTCTGGAAAATCTCTCTCTCTCTCTCTCTCTCTCTCTGTATGTGTGTGTGTGTGTGTGTGTGTGTGTGTGTGTGTGTGTGTGTGTGTGTGTGTGTGTGTGTGTGTGTGTATAGCGCGCGTGTCTATGCATTTGTGTGTATGTGTGGGTGCGTGTGCGTGCGTACATGCACGCGATTGTATGCATTTGCATGCGCATGTGTGCGTATATTCTTTTCATACATGTGTGTGGGTGTATACGTTTGGATAAAGATGGTTTGAGATCATTTATGATATAACGTTAAGTCATTTATGTTGTTGTTGTTGTCGTACCCTGGCTAAAAGAATCCAGGGATCATCCAAACAGCCAAAGTATGTGCACACTTTGGTAGAAATGCATCAGCTGGGATGAGAACATTACGTGTGTGACCGTTTTTGATTACCCCGCCACAGTGGTCAGCCACACTCCGACTTCGGGGAAGTCATTTATGATTTCCCCACCACCACCCCACCCAAACCCCAGTTTTTAAAATGTCTGTACAGCTATTGAACATTAAATGAAGTGTCAGTGTCACACACACAACACACACACACACACACACACACACACCACACACTCTCTCTCTCTCTCTCTCTCTCTCTCTCTCTGGCTTTACATCTGTCTCTTTGTCTATTTGTCTATCTCGTTTCCGTAGCTATCTGTCATGTCTCTGTGTCACGGTGTACATGTCTATCTAATTTATAGCACAGCAATGTAAATGATGAAGAGTGCAATCTATCTCCTCCCTATCGTAACTCTTTAACTCGCCAGCGATAGGTTAATCATTCTGTTCCGACCCAAATGATAATAAGATAACATTCTCGAGTAAACAAGGTGCCGCACCACACTAAAACGATCTCAACAGGTACTGCAGTGTAAAATTACTATCTCAACAAGTTAGGAAAACTTTGGAAAAGATTATCAACTTATAACATTCTTTCTAAATGTGTGTTTGTGTGTGTGTGTGTGTGTGTGTGTGTGTGTGTGTGTGTGTGTGTGTGCGTGCGTGCGTGCGTGCGTGTGTGTGTGTGTGTGTGTGTCCCCCTATTTCTACAATCTAAGACATAAGAGCAAGCTTTGTTTATAACTGAACACACACACACACACACACACACACACACACACACACACACACACACATATATATATATATATATATATATATATATATATATATATATATAGATCAATAAGATTAAGATTCCTAAAACGATTTTGAGAGTGCTCAACCCCTTGGGGAGCAACATTTGTTAAAAGTAAGGTTTAAAAGACAATCTACAAATTTGTTTCGAGCTTTGCGCTGTCGTCAGGATGATTTTGGTTTGCCCACCGCCGGTGTTATATAGCGTGTGGGCTCCCGTTTGCGGTTGTTTGCACGTGCGGGTTGGCTGCACGTGTTTTTTGAGGTTTTCAGGTTTTTGTTTTGGGTGTGTTCACTAACAACGATTTCCATTTATGCCTGCAGTTGTTTACTATTTCTGTTTTGGTGTTTAGAGTTGCTAAGTGTGGTTTGCATAGTATTAACCATTTTTCAGTTAAACATAGGTTGCACCTTTTTGAAATATTGCTGTATGATGATGCTCTTTTTATGATTTTCCAGGATATATTGTAGTTTGTTTTTGCGTCTTTAAGTTTCCAGATATATTTGCTCAGTTCTGTTTGGATTTTGTATTTTTCTTTATTAAATGACTGTTTGTGGTTTGCATATCTGGTTTTGAAGTGGTTTTCAGTGATCCCTACGTATGTTTCTTTTTCATTTTCTGATGTCACAGTGGCTTGGTATACAATGTTGTTGTAAAGGCATTTATTGCTTAGGGGGCACTGCTCTTTTTGATGCAATTGCAAGATTTCCTTTCTTCACCCTTCTTTGCTGTGTTGGTTTTCATTTTGTTAGATGCGTCAATTAAATTTTTGAGGTTGGGCATACATGAATACGATAGTTTGACGGTGTTTTTGTTGAATATTTTATATAGTTTGTGTTCTTTTGGGAACGAAATTGTTACAATTTTAAAGAATTCTTTCCCTATGTTTGTTTTGAGTTTCCCTTCGTATGGTGGGTTGTACCATATGATTTTTCTTTTTCTGTTTTTCTTATTTCTATTTGTGTTGTTGTCTGGGTTGTATTGTAGTTTGTAGTTGTACCCACTTTTTTGCAGTGCTTCTTGGTATTCTACTGCTGCATTGTTGAATACTCTTTCATTGCATGACAAGTTTGATAGTCTCTTGTTTATGCCATTGGGTATGGCTTTTAATACAGATGGTGGGTGGTTGCTTTGGATGCTTACATAGATAGGTGTGTCATTGGGCTTCTTGTATGGTTTATATATGTGGTTGTTGAGATCAAGTGTTATGTCTAAGTAGTTTACTACCTTTTTGTTTGCTTCAATGGTGATTTTTAAGTTGTGGCTTTGGAAGATTTTACATAGTTCTTTTTTCTTGTTTTCAATGGTTCTTGGGTTGTTGGTTAGTGCAGCAAGGCCGTCGTCTCTATATAATCCAACTTGTTTTCCAAGTTGTTTCTTGATGTTGGATAGCATGAATAGTCCGACCAAGTTCGCATGTTTCTGCACCGTCATATGATCCCATGGTTACATCAAATGTTGAGATTTTGTTCGTATATATATATATATATATATATATATATTTAAGTGTGTGTTTTGTGTGTGTGTGGTGTGTGTGTGTGTGTGTGTGTGTGTATAGAGAGGAGAGAGAGGGAGAAGAGAGTGAGAGAGAGAGAGAGAGAGAGAGAGAGAGAGGGACAGACAGACAGAGAGATCATAGCTATCTTAACGCTGTAGCTTACTATAGATAGATAGACAGATAGATATAGAGATGTGTGTGTGTGTGTGTGTGTGTGTGTGTGTGTGTGTGTGTGTGTGTGTGTGTGTGTGTGTGTCGTTGTTGTTGTTGTTGTTGCTTAACGATCTACATGATGAAGCGTACAAGCTCATACAAGCCTGCATGCAGCACAGTAACTATTCAATGTATAGCTGTTTAATCAATAAAGCCATACAAGAACAACATAATCATTCAATGCACAGCCGACTAAACGATGAAGGCTAAAAGCACAAACAGAATAATTCATCTGATAGCTGTCTAAGCAAGGAAGGCTTTAAGCAATGAAGTAGCCACTCATCGCTTGACTCTCTGAATGATGAAAGTTACCACTAACAACATTATAATCTTTCTAAAAACTATCTAACATGTGACACCAGCAACAACATGATCATTCATCGAATCGCCGTCCACGGGTAAAACCTACCAGCAACAACAGAACAGTTCATCTCATGGCTGTTCAAACAATGAAACATACAAGCAGTATCATAATCATTCGTTTCATATGCCTAAACGCAAAACCCATTGTCCATAGCTTAAAGATTTGAAAGCTTAAAAAACAAAAATATATAGCATATCTTTTAAAACTATTTGAACGTCGAGTGTACCAACAACCGCATAATGACGCATTTCAGCTATTTAAACGATGAAGCGCACGAGCCGTGACAGAATCACTCATCTAAGGATCTACTTAAATGATGAAGGCTACAAGTAACATCATAATCATTCATTTCGTAGCTATCTAAACTTATAAAGCTTAAATACAACAGCATAATAATTCAATTCATAGCTCTCTAAATGTAAATCCTTCAACCAGCCACATGACCGCTAATCTTAAAACTATTTAAATGATAAAGACTACAAGCAACAACATTATCGCTTATCTCAAAGTTACTTAAACGATAAAGGCTACAAGAAAAAATGTAATCATCCATCTTATCATTGCCTAAACGATGAAGCTTCCTAGCAACTGCATGATTATTCCTTGCATAGCTATCTTAACGTTGAACCCTATTAGCCCAAAACAGAATCCTTCACGGTTCATCACACCAGGGTCCAGAACGACATGGTCTACACGTTAGTAACAGCATCAGTCACGGTTCACCGCCCTGTGTGCTACCTGGACGACACAGTGATCGATACAATCGATTTGTGGATGTCCTGACCCCGCGCCTGGCATCATTACCGCATTGTTCCAGCTCACCTGATTAATGAGGCGTGCAGCGACCGATCTTAACCGTGCACGTCATATGCTGCTCCGCTTGTCGTGGTGACTGTCGGAATATTCATGACTACCCCCCTCATCCACCCACTCCTCTCTCTCTCTCTCTCTCTCTCTCTGCCTCTCTCTCTCTCTCTCTCTCTCTGATGTGTGATGTGTGTGTCGTGTGCGTGCGTGCGTGGTGTGTGTGTGTGTGTGGTGGTGTGGTGTGTGTGTGTGTGTGTGTGTGTGTGTGTGATGTGTTGTTGTCGCTCCTTGTTGCTTCTGTTGTTGTCTGTCTGTGTGCTGATCTCTGACTCTCTCTCTGTCCTATTCTTTTCTGTTCTCTCTGACCTATCTTCTTCTTCTTGTCACTCTTGTCAATCTCTCTGTCACTATTAATGGTCTGTCTCATTTATCGCAATCCTGTTCAAACGAAGAAATTTACAAGAAGCAACACAATGCTAAGCCTCAACGTTGGACACTGCAAGCTTATACGGGCGTGTATGAAACAAAAGAAGAAACGTTATTCATCTCATAGCTGTCTAAACGACGAAGGCTGCAGGTAACATCACACGAATTCATTTCATAGCTATCTTACACGATGAAGTGTAAAAGCAACAACAAAATTCTCTCTCTCTCTCTCTCTCCTCTCTCTCTCTCTCTCTCTCTCTCTCTCTCCTACCTTCCTCACACACTCCCAAAAAACCTCCAACAGAGACAACAACAACACACACACACACACACACACACACACGCACGCACGCACGCACGCACGCACGCACCACTCTCTACTCTCTCTCTCTCTCTCCTCTCACCTCACTCACACACACACACACACATCACCACACACACCACACACACACAACACCACACACATGCACATGCACATAACACGTACGCGTGTACCACCCATGATCAAACACAATCGAAAACACACTGGTGGTGTGTGTGTGTGTGTGTGTGTGTGTGTGTGTGTGTGTGTGTGTGTGTGTGTGTGTGTGTGTGTGCTCGCTTGCTTTTTTTATGTCTTTGTCAATTTTCTATGACACTGGTAGCGTCTCAGTCGATCTCTTTCAATGCATAGGTATCTTCACCAACGAAACCTGCTACATGTAGCAATACAATTATCAATCTATAGATGTCTAATTATTGTAGCTTTCAAGCAGCAATGCAATCATACATCATATGCTTGTTTTGAAGATGAAGTCTAAAAGTTAATGACGGAGAAACTTTTATTCTTCATCATATAGCCTTCTCAACGACGTAGTCAACGTGAACAAAACAAAAACAAACAAAACAGAATGAGTCGAATGTCATCAGTTTCCGTTCAAGTTGGAAGCATGGTGATCGATGACATCGATCTGTGAATATCTTCAGCGTGTGTCTGGAATCATAACTTCCTTGTCACGTGATTAAATTGCACACACAGACAATGGCGTTGATCCACATCAGAGACAATTTCACATGTCTTTAGAATAATGGATGCGACCAATTATGCCAGAGAATTGATTGCAGACATGGTTGCTGCCACATTAAAATATTACTTTACTAGTTTTATTTTCAATCTGTTTGATTCGTACAAATCAGGTTTGAGAGCTGCCTACTTATGCCATACTGCACTAACATCCTTACAAGACCAAAGGTTGATCCATATCAATAATGATAAACTTACTGCTGTTCCTTTTGATTAATTCACTTCGATGTACTTGATCATGCAGTCCTACTAAAAAACAACCCTTAAGATCCATGCATTAAAAAGAAAGGTTATTAGTTCCGCCAGACAATACACACAAACAGATTACAGAAAAAAACACGATGCATTTCTACCTTTGGGTCTTCTTCAGGCACAAACAAACAACATCCAGAACAATGAAAACGAAGAACGAGCAACCACTTCTCTTCTCATATTCGGCGCAAAATGTGTGTTGAATCTATGGTTTGTAACCAAGTCAACAGAGATTATTTCGTACTCTGTCAGACAAAATATCTCAGTATTGATTTGTGGACAAATATCAGCTCCATTGCCCATTGAATATGATATTCCATAGATTCTGTCCAAGACACTTATCATTTTCAATTTTGATAACTGATTTACCTTTAATCATGATTTACCTTTGCTTCTTACTGCTGTATGCGAGTTATTCCCAGATGACACGACTTTTCACATCAGTAGCACCAGTGTCGTAGAGGTCTTAACAGTTCTTCAGGATAAGAATAACTAGTTACTTGACTGGTCTGAACTAAATCATATGTGTCTCCATCCGCAGGAAACGAAAGACATGGTGTGAACAACAACAAAATTCAATATCTTCCCATTAATTCTTTTCTTCTTTACATGAATTACAACAATGTTAAAACGAATAGTCATACAAATATTGGAGTTTTTATCGACAGCAGTTTGTCATGGTCGTAACACATTATTAGGACATGTACTATTATTTCTAAAAATCATTATCTACTCTCTAAAGTCAGAGAAATTCTTTTGAACTTGACATTGTTCTTCCATCCTGACATAGAATCTTGCATCCGTTATGTTACATCTGCTTGGGATCCAGCGAGCAAAACCATTTCGAAATGCTTAAAAAAATCTACATAAAAAAGCCTTCAAATTGGTTCTCCTTCAGTCGTCCACTCTGTTGGCTTCTGATTGAAATTTATTGAATATTTTGTCATTAAATATGGAATTAGAATATAATGAAGTTGTTTCTAAGGTTCAAAATGTTATCGGGAAGAGCTCCATCCTCCCTTACAAATATGTGTTTAACAAAGAATAATCGATCATTGTATAACAAGTTAAACAATAAAGGCTACAAACCATGACACAATCATTCATCCCATAGCTATGTAATCTAGGGTACATGCAACAAGATGATTGTTCATCATACAGCTCCTTAAACAATAAATGCTAGGAGCAACATCAAGTTTCTCTCTCTCTCTCTCTCTCCTCTCTCTCTCTCTCTCTCTCTCTCTCTCTCTCTCTCACTCTCGCTCTCTCTCTCTGAGAGCTTTTTCATGTCTTCTATTTTAATGTCCAGTCTATCTGTGTATATCTCTGTCGATCTCTCCTTTAACTCACGGCTACCTGAACCACAAAGCCTTGCTATCTGAAGTTGAAGACTATAGACGCAATACAGTTCTACGTCATACATTTGCTTGAAAATGAAGCCTGAAAGAAAGTTAACGATGAAACCTTTCTATTCTTAATCATTTCTCCTCGACGTGTTTAAAGCAACAAAAACAGAACGAGTCCCATCTCATCATTTTTCATTCCGGCTAGACATCATGGTGATCGATGTCATTGATCTGTGAATGGCCTCAACGTGTGTGTTACGTGATAAATTGCACACACACCACACACACACAACCACAACAACACACACACCACAACACACACACACACACACCACACACACACAACACACACACACACCAACGCTGGTGATTAAGATCAGAGACAATATTACATGTTTTTATCAGACATGGATGGTGACTGATTGCCTTACATAAACTTAATGTGTAGATAAAGATGCCGTTGATTTGTCCCTGTTTGGAGAACACTGTACATAATCATTAATGGGTATTTCATTATGTTCTGTGGCATTTGAGCATCGTTATTTCATTTTAAGAAGAACATGGTTATACACTTTCTCCAAGTACAGAAATTGAGGTTCGCGATGGTTCCTAGATGAGAAGACTGGTATGTAGAAACTGGAGAATCCGTCCAGACTCATAAGCGATGAGGAAACATTTTAAACTACTGCATTCACACCCACTCAAGAGCATGAACAGAACCCATGAACAAATCAGCCTAATAACATCTGTTACATACCTGAATGATCTGTCTCTTTTTGGCCTGTCTTCCTGATTCTTTTTAGTCTGAGATGGGAATTCGCGGGTAACTGTGGATTCTGTGTTTTGCAAGTATAGGACCTTCGTCAACGTGAACAGGTTTTGGTCGTGTATTTCATGGTTTTGAAATCTCTCTCTCTCTCTCTCTCTCTCTCTCTCTCTCTCTCTCTCTCTCTCTCTCTCTCTCTCTCCGTCCTTTATGTCTTCCTCAGGCGAGAAACAAACGAATAAAACAACGAAAATTCACTTAGCTTTGATCGCTTCAGATCGCTTCAGAGTTCAACGCAAGGAAGAAGGCGTTGAATGAGAACGAGGCTGTTGGAAGGGATATAGTGTGTGAGTCAAAGTCGTAATGATGATAATATTACTGATAGGAATACTAATAATGGTCAAAATATTGAGAAAAAAAAAAAACAAGATTACTACCAATCTTGGTGTCAATACGTATGGGTACGGGAGAACGGAGAGTGGGTTAGAGGATTCTTAAACAGCAGGGTTGCCGTGGCAACAGTCCCAGAGGCGAAGGCGATGTTGATGTCAATGCTAGTGGTGGTAGTATCAATACTAGCAATAGTATTACTGAATGATACTGCTAACAACGATAGTGAAGGTTAAGGTAATAAAAGCATAATACAGAAATATATTTAAAAATACATTTGTATAATAATCAAATAAATAAAGGAAACATTAAAAAATAATAATGATAAAATAATAATAATAATAACAATAATAATAATAAATGCATAAATAAATAATTGGAAAATAATGGTATTATTATCATCATTACGACTTTGACTCACACACTATTTCCCTTCCAACAGCCTCGTTCTCATTCAACGCCTTCTTCCTTGCGCTGAACTCTGAAGCGATCTGAAGTAATCAAAGCTAAGTGAATTTTCGTTGTTTTATTCGTTTGTTTCTCACCTGAGGAAGACCTAAGAGGTCGAAACGCGTTGTGTTTTGTCTTGTGACTCGTTTGTCCACGTTTCTCTGGGCGGTTCGCTAACATTTATTTAAGATTTGTTTAGATTTCTGCCTGCAGTCGTCTCACTTTGCAAGTAGATCATAGCTAAAAGCAAAACTATATTTAGACAATATCTGTCGCCATCGAAAAGAACATATTTAAACATCATTCGGAGTTAAGGACGGAATATTTTAAAGTTTTGTTATATTGTCTTCTTCTTAACGACGTGATTGTTCTTTTAATCTTTTCTTAATGGGTTGGGTAAGGTTTTGCTTTTAATCCTTTTTTAACATATATACGTGGTAGTTTGAAACGTGGTGACAGTCCTGAGATAACCTCTGCTGTTGACGGGACTATAATTTTAATCTTAACGACGTGATTAACGTGACAAAAACATAATGAGTCATAATCTCATCACTCTTTCCCTTCCAGATGGACAGCATGGTGATCAATGATATCGATCTGTGAATGTCTACAGCGCAGGTCTGGCATCATGTCTGTTCCACAGCCTTCCTTCTTACATCATTAATTACGCACATGTAGGCAATCATTGATCCACATCAGAGACAGCATGACATATCTTTAAGAGATGGACTGTGACCGATTGCATTAAAAGATAAATGTGTGTATACGGTTGTTGTTCCTTTGTATATCTGTTTGGGTAAGATCTTGCTGAATCATCTGTTAAATTTCTTTGTAGACTTTTTTATGTTTAATAGGTGTCATATCATTAATAAATTATGGAGGTTATGGTTACACACAATCTCCATGTACAAACATTGCTGATCACAAGGACTACAAGATGAGAAAGCAGATACGTAGAGACTGGAGAAACCGTCCGCACTCTCAACGGCAAAAGTTACACGTTTTGAATCACTGTAATCACACACCGTCAAGAGTACGAACAGAACCCATATACATATCTCTCTAACAATATCTGCTACATAGCTCAAGAGTTTCGTGCTTCATCGCAATTGCTAAGCACTGTTAATTCTATTGTTTGAGAGGAAAGTTCTGGTGTGTAAGCAAATCTCTGTAAACACCTGGCAAAAATTAAAGGGATGTCGATCACAAACAGAGATTCTATTAGACCTTGTTCAGAGCACTACACAGTCTATTGTCTTTTGAACCAAAAACTTGGAGACAATACATTACTCCATATTTCAGTATGAGGCTATAACTTGGGTGCTTGAAAAGGGGGGTAACTGTGAAGTTTGTATACGAAGTGAATCACCAGCAAAAATTTTCAGTGATGTGAATTTCTAGTGTTCATTTACTTATTCTCTAATCTCTCTCTCTCTCTCTCTCCTCTCTCTCTCTCTCTCTCTCTCTATGTATTACTTGTCGCTGAACACGAAATTCTGTGATCGATGTCAACGATTTGTAAATATTCTCGTCCTGTGCTTGGCATCATTACTGATCTGCTTCTTTCCTAGTTACTTGATTGTTAGGGTGTGCAGACATTCTTTTCTCTCTCTCTCTCTCTCTCTCTCTCTCTCTCTCTCTCTCTCTCTCTCTCCTGATTGAAGGGATGTGCAAACCTCTCTCTCTCTCTCTCGCTCTCTCTCTCTCTCTCTCTCTCTCTCTCTCTCTCTCTCTCTCTCTCTCTCTCTCTGTCAATGTCATCATTTCTGTCACTTTGTCTGTTTGTCTCATCCGTTTGTCTCTCTCCTTTTCGCACCTCTCTGCCAAGTCTCTGTATTACTGTGTATAGATCTGTATCATTTACAACACAGCCATTGAAACGATGAAGCGCATATGCAACAACTAAATAAGCTAGCTATTTAAACGATGAAGTGTACGAGCGTATACTAGCGTACAAGCAACAATGTACATCATTCATCTTAAGAATTTCTAAAACGTGAAACCAACATGGAACAACATAATCATAATCATCATAATCACAGCTCTCTAAACAATGAAGCATAGAAAGAGCACAATAATATTTCATTTTCTTTTTGTCTAAATTTGAAACTTGCAAGGAAAAACATCGTATTTTATCTTAAATCACTAGTAACGACGACGGATACATGCAACAGCATACGCATACATCTCAAAGCTTGTAAAACGATGAAGCCTACAAGCAAGAAGATAATCAAAGCTCTCATAGCAATCTTAACGTTGTACCCTAAAATCAACGACAGAATCCTTGATGGTTCATCACACATGTCTAACACGACATGGTCTGCATAACACTAACATCATCAGTTACGGTTCATCACACTATATACTACCTGGACAACACGGTGATCGATGACATCGAGTTGTTAATGTCCTCACCCCGTGTCTGGCATCATTCCTGATCCCCTTTGTTCCATCTCACCTGATAAATGAGGCGTGAAGCGACCGTTGATGTTCCACAGAGCATAGTTCTACTCCGTCTACTGTCATGACTGTCTGAATAGTCAGGAAAACTTCTCTCTCTCTCTCTCTCTCTCTCTCTCTCTCTGTGTGTGTGTGTGTGTGTGTGTGTGTGTGTGTGTGTGTGTGTGTGTGTGTGTGTGTGTGTGTGTGTTTGTGTGTGTACCTGTGTGTCTGCGAATGTCTCTCTCTCTGTCTCTCACTGTGTCTGTCTCTGTCTCTGTCTCTGTCTCTGTCTCTCTCTCTGGCATACCCTATAAACAGAACTCTTCATGGTTCATCACACATGTAACTAAAATGACATGGTCTACACAACACTAAGAGCATCATTTAGAAAGAAGCTGGGTTAGTTAACGCCAAGGAGACACACAAACACATTACAAGACAAAACGTAATGCATTTCGACCTCTTGGGTCTTCCTCAGGAAAGAAAAACAAACAACATTTAGGACAGTGAAAACGAAGAACGAGAAACCACTTATCTTCTTTTTTCGGCGCAGTTTATTTTCCGCCCTCAGTCACTTCGTTTTGAAACTAACAGCTGTTAGTAGGTACGTACTATACCTACATATAGTATAGGTAGTACACTATATACTACCTGGACAACACGGTGATCGATGACATCGAGTTGTTAATGTCCTCACCCCGTGTCTGGCATCATTCCTGATCCCCTTTGTTCCAACTCACCTGATAAATGAGGCGTGAAGCGACCGTTGATGTTCCACAGAGCATAGTTCTACTCCGTCTACTGTGATGACTGTCTGAATAGTCAGGAAAATCTCTCTCTCTCTCTCTCTCTCTCTCTCTCTCTCTCTCTCTCTCTCTCTCTCTCCCTGTATATGTGTGTGTGTGTGTGTGTGTGTGTGTGTGTGTGTGTGTGTGTGTGTGTGTGTGTGTGTGCATGCGAGCATGTCTATGCATTTGTGTGTGTATGTGTGTGCGTGTGCGTACGTACATGCACGCGTTTGTATGCATTTGCGTGTGCATGTGTGCGTATATTCTTTTCATATATGTGTGTGGGTGTATACTTTTCGATAAAGATGGTTTGAGATCATTTATGATATAACGTTAAGTCATTTATGATTTCCCCTCACCCCCACCCCCATTTTTTAAAAATGTCTGCACAGCTATTGGACAATAACACACACACACACACTCTCTCTCTCTCTCTCTCTCTCTCTCTCTCTCTCTCTGGCATTACTTCTGTCTCTTTGTCTATTTGTGTATCTGCTTTCCGTAGCTATCTGTGATGTCTCTGTGTCACCTTGTACATGTGTATCTAATTTATAGCACAGCTATGTAAGTGATGATGTGTGCAATCTATCTCCTCCCTATCGTAACTCTTTAACTCGCCAGCGATAGATTAATCATTGTGTTCCAACCCAAATGATAGTACGATAACATTCTCGAGTAAAGAAGGTGCCGCACCACAATAAAACGATCTCAACAGGTTCTGCCATACTAACAGTATGTGCTTGAGTGGGTGAATGGGGAAAAATAAAATAAATGCTTCTCAAAATGAGCCTTCAGCAAGCTTATATTCTCCAAGGGGGAGAGTTAGGCAGAATTATCTACCACTGCAGATATGAATGCTTATCTCCCCCTATTTTTTTCAATCTAAGACCGAAGAGCAAGTTTTGTTTATAATTGAATATTTCTTGCAGTCATTGCAACACCAAGCTGCTCTGTAAGTTGCTGGAATGGTGCTCGGTACTTATCCTTGGAATTTATTAGTTTATTGTAATTTAGTCCCTTGCGGATTTATTCCAAGAACTGGCCCTCAGCACTTGTGTCTTAAGAGGTTATCTTTTTATATTTTCTACTTTTCACAAGAAAATGTAGCTTGTTTTCCTCTTTCATGATTTTCTTTTGCTTCTTAGGTGTCACCTTTGGTTGGTTTTTTGAAAACTCAACAAACATACTACGGTATTGCATACCAGCCTTTTTCTGGGATAGCATTCTTCTTAAAACCGAAAAGGCAGAGGAGTCAAATTACCACTTTCCGCGGTCACTGAGGAGAAACAATCAGGTTTCGAAAATATCGGTATCTGACCAGGAGTTATATGTTAGTCAGTTTCCTCCCCATTGGAGATGTCTCTCCCGTGGAGACTATAAGCTTGCTGAAGGCTCATTTTGAGAAGCATTTATTTTATTTTTCTCATTCACCCGCTCAAGCACATACTGTTAGTTAGGTAGAATTATCTACCACTGCAGATATGAATGCTTATCTCCCCCTATTTTTTTCAATCTAAGACCGAAGAGCAAGTTTCGTTTATAATTGAATATTTCTTGCAGTCATTGCAACACCAAGCTGCTCTGTAAGTTGCTGGAATGGTGCTCGGTACTTATCCTTGGAATTTATTAGTTTATTGTAATTTAGTCCCTTGGGAATGCATTCCAAGAACTGGCCCTCAGCACTTGTGTCTTAAGAGGTTATCTTTTTATATTTTCTACTTTTCACAAGAAAATGTAGCTTGTTTTGCTCTTTCATGATTTTCTTTTGCTTCTTAGGTGTCACCTTTGGTTGGTTTTTGTAAACTCAACAAACATACTACGGTATTGCACACCAGCCTTTTTCTGGGATAGCATTCCTCTTAATACCGAAAAGGCAGAGGAGTCAAATTACCACTTTCCGCGGTCACTGAGGAGAAACAATCAGGTTTCGAAATATCGGTATCTGACCAGGAGTTACATGTTAGTCAGTTTCCTCCCCATTGAAGATGTCTCTCCCCATTGGAGACTATAAGCTTGCTGAAGACTCATTTTGAGGAGCATTTATTTTATTTTTCCCCATTCACCCACTCAAGCACATACTGTTAGTTAGGCAGAATTGTCTACCACTGCAGATATAAATGCTTATCTCCCCCTATTTTTTTCAATCTAAGACATAATAGAAAGTTTTCTTTATAATTGAATATATATATACATATACATAGAGAGAGAGAGTGAGAGAGAGAGAGAGACTTGACACTTTGATGTTTTATTGTCATTACCCAAAAAAGGTCTTTTGACAAGGGGGGTAACAGGACAATAACCTTTTCCTCCTTCTTTCATCACGAACAGATATTACAGATAAATCCAGTGCAAATCAAAACAAAAGCTTACAAAACAAAAACAAAAAAAGACGATCCGTTCCTGGATATCATGGTGCATACTAGTACCGTGATAATATTAGAAACAAACAAACAATCAAAATGTTAAGATTGTGGACTAACTCAAACAAAAGAAAATAATGTTACATTTTTTTTTCTCCCCTTTTCATGTGATGAACGGAATTGTTAATTCATTTCTCTCTTAAAACACATCATTACGATTGTGACTGTCCTTTGTCTGTCTAATTTTCTGTGCTTCTGCAATAAATTTTGCAACTGATTTAATTATAAGTTCGTCATCAGATGATAACACAAAACTAACATCTTGTCTTTTGGCTACGTCTAGCTGGAAAAACGAGCATTTTGCCCGCACTTCTTTGTACGCAGTACAGTGAAATAGAAAGTGTTCTTCATCTTCAGTTATATATCCACATGCAGGACAAGGTGTTTCTGTAAATGCTCCACATTGAAACCATCTTTTGTTTGCATTGAATCCTAACGTTCTTAACCTGAATCTTGCATAATTTATTCTGTGCCATTTATCTGTTATGACATTAAGAAACTTTTCTGAATGAAACACATTTTTAAATGAGAAGAACCATCGATACTTTTCTTTGCATTCCATATCTGAATGCCAGTTCTGTTTAAAAGAACAAATAAGTCTATCTTGGAATTCTGCAATAAACTGTTGCTCATTTCCTACTCCCTGGGTCATCCATACGATTCCAAAACCCTGCTCTGAAAGAACTTTCTTTACTTTATAAGCCCAGTTTTCCTTACCGCTCTCCATTTGTAAAAGCATCATATCATAGGCCTGTCTGCTCAAACGTGACTGTGGTAGTTTCAAAATTTTCAACCAGTACTTAATACACTTAAAAAATGTTGTTATATACAAAGGGTATCTGCCCATTTCTCCATATAAAACGGTGTTGGATGAATGGATTGGCACTTGCAGGAAACGTTTTATAACATACGTATGCACTTTTTCCACTTGTGGAATCTCACTTAAGCCCCACATTTCAGCTGCATAGGTACGTAGAGGTTTTATCTGTGCATCAAACATTTTCCAGAATATATCACAGTCAATACAATTCAGCTTTCTCAAAGATTTCAGAATTTCTACGACACCTTTTTTTACCTTTTCTAGAAGATTCTTCCCATGCATACTGAAAAGTTAATTTTGTTGAAAATAGCAATCCCAAATATTTATATGAATTGACTACTTGGACATTTGTATTTCCATAAAACCATTTTTCGTGCATTGATAAATGACCACCCATTCTGAAGACCACAATCTTTGTCTTATCCAAGTTAACTGTTAAACATAGGCGATCTGCTTCTTCTTTCAAAACATATAACTGATTTTGCAGACCTACGACTGTTCCAGACAAAAGAATAGCATCGTCAGCAAACAGTAATAAAAATATCTCAACTGCTCCAGATATCATCTGTATACCGTGTTTTCCTTTACAAGACAGTTCCATAGCCAGCTCGTTTATAAACAAAGAAAACAACTGTGGACTCAACAGGCATCCTTGTTTGACTCCATTTGGACAACTGAAATAATCTGAGTACTCACTCTTCACACGCACACATGCAAGCACCGAGTTGTAAACACCTCTAATGGCCATGTACAATTTCCCGTTGACACCACTTTTACGAAGTACATTCCACAGAGCAATGCGATTTACAGAATCAAAAGCCTTCTTAGAATCTACAAATGCAACATACAGTTTTGTATTACAGAGAAGATATTTATGTACCAGTGAGTATAGCGTAAATATATGATCTATGGTGCTGTAATTGGCTCTAAAACCTGCTTGCTCCTCCATTATTTTCTCTTCACTCTCAGACCAGTCTGTCAACCTTTTGTTTAGTATGTAAGTATAGACTTTACTTAAAACGCTGGTAAGTGCTATTCCACGATAGTTGTCGGGATTGTTCACATCTCCTTTTTTATAAATAGGTATAATAATAGACTTTGCCCATTCTAATGGAAAGGTGCCATTTTCAAAACGTTGTCGAAATAAATGGACAAGGTAAACGATTACAGTTGAATTTGCATGTTTCAACATTTCTGCTACAATTCTGTCAGGTCCTGCGCTCTTTCCTGATTTTAAATGTTTAATACCAGCAACGACTTCTTCCATAGATATAGGATTGTTTAATAATGGCTCATTTTCAATCTCTTCTTCTTCCAAATTGGTCTCTTCCTCCGTAATATTGTTATCAAAATTATGGAAAACATACCTAAAATGATCATACCACTGTTGAACTGAAATTTCGTTATAAACAAAGCTCTTTTTATTTACAGATCTTATCAATGACCAGAACATTTTAGAATCATTAACTGAAGTTTTAAGTTTCTTTAATCTATTTTCTGAAAACTCCAGTTCTTTTATTTTCCTCAGCGTGACATACTCTTTTCGCGATGAAGCATATTCATCTCTTTTTTTTATCCTTATCCTTGACTGTTTTGCATCTCTGGAATCTTTTCAATAATCTTTTAACTTCCTGTTTCTTTTGTTCGCATTCATTATCAAACCAATCATTACATGTTCTAATATTTTTACTAACAACTCGAACCATACACGCTGCAGCTCCGCACAAAGCACTTACAAATTCATCGAGACTCTCATTCACATTAATATGTAGCAATTGGCTGGCTTTCTGTATGCTGTCTTGAAATTCATCACATTCCAGTTCATATTTGAACATACTAGCATATTCTTCTGACCATACAATTTTTTCTTCATCTTGCTGTTGTGAATGCCTCTTCCCTGAATTACAACTATTTCTCCATATTATCTCAACTGGTAGATGCCATGAATAAATACAATCACCAACATGTAAATCAAAGTCTGACAACAAATCACTGTGAACCAGGACATAATCGATGACACTGCTTCCGTTTGGAGAAACAAAAGTAAACTCACCCTCACGATCACAATCACAAGAACCATTTAAAATACTCAAATCAAACATAAAACAAAAATCCAATAACGTTTTGCCAAAATTATTCATAGTTAAATCTTTAGAGCCACGTGTAATATTATCGTCATTCGCATCAGCATTCTCCACACAGCTCACGTAGTTGGTCATTATTTCGTTTTCAGCTTGTTTGTTACCTGTTCTAGCATTTAAGTCTCCCATCACCATGAAATAAAGTGAATCCAATTCTCTTTCAAAACATTGCAATAAGGCTTCTTCCATTATCAAAACACCATCTTTAATCAATTTGTCGTTGTATGTAGGGCCTCCTTCTGGGACAACATAGCAAGCAACCAAAATAACATCTTTGTCGACGCTAAAAACATTCTTATCTATTTTTACAGCTATAACATTGTCACACTTTAACTTTATTTCTTTAACATTTTTATGTAACTTTTTCTTATCAACAGCAAAACACCTCCAGAATTCCTTCCATGAACTGAAATTTTTTTGGCTGGTGCAGAAAACTTCAAATAATCAGTGAAATTATTCTCATAATCAAATGATAAATCAAGGAACGTTTCAGTGAGGGAAATGAAATCAAATTTATTTAGGTAGTTTATGAAAGAAACATCCTGCAATTTACTGTACAAGTTTTCAACATTGTAGTTGAGAAATGTCCATTGAGTTGGATGGCCGGGCCTGTCCTATTTTCTCGTGGCGCTAGAACGCAGGTTCCTGGCGTTCACGCCACCGCCCTTCCCCTTGCCTCGGTCCGCACCTGTAAACCCGCTTGGCTGGTTACCCAAGTAGGTTTGAATGCCCGCCTGCCTGCTTGGCGTGTGTTCTCTGCGTGGTGCACGTGCGTCACTGTCACGACGATCAGCTGTGGCAGAACACTGGGAATCCCCGCTGGTAGCTGTTGACCCGTGTCGCTCTCTCCTGCTGTGAGGGACGGGTCGTCCCCCGCCGCTGTCCCCGTCACGCTGCCGCTGATCCTGGCTGGACCGGTTGCCGCAGAGTGAGGAGGGGGAAGGACACCCACTCTCACCACCCCGCTCGTTCTGAGTCGATGTCTCTTTACGACGGGACTCGAGCTGTTGACTGCTTGGGGCAGACACACCCTGCTGATGGAGACATGTGGTGTTCTGACCAAGTGTCATGTCACGTTGTGGACTTGTGGCAGCACAGCTTTCATCTCCACTTCTCACCACCTCAGCATATGTCCGGGGGTCTGGGAGTTGGGGGCCAATGACCAACTGACCTTTTCAAAAGTAAGCTCTCTTTCCCTCACTTCTGGCTTTGGACACGATCTGGGCCTGCGCTGTTGTCAGGTCATTTGCGATTCTAATTCCCGAGATATTTTCTACTTTTCACAAGAAAATGTAGCTTGTTTTGCTCTTTCATGATTTTCTTTTGCTTCTTAGGTGTCACCTTTGGTTGTTTTTTTTAAAACTCAACAAACATACTACGGTATTGCCTTTTTCTGGGATAGCATTCTTCTTAAAACCGAAAAGGCAGAGGAGTCAAATTACCACTTTCCGCGGTCACTGAGAAGAAACAATCAGGTTTCGAAATATCGGTATCTGACCAGGAGTTATATGTTAGTCGGTTTCTTCCCCATTGGAGATGTCTCTCCCCATTGGAGACTATAAGCTTGCTGAAGACTCATTTTGAGAAGCATTTATTTTATTTTTCCCCATTCACCCACTCAAGCACATACTGTTAGCTAGGCAGAATTATCTACCACTGCAGATATGAATGCTTATCTCCCCCTTTTTTTTTTCAATCTAAGACATAATAGTAAGTTTTGTTTATAATTGAATACATAGAGAGAGAGGAGAGAGAGAGAGAGAGAGAGAGAGAGAGAGAGAGAGAGAGAGGGGAGACACAGACCATAGCTATCTTAACCCTGCAGCTTATTATAGATAGACAGACAGATAGATATACAGATGTGTGTGTGTGTGTGTGTTGTTGTTGTTGCTTTACCATCCACATGATAAAGCGTACAAGCCTGCATGCCGCACAGTAAATATTTAGTGTATAGCTGTTTGATCAATAAAGTCATGCAAGAACAACACAATCATTCAATGCACAGCTGACTACACGATGAAGACTGAAATCAAAAACATAATCATTCATCTGACAGCTGTCTAAGCAAGGAAGGTTTTCAGCAACGAAGTCGCCATTCATCGCTTGACTCTCTGAATGATGAAAGTTCCCACTAACATTATAATCTTTCTAAAAACTATCTAACATGTGACACCAGCAACAACATGATCATTCATCGAATCGCCGTCCACGGGTAAAACCTACCAGCAACAACAGAACAGTTCATCTCATGGCTGTTCAAACAATGAAACATACAAGCAGTACCATAATCATTCATTTAATATGTCTAAACGTAAAACGCAATATCCATAGCTTAAAGACTTGAAAGCTTAAAAGCAAAAACATTTAGCATGTCTTTTAAAACTATTTGAACGACGAGTGTACCAGCAACCGCATAACTACACATTTCAGCTATTTAAATGATGAAGCGCTAGGGCTGTTACAAAATCACTCATCTAAGGATCTACTTAAATGATGAAGGCTACAAGAACATCATAATCATTCATCTTGTAGCTATTTAAACTTATAAAGCTTAAATGCAACAGCATAATAATTGAATTCGTAGCTTTCTAAATGTAAACCCTACAACCAGCGACATAACCGTTAATCTTAAAACTATTTAAATGATGAAGACTACAAGTACAACATTATCGCATATCTCAAAGTTATTCAAACGATAAAGGCTACAAGAAAAAAAACGTAATCATCCATCTTATCATTGCCTAAACGATGAAGCTTCCTAGCAACTGCATGATTATTCCTTGCATAGCTATCTTAACGTTGAACCCTATTAGCCCAAAACAGAATCCTTCACGGTTCATCACATCAGGGTCCAGAACGGCATGGTCTACACGTTAGTAACAGCATCAGTCACGGTTCACCGCCCTGTGTGCTACCTGGACGACACAGTGATCGATACAATCGATTTGTGGATGTCCTGACCCCGCGCCTGGCATCATTACCGCATTGTTCCAGCTCACCTGATTAATGAGGCGTGCAGCGACCGATCTTAACCGTGCACGTCATATGCTGCTCCGCCTGTCGTGGTGACTGTCGGAATATTCATGATAAGACTACCCACCTCTCCCTCACCCACTCACCGCCCCCCCCCCCCACCTCTCTCTCTCTCTCTCTCTCTCTCTCTCTCTCTCTCTCTCTCTCTCTCTCTCTATGTCTGTCTGTCTGTCTGCCTCTCTCTCTCTCTCTCTCTCTCTGAATGTGCAAAATGTGTGTTGAATCTATGGTTTGTAACCAAGTCAACAGAAATTATTTCGTACTTCTGTCAGACAAAACATCTCAGTATTGATTTGTGGACAAATATCAGCTCCATTGCCCATTGAATATGGTATTCCATAGATTCTGTCCAAGGACACTTATCATTTTCAATTTTGATAACTGATTTACCTTTAATCATGATTTACCTTTGCTTCTTACTGCTGTATGCGAGTTATTCCCAGATGACACGACTTTTCACATCAATAGCACCAATGTCGTAGAGGTCTTAACAGTTCTTCAGGATAAGAATAACTAGTTACTTGACTGGTCTGAACTAAATCATATGCATCTCCATCCGCAGGAAACGAAGGACATGGTGTGAACAACCCGGCGAAAACTCAATATCTTCCCATTAATTCATTTCTTCTTTACATGAATTACAACAATATTAAAACGAATGGCCATACAAATATTGGAGTTTTTATCGACAGCAGTTTGTCATGGTCGTAACACATTATTAGGACATGTACTATTGTTTCTAAAAATCATTATCTACTCTCTAAAGTCAGAGAAATTCTTCTGAACTTAAAATTGTTCTTCCATCCTTACATAGAATCTTACATCCATTATGTTACATCTGCTTGGGATCTAGCGAGCAAAAGCATTTCGAAACCCTTAAAAGATCTACATAGAAAAGCCTTAAAACTGGTTCTCCTTCAGTCGTCCACTCTGTTAGCTTCTGATTGAAATTTATTGAATATTTTGGCATTAAATATGGAATTAAAATATAATGAAGTTGTTTCTAAGGTTCAAAATGTTATCGGAAGAGCTCCACCCTCCCTTACAAATATGTGTATAACAAAGAATAATCTATCATTGTATAGTAAGTTCAACAATAAAGGCTACAAAACAATGACACAATCATTCATCCCATAGCTATCTAATCTAGGGTACATGCAACAAGATGATTATTCATCTTACAGCTACTTAAACAATATATGCTACAAGCAACAGCAAGTTTTCTCTCTCTCTCTCTGTCTCTGTCTCTCTCTCTCTCTGAGAGCTTTTTCATGTCTTCTATATTTCTGTCCAGTCTATCTGTGTATATCTCTGTCGATCTCTCCTTTAACTCACGGCTACCTGAACCACAAAGCCTTGCTATCTGAAGGTTGAAGACTATAGGACGCAATACAGTTATACGTCATACATTTGCTTGTAGATGAAGCCTGAAAGAAAGTTAACGATGAAACCTTTCTATTCTTCATCGTATCTCATCGACGTGTTTAAAGCAACAAAAACAGAACGAGTCCCATCTCATCATTTTTCATTCCGGCTGGACATCATGGTGATCGATGTCATTGATCTGTGAATGGCCTCAACGGGTGTGTTACGTGATACATTGCACACACACACACATCGCTGGTGATTAAGATCAGAGACAATATTACGTGTTTTTATCAGAAATGGATGGTGACTGATTGCATTACATAAACTTAATGTGTATTAAAAGATGCTGTTGATTTGTCCCTGTTTGGATAACACTGTATGTAATCATTAATGGACACTTCGTTTTGTTCTGTGGCATTTGAACATCATTATTTCATTTTAAGGAGAACGTGGTTATACATTTTCTCCAAGTACAGAAATTGAAGTTCGCTATGGTTGCTAGATGGTATGTAGAAAACTGAAGAATCCGTACAGACTCATATGCGATGAGAAAACATTTTAAACTACTGCATTCGCACCCAATCAAGAGCACGAGGAGAACCCATGAACAAATCAGCCTCACAACATCTGTTACATAACTGAATAATCCGACGCTTTTTGGCCTGTCTTCCTCACTCTTATTAGTCTGTGTTTTTCTAGAAATTTCCAGTGTTGCCGCCAAACTCTGTAAACATTTGTAAGAATGGAAGCAATGTCTATGACAAACAGAGATCGTTTCATGCTTTGTTCAAAGCACTACATGGTTTAATGTCTTACAAACCAAAAGCATGGGGACAATACATTATTCCATATTCCAGTTGAAAGCGACGTGCCTAGAGATGGGAAAGGCGGGTAACTGTGGATTCTGTGTTTTGCAAGTATAGGACCTTCGTCAACGTGAACAGGTTTTGGTCTTGTATTTCATGGTTTTGAAATATCTCTCTTCTCTCTCTCTCTCTCTTCTCTCTCTCTCTCTCTCTCTCTCTCTCTCCGTCATTTGATAACTAACAGGAGGATCGCTTTTCTATATGGTTGTGTGTGTGCAGAGGTTTGGTTTGTCCTCGTAATCAATTCGTTTATTATTGTTTATTGCTTCAATGTTTTTTTCCCTTTAAATTCATCTGTCCGAGAATGTTGATGGAGACACAACTCATCTGCATATTCATGTGGTTTTAAAGATATGTAAAATTGATAAAAGTTTGTGCAAGTTTTAGTCTGTAGTCATGCTTAGTTAGCCCCTTAGCAGGCAAGAGCTGGCTGAATAAAAGCGTGTGTTTACGAATCTGTTATCCTTGGAAATAAAGACATATAGAAAAGATTATCTTTCTATCTTTTTCATTGTCTGTCTCTCTCTTATCATTTCTAATTCTCTATATGTCTTATGCGTCTGTCTCTCTCCTTCTTGTGCGTCTCTGTCAATTCTCTGTCTCACCATGTGCACGTATATCACATTCATTGCATAGCTACTGGCACAATGAAGGGTGCAATCAACAACATACTTATACATATTACAGCTAGCTAAAAGCTAAATGCTGCCAGCTTATCATTCAAGTCATAGGTAAAAGCAACATCATATTTAGACAATATCTGTCGCCATCGAAAAGAACGTATTCAAACATCATGTGGGTGTTCTAAAGACTTAGCCCGAAAGTTAACGACGGAATATCTTTAAGCTTTGTCATATTGTCTTCTTCTTAACGATGTGATCAACGTGACAAAAACAGAATGAGTCATAATCTCGTCACTCTTCCCGTTCCAGGTGGACGGCATGGTGATCAATGATATCGATCTGTGAATGTCTACAGCGCAGGTCTGGCATCATGTCTGTTCCACGGCCTTCTTTCTTACATCATTCATTACGCACATGTAAGCAATCATTGATCCACATTAGAGACAGCATGACATCTTTAAGAGATGGACGGTGACTGATTTAGTTAGAAGATCAATATGTGTATAAGGTTGTTGTTCCTTTGTATAGATACGATCTTACTGAATCCATCTGTTAATTTCTTTTGGAGACTTTCTTATATGTTTAATAGGTATGTACCATATATCATTTTATATCGTTGTTATATTACGGAGGTTATGGTTAGACACAATCTCCATATACAAACATTGACTAGTCACAATGACTACAAGATGAGAAACCGTCCGGACTCACTGAAGAGGAACACGTTTCGAATCACTGTTACCACGCCCCTTCAAAAGTACTAACAGTACCCATATACATATTTCTCTAGCAACATCTGCTGCATAGTTCAAGAGCTTTGTGCTTCACTACAATTGTTGACCACAGTTAATTCTATTGTTTAAAAGGAAAGTTCTGGTGTGCAAGCAAATCTCTGTAAACACTTGGCAAAAATTAAAGGGATGTCGATCACAAACAGAAATCCTTTTAGATCTTGTTCAGAGCACTACATAGTCTATTGTCTTTTGAACCCAAAACTTGGAGACAATACATTACTCCATATTTCAGTAGGAGGCTATAACTTGGGTGCTTGAAAAGGGGGATAACTGTGAAATTTGTTTACGAAGTGAATCATCAGCCAAAGTTCTCAGTGATGTGAATTTCTAGTGTCCATTCATCACTTATTCTCTCTCTCTCTCTCTCTCTCTCTCTCTCTCTCTCTCTCTCTCTCTCTCTCGGTATTACTTGTGTCTTTTGGTACGTTTGTGAGTCTCTCTCCTCTTTGTGCCTCTCTGTCAGATCTCAGTGTCACTGTGTACACGTCTGTCTCTTGTATCGCACAGCTATCACAATGATGAAGAATGCCAGCAACAGTACAATACTTCACTCTTTCCCTATCGTAACGCTGCAACCTACAAGGAACAGCATACTGATTGTATTACGACCTGACTGATGAATGGAACAATCTTAAGCAAGCCATACACACTACAGCATAAGAATTTAATTCGTAGCTATCTGAGTGCTGTATCCAACAAGCAAAAAGCATTCATTGCACAGCCATCTGAAAGCTGAAGCGTATGAGGTAAAGCAAGCATACAAGCAACATAATTATCAGTCTAATCATCGTTACGATAATTCATCTCATAGCTATGAAAAGGGGAAAAAAAAGAGAGCCTTCAAGTAACAACATAATCATTTATTCAAAGCTTATCCTTTTAATAATGAAGGCTACATACAATGTCATATCCATTCATCTCGCAGAAATCTAGACGATGAAGGCTACGAGCAACGAAATAATCATTTCCCGCGCAGCCATCTGTCTGGTGAGTGCTAAAATCAACAAAGTTGTTATTCATTTCATTATATACTAAATGATACTGGCCAGATGAAACAATAAGAATGATTCATCTCACAGCTATCTAAATAATGAAGCATACAAGGAGAACCATAATCATGCATTTCAGATCCATCTGAAAATGACACTTACAAGGAAAAATATAATCCGTCATTTTAAATCTATCTAAACAATGAAACCTACCAGCAACAACAAAATCATTCAATTTTCACATGTGTAAACGACGAAGGCTACGATCAACAACATGATTATTTATCTCATTGATATTTAAACGATAAAGGCGGCAAGTGACGTCACAACTATTCATGTTATAGCTATCTAAATTTATAAAAACCTACATGCAACAACATGATGATTCAAAAAAAAAATTGCACATTCAAGTGTTCGTGGGATCTAGAGAAGTACCGTCTTCAACGGCTGAACAAACTAACTGAGAGCAATCCTGCACAATCCTTTGAAGCGTGCGCTGTGTTCACATAAGTTGCAGGCATGTACACAGTATTTCATTAAGACGTCAAGGGACATAATTGCTCCCTGCCAGATGCCATTGCGTAATGGACACTTCATGTGGCACGACAGAACCTCCACAGGAACGTTCCCATAGGTGTACCAGCCTATATGTCATAACTGCAGAGCCCACCAGCGAAAAACGCCACAGTCAAGCAACTTCCATGTCTGTCCCACGGCCTCATTCCATGCTGTTCCGCTGACAAGTGGAGAAGTACAACTCCAAACATGGCGAAGCTTTCGCTATTAGATCGTATGTGCCCACTAAAGAGAACACCGGGTTACAGTCTTTACAGGACTTTCCCTGAGGTCGGTGGGTCTTTCCTCACCGTTGTTAGGCCTTTCTCTAGAGTCGGCCAAAAGGCAGATAACAAAACGATACACCCGAACGTGTGGGTGGGACTCACAGAAGTACTGTCCTCAACTGCTAAACAAGCAGGATCATTCACTTCATAGCAAATTCAATATATAATTTACAATTAGCGACATAGTCATATAAATCATAGCAACCTAATCTACAGTACATCCACACCAAGATGATCATTCATCTTACAGCTACTTAACCAGTGAAAGAAAAAAAAACTACAAGCAACAACATATCTCCTCCTCCCTAACTCTCCCTCCCTCCCTCCCTCCCTCCCTCTCTCTCTCTCTCTCTCTCTCTCTCTCTCTCTCTCTCTCTCTGCATGTCTGACCTTTTTCATGTCTTCCACATTTCTGTCAAGTCTGTCTGTTACTCTGTATGACAGATAATTAATATGCAGATAAGGGTATTGTTTGTCTCTTTGGTTGGATAACACTATGTAATTTGTATGTGAATATTTCATTTTTGTTTGGTAACATTCACTTATTTCAATTTCATTTTACGGAGAATGTGCGTGCACAAAATTTCCATGTACAAATACTGGAGTTCGTCATGGCAGCCTGATGAGAAGGCTGGTACATAGAAACCGGAGAATCCGTCCAGACTCGTGAGAGACGATGTATACATTTTGAATCACTGTATTCACAACCACTCAAGAGTATGCACAGGATCCATTAACTAGTCAGCCTGCCAATATCAGCCACATATGCACAAGATCTTACACTACTGTCCATCTCTTCCTGGCTCTTTAATTAGTCTGGTTTTCCTTAGAATGTTCTGGTGTTCAGGCCAAACCGCCCAAACATTTTTGAGAATGAAAACAGTGTCTACAACAAACACAAAATTCCTTCAGACTTTGTTTAGAGCATTACATACTGTGTGGTCTTACAAACCAAAAGCTTGGGGATGATCGTTTGTTCCACATTCCAGTTTAAGGCAACGTTTCCAGCGACGGGAAAGCGGGGTAACTGTGAATCCTGTGTTTTGCTAGGATAGGACCTTACATAGGTATTGGTTGTATACTACGCACAAAAAGTTAAGGATCGGTATGTGAAAACAGGTGCGTAATAAGCTCAGTTCGCTACTGTTATTTATTTCTTAGTCCAGCCAAATTGTCATGAATTCTTGTTCAGCTGTAAGTGGGCGATGTTGTGTTAGTGCGGAAATTGCACGGGATTCTCTACTACTGAGCTGGGCCGCAAACGGAAAAGCGGAGACTTGCGAAAAATGACCTTGTTTTGGACCCTTCTGCCTGAACACATTGCACTTGCCAGATGGAAAAACCATTATGCACGTGCAAGCACTGCTGTTTATGTGTGAGATGCTGTCGCTCGCTTGGCTATATAAGAAGACATTCCACCAGTAGTAGGCCTGATCTGACAATGCCTCCACGACGAAAATTAAGCGAGTTGGATAGGGGACGAGCTGTTGCATGGTTCCAAGATGGTGTTCCCAAGTGAGAAGTGGCTAGGCGACTTCATGTGTCCATCTCGGTCATTGTCCGACTGATTCAACGCTTCACAGCCACTGGGATTGTCCATGAAAGACACAGATCTGGTCGACCAAAGAAGACAACCCCACGTGACGATCGTCTCATTGAACGACAAGCCCTGCAGACAAGAACAGCCTCTTCCAGCATAATTCAAAGGCAGTTCAGGGTGGCTACTAACATCAACATCAGCCAGCAGACCATACGGAACCGCCTACATGGGTTTAATCTCCGTTCTCGTCGCCCAGCAGTACGGCCACGCTTAACTCCAGCCCATAGGGCAGCACGCTGTGCCTTCTGCGCACGTCACGTGAGGTGGACACGTCAGCAATGGTCCCAGGTCCTGTTCAGTGATGAATCACGCTTCACCCTTCACCACAACGACGGCCGACTGAGGGTCTGGAGGCGCCCAGGGCAACGCTTTACTGACTCCACTGTCCAAGAAAAGGTGGACTTTGGTGGAGGTTCTGTAATGGTCTGGGGGCCTTCAGCCTTCACCACAGAACACCCTTGTATCATGTACAGGGTAACCTGACTGGCATCCGATACCGGGATGAGATCCTTCGACTGCTGGCTGTGCCTACACTGCAGCAGATGGGACCGAGGGCTGTCTACCAGGATGACAATGCTCGCCCCCACAGGGCAAGGGTGGTCAACGACTTCCTGCAGCAGTCTGGAGTCAACAGAATGGAGTGGCCAGCATGCAGTCCCGATCTCAACCCGATTGAGAACCTCTGGGATGAGCTGGATCGCAAAGTGAGGAGCCACCCCCCTCCCAGGGATGCCCAACACCTCTACCAGATGCTGCAGGCTGAGTGGCAGGCGCTTCCACAGAGGATCTTCACCAACCTGGTCAACTCGATGAGGACTCGCTGCGTCGAGTGCCAGAACAGCCATGGTGGTTACACGCATTACTGAGCTTTTGGGAGCATCAGTATGCCCTGTCTTGTGATTTCAATGACTTTGGGAAATCAAATTTGGATACGTACCCACTTTAATCAAATGTACACACCAAACGATTGCTCGAGATTGAAGGCAATTGTGTATCGTTATCACTAAAGAATGGAATTAAATGTTGGCCAAACTTCAACGCATTGACTTTCTTATTTTGACAGTTATGAATGTTTGTGAAAGTGATCCTTAACTTTTTGTGTGTAGCTTATATTTCATGGTTTTAAAATCAGTGCCCTCTCTCTCTCCTCTCTCTCTCTCTCTCTCTCTCTCTCTCTCCATATTTACATCTGCTTTTTGATGCCACTTGATGATTCTAATCTTGGGGCAACATATCAATAATTAAAAAAGGAGGGGTGATGGATATGACCGCAGCTCTCTCTCTCTCTCTCTCTCTCTCTCTCTCTCTCTTCACACACACACACACACACACACACACACACACACACGAATAAGTTATGCTATGATTGTTGATTTTATAAATGCATTGTCGCTAATTGACAATTGTTTCTAGAATTGTTTATGCTACTCCGGAACTCGTGTCTTATCTAAAGGTAGTAGTAGACTACAGCAAGCAATACAGTCATTCATCACATATTTCTTTTGAAGATGTAGGCCAAAAATTAAAGGTGGATTCTTTTCTATTCTTCTTCTTACAGCTTTCTCCTCGACGTGTTTAGTGTGACAAAAAGAGAATGAGTTCTGTCTCATCACTCTCTCTTCCATCTGGACAACATGGTGATCTCTCTCTCTCTCTCTCTCTCCTCTCTCTCTCTCTCTCTCTCTCTCTCTCTCTCTGTTGTTGTTGTTCTTTGATTTAACGTCTGTTCACCCAAAGGTGATATTAGACAAATTAAATAAATATCAAATAAAATAATAGTAGAGTAAAATAAAATAAATGAAATGAATGAAATAAACTGATTAAAATAAAACAATAGATAGATAAACTAAATAGGATAGAATAATAAAGAAATGTGTGTGTGTGTGGGGGGGGGGGGGGGGGGGGGGGGCGGGGGGGGGGGGGGAGGTATGTGTCACTGGATGGGTTTGTATTTTTTGTGGTGATGGTGTATAGTGTCCTTTAGTAATAGTGGAATAATCTGTCCTTCACCCTTTCTTTCTGTCCTTCGCGTATTAATCTATTCTATTAGTACATTGACAGATCTGATACATTATAAAGTATCTATAGATTTGGACTGCAAATCAATTCAAGTTATGCGGTCCACAGCCCAGCCAATCATGAAAGCCATCCCAGGATTGCCACCATGTAAAAGTTCGATCCCGTAATCTCGAGTTAGTTGTGGTTAGAAAAAATTGACTTGCATACTGCATAGAATATTCAGATTGTTTTAAATATCTTAAATCTAAAAGTAATAAATTCCCAATGTGTCCTACTATCTTAACAATTAACAGATATAATTTAATAACGCAGGAAAGAACAACAATAAATCAACAAATCAAAGAAAAATACCAACAGGGCTGGAATGCAAAATTTGTGAAAAAATTTTAAGAAGCTGAAAGTCATTTACAATTTTTTCAATGGATAATGGCTCATAAGGTAGCAGCACGGCCCCTAAAGTTTTAGTAATGAGTGCTTTAATTTCAGAACAGTGTAGGAGTAAATGCTTTATAGTAATCTGGTTTCCACATATACAATTTACATCTTTAGAAAATTTTGTTCTAAGAGCATTTAGACGAAGTTTAAACATCAAAGCTATAATATGTCTGGATTTTGTTTTACTAAGATATGTCAAGAGTAACTTTGAATCTGCGATAGGTTCATTTAATCCTTTAATACAATTTTGTGAATATTGACTGTTTGATATCATCAGAATATTATCAAATTCATCTTTAGATATTTTGTCAATATGTTTATAGCATTCATGTAAATCTAACTTTATATTCAGCTGTATTGTTCCTTCAACATTACGCACTGCTCTTTTAGCTGCTCGGTCAACCACTTCATTATAATATATCCCATAATGTGAAGGTACCCAATAAAAAGTGATACTGATGTTTTTAGCTGATAACTGATGTATTGCATGTTTTATTTCTAGTATCATTTCGAGACGCGTTTTAATATTTTGACATTTGATAGCTTGTAGTGCAGATTTCGAATCGACACATAATAACACTTTACGTTTGGGCCAGTTTGTTGGAAGATCTATGATATGCTGTACCGCCTTTAATATTGCTACCAATTCAGCAGTAAAAATGGAATAATGATTACCGATATGATACTGTTTCACTAGGTTTAGTGAAGGAATTACAAATGCTGCCCCTGTCTTGCCATTCTCGAGGACAGATCCGTCTGTATATATTTTAATATGATCATTATAATGACTCTCCATGTGTAAATTAATCACATTTTTTAATATATTCGGTGACTGATCTTTGTTCATATCTATATGGTCTATATCAAAATTAGGTTTAACTTGTTCCCATGATGGAACTGGCGAGAAAGAAGGCTTCATGGCAACCTCTTTATCTTTTAAATCTGCAGAGTTAATCATATCCGAGACATATGTATTTATTGGTTGTAGAGAATGTATATATTTTGCTCTTTTAACAAAATCATGTTGCGAGTCCAGATTTACTTCTTTTTTACTAAAGGTATCATATGCAGATGATTTTAATACATATTTCGACGCACAAACTTTTCTGAGGTTATCAAGTGGTAGAACACCCGCTTCCTTGTAAGTCCCTAAATTTGAAGCATGAGATGGTACCCCAAGAGCTAATTTATAAGCTTTACAATCTATACTTTGTAGTTTGTTTAACAAATGCTTTGGAGCACTAAAAAATATTTCCTGAGCATAAGTTAACCGTGAACGCACAAGAGAATTTGCAAGGGATACAAGCACTCTAGTATCTTGGCCCCAGTGTTGTTTACTTATAATTTTGAGAAAATTTAAAGCTTTCCTTGCCTTGTTTAGTATGTAATCTATATGTTGAGTCCATGAGAGTTTTGATGAAAGATAAACTCCCAGAAATTTTACAGTTTGTGTATAATTAATGATAGTTCCATTGATTGTGAAAATAGGGAGTTTTTCTGGGTTGCACCCAGAGTTAAATAGTACTATATTTGTTTTTTCCAATGATAGATTTAAGCCATTCTCTGTCATAAACATATTGATTTTATCTAGTTCACGTTGATATACTTTTTTTGTATAGTTTAATACTCTAGCTGGGGTGTTACGTTTTATTGTTACCTTCATCCACATACAGATGTCGTCTGCATACTGAGCCAAAACTGTGTCTTTAGATAGATTATTTGGTAAATCTGCTATTAATATATTAAACAAAATAGGTGAAATAACAGAGCCTTGAGGAAGACCCATTTGAAGTTTTCTGGGTTTTGAATACGTGTTTCCAACTCTTACTTGTATGAATCGTTCTGATAAAAAATTCGCTATGTACTTGTACATGTTACCTAATATATTCCAATTTTTAAGTTTTTGTAAAAGTTTGTTATGCCATACTTGGTCATAAGCTTTTTTAACATCGAAAAAGGTTGCAAGAATATTTTTTCGCCTGGCAAACTGTTGCTTTACTTGTGTCGTTAGTTTTACCAGATGATCAATGGTAGATCGACCTTTTCGAAAGCCTGCTTGATTTATAGGTATAATGCCTTGTTTTTCACAGAAATGAACTAATCTATTTAAAATGATCTTTTCCATGAATTTACATGCATGAGATGTTAACGCAATAGGGCAATAGCTACTTTTATCTGTTCTAAGTTTTCCTTGTTTATGTATAGGGATAACAACTGAATGTTTCCAGATTCGAGGAATTTCACCAGTCGACCAACTTTTTTGTAGAAGTACATATAAAAAATTGATGACATTGTTTGGTAAATGCCTTAGCATTTCATTCGATATCCCGTCTAGTCCTACAGATGTTTTCTTTTTGCTAAGCTTGAAAATGTTTTCTTTAACTTCATCCAGTGTAATATCGGCATTTACATAACTGTTTCTTGTAGGCATACTGCTGTCATCATTTGTTGTGGATTTGTTTTTCTCTTGATTTTCTCTATATTGTCTACCTTCAGCTGATAAACCTGTAATTCTACTATGGTTTGCAAACATATCAGCAAATGCTTCTGCTTTTTCTCCGTTAGAAGGTAGATCTGAAGTTTCCAGTTTTATTGGACATTGTGGTAAATATATTCCATTTTTCATAGTTTTCATTTTTTCCCATACTTTTTGCATATCTTTATGACTGTAAACTTCGTTAACACAGAAAGATGACCAGTATTGTCTTTTCGCTTGTGCATTTATTCTGTTTGCTTTATTTTTTGCCTGTTTAGACTCTAAATGATTTTGGGGAGATTTGTCCTTTAAGTAAATATCAAATTTCATCCATTTTTCAACTCTAGCCTTTTCACAGTCCTCGTTCCACCAGATATTACCAGAATGTTTATGAGACCTTTTTGATTTACATTTAGGGATAGACTCATTTGCTGCGTTCAGAACTGCATTTGTAAATAATGAATACAATTCATTAACGTCTTTATCATCTATGTTTTCAACATGAAATGTTGACAATAAATATGAAAATTTTTCCCAGTTAGCAAGTTTGTATTTGTATTTTGGTATTTTATCCTCAGTTGGATCGGTGGATCTTATATTTGTTATCTCAAAACTAGTAATAATAGGGATATGATCACTATGTAGGTTATCATTTAGTGAACTCCACTCACAAATTGGTGCTAGATCTGGAGAAACAAGAGTTAAATCAATAGCAGATGTTCTATGATAAGGATTATCGGGAATGCGTGTTACTCGACCGTCATTCAGGAGATATAAGCTTGCATCAACAATATTATCAATAAAACGATTGCTTGTGATATTTTGACAATTCCTCTCCCAAAATGGGGCATGTGCATTGAAATCTCCCGTTACAAGAATTTTTGTACCTTTATCTGGTTGAAGTGTACGAATCCATTCTGTGTTTTCATTGTCTGGGCCTTTTGGCAGATACACAGATATGACAGTTAACAGGGTGTTATCAAATTGAACTGTTACAGCGCAAGATTGTATATTGGATATATCTGGTGGAACGGGGCTGGAACATAGAGTGTAATTCACCCCTTCATGGATATAAATTGCCGTACTAACTTTCCCGTTGGTATCTTCCTTTTGATAAATTGGAGGGTAGTAGTAGTTATCTAACCTAGGCAATTTTTCCTTCTTAACATTTAGAGATTGCAGACTTAAGATATCATATTGATGACAGGCAAGATGTTGAACTAGATGATCAAGATTACTACTAATGGAACGACAGTTCCATTGAAAAATATTGAAATTATGTTTTGTTGCCATAGACTAGGTGAAAAGGTGATGAATACAATTATTGAGTAACAAATATAACGATTAGATAATTCAGTATTTTTCTAAATAAAAGGAAGTCAAACTATCTATAACAAAGGAACAAAAGAAGAGAATCCAATAAGACACTAAAGAAGGTAGATCCAAATCTAAAGCAGAATGTTCAGTGGTAACACAACAGTGTTTGCGTAATGTCACATTCAAGCACATGGTGGAGTTGTTTACTCAAGTCAGTAGGGAGCCCAGTCCACCAAGCTGCAGTAAGGATTGAACCAGCTGTAGTGAAGGTGGGCAGGGTAGTCTTGGTACCGGGGACGTGGTGGGGGTCGCGCTGATTTCTTGGGAGTCTCCCACAGCAGGTCCCTGACGTGGCGCCCAACGTTCCCTGCCAGCAGACTCGAGCCCCTCCGTGTCAGGTGGATGCCGTCTCGCAGGTGATGTGTCTTGATATTGTTGTTGTCTATAACAGAAATATTCTCCAACCCGAACAACTCAGATGCTACAATGGCATTGAAAAGTTGTCGTTTGACTTCTAGGTTTTTGTCTGCGACGGTTGTGATTTTGCTAATCACAAACTTGGTTTTAGGGTGTTTCATTGCAACTGTCTTTAAAACTCGAACGAAGGATTCACTCACTTGTTTAGCCTCTGCTGACTTTAAGTCGTTGATACAGCTGTGTACAACCACAGCGTCGGGCTGCTGGTCAGAAGCATCAAAGTCACGAGACCTATGTTCAACATCGCTCATGGTGGAGCTCCTTCTTTTGGTAGCATCGAAATAGTACGATCTGCCGAGTAGTTTCTCGTTTATGCCATTTGCGACAGAGTCATGAAAGATCGCAACCTTTGGAAGACGGTCGTCTAGTTTTGTTTTCATTTTCTTGTTTTGGGTGTTCTTATTTCGGCAGTGTGTTTTGACGTCATCAGTTTTTTCGTGTTCATGGACTGGAGATTTTGCGTCACTATTTACGTTTTTGTTCTTAGTGGATTTCACTTTTTCATTTTGTTTTATTTTCTGTAGCTCAGATTTTTGAGGCACAGAGAGCGGTTTAGTCTTGACAGCATTATTTGTACTACTGGATTTTGCCACTTCGGCGTAAGTTGGGACTGCCGAAGAGCGGAAATCGGTCTGAGTTGCCTGGGTCGTCATGGCAACACCTACTGGCTTCATGTTTTTAAGCATCATTGTTTGCGTTTCTACGGCGTTCTGTGTGTGTGTGTGTGTGTGTGTGTGTGTGTGTGCGTGCGTGCGTGCGTGCGTGCGTGCGTGTGTGTGTGTGTGTGTGTGTGTTATTGTCTGCATTCACACTCTTATGACTGGGCGTATATTCATGCTTTTGTCAAGCCTGTGCATTCAAATGTGTGTGTAAATCATGTACTGCTTCATCATGCGTGCCTATAGTTTTTATCTCTCCTTTTTTTCCATTTTCGTTTTCTTTTCTTTTCATTTTCATGCCTTTAAAGTTTACTCAAATTTTAGCTTAGCAAGAACAGATTGGACCAATAAGCTCTGCCTAAAATCTCAATTCTTGATCGAATAAAATTTTCTGAGTTCTCTCTCTCTCTCTCTCTCTCTCTCTCCCCCTTCTCTCTGTTAGTCAGTTCTTCAATTTAATATCCTCTCTCTCTCTCTCTCTCTCTCCTCTCTCTCTCTCTCTCTCTCTGTTAGTTCTTCAATTAAATATCCTCTCTCTCTCTCTCTCTCTCTCTCTCTCTCTCTCTCTCTCTCTCTCTCTGCATGTCTGACCTTTTTCATGTCTTCCACATTTCTGTCAAGTCTGTCTGTTACTCTGTATGACAGATAATTAATATGCAGATAAGGGTATTGTTTGTCTCTTTGGTTGGATAACACTATGTAATTTGTATGTGAATATTTCATTTTTGTTTGGTAACATTCACCTATTTCAATTTCATTTTACGGAGAATGTGCGTGCACAAAATTTCCATGTACAAATACTGGAGTTCGTCATGGCAGCCTGATGAGAAGGCTGGTACATAGAAACCGGAGAATCCGTCCAGACTCGTGAGAGACGATGTATACATTTTGAATCACTGTATTCACAACCACTCAAGAGTATGCACAGGATCCATTAACTAGTCAGCCTGCCAATATCAGCCACATATGCACAAGATCTTACACTACTGTCCATCTCTTCCTGGCTCTTTAATTAGTCTGGTTTTCCTTAGAATGTTCTGGTGTTCAGGCCAAACCGCCCAAACATTTTTGAGAATGAAAACAGTGTCTACAACAAACACAAAATTCCTTCAGACTTTGTTTAGAGCATTACATACTGTGTGGTCTTACAAACCAAAAGCTTGGGGATGATAGTTTGTTCCACATTCCAGTTTAAGGCAACGTTTCCAGCGACGGGAAAGCGGGGTAACTGTGAATCCTGTGTTTTGCTAGGATAGGACCTTACATAGGTATTGGTTGTATACTACGCACAAAAAGTTAAGGATCGGTATGTGAAAACAGGTGCGTAATAAGCTCAGTTCGCTACTGTTATTTATTTCTTAGTCCAGCCAAATTGTCATGAATTCTTGTTCAGCTGTAAGTGGGCGATGTTGTGTTAGTGCGGAAATTGCACGGGATTCTCTACTACTGAGCTGGGCCGCAAACGGAAAAGCGGAAACTTGCGAAAAATGACCTTGTTTTGGACCGTTCTGCCTGAACACATTGCACTTGCCAGATGGAAAAACCATTATGCACGTGCAAGCACTGCTGTTTATGTGTGAGATGCTGTCGCTCGCTTGGCTATATAAGAAGACATTCCACCAGTAGTAGGCCTGATCTGACAATGCCTCCACGACGAAAATTAAGCGAGTTGGATAGGGGACGAGCTGTTGCATGGTTCCAAGATGGTGTTCCCAAGTGAGAAGTGGCCAGGCGACTTCATGTGTCCATCTCGGTCATTGTCCGACTGATTCAACGCTTCACAGCCACTGGGATTGTCCATGAAAGACGTAGATCTGGTCGACCGAAGAAGACAACCCCACGTGACGATCGTCTCATTGAACGACAAGCCCTGCAGACAAGAACAGCCTCTTCCAGCATAATTCAAAGGCAGTTCAGGGTGGCTACTAACATCAACATCAGCCAGCAGACCATACGGAACCGCCTACATGGGTTTAATCTCCGTTATCGTCGCCCAGCAGTACGGCCACGCTTAACTCCAGCCCATAGGGCAGCACGCTGTGCCTTCTGCGCACGTCACGTGAGGTGGACACGTCAGCAATGGTCCCAGGTCCTGTTCAGTGATGAATCACGCTTCACCCTTCACCACAACGACGGCCGACTGAGGGTCTGGAGGCGCCCAGGGCAACGCTTTACTGACGCCACTGTCCAAGAAAAGGTGGCCTTTGGTGGAGGTTCTGTAATGGTCTGGGGGGCCTTCAGCCTTCACCACAGAACACCCTTGTATCATGTACAGGGTAACCTGACTGGCATCCGATACCGGGATGAGATCCTTCGACCGCTGGCTGTGCCTACACTGCAGCAGATGGGACCGAGGGCTGTCTACCAGGATGACAATGCTCGCCCCCACAGGGCAAGGGTGGTCAACGACTTCCTGCAGCAGTCTGGAGTCAACAGAATGGAGTGGCCAGCATGCAGTCCCGATCTCAACCCGATTGAGAACCTCTGGGATGAGCTGGATCGCAAAGTGAGGAGCCACCCCCCTCCCAGGGATGCCCAACACCTCTACCAGATGCTGCTGGCTGAGTGGCAGGCGCTTCCACAGAGGATCTTCACCAACCTGGTCAACTCGATGAGGACTCGCTGCGTCGAGTGCCAGAACAGCCATGGTGGTTACACGCATTACTGAGCTTTTGGGAGCATCAGTATGCCCTGTCTTGTGATTTCAATGACTTTGGGAAATCAAATTTGGATACGTACCCACTTTAATCAAATGTACACACCAAACGATTGCTCGAGATTGAAGGCAATTGTGTATCGTTATCACTAGAGAATGGAATTAAATGTTGGCCAAACTTCAACGCATTGACTTTCTTATTTTGACAGTTATGAATGTTTGTGAAAGTGATCCTTAACTTTTTGTGTGTAGCTTATATTTCATGGTTTTAAAATCAGTGCCTCTCTCTCTCTCTCTCTCTCTCTCTCTCTCTCTCTCTCTCTCTCTCTCTCTCTCTCTCCATATTTACATCTGCTTTTTGATGCCACTTGATGATTCTAATCTTGGGGCAACATATCAATAATTAAAAAAGGAGGGGTAATGGATATGACCGCACCTCTCTCTCTCTCTCTCTCTCTCTCTTTTCTCTCTCTCTCTCACACACACACACACACACACACACACACACACACACACGAATAAGTTATGCTATGATTGTTGATTTTATAAATGCATTGTCGCTAATTGACAATTGTTTCTAGAATTGTTTATGCTACTCCGGAACTCGTGTCTTATCTAAAGGTAGTAGTAGACTACAGCAAGCAATACAGTCATTCATCACATATTTCTTTTGAAGATGTAGGCCAAAAATTAAAGGTGGATTCTTTTCTATTCTTCTTCTTACAGCTTTCTCCTCGACGTGTTTAGTGTGACAAAAAGAGAATGAGTTCTGTCTCATCACTCTCTCTTCCATCTGGACAACATGGTGATCTCTCTCTCTCTCTCTCTCTCTCTCTCTCTGTGTGTGTGTGTGTGTGTGTGTGTGTGTGTGTGTGTGTGTGTGTGTGTGTGTGTGTGTGTGCGTGCGTGCGTGCGTGCGTGGTGTGTGTGTGTGTGTGTGTGTGTGTGTTATTGTCTGCATTCACACTCTTATGAGTGGGCATATATTCATGCTTTTGTCAAGCCTGTGCATTCAAATGTGTGTGTAAATCATGTACTGCTTCATCATGCGTGCCTATAGTTTTATCTCTCCTTTTTTTCCATTTTCGTTTTCTTTTCTTTTCATTTTCATGCCTTTAAAGTTTACTCAAATTTTAGCTTAGCAAGAACAGATTGGACCAATAAGCTCTGCCTAAAATCTCAATTCTTGATCGAATAAAATTTTCTGAGTTCTCTCTCTCTCTCTCTCTCTCTCTCTCTCTCTCTCTCTGTTAGTCAGTTCTTCAATTTAATATCCTCTCTCTCTCTCTCTCTCTCTCTCTCTCTCTCTCTCTCTCTCTCTCTGTTAGTCAGTTCTTCAATTAAATATCCTCTCTCTCTCTCTCTCTCTCTCTCTCTCTCTCTCTCTCTCTCTCTCTCTCTCTGTTAGTCAGTTCTTCAATTAAATATCCTCTCTCTCTCTCTCTCTCTCTCTCTCTCTCTCTCTCTCTCTGTTAGTCAGTTCTTCAATTAAATATCCTCTCTCTCTCTCTCTCTCTCTCTCTCTCTCTGCATGTCTGACCTTTTTCATGTCTTCCACATTTCTGTCAAGTCTGTCTGTTACTCTGTATGACAGATAATTAATATGCAGATAAGGGTATTGTTTGTCTCTTTGGTTGGATAACACTATGTAATTTGTATGTGAATATTTCATTTTTGTTTGGTAACATTCACTTATTTCAATTTCATTTTACGGAGAATGTGCGTGCACAAAATTTCCATGTACAAATACTGGAGTTCGTCATGGCAGCCTGATGAGAAGGCTGGTACATAGAAACCGGAGAATCCGTCCAGACTCGTGAGAGACGATGTATACATTTTGAATCACTGTATTCACAACCACTCAAGAGTATGCACAGGATCCATTAACTAGTCAGCCTGCCAATATCAGCCACATATGCACAAGATCTTACACTACTGTCCATCTCTTCCTGGCTCTTTAATTAGTCTGGTTTTCCTTAGAATGTTCTGGTGTTCAGGCCAAACCGCCCAAACATTTTTGAGAATGAAAACAGTGTCTACAACAAACACAAAATTCCTTCAGACTTTGTTTAGAGCATTACATACTATGTGGTCTTACAAACCAAAAGCTTGGGGATGATAGTTTGTTCCACATTCCAGTTTAAGGCAACGTTTCCAGCGACGGGAAAGCGGGGTAACTGTGAATCCTGTGTTTTGCTAGGATAGGACCTTACATAGGTATTGGTTGTATACTACGCACAAAAAGTTAAGGATCGGTATGTGAAAACAGGTGCGTAATAAGCTCAGTTCGCTACTGTTATTTATTTCTTAGTCCAGCCAAATTGTCATGAATTCTTGTTCAGCTGTAAGTGGGCGATGTTGTGTTAGTGCGGAAATTGCACGGGATTCTCTACTACTGAGCTGGGCCGCAAACGGAAAAGTGGAAACTTGCGAAAAATGACCTTGTTTTGGACCGTTCTGCCTGAACACATTGCACTTGCCAGATGGAAAAACCATTATGCACGTGCAAGCACTGCTGTTTATGTGTGAGATGCTGTCGCTCGCTTGGCTATATAAGAAGACATTCCACCAGTAGTAGGCCTGATCTGACAATGCCTCCACGACGAAAATTAAGCGAGTTGGATAGGGGACGAGCTGTTGCATGGTTCCAAGATGGTGTTCCCAAGTGAGAAGTGGCCAGGCGACTTCATGTGTCCATCTCGGTCATTGTCCGACTGATTCAACGCTTCACAGCCACTGGGATTGTCCATGAAAGACGCAGATCTGGTCGACCGAAGAAGACAACCCCACGTGACGATCGTCTCATTGAACGACAAGCCCTGCAGACAAGAACAGCCTCTTCCAGCATAATTCAAAGGCAGTTCAGGGTGGCTACTAACATCAACATCAGCCAGCAGACCATACGGAACCGCCTACATGGGTTTAATCTCCGTTCTCGTCGCCCAGCAGTACGGCCACGCTTAACTCCAGCCCATAGGGCAGCACGCTGTGCCTTCTGCGCACGTCACGTGAGGTGGACACGTCAGCAATGGTCCCAGGTCCTGTTCAGTGATGAATCACGCTTCACCCTTCACCACAACGACGGCCGACTGAGGGTCTGGAGGCGCCCAGGGCAACGCTTTACTGACGCCACTGTCCAAGAAAAGGTGGCCTTTGGTGGAGGTTCTGTAATGGTCTGGGGGGCCTTCAGCCTTCACCACAGAACACCCTTGTATCATGTACAGGGTAACCTGACTGGCATCCGATACCGGGATGAGATCCTTCGACCGCTGGCTGTGCCTACACTGCAGCAGATGGGACCGAGGGCTGTCTACCAGGATGACAATGCTCGCCCCCACAGGGCAAGGGTGGTCAACGACTTCCTGCAGCAGTCTGGAGTCAACAGAATGGAGTGGCCAGCATGCAGTCCCGATCTCAACCCGATTGAGAACCTCTGGGATGAGCTGGATCGCAAAGTGAGGAGCCACCCCCCTCCCAGGGATGCCCAACACCTCTACCAGATGCTGCAGGCTGAGTGGCAGGCGCTTCCACAGAGGATCTTCACCAACCTGGTCAACTCGATGAGGACTCGCTGCGTCGAGTGCCAGAACAGCCATGGTGGTTACACGCATTACTGAGCTTTTGGGAGCATCAGTATGCCCTGTCTTGTGATTTCAATGACTTTGGGAAATCAAATTTGGATACGTACCCACTTTAATCAAATGTACACACCAAACGATTGCTCGAGATTGAAGGCAATTGTGTATCGTTATCACTAAAGAATGGAATTAAATGTTGGCCAAACTTCAACGCATTGACTTTCTTATTTTGACAGTTATGAATGTTTGTGAAAGTGATCCTTAACTTTTTGTGTGTAGCTTATATTTCATGGTTTTAAAATCAGTGCCCTCTCTCTCTCTCTCTCTCTCTCTCTCTCTCTCTCTCTCTCTCTCTCTCTCTCCATATTTACATCTGCTTTTTGATGCCACTTGATGATTCTAATCTTGGGGCAACATATCAATAATTAAAAAAGGAGGGGTAATGGATATGACCGCACCTCTCTCTCTCTCTCTCTCTCTCTCTCTCTCTCACACACACACACACACACACACACACACACACACACACACACACACACACACGAATAAGTTATGCTATGATTGTTGATTTTATAAATGCATTGTCGCTAATTGACAATTGTTTCTAGAATTGTTTATGCTACTCCGGAACTCGTGTCTTATCTAAAGGTAGTAGTAGACTACAGCAAGCAATACAGTCATTCATCACATATTTCTTTTGAAGATGTAGGCCAAAAATTAAAGGTGGATTCTTTTCTATTCTTCTTCTTACAGCTTTCTCCTCGACGTGTTTAGTGTGACAAAAAGAGAATGAGTTCTGTCTCATCACTCTCTCTTCCATCTGGACAACATGGTGATCTCTCTCTCTCTCTCTCTCTCTCTCTCTGTGTGTGTGTGTGTGTGTGTGTGTGTGTGTGTGTGTGTGTGTGTGTGTGTGTGTGCGTGCGTGCGTGTGTGTGTGTGTGTGTGTGTGT
>CM065722.1:70206862-70211862 GCA_033310375.1 Conus canariensis | reverse complement strand
TGTGTGTGTGTGTGTGTGTGTGTGTGTGTGTGTGTGTGTGTGTGTGTGCGTTTTGTGTGTGTGTGTGTGTGTGTGTGTGTGTGTGTGTGTGTAGTATCTTTGTCATTCTTCGTTTTTGTCTCTCAATCTCTTATTGAATTCATAGGTATTGAAAAACTGAAACCGAAAAGTAGCAACGTAATCATCCATCACATAGCTGTCTACAGGTTGTGGCCTTCAAGAAGAGCACATTCATATATCATATGTACATTTGTATGTTTGAAGACGTAACCCAAACATTAAAAACGCAATCTTTTCTTCACTTCGTCATGTAGCCGTCTCAACAACGTGGTCAACGTGACAAAAACAAATGAGTCATATCTCATCACTCGCTGTTCCGGCTGGAAGGCATGGTGATCGATGACATCGATCTGGGAATGTCTTCACCGCAGGTTTAGCATCATTACTGTTCCACCGCTTCCCTTCTTACATCATTAATTACATACACAACGGCCATAGCTGTTTCCATATCAGAAGCAACATGACATATCTTCAGGAGTTGAACTGTAAGTGATGTGTGGTAGAAATATGTATATGTGTATAAGGTATAAGGTTCCTTTCGTCCCTTTGGATAATTCCTTGTTTTGATCATTTGTACACTCGTGCTTGTGGTTTTGTGCCGTCCAGTTGTCATTGTTATATCATGGAGGTTGTGGCTATACACAATCTCCATCTACAAAAATCGCAGGTCACTAGAACAGGTAGATGAGAAAATAGTGATGTAGAGATTGGAGAATCCGTCCGCACTTGCCAAGGGGCAGGTGGCACACATTTTGAATCACTGTTCTCACACTGTCCCTCAGGAACGCTTACAAGACCCGTATACCTGTCACACTAACATCATCTGCTACTTAATGAAAGAATTCTCCACATCATTTTCAAGTTTCACTGATTGCTATTTAGTCTCTTTTGTATCTGGGAACTTCTGGTGTACACTGTCAACATTTTCTAAAAATGAAGGGGATATTTATCACAACAGACATTCTTTCAGAACTGGTTCAAAGCACAACATTTGTCGTTCAGCCCGAAAGCTTGGGCAGAATGTATCGTTCCATATTCCAGTATAAAGCAATGTTATGGGAGATTGAAAATGGGGAGTTTGTGTTATACTCCCTGTTTGGCTAGTATACTTACCATGTCAGACCATAGCATTCAACGGCAGTTAGCCAGCTCTGTCAGGCCGAATTTTTTCCGTGGCCAATGCAGTCATAAGACAGTCACGTGATGTCACCCCACTTCCGGCCCCGGAAGAAGCCAGTGTCAACTTCCTATAAGTCATTCAGCGAGGCCTGGTGTATGGTGACCCCGAGAACCTTGGCGCCAGAGGGGAAGGTAGGGAGGGAATTAGAGTCTGACATGGTAAGTATACTAGCCAAACAGGGAGTATAACACAAACTCCCCATTTTGGCGTCATATACTTTACCATGTCAGACCATAGCAGAATTTAAAGGAATCGGAGGAGGGCGAGCGCCCTAGTGGTTCTTGGGGTTGACCGATATGGCTGCATTGGCCGCCACAAAGGAAATCCCCTTAGACCCATCAGCTCTGGTCATGCGGATATCCCTCAGGTAAAAATTAATGAAGGGATTTTCCGAACGCCAGTAGGCTGCCTCCAGCAGGTGGCGCACGGGGACAGAGTACTGGAACGCTGTGGAAGTGGCCAGTGCTCTGACCTCGTGGGCCCTGGGTGATAGGACAGGGAGATCCTTGTACGCCTGAGCGTAGGTAGATCTCACCGTCTTGGAGAGCCACCTGGAGATAGTTCCCGCCGAGATATCTCTAGTATTGTTGGGGTTGAGGGAGATAAGGAGTCGTCTCTGGGAGGAGCGCCTGGGGCGTGTGCGTTCCCAGTAGTACCTGAGACACCTGGAGGGGCAAAGGTCCATGTCTCCATCTTTTTCTCCCTTTCCCAAGATGTCAGAACTCCGGAAGGAACTTGAGAGAGACTGAGCCGTCCCTGTGGAAGGCGATATCTGTGGGGTCACCGCTGAGGGCGTGAATCTCACTTCGTCTTCTGGCCGAGGCCAGGGCGAGGAGAAAGGTGGTCTTAAAGGAGAGGAGGTCAAAAGGAATAGAAGCAATGGGTTCAAAAGGGGTTTTTCTGAGGGCATCGAGGACCGTAAAAAGGTCCCAGAGGGGAATGCGCCTAGGGGACTGAGCTTCCCGTAGAGCAACTCCTCTAGACACCTCTCTGAGGAGAAAGTCATTGTCAAAAGAAGGGCCCCCCAGTTGACGAATGGTAGTGCAGATAGCTGATCTGTAGCCCCGAATGGAGCCAGCCGACAGTTTAAGGGAAGAGGATAGGTGGGAGAGGAAATTTCCTATTTGGATGTTGGAGGGGCAGTAATGGGGAACAGAGTTATCTGAGCACCAGGTTATCCATCTCTCCCAACGGTAGTTGTAGAGGGATTCGGTGCTGGCTCTGCGAGATGCCGAGGCGAAGTCCCGTAATCCCTGAGAGGCCCCTGCCCCGGCTAGTGTGTCTAGGACGGACTGGGGTCTCTCCGAGTGGGGGGTAGATGCAGATGTTCGCAGTTGGGCTGGCATAGAAGCCACGCGTGTAGGCGAAGCATCTTGGGATTGGAGTGAGGAAGACCTGACCGGGGTTGTCTCAGCATGTCCCAGCGAGGGCTGAGCCGGAGGGGGGGAACGTGGGTGAGGGACTTGGGGTCCGGGAACCAAGACTGGGTCGGCCACCATGGCGTTACGAGGATCAGCCTGGGTCTTTCCAGCCTTGCCTTCCTGATCACCTTGTGTAGGATGGGGAAGGGGGGAAAGGCATACGCCAGTAGGCCCGTCCCGGGGAGGGATAGTGCGTCGACTGCATCCGCCTGGGGATCTGGAACGGGAGAGACGTACAGGGGCAGGTGATGGTTGAAGCTGGTGGCAAACAGGTCGATCATGGGCACAAACCAATGGTTGCGCGACACCAGCGAAGGAGGGCCTCTGTTCTGAGGGAGAGGCCTATGGAGCGGGCCTCTCCCCCTTTGTTGACATAGCAAGCTACCGACGTATTGTCCGTGAGGAGGAGAACAAGTCGGTGCGCGACCTTGTGCTGGAGTTGGAGAAGGGCTAGCCTGACCGCTTCCAGCTCCCACTCCCCGAGGCGTGACTGTCCTCCACGTGGGCCCCCCAGCCCAAGTTGGAGGCGTCTGTATAAAGTTCCAGTGGTTGGGTTGGGTTGGGAGGGAGATGGGGACCCCGGTGGAGAGAGTGGCTGGAGTGAGCCGCTCCTCCGTCGCCGAAATGAACCAGTGTCCGAGGGGAATGACCTGGTCCCAGCGGTCGGAGGTCTGTGACAAACGTCGGCGGAACTCCCTCTGAAGTTGGCGTTTGGGGACCCGCCGCAGGGGAATGAGGGGAGACAGGGACTCCATCATTCCTAGGAGGGAGGACAGGGTTCTGGCCGAGGTGTGGGGTGCCTGTGACAGGCAGGAGATGAGGTCCACTATGCGTGCAGGCCTCTCCGGGGTCTGCCAGACGAACCGTAGGAATCGTCTGTGGGCCGGGTGAATCAGGATCTGAAAAATAGGCGTCCTTCAGGTCTACGGATGTGGCCCAGTCGCGATGATGGATGGAGTCTCGGATCTGGGTGGGGGTCTCCATCTTGAACTTGGTGGGCCTGAGGAACTTGTTGAGGGGCGAAAAATCTAGAATGGGCCTCCATCCTCCCGAGGCTTTTGGGATCACAAAGAGTAGAAGCCGGGGTTTGGGTGGGAAATCTCCGAGATGGCCCCTCTTTTGAGGAGGTCTTGGACTTCCGTGCGAAGAGCTTCTGCTTTGGCGGGGGAGGGTTCGTTGGGGGAGGGAGGGGGAGATAGCATGAGGGGGGGGACGCTCGTGGGCCCAAGGAAGGCGAAACCCTTCCTGTAGCACCGCCACTATCCAGGGGTGAGGCGTATGCGTCTCCACTGGTGGGCATGCCGGGAGAGGCTGCCCGCCAGGGGGGGCGAGGGTCTGGGCTGGTGGGTGGGGGATAGGGCGAGGGGGGGTGCTACCTGATCTAAGTCCCCCTCGGGCTGTCTCCCTAGTCAGCTCCGGGAGCGTGACTGTTGGCCTAACCGAAAATTTTGCTGATGGGGTTTTGGCTTAGGCCTTGGGAGAAGATTAGGTCGCTTGGCGGGCCGTGCGGTGCGGGAAGGCGATTGTCTGGGATAGGGTCTGTGCCTGGGGAAGGAACGAAGTGGGGGTCTAGCAGGGCGTGGCGGTGGCCTGGGCGCAAAGGACACAGCCTGCTTGCGTTCCTCAACTGCTTGTGCTATGACGTCAGCCGAGTAGTCGCCAAAGAGCGACTGGACCTGGCCCGGGATGCATCGCAGGGCTGCCTTAAGCGTCGGGGAGAGAGAGGTCCGCGCCAGCACGGCCTCTCTCGCGACCAACAAGCAGTTGAAGTGGCTTCTGGCTGCGCTGTCCGCCGCAGCCGAAAGGTGATGCGAAATCCTGTTAACTAGGTGTCGCATGAAAGGATCGCTGAACAAGCGAGGGTCAGGCTCTTGGTGCGCCTCAGAGCCCGGGTCCCCCGGTACTGGGATGGCACCATCGTCCTCCGGCCATAGAGCCTCCGCTCGCTGAAGGGGCATGTCCAAGTAGGTGTGTCCCGCCGTGGTGTGGAGGATGCCCATCCTGGCTACTCGGACCCATTCCTTTAGGTTCTTAAAGGAGATGGCGCCGGAAGTAGGGGGGGGCAGGTGGGGGATCAACCGACGGTCCGACTGGGAAATGCCCATCTCCCTGGTCACGGGATTGTCCGTAAACAAGGAGGCGACTGAGGGGTTCTTGGGTAGATTGGTCTAGATCTCTGGGCCGGGGGAGAGGGAGAGAAATTCGTCAGCGGGTGCGGCCTCTCTCCTAACGAGGTCTGGTCGCCACCGTTCTATCGTGCGGACATCGTACAATGAGGTGGGGGCTAGCTCCTCGTCATCGTCCGCCTCAGGGAGGTACTGGTCCTGAGAGGGTTCATA
>CM065722.1:70154362-70201862 GCA_033310375.1 Conus canariensis | reverse complement strand
ACATAGTCTGCAGCGGCGCACAAAATATTCCATTAAGACGTCAAGGGACACAAGTTCTCCCTGGCAGATACCTTTGTGTAATGGCCGCTGGACGTGACAAGACAAAACCTCCACGGGAGCGTTTGCGTGGGTGTACCATCCACTATTTCATGACTGCAGAGCGCGCCGGCGAAAAACGTCACCGTCAATGAACTGGCCTGTGTTAATCCCACAGCCTCACTCGCTGCTGTTTCGCAGGTAAGTGAAGAAGTACAACTTCAAACACGGCCAAGCTTTCGCCATGAGGTCTTACGTGCCCCCTCTGAAGAGAGTACCGGGTTTCAGTCTTTACAGGACTTTCCCTGAGTCCTTTCTCAGAATCGGCCAAAAGACAGATAATAACAGATACACTCAAACGAGTGGTTGGAGTCTCTGAGAAGTACAGTCCTCAATTGCCGAACAAACATGATCATTCAAGTCATAGCAATCAAAATGTAGGTATTTGTAAATATTTAATTCTTGTTTTGTAATATTCATTCATTGATTCTTGTTAAGGAGAATGTGGTTATACACAATCTCAATATACAAATATTGGAGTTTGCTATGGCACCTATATAAGAAGGCCAGTATGCAGAAATTTGAGAATCCGTCAGAGCTCAAGAGCAAATTGGAAAAAAAACATTTTGAGTCGCTGTTGTCACAACTGCTCGAGAGCACAAACAGAACTCATAAAAACGTCAGCCCATTACCACTGTAACATGATTGGAAGATTGTATGATTGTGGCTACTTTTTTCCGAAATATTAATGTGTATGCTTTTTACTAGAAAGTACCGGTGTTCAGGCCAAACTCTATAAACATTGTGTTGGAATGGAAACGTAAGAATCAAACCATCAGAGATTCTTTCAGACTTTGTTTAGAGCATTACATACTGTATTGTCTTACAACCCGAAAGCTTGGGAATGTACATCATTCCCATATTCCAGTTTAAATTAAGGTAGCGTTTCCAGGTGATGGGGGGGGGGGGGGGGGGGGGGGGGGGGGGGGGGGGGTAACTGTGAATTCTCCGTCTTGTTAGCATAGGCCCTTCTTGGACATAAATAGGTTTTCGTCACGTATTTTATTATTTTGACACCAGTGCTCTCTCTCTCTCTCTCTCTCTCTCTCTCTCTCTCTCTCTCTCTCTCTCTCTCTCCGTGTTACTATTCGTAACTGTTTATCTGTCCTATTCGTCCATCTCTCTTCTTTTTGAGCTTCTCTGTCAAATCTCTATGTCACTGTATACATCTCTATCTAATTGTCGTATAGCTATTGATGCGATGAAGTATATAAGCAGCAACTCAATCATGAACTTCTACTCTACACTCTATAAGCGTACATGAGAAGTAGAAAGAGAAAAAAAACGTTATTCATCGCACAGATATCTTCACGATGTGGGAACCAGGCAAAAACATTAGTATGCATATTATAGCTAGCTAAACGACAAATGCTGAAAGCAACGAGACGATCATTCAGCTCATAGCTATATCAACGGTGAAAGCTCCAAGCAACCAGGAAATCTCTCTCTCTCTCTCTCTCTCTCTCTCTCTCTGTCTCTGTCTGTCTGTCTGTCTGTCTGTCTGTCTGTCTGTCTGTCTGTCTCTCTCTCTCTCTCTCTCTCTCTCTCTCTCTCTCTCTCTCTCTCTCCTACCACCATCACTATCTTCCCATATGCGTAACACGGACGAAAAAGCTGCGAACTTTTAAAAAGATTGCATACCTTAATTGAATAACGAACCATTTGAAGTTTGGAATGAGGGTTTTTTTTAATATCTCCGTCAAATTTGCATCTTTGTAAAACAAAACGTGTTAGAAGTAATCCCAAAGCACCTTGGCTCACAGATAGTGTCAAATATACCAAAGACTAACCGAGATTTGTTTTTAGATTTTAAACGAGTTTAAAGCAAGAGTTTACTTAACAAAGAAAATATGCTTAAAACGTGCGGCAAAAATGAATTACACAAGACCTTGTGTCGCACAAAACAGACAGTAAGTCAGTTTGGAGAGCCATATATTAAGCAACCTCTCTCTCTCTCTCTCTCTCTCTCTCTCTCTTCTCTCTCTCTCTCTCTCTCTCTGCGAGCTCGCTCGCGCGTGTGTGTCTGTCTGTGTGCGGTTTCATATCTTTGTCATTTATCTGTGTTATGCTTTGTTTTTGCCTGTCAGTGTCTTATTCAATTCATAGGAATTGAACAGCTGAAACCAAAAAGTAGCAACATAATCATTCGTCATATAGCTAGATAGTTATGGGTAGTAGCCTTCAAGAAGAGCACATTCATACATCATGTAGGTGTTTTACGAGGTGACCCAAACGTTAACAACGGCATCTTTTCTTCCCTTTGAAATTTAGCCTTCTCAACAACGTGATCAACGTGACAAACAACAAATGAGTCTTATCTCATCCCTCTCACGTTCCAGATGAACGGCATGGTGAGCCATGACGTTGATATGTGAATGTCTTCAGCGTGTGTCTGGCATCCTTACTGTTCCACGGCCTTCCTTCTTACATGATTAATTACACACACACACAGACAATCATTGATCTGATTCAGACCACAATGCATGTCTTAAGAGGATGGACTGTGAGTGACTTGTGGCAGAACACATATGTGTATACAGGGTTGCCGTTCCTTTGTCTCTCTGGATAACACCTGTAGACCCGTTTTGTGGTTTTGTTCCGTTCAATTGTTCTTTATCATGTCACTGGTATATTATGGAAGTTGTGGTCATACACAAATTTCCATGTACACAAATTGTAACTTACGATGACTGCTATATGAGAAGGCAGGTACGTAGAGATTGGAGAACCCGTCCGGATTCACCTACGGACTGTTGACACATGTTACGAATCACTGTCTTCACACCCCCCCAGGACTACGAAAAAAACTCTTATACCTGTCAGACCAAAAGCAGCTGCTACATAATCAAAGGATATTCCACTCCTTGTTCAATTCTTACTGACTGTTATTTAATCTCTTTTGTATCTGGACATTTCAGGTGTACATGCAAAACTCCATTAACATTTTGTAAAAATGAAAGGGATGTTTATCACAAACAGACATGCTTTAAGAGCACTACATAGTCTATTGATCTTCAGCACGAAAGCTTGGGGAGAATATATCATTCCATATTTCAGTATATGGCAATGATATGGGTGACCGAAAGGGGATGGAACTGTTAATTCCATGTTTTATTGGTATACGAATCAAATCATCAGCTAAAGGTTTCGTTAATGTGAAGTTTGTGTTTGGGTATTCTCTCTCTCTCTCTCTCTCTCTCTCTCTCTCTCTCTCTCTCTCTCCCTCTCTTTAAAGTATACTTAAAATTTAGTTCAGCAAGGATAGATTAGAAGAATAACCTCAGCCTAAAATCTCAATCCTTGATCGAATAAACTTTTTATGAGTTGTAAGCTCTGAATTATCTCTCTCTCTCTCTCTCTCTTTAAAGTATAGTCAAATTTTAGCTCAGCAAGGACAGATTAAAAGAATAAGCTCAGCCTAAAATCTCAATCCTTGATCGAATACACTTTTTCTGAGTTGTAAACTCTGAATTATCTCTCTCTCTCTCTCTCTCTCTCTCTCTCTCTCTCTCTCTTGTGAGAGAGCTTTTTCATGTGTTCCATGTACCTGTCAGGTCTCTTTGAAACAATGTACAGCTCTGTCGATCGCCAGTTGAATTCCTAGCTATCTTCACAATGAAGCCTTGCTACCTAAAGGTTGTTGACTGCAGGAAGCAACACAGTCATACATCATGTATTTGTTTCGATGATGTAGATTGAAAGTTGTCGTTGGAATCTTTTCTTATCTTCATCATACAGCCATACCCATCGACGTATTTAGTGTGAGAAAAAGAGAATGAGTCCTATCTCATCACTCTCCATTCCAGCTGGGCAGCATGGTAATCGATGTCATCGATCTGTAAATGGCGTCAACGTGTACGCTACGTGATAAGTTACGCACACAGAGATTGGCATTGTTTATTATCATAGACAATATCAAGTGCTTTTCTCTGAGTGACACAAAATTCATGTGCAGATAAGGTCATTGCTTGTTTGTCTCTCTACTAGCATATTACTGTATATAATTATTTGTAGATATCTTAATTTCGTTTTGTCCTGTTCATTCATGATCATTTCGTTTTAAGGAGAATGTGGTTATACACAATCTCCATGTACAAATATTGGAGTTCGTTATGGCAGCTAGATAAGAAGGCCGATATGTAGATACTCGAGAATCCGTCCGGGCCCGAAAGTGGGTTGTGATACACGTTTTGAATCACTGTAGTCACAACCACTCAAGAGCACGAGCAGAACTCATGAACACATCAGCTTATCACCATCTGCTACATAACTGGAAGATCTGACGGTTCTGTTTAATTCTTCCGAACTATGAATTAGTGTGCTTTTAACTAGAAAGTTCCGGTGTTCAGGCCAAACTCTGTAAACATTGTGTAAGAATGTAAACGATGTCTACAACTAACAGAGATTCTTTCAGACTTTGTGTAGAGCATTACATACTGTATTGTCTTACAAGCCAAAAGCTTGGGAATGTATATTATTCCCATATTCCAGTTTCAATTAAAGTGACGTTTCTAGTGATGGGAGAGGGGGGTAACTGTGAATTCTCCTTTTTGTTAGTATAGGCTATAGGACCTGCTTGGTCATAAATAGGTTTTGGTTATGTTTTTTATGGCTTTGAAATTAGTGCTCTCTCTCTCTCTCTCTCTCTCTCTCTCTCTCTCTCTCTCTCTCTCTCTCTCTCTCTCTCTCCACCATCGCCATCTTCCAATATGCGTAACACGGATGAACAAGTTACGAAAGCTGTTAAAATTACAAACCCTAATTGAATGAGGAAGTGTTTTGATGTTTTGATTAAAAACAATTCTTTGATTTAATGAATTCACACTCGACGACTGTCGGTTTACATTTTCCTGATGAAGCATTTGAGGTTTGGGGGTACATCGTTTTTAATATCTACATTTAACATGCCTTTTTGAAACCAAAACGTGTCAGAAGTGATCCCAAAGTAACTTGGCTCACCGATAGTGTTAAACATGCCATGGACTTACCGAAATTTCTTTTTTTTTTTATTAAACGAGTTTAAAACAAGAGTTTACTTAACAAAGAAAGTATTCTTAAAACGTGCGGTAAAAATAAATTTCACAAGACCTTGTGTCGCACAAAACAACAGTAAGGCAGTTTGGAGAGTAATATATTAAGTAACCCTCTTCTCTCTCTCTCTCTCTCTCTCTCTCTGTGTGTGTGTGTGTGTGTGTGTGTGTGTGTGTGTGTGTATATATATATATATGTGTGTGTGTGTGTGTGTGTGTGTGTGTGTGTGTGTGTGTGTTTCATGTCTTTGTCAATGATCTGTGCCATGCTTTGTTTTCGTCTTTCAATCTCTTATTTAATCCATAGGTATTGAACAGCTGAAAAAAAATGTGTCTTATCTCATCACTCTCCATTCCAGCTGAACATCATGGGGATCCATGACGTTGATCTGTGAATGTCTTCAACGTGTGTCAGGAATCCTTACTGTTCCACGGCCTTCCTTCTTACATGATTAATTACACACACAGAGACAATCATTGATCTGATTCAGACCACAATGCATGTCGCTTGGGGATGGACTGTGAGTGACTTGTGGCAGAACACTTATGTGTATACGGGGTTGCTGTTCCTTTGTCTCTTTGGATAACACCTGTAGACCCGTTTTTGTGGTTTTGTTCTATTTGGTTGATCTTTATCATATCTTTGTTATATTATTGAGGTTGTGGTCATACACAATCTCCATATACACAAATAGTAACTTACGATGACTGCTATATGAGAAGACAGATATGTAGAGATTGGAGATCCTGTCTGGATTCACCGAACGACTGTTGACACATGTTATGAATCACTGTCATCGCACACACCCAGGAGTACGAAAACAACTCGTATACCAGTTAGACTAAAAGCAGCCGCTACATAATCAAAGAATATGGCACTCATTTTTCAGTTCATACTGACTGTTACTTAATCAGTTTTGCATCTGGAAACTTCAGGTGTACACGCAAAACTCCATTAACATTTTGTAAAAATGAAAGGGATGTTTATCACAAACAGGCATTCTTTAAGACCAGGTTTCTTGTGATGGGAGAGGGGGTAACTGTGAATTCTCCGTTTTGCTAGCATAGGCTATAGGACCTTCTTGGTCATCAATAGGTTTCAGTTATATTTTTCATGGCTTTCAAACCAGTGCTCTCTCTCTCTCTCTCTCTCTCTCTCTCTCTCTCTCTCTCTCTCTCCGTGTTAATATTTGTATTTCTTTACCTGTCTGATACGTCCATTTTTTTTATTCTTGTGCTTCTCTGTCAAATCTCTATGTCACTGTATGCAATCTATGTAATTATCGTATAGCTATTTATGCGATTAAGTATATAAGCAGCAACACAACAATAAACCTGGACTCAGAACTCTTCAAGCGTACATGAGATATAGAGGAACAAATCGTTTTTCATCGAACAGATATCTTCACGATGTTGGATACAGGCAACAACATGATTATACATATCATAGCTAACTAAACGATAAATGCTGCAATCAACGACACGATCATTTAACTCATAGCTATCTAAACAATGGAGGATATAAGCATCAACATGATCATTCATTTCATAGCAATATAAACGGTTAAAGCTACAATCAGCCAGGAAATTCTCTCTCTCTCTCTCTCTCTCTCTCTCTCTCTCTCTCTCTCTCTCTCTCTCTCTCTCTCCACCATCGTCATCTTCCCATATGCGTAACACGGACGACAAAGTTGCAAACAAAAATTAAAACTTGCATACTTAATTTTATGAAGAAGTTTTTTGATGTTTTGATTAAAAACAATTCTTTGATTTCGTGAATTCACACTCGACGTCTGTCAGTTTACATTGTCCTGACAAAGCATTTGAAGTTTTGGGGGTACATTTTTTAAATATCTCCAAATAACATGCCCCTTTGAAAACAAAACGTGTCAGAAGTAATCCCAAAGTACCTTGGCTTACAAATAGTGTTAAACATGCCATGGATTTACCGCAATTTCTTTTTTTTTTATTATTATTTTAAACGAGTTTGAAACAGAGTTTACTTAACAAAGAAAGTGTGCTTAAAACGTGCGGCAAAAATGAATTACACAAGAACTTGTGGCGCACAAAACAGACTGTAAGTCAGTTTGGAGAGTCATATATTAAGTAACCCCCCCCCCCCCCTCTCTCTCTCTCTCTCTTCGTACTGTTTATATATTCCTCTCTCTCTCTCTCTCTCTCTCTCTCTCTCTCTCTCTCTCTGTGTATGTGTGTGTATGTGTGTGTGTGTGTGTGTGTGTGTGTGTGTGTGTGTGTGTTTCATGTCTTTGTGAATGATCTGTGCCATGCTTTGTTTTCGTCTTTCAGTCTCTTATTTAATGCATTGGTATTGAACAGCTGAAACCTAAAAGTAGCAACGTAATCATTCATCATATAGCTATCTATGGGTTGTAGCCTTCAAGAACATATTCATACATCATATAGTTGTTTTAAGACGTGACTCAAACGTTAACAACAGCATCTTTTCTATCCTTTGTCATTTAGCATTCTCAACAACGTGATCAACGTGACAAACAACAAACGAGTCTTATCTCATCACTCTCCGTTCCAGCTGAACGGCATGGTGATCGATGACGTTGATCTGTGAATGCATCCTTTACTGTTCCACAGCCTTCCTTCTTACATGATTAATTACACACACACACAGACAATCATTGATCTGATTCAGACCACGCTGCATGTCTCTTGGGGATGGACTGTGAGTGACTTGTGGCAGAACACGTATGTGTATACAGGGTTGCCGTTCCTTTGTCTCTGGATCACACCTGTAGACCCTTTTTCTGGTTTTGTTCCGTTGTTGTTGTTTTTTTTTCATATCATTGATATATGACGGAGGTTGTGGTTATACACAATCTCCATGTACACATATTGGAAATTACGCTGACTGCTAAAATGAGAAGACAGGAACGTAGAGATTGGAGCATCCGTTCGGACTCTCTAAGGGACTGTTGACACATGTCATGAATCAGTGTCCTCACACCCCCTCAGGAGTACGAACAGAACTCATACACCTGTACGACTCAAAGCATCTGCTACACAAGCAAAGCATTCTTCACTGTTTTTTTTATTTCTAAATCGTTACTGACAGTTAATTAGTCTCTTTTGCATCTGGAAACTTCAGATGTACTCGGAAAACTCTGTAAACATTTTGTGTATAGGAAAAGGATGCCTATCACAAACAAAGATTCTTTTAGATCTTATTCATACCACTTACATAGTCTATTGTCTTTCAAAGGAAAGTTTGGGGTCGATATCTTTTTTTTCCATATTCATGTACAAGGTAAAGTTATGGATGACTGAAAAGGAATGTAACTGTGAATTGTGTGTTGTATTGGTGTAGGAAGTTTGTCATCAGCAATAGGTTTCGTTTGTATGAATTTTGTGTTTTTGGTAGTCAACTCTCTCTCTCTCTCTCTCTCTCTCTCTCTCTCTCTCTCTCTCTCTCTCTCTCTCAGTCTCTCTCTCTCTCTCTGCACCCACTTGTATTGCTTCTGTCTCTTTATATGTTTGTTTCGTTTCTCTGTCTCTCTCCTCCACGAGCCTCTCTGTCAGGTCTCAGTGTCACTGTGTACACGTATGTTTCATTTATCTCACAGCATCAAAACGATGAAGCGTACAAGCAACAATGTTGTACACTTGAAGACAAGGACAACATTCTTCATGGTTCATCACACATGTGTCTTAAAAGACATGGTCTACACGATAAATAACAGCATCAGCGACGGATCATTGCACTCAGTTCTACCTGGACAGCACGATGATCGAAGCAACCGATTAATGTTGTAAATGCTCTCACCTCGAGTCTGGCATCATTACTGCTCTGCATTGTTCCAGACTACCTGATAAATGAAACGTGCAGGCACCATGCTTGTCCCACGTCACACACACGCACCCCCCCCCCCCCCCCATATATATATATATATATATATATATATTATATATATATATATATATATATATCTATATATAACGAGTCATGTGTTACACTTGTTCCTCCACCCAGGACTTCTGCGCAATGTTTTGTTCTGCTTCTTCCTGTGGAATGGTGCCCTGCCCCTTGGGATAAGTGAATCTTTTGAACTATATATGTATATATATATATATATATATGTGTGTGTGTGTGTGTGTGTGTGTGTGTGCGTGTGTGTGTGTGTGTGTGTGTGTGTGTGTGTGTGTGTGTGTGTGTGTGCGTGCGTGTGTGTGTGTGTGCGTGTGTGCGTGCGTGTGTCCATGTATATATCTCTGTCGATGGCTCATTTAATTCACAGGTATCCAAAAAATGAAGCCTGCTATCTAAATATCATAGAGCACAGGCAGCAATGCAATCAAATATATGGTGGTTAAACATACAACAATTGGATCGTTTCTATTTTTCGTCATCTATCCTTCTCAAGGACGTGGTCAACGTGACAAAAGCAGTGTGAGTCTTAATCCTATCACTCTCTGTTCTACCTGCACAACATGGTGATCGATGATATCGACCAATGAATGTCTTCAGCGTGTGTCTGGCACCATGACTGTTCGGCGGACTTACCTGTTACGTGATTGATTACAAACACAGTGACAGTCGATTTTGGAATATGGAATTCGACTGGCTTCTGTAAGAAAATGTGTATATCAGGGTGTTGCTCCCGTGTCTGTCTGTTTGGCTAACACCTGCTTGAATCATTTTAGATATATTTTTGTAGTTTTCTTCTCATACCATTATGATATTATGGAGGTTGTGGTTATATAATCTCCATGTACAAGCGTTGCATCTCACTATGAGAAAGCAGGGTTGCAGAGATTGAAGAAACAGTCCGGACTCATTGAGGGGACTTTGTTACACCTTTTTGAATCACTGTAACAACACCCTCTCAGGAGCACGAACAGAACCAATATTCATATCAGACTATATGCATCTGCTTCATGACTTAAGAATCTAACACTGCTTTAGTCAAAGCTACTGACTGTTTTTTTTTTAATTAATTTTTTTTTTAATTGTCCAAACATACAATGACAACTAACATACATAAATCAATACATTAATCCATAGTGGCACATATTTAACACATACAAATATACATGCATTTTTTCTTCTTTTTTTTTTACACGGCCACACATGCCGAATAAATTCTAATAACTGGCATTAATCCTGTGTACCCAGGTTGTGGACGAGATCAAATGGAAAAGAAAGAGTATACAGTACTTATTAACATAACACACACACACACACACACACACACACACACACACACACACACACACACACACACACCCTTGCGCATACCTTCATATGATACATAATATAACCATTAGTTCCCTAGTATTTTGATATAAGGTGACCATTTTGTTAAGTACGTTGCATGATTCATCTCCATTAAGGACATATATTTCTCCATCTTATGTCTATAGTCCAGCTCCTTCAAAAATGTGTTTAGATTAGGTTTTGTCTTGTTAATTCTACATTTATATATGAAATATTTTCCCATTAAAATTATCAGGTCTAGTATATCGTCGGTTTTTGTTTTCTCATCCGTACCAAGTAATATAATCTCCACGTTAAGTGATAATCTTACACAGTGTGAACAGTTAACTTGCAGAACTCTTTCCAGGCCTTTCCAGAAAATACGGGTAAACTCACATTCCCACAGATAGTGGTTAATTGAGTCTTTCTCTCTAATGCAGAAATTACATTTGTTGCTATCAATAATTTGCATACTTTTCAACACACTATTTGTTACCAGAATTCTGTGGCATATCTTAATTTGGAACCATTTCAGTTTTGTTTCTTTAATTTTCTTAATCCTTTTCAGTACCTCTACCCAATCAATTGGTATATTAAGACGTTGTTCCCACTTGATAAATGTACTAATGTTAAAAACTTCATTGGCTTCCACCATAATATCGTAATAAGCACGTGATCCTTTATTAATACTACAAATTTTTTGAAGTGCTAAAGTTTTATCATTACCAATGTTACTATCTAATTTCAATCTTCTTTTCTTTGTATAAGCTTTGATCGAACGCACGGAACTTATATGAGTTAGAAAATTGATATGAAAGCCCATTTTCTCTGACAGTTCATGGCAGCTTAGAAAATTACCATCCTCATCGAGTGAATGTTTAACTAGAAATATATTGTTCTGCATCCATTTCTTGTAAAAGAACGGTTTTTCTCCTACTTTGAACTTTTCATTACAAAAGATAGGTTCAGTGGCTAAATCTGTACTTTCAGTTAATTCTACCTGTTTGCAGAATCTTTGATATGACTGAAAGACTCCTTTCCAAAATCTGTTTATAACATTGCTTTCAACAAATCTGTCAGGGCCATATGCGTCAATGATACCTATTTCGGGACATAATGAATGTAATCTTATTTTCCACTTGTGGTCGTGCATGTACACCTTCCGTATCCAGGCGATTTTTAAGGAGCTGATATATATTTTCAGGTTGGGTATACCTATCCCTACTTTTTGTATATTATGTATTGAGTATTTTCTTTTAATTTTATCATTTTTGTTACTCCAAACAAATTTGAAACACATTTTCTGTAATGAAGCGATCTGGGAATCAGGAGGATTCGGTAAGAGGATCCATAAGTACACCAGTTTTGATAGCACTGACTGTTAATTAGTCTGGTTTGTAAATGAAAAGTTCGGGTGTGCGCGCCAAACTCTGACAACATTTTATGAAAATTAAAGGGATGTCTGTTACAAACAGAGACTCTTTTAGACCTTGTTGTAAGCACTGCATAGTCTACTGTCTTTCCAAATGAAATTTTGGAGACGAAATTTTGTTCCATATTCCTGTGTAAGGCGATGTTTTCGGTGATTGAAAGAGACGTGATTGTAAATTATTTCTGTTTTGTTAGCAAAGGAAGTTAGCCATCAGCAATAGTTTTCAGTGATGTGAATTTCGTGGTAACGGTAATCAGTGAGTCTCTCTCTCTCTCTCTCTCTCTCTCTCTCTCTCTCTCTCTCTCTCTCTCTCTCTCTGGTATTACTTCTGTCTCTCTATATGTTTGTTTCGTTTGTCTGTCTCTCTACTCCACGTGCCTCTCTGTCAGGTCTCAGTGTCACTGTGTGTGCGTCCATCTCATTTATCGCACAACTGTCGAAACGATGAAGCGTACAAGCAACAACGCAATACCTTACCTTAACTCCGCAATCTACAAGCAACAACATACTCGTTGTATTGCTATCTGACTGATGAATGGTATAGTCTTAGGAAAGCATACAAACAACGGCATAATAATTTACTTCGTACCTATCTGAATGCTGTATCCAGCAAGCAAAAAAAACAGATTCAATTACTGATCAGCTATTTAAACGATGCAGCGTACGAGATAATAATAATCGCACAAGTAACACGGTAATCATCCTAAACATCATTGTAATAATCCACCATAGGTATGTAAGCTATGAGATCTACAATCAAGAACACAATCAATCATTTTACAGCAAACTTAACGATGAAGGCTAAAAGCAGCAACATTACCATTCATCTCACAGACATCAAGATGATGAAGGCCATAAGCAACAAAACAATAATTCTTCGCACAGCTATGTGAATGGTGAAGTATAGATGCAACCACATAATTATTCTTTCCATAACTAATTAAATGGTGAAGTCTGCAAGAAACAATAAGAATCATTCATCAGATAATTATGTGACTAATAACCATAACCCTAATTATATTCATTTCAGATCCATCGAAAAGTGAAGCTTACAAGAAAAAGCATAACCTGCAACAACAACAACAACATAATTGTGACGGACCGTTTTTCATCCGGTCACAAAGTTTCATGTGCGACCGTGCTTACCGGAAGGTAGTTGTCCGGAAGCCGGTTGCAAAATTTAGCTGACTGCTACTCACCGGCGCATTGCTATAAGCTGGGTGAGTTGCACCGGTTAGGCAGTCTCTGCAGTGATTCAGGCAATACAAGTCACAGAAGGCCGAAGAGGGACTCAGCCGTTTGCTAGTAGCAGCCAGGTATTTATCATTGAATGTTTATTTATTAACAAACTAAAACTGTATTCCCGTTTAGGAGCGACTGAAACTTCCTCAGCGCTCTTGTGAAGGTTTTATTTAAAAAAGAAAGTATTGTTGTTCTGTTATCCTATGACTTGATAGGGTAACAAAACGAAATTGTTTCGGAAAATGTGAATAGAGGAAGTGAGTGTTATAAGAAGTGGTCTTCAGAAAAAAGAAAAAAGATTTTGTTTATTTTGTGACTTAACTGGCTATGAACTTCATGATGAAAAAAAGTGTCTATTCTAATATGGTTTGCAAGAAGATGGAGAGTTTTGATGCTGTGGATAATAAGCTCCCAAAGTGAGCGACATAGACTTTTGTTTTTCATTCTGATGTGTGATGTGTTTACATGGGTATCAATATATGTGTTGTTAAACAAAAGTGTGGTGGAAATCTTTCCCTTGCATATATTGAAGCTCTTGAACTGAAGTGAAGTGAGCGTTCTTGTGTTACAACAAAAGAAATGAACATTTCCTGAATTGACAAAAGACATGGTGATTATATGAAATGAATTGAACATTCTTGTTTACAAGAAAGCAAATGAACAGTGTGTGAATTAACGAAAGACATTTATAGTTTGAAAAAAATAATCATCAATTGTGTAATGAAATTATTGTGTGTAATGAATTGTATTCATGGTTTATTGAAGAGGATCCAGATGGGAATCCTTTTCCCTAATTTGAAAGACTAGATTATGAAAGGTTTATGTGGAAATCCTTTCCCCAATTTGGAAAACTAGAGTCTGAAAGGTTTGTAGGGAAATCCTTTCCTGTGCAATGTTATGATTCCGGAAAAGGGAATGTTGTAGTGTAATGATTCCGGAAAAGGGAATGTTGTAATGTCATGATTCTGGAGAAAAAAAAATATTGTAATGAATATGAACGAATATGCTGATATGTGGCTCAAGTTCTAGTGAAATATAATGTGGCTAATGAATATGAAGATAGTTGTGATTGCAATGAATAGTGGCCATGATAATCAAGGTAGTTAATCAGTTGCCCCCAGGTTGATAGTGTTCCCTGGACTGATGGGGACTGGCTGCTACCAGGTTAGGGCCGGGGCCATAGCTGTGTTGACGTCCCGTTCTCCACCTGTTTGCTGCTGATGTTGAGAGGCCGGCCCGAGCGCCGACAATTGCCCTACCTGCCACTGCGCCTGTGACCGACCACTGTTGGGCCAGTGGGTTGGAGACGTCGCTGCTGGTGAGCCAGGACGTCGCCCCTTCTTTTGTGCCAGCGACCTGCGTCCAAGGCCGTCGCTGTGTGTGTGGTGTGTGTGCCACAGCTCTTGGTTGGTGTTGAGCCACAGGTGGTGTGTGTGCCACAGCTCTTGGTTGGTGTTGAGCCACAGCTCTTAGGTGTTTGAGCCGCAGCTCGTAGTTGGGACTGTCACCGTGTTGCTGACAGAGACGCCACGAACGTGTTAGTTTTCTTTTCCTTCTTTCTTCATTGTGAGCCACAGCTCTGAAGAGACTCTGTTGTCAGACTTGACTCGTCGCTGTCGCCGTCGTCATCATTGTTGGACACGGCAGTTTTGATAGCTATAATTGTATTGACTTGCTGTGTGTGTACACCTGATGGTGGGTGTACCAACCTACGTTTAATTGTGTGTTTATTTTGTATGTGTTTTGCTTGATGGCTCGGGCGGCATAAAAAAGAAGTGTTATTTTGTTGCCTGGCTGTCCATGTTCGGATGAGTGGGTGTGTGTATGTGAATTAGAAAAAGTCGTGCATGCAGCCATAATTCTGAGTGAGTCAGACTTCCACACACACGCATTTCCATCCGTAACAATAATCATTCATCTCATAAATACCTAAATAATGAAGGCTACGATTAACAACATAACCTTGCAGCTCACTAATATTTAAACGACGAACGCTACAAGCAACACATATTTATTGATGTTATGGCAATCTAATTCTTTAACGCCTACATGCAACAATATGATGATTCAGTTCAATTTCATCTGCAAGCAGCGACATAATTATGTATTTCATAACTATTTCAACGACAAAGGGCACAAGCAGTAACATTATCATTCACCTTATAATCAGCTAAGCGATGAAGCAGACCAGTAACAACATAATAATCTATTGCATAGACATCTTAACGTTGTACATTATGAGTCACAAACAGAACTCTTCCTGGTGCATCACACATGAGTCTGAAACGGCTTGGTCTACCCGATAATAACAGCATCACTCACGGTTCGTCCCTTTCGGTACTACCTGGATAACACGGTGATCGATGATATTGATTTGTGAATGTTCTCACCTAGTGTCTGGCATCATTCCCGATCCGCATAGTTCCAACTCACCTGATCCATGATACATTGAGGACCGTGCTTGTTCCATGTTACATGCTATTGCGCCAAATATGGTGACTGTTGGAATATTTATGATAAGCCTCCACTCCCAACCATCCCCTCTCCCATATCTCTCTCTTTATCTCTGTTTCTGTCTGTCTGTCTGTCTGTCTGTCTGCCTGTCTGTCTGTCTGTCTGTCTGTCTCTCTCTCTCTCTCTCTGCGCGTGTGTGTGTGTGTGAATGTGTGTGTGTGTGTGTGTGTGTGTGTGTGTGTGTGTGTGTGTGTGTGTGTGTGTGTGTGCGCGTGTGTGCGCACGCGCGTGTGCCTGAATGCGTGTGTGTGTGTGTGTGTGTGTGTGTGTGTGTGTGTGTGTGTGTGTGTGCATGCGCGTGTGCGTGTGTGTGTATGTGTGTGTGTGCGTGCGTGCGTGTGTGCAGGTGGATTATTCTGTTTGTTTTGTTCCTGATGTTTCTTGCACTTCCTTTGCGTCTGAATGTGGGGCTACTTCCTCTCTTGATGCTGAGCTCTGAAAGATGGGCTATGGAATAGTGCTTTGATCTCTTTTTTTTTGTTGTTTGCTGCGGTGGGTCTTTTGATATTTCTTACCACATCAGATCGGCAAGCTGTGATCCAGTTCTTATCGATGCCTTGCCTGCCAGTGTGTCTGCTCTCTCATTTCCTTCGACACCTGCATATACACAGCAGTGTTATCCATATGAGTCACTCCAATGGAAGGCTACACAGGTTCATGGAGTCAATTAGTATCATGACTTGTTCACTTTTAAGATGGTCTATGGATGAGACCCAGTGCAGTGTTTGTGTCATTGCTTCTACCTCCATTGTTAGGCTTGATGTTGTTAAACTGTATGCACCACGGTTTGCTTCACTATGTATCCCCAGCCTAACCCATCTTTTGTGACGAAACCATCACTGTGTATAAGTTTGTGTATGTTTGTGTTTGTATGTGGGAAATATATGTGTGTATCTGTGTGTGCCTCGCTGCGCGAGAGAGCGCGCGCGTGTATGTGTGTGCGTGTCTTTGTGTGTTTGTGTATGTATGTATGTATATTGGTTTGCGACGCTGTCGACTAGAACCTCTTGGGCTCACAACCCTGCCAACCCTCCTCTACGTCAGTGGCTGCAACAACAGCAACCAGCCTTACATGAAAGCAACAGGATGAAACAAGCCATGCCAGAGCTCCCCATAGTAGGAGAAAGAAATTCATCTAGTCTACGAAACATCCTGATGCCTTCCATGCTTCCTCCACAAGAACCTTCCACTGACAACCCCGGAAGCCACAGATGTACCAGAAAACGCTGTGTCATCTGTAAGGAGCATGTAGTAGAGACACGTCAGTTCACCAGTGATGTTAGTGGCGAGACATTCACCATTCGCCATGAGATGTCCTGCAGCACAAGAAACATCGTGTACCTGCTCTACTGCACCGAATGCAAGGGAGCTCAATACGTAGGAGAAACACGCAACTCGCTCAAACAACGATTTTACTTACATAGGTCACACATCCAGAAAAATACAGGCACCCACGTCACACATCATTTCAACATGCACAACAACTCACTTCAAGACATGCGTTGTATGCCAATTGAAAAACAGTACATACACAGTGACATTTATACAGACCTCAGGGGAAAATTCTGGATTCGTAAACTACGAAGCACCCACAAGGCCTGAACACACACATGACTAACTATTAGCTACACGCACTGAGTTCCCTTGCGTTTAATAGTGACTCAGTTGTTCCCTCTGGTACAACTAACAAAATGAAAACCTGAGAGGAGAGAGAGAGAGAGAGAGAGAGAGAGAGAGAGAGAGAGAGAGAGACAGACAGACAGACAGACATAGAGAGAAAAAGAGAGAGAAAGAGAGAGAGAGAGAGAGAGGAAAAAAAGAAAGAAAGAAAAAAAAAGGGGGGGGGGAGGGAGCTGTTAACTGGTGGGGGTGGGGAGTGACAAAATAATAACAACAGGATGGTGTGTTAGACTTTTCATGACGCACAAGTTTTCTTTTAGCATCGACCTGATGATGTCACTCCACTTTTCATGTGACTGCACATACAGTCTGTCGTCCTTGAAAAAGAGCAGCGCTCGAAATATTGGATTATATCTGTTTACATTGCTTGTTTGCCTTTTTAACTTCAACTCTCTCTCTCTCTCTGTGTGTGTGTGTGTGTGTGTGTGTGTGTGTGTGTGTGTTCGTCCTTGCATGCGTGTGCGTTTTCGTATGTGTGTACATCTGTCTGTGCGTCCGTGCGCGCGCGCGCGCGTGCGTGCACGTGTGTGTCCAAACGTGTGTGTGTGTGTGTGCTTGCATGCAGGTACATGTGTGTGAGTCCGCGGGTGTGTGTGTGTGCGCGTTGTGTGTGTGTGTGTGTGTGTGTGTGAGAGAGAGAGAGAGAGAGAGAGAGAGAGAGCGCGCATGTGTCTGCCTGTGTGATTTTTTTTATGTGTGTTTGTCTGTCATTATAACTGTTCTGCTGTCTGTCCTGTTACGTCATTGATTGCACACACTAAGCTCGACGTTGATCAACATCAGGGAACGATGTTACAAGTTTTTAGTAGAATACATCTAGTGACAGAAATTTATTGTGCATATAAAGTTGCTCTTTGTCTGTCTGTCTGTCTGCATGGATAAGCCCGTATGACATCATTTGTAGATAACTTCAGTTTTGTAATGGCGTACTATCATCATTTCATTTTAAGGAGAATGTGTTTAGACACAATCTCCATGTACAAAAATTGCAGTTTCATATGGCAGCGATATGAGAAGACTGGAACGTAGAAATTGGAGAGTCCGTCCATACTCTATGAGCGGGAATGCATACAGCTTTTGAATCACTGTAATCAGAACCACTCATGAGCATGAACAGGACCCGTGAACAAGTCTGCCCATCACCATATGCTGCACAACTGAGAGATCTTACGCTTCTATTTACTTCTGCCTGACTCTTACTTAGTCTTTTCTTTTACTAGTGCGTTCATGTGTTCAGGCAAAAATCTGTAAACATTCTGTATGAATAAAAGCATTTTTCCGCAACAAAGAGAGGTTTTTAAACTTTGTTCAAAGCACCACGTAGTGTATTGTCTTACAAAGCAAACGCTTTGTGACGATACATTATTCCCCATATTCCAGATTAAGGCGACGTTTCTAGAGATAAGAAAGGGAGGTTAACTGTAAATTTTGTGTTTTGCTAGTATAGGCCCTTTATCATCATAGAGATGCGCTCCCAGCTTCTCAGTTTGGTTGACAGTGGCATGGCTGTGTTCATCATCAGAACTACACAGAAAGCAAATAGTGATCTTTACCAGACCTTGACAGCTACTAAGGGTAGGAACTGGCTGTTCTTCTGTCATCAAAGGCTTCTTCATCTTCATCGGTTGCTGCCCCTGATCCCAATCCTCTCCTGGTTGTCACCATCCCCCCCCCCCCCCCCCCCCCCCAGACCTTGAGCTACCTGATGAGCAACGGAGGGTCCTTGCCAGAGGCATGAAGTTTGTGCCCCTCAAACCGTCCACCAACAGGGCCTGCACGCTCTTTCACCGCCAGCGGTTTTTCACAGCCAGCGTTTTTTCCGACGCCTGCGCCTTGCTGCTCATTTTGGTGAAGCATCCTTATCTGCACCTGACCCAGCAGTTGATGATGACATTGCTGTACTTTTCCACAAGCCTCCCAGCACCTGGACTCCCAGCCCTGGAGCTTTCTCAGCCTTGGACTACTCAATTGACGTCTGCACCCGGCAGATCACCCAGCTGCGCCCCAAGCCTCTTCGCCACTCCAATCTTTCCAGAGAGGAACAGAAGGCCTTACAAGATCTTACGGACAGGAGAGACATCGTTGTGAAGCCTGCAGATAAGGGTGGTGCTGTTGTGGTGTGGCGCAAGGATCTTTACATTCAAGAGGCCCGGTCGCAGCTCTCCAACTCTGCCTTCTGTTGTAGCATTTCCAAGCCCACTACCAAGCCAGACAATGCCCTGATCAGACGAACCATCAAGAATGCCATTGACAGTTGTCACCTTCCTCAGCAAGCCATTTATGCAGTGATAAGGGAGCCACAGGAGTCCTTGTTCTACCTACTGCCAAAGATCCACAAGGCCAACAATCCCGGCCGCCCGATAGTGTCCGCTTGTTCTTGCCCTACCACGTTGATCTCTGATTTTCTGGATGAAGTGTTCCAGCCCCTAGTTTCTCAGCTACCTACCTATGTGAAGGACACTAACCACACCCTCACCCTCCTTAATGACTTCTCTTTTCCTGATGACAGTGCAGAGAGGCACATGTTCACCATGGACATTGTGTCGTTGTACACTAACATCCCCCACAACGACGGCCTGCTTGTGGTCCACCATTTCCTTCAGAGGAGCCACTTTAGGCTGCACATCCCCACCAGCATGCGTCGTACAGAGTTGGTCCTCACTTTGAGCTCATTTGCATTTTATGATAAACACTTTCAACAGCAAAGTGGGGTGGCCATGGGCACCAAGATGGGGCCTAGCTTTGCTTGCCTTTTTGTTGGTTATGTGGAAGAACAGGCGTTTAGTCAGTACACAGGTGAGACACCAGCATTCTACAGGCGCTTCATTGATGACTGTTTGGGCGTGTCTACCTGCGAGAAGGAATCTCTCCAGTACTTCATTTCCTTCATGTCTACCTTTCATCCAGCTCTACAGTTTACCTGCAACATCTCTGACTCCTCTGTGTCCTTCCTCGACATTACCATTTCCATCTTACCTTACTCCAATAGCCTTGCCACCAGTGTCTCTTATAACCCTACCGATTCTCACAGCTACCTTCTCTACACTTCCAACCATCCCCGTGCCTGCAGAGACTGACTGTTACTTATTCAGTTTTGCATCTGGAAACTTCAGGTGTACACGCAAAACTCTATTAACATTTTGTAAAAAATGAAAGGGATATTTATCACAAACAGACATTCTTTAAGACCAGGTTCACAGCACTACATAGTCTATTGATCTTCAGTACGACTGCGTGGGGAGAATATATCATTACATATTCCAGTATATGGCAATGATAATGGTGATTGAAAGGGGATGTAACTGTTAATTCCGTGTTTTGTTGGTATACGAATCAAGTCATCAGCAAAAGGTTTCGTTAATGTGAAGTTTGTGTTTGGGTATTCTCTCTCTCTCTCTCTCTCTCTCTCTCTCTCTCTCTCTCTCTCTCTCTCTCTCTCTCTCTCAAGTGTACTCAAAATTTAGCTCAGCAAGGAGAGACTAGAAGAATAAGCATAGCCTAAAATTTCAATCCTTGATCGAATAAACGTTTTCTGAGTTGTACGTTCTGAGTTCCCTCTCTCTCTTTCGTTCTCTCTCTCTCTTTCGCTCTCTCTCTCTCTCTCTCTCTCTCTCTCTCATGTCATAAATGTTTACTCAAAATACAGCTTAACGAGGACACATTAGAAGAATAAGCTCAGCCCAAAATCTCAATCCTTGATCGAATAAACGTTTTTTAAGTTGTAAGTTCTCTCTCTCAAGCAGTGACATGGTCATGTAACCCGTATCTATCTAACCTAGGGGTACGTACACCAAGATGATCATTCATTTTACAGTTCGTTAATCGATAAAAACAAGCAACAGCATATGCTCCCCCCCCCCCTCTCTCTCTCTCTCTCTGAGAGCTTTTTCATGTGTTCCATATTCCTGTCAGGTCTCTCTGACACTATGGACAGCTCTGTCGATCGCCAATTGAATTCCTAGCTATCTACACAATGAAGCCTTGCTACCAAAAGTTTGTTAACTACAGGAAGCAGTACAGTCATACACCATGCATTTGCTTTGAAGATGTAGCTTCAAGGTTGTCGTTGGAATCTTTTCTTATCTTCATCATACAGCTTTCTCATCGATGTTTTTAGTGTGACAAAAAGAGAATGAGTCCTTCCTCATCACTCTCCATTCCATCTGGGCAGCATGGTTATCGATCTGTAAATGGCTTCATCGTGTAGGTTACGTGATAAGTTACGCAAACAGAGATTGGCCTTGTTTATCATCATAGACAATATCACGTGTTTTCCAAGTGTGAATGGTGACTAATCGACACAAAATTAATGCGGGGATGAGGTCATTGTTTGTTTCTCTCTCTACTAGCATATTATTGTATTTAATTATTTGTAAGTATCTTATTTTCGTTTTGTCCTGTTCATTCATTATCATTTCGTTTTAAGGAGATTGTGGTTATACACAATCTCCATGTACAAATATTGGAGTTTGCTATGGTAGCTAAATAAGAAGGCCGCCTTGTAGATACTCGAGAATCCGTACGTGCCCAAAGCAGTCTGTGATACACGTTTTGAATTACTGTGGTCACAACCACTTAAAAGCATGAACAGAACTCATGAACGCATCAGCCTATCTCTATCTGCTACATAACTGGAAGATCTGACGGTTCTGTTTACTTCTTCCGAATTATTAATTCGTTTGCTTTTTACTAGAAAGTTCCGGTGTTCAGGCCAAACTCTATAAACATTTTCCAAGAATGCAAACGATGTCTACAACCAACAGGGATTCTTTCAGACTTTGTTTAGAGCATTACATACTGTATTGTCTTACAAGCCAAAAGCTTGGGAATGTATATTATTCCCATATTCCAGTTTCAATTAAAATGACGTTTCTAGTGATGTGAGAGGGGGGTAACTCTGAATTTTTCCGTTTTGCTAGCATAGGCTATAGGATCTTCTTGATCATAAATAGCTTTCAGTTATGTTTTTCATGGCTTTGAAACCAGTGCTCTCTCTCTCTCTCTCTCTCTCTCTCTCTCTCTCTCTCTCCCCGTGTTAATATTTGTATTTGTTTACCTGTCTGATACGTCCATTTTTTATTCTTGTGCTTCTCTGTCAAATCTCTATGTCACTGTATGCAACTCTATGTAATTATTGTATAGCTTTTTTCGAGATGTAGTATATAAGCAGCAACACAACAATAAACCTGGACTCAGAACTCTTCAAGCGTACATGAGATATAGAGGAAAAATCGTTTTTCATCGCACAGATATCTTCACGATGTTGGATACAGGCAACAACATGATTATACATATCATAGCTAGCTAAACGACAAATGCTGCAATCAACGACACGATCATTTAACTCATAGCTATCTAAACAATGGAGGATATAGGCATCAACATGATCATTCATCTCATAGCTATATAACCTGTTAAAGCTAGAACTAGCCAGGAAATTCTCTCTCTCTCTCTCTCTCTCTCTCTCTCTCTCTCTCTCTCTCTCCTCTCTCTCTCTCTCTCTACCATCGCCATCTTCTCATATGCGTAACACGGACGACAAAGTTGCAAAAAACAAAAAAAAACTTGCATACCTTAATTTTATGAAGATGTTGTTTGATGTTTTGATTAAAAACAATTCTTTGATTTCGTGAATTCGCACTCGACGTCTGTCGGTTTACATTGTCCTGACAAAGCATTTGAAGTTTGGGGGGTACATTTTTAAATTTCTCCAGTTAACATGCCCCTTTGAATACAAAACGTGTCAAAAGTGATCCCAAAGTACCTTGGCTCACAGATAGTATTAAACATGCCATGGATTTACCGCAATTTCCCTTTTTTATTATTATAAACGAGTTTCAAACAAGAGTTTACTTATCAAAGAAAGTATGCTTAAAACGTGCGGCAAAAAGAATTACACAAGATCTTGTGGCGCACAAAACAGACAGTAAGTCAGTTTGGAGACCCATATATTAAGTAAGACTCTCTCTCTCTCTCTCTCTCTCTCTCTCTCTCTCTCTCTGTGTGTGTGTGTGTGTGTGTGTGTGTGTGTGTGTGTGTGTGTGTGTGTGTGTGTGTGTTTCATGTCTTTGTCAATGATCTGTGTCATGATTTGTTTTCGTCTTTCAATCTCATATTTGATCCATAGGATTTGAACAGCTGAAACCTAAATGTAGCAACATAATCATTCATCATATAGCTATCTATGGGTTGTAGCCTTCAAGAAGAACATATTCATCCATCATGTAGGTGTTTTAAGACGTGACCCAAACCTTAACAACAGCATCTTTTCTATCCATACAGTCTTCTCAACGACGTGATCAACGTAAAAAATGAGTCTTATCTCATCACTCTCCATTCCAGCTGAAAGGCATGGGGATCCATGACGTTGATCTGTGAATGTCTTCAACGTGTGTCAGGAATCCTTACTGTTCCACGGCCTTCCTTCTTACATGATTAATTACACACACAGACAATCATTGATCTGTTTGAGATCACAGTGCATGTCTTTAGAGATGGACTGTGAGTGACTTGTGGCAGAACACTTATGTGTATACAGGGTTGCCGTTCCTTTGTCTCTTTGGATAACACCTGTAGACCCGTTTCTGTGGTTTTGTGCTATTTTGTTGATCTTTATCATATCATTGCTACATTATGGAGATTGTGGTCATACACAATCTCCATGTACACAAATTGTAACTTACGATGACTGCTATATGAGATGACTGGTATGTAGAGATTGGAGAACCCGTCCGGATTCACCTACGGACTGTTGACACATGTTATGAATCACTGTCATCACACACACACACCCAGGAGTACGAAAGCAACTCGTATACCTGTCAGACCAAAAGCAGCTGCTGCATAATCAAAGGATATTCCACTCCTTGTTCAATTCTTACTGACTGTTATTTAATCTCTTTTGTATCTGGAAACATCACGTGTACACGCAAAACTCCATCAACATTTTGTAAAAATGAAAGGGGACTTTATCACAAACAGACATTCTTTAAGACCAGGTTCAGAGCACTACATAGTCCATTGATCTTCAGCACGAAAGCTTGGGGAGAATATATCATTCCATTTTCCAGCATATGGCAATGATAAGGTTAATTCCAAGGGGATGTAACTGTTAATTCCGTGTTTTATTGGTATACGAATCAAGTCATCAGCTAAAGGTTTCGTTAATGTGAAGTTTTGTTTGGATATTCTCTCTCTCTCTCTCTCTCTCTCTCTCTCTCTCTCTCTCTCTCTCTCTCTCTCTCTCAACTGTACTCACAATTCAGCTCAGCAAGAACATATTAGAGAATAAGCTCAGCCTAAAATCTCAATCCCTGATGGAATAAAAGTTTTCTGAGTGTTAGGTTTTGAGCTTTCTGCCTCAAGCAGTGACATGGTCATGTAACCCATATCTTTCTAACTTAGGGTACGTACACCAAAATGATCATTCAACTTACAACTAGTCAATCGATAAAAACTACAAGCAACAACATATTCTCTCTCTCTCTCTCTCTCTCTCTCTCTCTCTCTCTCTCTCTCTCTCTCTGTGAGAGAGCTTTTTCATGTGTTCCATGTACCTGTCAGGTCTCTTTGACACTATGTACAGCTCTGTCGATCGCCTGTTGAATTCCAAGCTAAAGATTGTTGACTGCAGGAAGCAGTACTGTCATGCATCATGTATTTGGTTTGAAGATGTAGCTTGAAAGTTGCGTTGGGATCTTTCCTTATCTTCATCATACAGCTTTCTCATCGATGTTTTTAATGTGACAAAAAGAGAATGAGTCCTATCTCATCACTATATCTTCCAGCTGGGCAGCATTGTGATCGGTGTCATCGACCTGTCAATGGCTTCAACGTGTATGTTACTTGATACGTTACACAGAGATTGTCATTGTTTATCATCATAGACAATATCACTTGTTTTGCGGATGTGGATGGTGACTAATCGATTGAGTGACACAAAATTAATTCGGAGATGAATTCATTGTTTGTCTGTCTCTCTACTAGCATATCACTATATCTAATTATTTGTAAATATCGTATTTTCGTTTTGTCCTGTTCATTCATTGTCATTTCGTTTTAAGGAGATTGTGGTTATACACAATCTCCATGTACAAATATTGGAGTTTGCTATGGCAGCTAGATAAGAAGGCTGGCATGTAGATACTCGATAATCCGTACGTGCACCCAAGCAGTCTGTGATACACGTTTTGAATCACTGTAGTCACAACCACTTAAGAGCATGAACAGAACTCACGAACACATCAGCCTATCTCTATCTGCTACATAACTGGAAGATCTAACGGTTCTGTTTACTTCTTCCGAATTATTAATGCGTTTGCTTTTTATTAGAAAGTTCAGGTGTTCAGGCCAAACTCTATAAACATTTTCCAAGAATGCAAACGATGTCTACAACCAACAGGGATTCTTTCAGACTTTGTTTAGAGCATTACATACTGTATTGTCTTACAAGCCAAAAGCTTGGGAATGTACATTATTCCCATATTCCAGTTTCAATTAAAATGACGTTTCTAGTGATGGGGGAGGGGGGTAACTGTGAATTCTCCGTTTTACTAGTATAGGCTATAGGACCTGTGTTACAATTTGTGTACATGGAGATTGTGTATGACCACAAACGCCATAATGTTGCAATGATATGATAAAGTTCAACCAAATAGCACAAAACCACAAAAACAAGTCTACAGGTATTTTCCAAAGAGACAAAGGAACGGCAACCCTGTATATACATAAGTGTTCTGCCACAAGTCACTCACAGTCCATCTCCTACAGATATGCACTGTGGTCTGAATCAGATCAACGATTGTCTGTGTGTGTGTAATTAATCATGTAAGAAGGAAGGCCATTCCCTTTTCCAGTATATGGCAATGATGAGGTTAATTCCAAGGGGATGTAACTGTTAATTCCGTGTTTTATTGGTATACCAATCAAGTCATCAGCTAAAGGTTTCGTTAATGTGAAGTTTGTGTTTGGGTACTCTCTCTCTCTCTCTCTCTCTCTCTCTCTCTCTCTCTAAAGTGTACTCAAAATTTAGCTCAGCAAGGACATATTAGAAGAATAAGCTCAGCCTAAAATCTCAATCATTGATCGAATAAAAGTTTTCTGAGTTTGAGAGAGAGAGAGTACCCAAGTTCTAAGTTCTCTCTCTCTCTCTCTCTCTCTCTCTCTCTCTCTCTCTCTCTCTCTCTCACTCCCCCCCCCCTCTCTCTCTCTCTCTCTCTCTCTCTCTCTCTCCTCTCTCTCTCTCATGTCTTTAAAATTTACTCAAAAATTAGCTCAGCGAGGACAGATTAGCTGAATAAGGTCAGCCCAAAATCTCAATCCTTGATCGAATAAAAGTTTTCTGAGTTGTAAGTTCGGAATGCTCTCTCTCTCTCTCTCTCTCTCTCTCTCTCTCTCTCTCTCTCTCTCTCTCTCTCTCTCATGTCTTTAAAACTTACTCAAATTTAGCTCTGCAAGGACAGATTAGCAGAATAAGCTCAGCCCAAAATCTCAATCCTTGATCGAATAAAAGTTTTCTAAGTTGTAAGTTCTGAATGCTCTCTCTCTCTCTCTCTCTCTCTCTCTCTCTCTCTCTCTCTCTCTCTCTCTCTCTCTCTCTAAGAGAAAAATATTTGTCAAAGTATTACCAACATACATTCATTAATGGAGAATGCTTAGCTCGAATGTTACAATCTGAAGATGTCATGCTCTTAAGAAATTTAGCAATGTATATATTTTATGCATTTAAGACTAGATATACGCATTTAAATAAGAAGTAAAGCTGCACTCTTGTAATTGAATTGCTGTCTTAAGGTTTTTTGTCTGCTTAATTTCACATGCCAATGTAACTCCCTTGACTTTAGTTTGATTTTGATGTGGGATGTTGTACTTATTTTTTGCGTGTTGTCCTTATGTTATTTGCTTTGATTCACTCATGTTAACGTGTATCCATTGTATACAGGCCGGTGGCCTTACAATTAAAGTTTCCGAGTTCCGAGTTCTCTCTCTCTCTCTCTCTCTCTCTCTCTCTCTCTCTCTCTCCTCTCTCTCTCTCATGTCTTTGAAGTGTACTAAAATTTTCGCTCAGCAAGGACAGATTAGAAGAATAAGATGAGCCCAAAATCTCAATCCCTGATCGAATAAAAGTTTTCTGAGTGTTAGGGTTTTGAGCTTTCTGCTTCAAGCAGTGACATGGTCATGTAACCCATATCTATCTAAGCTAGGGTACGTACGCCAAGATGATAATTCATCTTGCAGCTTGTCAATCGATAAAAACTACAAGCAACAACATATTCTCTCTCTCTCTCTCTCTCTCTCTCTCTCTCTCTCTGAGAGAGAGAGAGCTTTTTCATGTGTTCCATATTCCTGTCAGGTCTCTTTGACACTATGTACAGCTCTGCTTTGTTTGTCTCTCTACTAGCATATCACTGTATCTAATTATTTGTAAATATCTTATTTTCGTTTTGTCCTGTTCATTCATTATCATTTCGTTTTAAGGAGATTGTAGTTACACACAATCTCCATGTACAAATATTGGAGTTCGCTATGGCAGCTAGATAAGAATGCTGGCATGTAGATACTCGAGAATCCGTACGAATCAAGTCATCAGCTAAAGGTTTCGTTAATGTGAAGTTTGTGTTTGGGTATTCTCTCTCTCTCTCTCTCTCTCTCTCTCTCTCTCTCTCTCTCTCTCTCTCTCTCTCAAGTGTACTCAAAATTTAGCTCAGCAAGGACATAATAGAAGAATAAGGTCAGCCCACAATCGCAATCCTTGATCAATAAATGTTTTCTGAGTTGTAAGTTCTGAATTCTCTCTCTCTCTCTCTCTCTCTCTCTCTCTCTCTCTCTCTCTCTCTCTCTCTCTCTCTCTTTTATGTCTTTAAAGTGTACTAAAATTTTAGCTCAGCAAGGACAGATTAGAAGAATAAGCTCAGCCTAAAATCTCAATCCTTGATCGAATACACATTTTCTGAGTTGTAAACTCTGAATTCTCTCTCTCTCTCTCTCTCTCTCTCTCTCTCTCTCTCTGTGAGAGAGCTTTTTCATGTGTTCCATGTACCTGTCAGGTCTCTTTGAAACAATGTACAGCTCTGTCGATCGCCAGTTGAATTCCTAGCTATCTTCACAATGAAGCCTTGCTACCGAAAGGTTGTTGGACTGCAGGAAGCAACACAGTCATACATCATGTATTTGTTTCGATGATGTAGATTGAAAGTTGTCGTTGGAATCTTTTCTTATCTTCATCATACAGCCATACCCATCGACGTATTTAGTGTGAGAAAAAGAGAATGAGTCCTATCTTCATCACTCTCCATTCCAGCTGGGCAGCATGGTAATCGACGTCATCGATCTGTAAATGGCTTCAACGTGTACGCTACGTGATAAGTTACGCACACAGAGACTGGCATTGTTTATTATCATAGACAATATCAAGTGCTTTCTCTGAGTGACACAAAATTCATGTGCAGATAAGGTCATTGCTTGTTTGTCTCTCTACTAGCATATTACTGTATATAGTTATTTGTAGATATCTTAATTTCGTTTTGTCCTGTTCATTCATGATCATTTTGTTTTAAGGAGAATGTGGTTATACACAATCTCCATGTACAAATATTGGAGTTTGCTATGGCAGCTAGATATGGGGGCTGGTATGTAGATACTCGAGAATCCGTCCGGGCCCGAAAGTGGGTTGTGATACACGTTTTGAATCACTGTAGTCACAACCACTCAAGAACACGAGCAGAACTCATGAACACATCAGCTTATCACCATCTGCTACATAACTGGAAGATCTGACGGTTCTGTTTAATTCTTCCGAACTATGAATTAGTGTGCTTTTAACTAGAAAGTTCCGGTGTTCAGGCCAAAATCTGTAAACATTGTGTAAGAATGAAAACGATGTCTACAACTAACATCTCTTTCTTTCAGACTTTGTGTAGAGCATTACATACTGTATTGTCTTACAAGCCAAAAGCTTGGGAATGTATATTATTCCCATATTCCAGTTTCAATTAAAGTGACGTTTCTAGTGATGGGAGAGGGGGTAACTGTGAATTCTCCTTTTTGTTAGTATAGGCTATAGGACCAGCTTGGACATAAATAGGTTTTGGTTATGTTTTTTTATGGCTTTGAAATTAGTGCTCTCTCTCTCTCTCTCTCTCTCTCTCTCTCTCTCTCTCTCTCTCTCTCTCTCTCCCCACCCACCATTGCCATCTTCCAATATGCTTAACACGGATGAACAAGTTGCGAAAGTTATTAAAATTGCAAACTCTAATGGAATGAGGAAGTGTTTTGATGTTTTGATTAAAAACAATTCTTGATTTAATGAATTCGCACTCGACGTCTGTCGGTTTACATTTTCCTGATGAAGCATTTGAGGTTGGGGGTACATCTTTTTTCAATATCTACAATTAGCATGCCTTTTTGAAAACAAAACGTGTCAGAAGTAATCCTAAAGTACCTTGGCTCACCGATAATGTTAAACATGCCATGGACTTACCACAATTTCACTTTTCTTTTTTAAAACGAGTTTGAAACAAGAGTTTACTTAACAAAGAAAGTATGCTTAAAACGTGTGGCAAAAATGAATTACACAAGAGCTTGTGTCGCACAAAACAACAGTAAGGCAGTTTGGAGAGTCATATATTAAGTAACCCTCTTCTCTCTCTCTCTCTCTCTCTCTCTGTATATATATATATGTATATATATATATATATATACACATATATATATATATGTATATATATATATATATATATATATATATATATATGTGTGTGTGTGTGTGTGTGTGTGTGTGTGTTTGTGTGCGTGTGCGTGTGCGTGTGTGTGTGTGTGTGTGTGTGTGTTTCATGTCTTTGTCAATGATCGGTGCCATGCTTTGCTTTCGTCTTTCAATCTCTTATTTAATCCATAGGTATTGAACAGCTGAAACCTAAACGTAGCAACGTAATCATTCATTATACAGATATCTATGGGTTGTAGCCTTCAAGAAGAACATCTTCATCGATCATGTAGGTGTTTTAAGACGTGACCCAAACGTTAACAACAGCATCTTTTCTATTCATACAGTCTTCTCAACGACGTGATCAACGTAAAAAATGAGTCTTATCTCATCACTCTCCATTCCAGCTGAAAGGCATGGGGATCCATGACGTTGATCTGTGAATGTCTTCAACGTGTGTCAGGAATCCTTACTGTTCCACGGCCTTCCTTCTTACATGATTAATTACACACACACAGACAATCGTTGATCTGTTTCAGACCACAGTGCATGTCTTTAGGAGATGGACTGTGAGTGACTTGTGGCAGAACACTTATGTGTATACAGGGTTGCCGTTCCTTTGTCTCTTTGGATAACACCTGTAGACTTGTTTTTGTGGTATTTGGTTGATCTTTATCATATCATTGCTACATTATGGAGTTTGTGATCATACACAATCTCCATGTACACAAATTGTAACTTACGATGACTGTTATATGAGAAGACAGGTATGTAGAGATTGGAGAACCCGTCCGGATTCACCTACGGACTGTTGACACATGTTATGAATCACTGTCATCACACACACATACACCCAGGAGTACGAAAGCAACTCGTATACCTGTCAGACCAAAAGCAGCTGCTGCATAATCAAAGGATATTCCACTCCTTGTTCAATTCTTACTGACTGTTATTTAATCTCTTTTGTATCTGGAAACTTCACGTGTACACGCAAAACTCCATCAACATTTTGTAAAAATGAAAGGGGACTTTATCACAAACAGACATTCTTTAAGACCAGGTTCAGAGCACTGCATAGTCTATTGATCTTCAGCACGAAAGCTTGGGGAGAATATATCATTCCATTTTCCAGTATATGGCAATGATAATGGTGATTGCAAGGGGATGTAACTGTTAATTCCGTGTTTTATTGGTATACGAATCAAGTCATCAGCTAAAGGTTTCGTTAATATGAAGTTTGTGTTTGGGTATTCTCTCTCTCTCTCTCTCTCTCTCTCTCTCTCTCTCTCTCTCTCTCTCTCTCCCCTCTCTCTCTCTCTCTCTCTCTAAAGTGTACTCACAATTTATCTCAGCAAGGACATATTAGAAGAATAAGCTCAGCTTAAAATCTCAATCCTTGATCGAATAAAAGTTTTCTGAGTTGTAAGTTCTAAGTTTCTCTCTCTCTCTCTCTCTCTCTCTCTCTCTCTCTCTCTCTCTGTCATGTCTTTAACATTTATTCAAAATTTAGTTCAGCAAGGACAGATTAGCGGAATAAGGTCAGCCCAAAATCTCAATCCTTGATCGATGAAAGTTTTCTGAGTTGTAAGTTCTGAATTCTCTCTCTCTCTCTCTCTCTCTCTCTCTCTCTCTCTCTCTCTCTCTCATGTCTTGAAAGTGTACTAAAATTTTAGCTCAGCAAGGACAGATTAGAAAAATAAGCTGAGCCCAAAATCCCAGTCCCTGATCGAATAAAAGTTTTCTGAGTGTTAGGGTTTTGAGCTTTCTTCCTCAAGCAGTGTGTCACGCCGAATGGTGTGACGGCTGTTCAGTTCACCTACCGCTCGACAACTTCACGTCCAACCGATCGCCCCCACTCTTCACGACAGAAGCAAAATAAACAATTCACAATTTATTAACGAATGTGTGTGTGTGTGTGTGTGTGTGTGTGTGTGTGTGTGTGTGTGTGTGTGTGTGTGTGTGTGGACGTGTTGGATGATCGTTTTTGCGTTTGAATGAAAGAAAATAAATGTGTGAAATAAATGAAATTTGAAGAAAAGTTTTTCCTTACCTGGCACGGGCACTATGGTGTTAATGTCTGGGAATAATAGTCCTCGTCACGACTAGTGAAGTTATCTGCTCCAGTTCTTCAGGTCCGGATCCTCATCATGAAGTACAGTAGCGTAGCGTAGATCTGATCGATCGGCCCACAATGCGTAACCTGCACAGGAGCCTTATATTGGAGTATTTCTTCACCGATGTTATAAATTGCCCGGCAGATCTATTGTCGTTATGTAAATTGTATGACAAGATCTAAGACAAACATGACAACACGATGAATACAATCTAGTGTGTGGTGTCATGTTTGCAATGTCTACTGCGGGCACAATGATACAGTAAAGATGTAGATGGGATGTAACATTAAGTGATCGATGTCACCCGATCAACCTCAAGTGCACAGCATCCCATCTGAAAAGTTAAATTAACATAGTATTTGCAATGCACGACTGAAACGATTGTAATAAGTATAGGCTCAATCAATGTGTTTACTAAACATATTACGAGCAGGGACCCTGCTAAACAGTGCGAGAATCTTCGCATATCAAACTATACATAAATTCAATAAGTTATTCAACCAAAAATCATCTTTTCCATATTTCTAATCTAATAGCATAACACAATATCGGAGTGTGTAGCCACACTCACTCAAAGAATAGAAGATGCGACGAGCGCGAACCCAAGGCTCTCGCAACGCCAATGTCACCAGCTGGTCTCCCGGTCAGAACTGCACGGTCGTCGTTCTGGAGGCCGGTGCCGCAATGATGCTGTGCTGGGATCTGTCCAGGCTGACCGGAGCTCTCTTAGATGGACACGCTGGTAGGGCGATGGTCCGCGGCTGCACCTAAAACGAAGGTGGGTCACAGAGGGAAGAAAACCGTTGACGGCAATGGATGACTAGATCGCTGCAAGTCCGGCTGACGAAGCCTTATTATGTACTGTTGGCAAGATCTATCGAAGTCCTGTTGTTCTCAACTGCACATCAGACCTCAAGAGAGTGTCTATAATGAATTTCATTCGTTCAAGGAGGGATGTCTCTTCTCAAAACGGCTCTCTGCTGTTGGCGATGTGTCCTCTCTTGACTCGTTCCACTTCAGTAACTGTCTTTTAGTTTCGTCATCGCATATGAATAATCGTATCTTGGGGATGGGATGAGAAAATAAAGTTCCTTGACGATTTTGGACAAACACAGTATTTGACAGTTTCCGAAGGATGCTGGTTCACGGAATAACAACACACAACTTAAATGAAGAATAATATGTGCAGTATTAAATCTGCTTCTGGCACAAAAACAAACAAACAAACAAACAAAACAAAAAAAAAGAGCAGGTAGTCTTCCGAAGAAAATGACGTCACGGCGTGCGCTCTGCACCGTGACGTAAAGAATTTGTACTGAAGTATGTTGAGTCTTGGAACAAGTTTGACGACAATCTAAAGTGTTAGGTCGACAACCTTACCATGTTACACAGTGACATGGGCATGTAACCCATATCTACCTAACTTAGGGTACGTACACCAAGATGATAATTCATCTTGCAGCTAGTCAGTCGATAAAAAACTACAAGCAACAACATATTCTCTCTCTCTCTCCTCTCCTCTCTCTCTCTCTCTCTCTCTCTCTGTGTGTGTGTGTGTGTGTGTGTGTGTGTGAGCTTTTTCGTGTGTTCCATATTCCTGTCAGGTCTCTTTGACACTATGTACAGCTCTGCTTTGTTTGTCTCTCTACTAGCATATCACTGTATCTAATTATTTGTAAATATCTTATTTTCGTTTTGTCCTGTTCATTCATTATCATTTCGTTTTAAGGAGATTGTCGTTACACACAATCTCCATGTACAAATATTGGAGTTCGCTATGGCAGCTAGATAAGAAGGCTGGCATGTAGATATTCGAGAATCCATACGAATCAAGTCATCAGCTAAAGGTTTCGTCAATGTGAAGTTTGTGTTTGGGTATTCTCTCTCTCTCTCTCTCTCTCTCTCTCTCTCTCTCCTCTCTCTCTCTCTCTCTCTCTCTCTCTCTCTCTCTCTCTCTCTCTCAAGTGTACTCAAAATTTAGCTCAGCAAGGACATAATAGAAGAATAAGCTCAGCCTAAAATCTCAATCCTTGATCGAATAAATGTTTTCTGAGTTGTAAGCTCTCTTCTCTCTCTCCTCTCTCTCTCTCTCTCTCTCTCTCTCTCTCTCTCTCTCTCTCTCTCTCTCTCTCGAATAAGCTCAACCCAAAATCTCAATCACTGATCGAATAAACGTTTTATGAGTGTTAGGTTTTGAGCTTTCTGTCTCAAGCAGTGACATGGTCATGTAACCCATATCTATATGGTATGGATGACACGTTACACACAGCATGCACCCTGCGTAAGAAATGGAAAAAAAGAATGAAGGAAGTAAAGAAACTGAGTGAACGATATTGACTGGATGACACGGGAAACGACTGAATGAAGCGCCAGCTGGCAGCTCTTCAGTCGGCACTACCCAGGTAGGCAGCCCGTTGTGTAAACGAGTGTTGATGAATAAGTGCAAATGGTGGATGTAAGCGCATTGAGTTGTGTAACAAGAAATGCGCTATATAAGTATTATACATTATTATTATTATTATATAACTTAGGGTACGTACACTAAGATGATCATTCATCTTACAGCTAGTCAATCGATAAAAACTACAAGCAACAACATTCTCTGTCTCTCTGTCTGTCTCTCTGTCTGTCTCTCTGTCTGTCTCTCTGTCTGTCTGTGAGTGAGTGAGAGAGAGAGAGAGAGTGAGAGAGAGAGAGAGAGAGAGAGAGAGAGAGAGAGAGAGAGTGAGTGTGTGAGCCTATCTCCATCTGCTACATAACTGGAAGATCTAACGGTTCTAATTGCTTCTTCCGAATTATTAATTCGTTTGCTTTTTACTAGAAAGTTCCAGTATTCAGGCCAAACTCTATACACATTTTCCAAGAATGCAAACAATATCTACAACCAACAGGGATTCTTTCAGACTTTGTTTAGAGCATTACATACTGTATTGTCTTACAAGCCAAAAGCTTGGGAATGTACATTATTCCCATATTCCAGTTTCAATTAAAATGACGTTTCTAGTGATGGGAGAGGGGGGTAACTGTGAATTCTCCGTTTTGCTAGTACAGGCTATAGGACCTTCTGGGTCATAAATAGGTTTCAGTTATGTTTTTCATGGCTTTGAAACCAGTGCTCTCTCTCTCTCTCTCTGTCTCTCTGTCTCCCTCTCTCTCTCTCTCTCTCTCTCTCTCTCTCTCTCTCTCTCTCTCTCTCTCTCTCTCTCTCTCCGTGTTAATATTTGTATTTCTTTACCTGTCCCATACGTCCATTTTTTATTCTTGTGCTTCTCTGTCAAATCTCGATGTCACTGTATGCAACTCTATGTAATTTTCGTTTAGCTGTTTACGCGATGAAGTATATAAGCAGCAACACAACAATAAACCTCGACTCAGAACTCTTCAAGCGTGCATGAGATATAGAGGAAAAAACGTTTTTCATCGCACAGATATCTTCACGATGTTGGATACAGGCAACAACATGATTATACGTATCATAGCTAGCTAAACGATAAATGCTGCAATCAACGACACGATCATTTAACTCATAGCTATCTAAACAATGGAGGATATAAGCATCAACATGATCATTCATCTCATAGCTATATAACCTGTTAAAGCTAGAACTAGCCAGGAAATTCTCTCTCTCTCTCTCTCTCTCTCTCTCTCTCTCTCTCTCTCTCTCCTCTGTCTCCACCATAGCCATCTTCCCATATACGTAACATGGATGACAAAGTTGTAAAAAGTTTTAAAACTTGCATACCTTAATTTTATGAAGATGTTTTTTGATGTTTTGATTAAACACAAGTCTTTGATTTCGCGAATTCGCACTCGACGTCTGTCGGTTTACATTGTCCTGACAAGGCATTTGAAGTTTGGGGGGTACATTTTTAAATATCTCCAATTAACATGCCCCTTTGACGTGATGAAGTATATAATCAGCAACACAACAATAAACCTCAACGCTGAACTCTTCAAGCGTACATGAGAAATAGAGGAAAAAATAGATATCTTAACGATGTGGGACACAGGCAACAAAATGATTATGCATATTATAGCTAGCTAAACGACAAATGCTGCAAGCAACGACGCGATCATTTAACTCATAGCTATATAAACGGTGAAAGCTCCGAGCAACCAGGAAATTCTCTCTCTCTCTCTCTCTCTCCTCTCTCTCTCTCTCTCTCTCTCTCTCTCTCTCTCCACTATCGCCATCTTCCAATATGCGTAACACGGATGAAAAAGTTGCGAAAGTTGTAAAAATTGGAAACCTTAATTGAAAGAAGAAGTGTTTGGTGTTTTGATTATAAACAATTATTTGATTTAATGAATTCGCACTCGACGTCTGTAGGTTTACATTATCCTGATGAAGCATTTGAAGTTTGGGGGTACATTTTTTTAATATCTACAATTAACATGCCCCTTTGAAAACAAAACGTGTCAGAAGTAATCCCAAAGTACCTTGGCTCACCGATAGTGTTAAACATCCCATGGACTTACCGCGATTTCTTTTCTTTAATTTTAAACGAGTTTAAAACAAGAGTTTACTTAACAAAGAATGTATGCTTAAAATGTACGGTAAAAATGAATTACACAAGATCTTGAGTCGCACAAGACAGACAGTAAGGTAGTTTGGAGAGCCATATATTAAGTAAGCCTCTCTCTCTCTCTCTCTCTCTCTCTCTCTCTCTCTCTCTCTCTGTGTGTGTGTGTGTGTGTGTGTGTGTGTGTGTGTGTGTGTGTGTGTGTGTGTGTGTGTTTCATGTCTTTGTCAATGATCTGTGTCGTGCTTTGTCTTCGTCTTTCAATCTCTTATTTAATTCATAGGTATTGAACAGCTGAAGCCTAAAAGTAGCAACGTAATCATTCGTCATATAGCTATCTATGGGTTGTAGCCTTCAAGAAGAACATATTCATACATCATATAGGTGTTTTCAGACGTGACCTTTAGACGTGTCATTTAGCCTTCTCAACAACGTAATCAAAGTGACAAACAACAAACGAGTCTTATCTCATCACTCTCCATTCCAGCTGAACGGCATGGTGATCGATGACGTTGATCTGTGAATGTCTTCAGCGTGTGGCTAGCTCCTTACTATTGCACGGCCTTCCTTCTTACATGACTAATTACACACACAGACAGACCAATCATTGATCTGATTCAGACCACACTGCATGTCTTAGGAGATAGACTGTGAGTGACTTGTGGCAGAATACGTATGTGTATACAGGGTTGCCGTTCCTTTGTCTCTTTGGATCAACCTGTAGACCTGTTTTGTGGTTTTGTTCCGTTTTTTTTTTTTTTTTTTTTTTTTTTTTTTGCATATCATTGATATATGACGGAGGTTGTGGTTATACACAGTCTCCATGTACAAATATTGGAAATTACAATGACTGCTAAAATGAGAAGACAGGAACGTAGAGATTGGAGCATCCGTTCGGACTCTCTAAGGGACTGTTGACACATGTCATGAATCAGTGTCCTCACACCCCCTCAGGAGTACGAACAGAACTCATACACCTGTACGACTCAAAGCATCTGCTACACAAGCAAAGAATTCTCCGCTTTTTTTTTTTTTTTTTGCTTCTAAATCGTTACTGACGGTTAATTAGTCTCTTTTGCATCTGGAAACTTCAGGTGTACTCGGAAAGCTCTTTAAAAATTTTGTATATAGGAAAAGGATGCCTATCACAAACAAAGATTCTTTTAGATCTTATTCATACCACTACATCGTCTATTGCTTTTCAAAGGAAAGTTTGGGGTCGATATATTTTTTTCCATATTCAAATACAAGGTAATGTTATGGATGACTGAAAAGGAATGTAACTGTGAATTGTGTGTTTTATTGGTGTAGGAAGTTTGTCATCAGCAATAGGTTTCGTTTGTATGAATTTTGTGTTTTTAGTAGTCAACTCTCTCTCTCTCTCTCTCTCTCTCTCTCTCTCTCTCTCTCTCTCTCTCTCTCTCTCTCTCCTCTCTCTCTCTCTCTCCGCACCCACTTGTATTGCTTCTGTATCTCTATATGTTTGTTTCGTTTCTCTGTCTCTCTCCTCCACGTGCCTCTCTGTCAGGTCTCAGTGTCACTGTGTACACGTATGTTTCATTTATCTCACAGCATCAAAACGATGAAGCGTACAAGCAACAATGTTGTACACTTGAAGACAAGGACAACATTCTTCATTGTTCATCACACATGTGTCTAAAAAGACATGGTCTACACGATAAATAACAGCATCAGTGACGGATCATTACACTCAGTTCTACCTGGACAGCACGATGATCGAAGCAACCGATTAATGTTGTAAATGTTCTCACCTCGAGTGTGGCATCATTACTGCTCTGTATTGTTCCAGACTACCTGATGAATGAAACGTGCAGGCACCATGCTTGTCCCACGTCACATGCTACTCCGCCAGTTGTGGTGACTGTTGGAATATTCATGATAGGACTTCACCCGCCCCCACCCCACCCCCCACCGTCACTCTCTATCCTCTCTCTCTCTCTCTCTCTCTCTCTCTCTCTCTCTCTCTCTGTCTGTATACACACACGCGCACCCCCCTCTATATATATTATATATATATATATATATATATATATATATATAAAATATTTATTAAACACGAGTCATGTGTTACACTTGTTTCTCCACCCAGGACTTGTGCGCAGTGTTTTGTTCTGCTTCTTCCTGTGGAATGGTGCCCTGCCCCTTGGGAGAACTGAATCTTTTGAACTATATATATATATATATATATATATATATATATATAGATAGATATATGTGTGTGTGTGTGTGTGTGTGTGTGTGTGTGTGTGTGTGTGTGTGTGTGTGTATGTGTGTGTGTGTGTGTGTGTGTGTGTGTGTGTGTGTGTGTGTGCGTGTGCGTGCGTGTGTGTGCGCGCGCGCGCGAGCGCGTGCGTGCATTTTATATTTTATGACATCTCTGTATCACTCCATGTATGTATCTCTGTCGATCGCTCATTTAATTTACAGGCATCTAAACAATGGAGCCTGCTATCTAAAGATTGTAGACCACAGGCAACAATGCAATCAAACATCATATGGTGGTTAGAAATACAACAATTGGATCGTTTCTTTTTTTCGTCATCTAGCCTTCTCAAGGAGGTGGTCAACGTGACAAAAACAGTTTGAGTCTTAATCTCATCACTCTCTGTTCTGCCTGCGCAACATGATGATCGTTGATAACGACCTGTGAATGTCTTCAGCGTGTGTCTGGCACCATGACTGTTTGGCGGACTTACCTGTTACGTGATTGATTTCAAACACAGTGACAGTCGATTTTGGAATATGGAATTCGACTGGCTTCTGTCAGAAAATGTGTATATAAGGGTGCTGCTCCCTTGTCTGTTTGTTTGGCTAACACCTGCTGGAATCATTTTAGATATATTTTTGTAGTTTTCTTCTCATACCATTCTGATGTTATGGAGGTTGTGGTTATATAATCTCCATGTACAAGCGTTGCATCTCACGATGAGAAAGCAGGTTTGCAGAGATTGAAGAAACAGTCCGGACTCATTGAGGGGACTTTGTTACTCGTTTTGAATCACTGTAACAACACCCCCTCAGGAACACGAACAGAACCAATATACATATCAGACTACCTGCATCTGCTTCAGCACTGCTTTAGTCAAAGTTACTGACTGTTAATTAGTCTGGTTTGTAAATGGAAAGTTCTGGTGTGCGCGCCAAACTCTGACAACATTTTATGAAAATGAAAAGGATGTCTGTCACAAACAGAGACTCTTTTAGACCTTGTTGTAAGCACTGCATAGTCTATTGTCTTTCGACATGAAAGTTTGGGGACGAAATTTTATTCCATATTCCAGTGTAAGGCGATGTTTTCGGTGATTGAAAGAGATGTGATTGTAAATTATTTCTGTTTCGTTAGCAAAGGAAGTCAGTGATCAGCAACAGTTTTCAGTGATGTGAATTTCGTGGTAACGGTAATCAGTGAGTCTCTCTCTCTCTCTCTCTCTCTCTCTCTCTCTCTCTCTCTCTCTCTCTCTCTCTCTCTCTCTCTCTGGTATTACTTCTGTCTCTCTCTATATGTTTGTTTTGTTTGTTTGTCTCTCTCCTCCACGTGCCTCTCTGTCAGGTCTCAGTGTCACTGTGTGTGCGTCAGTCTCATTTATCGCACAACTGTCGAAACGATGAAGCGTACAAGCAACAACGCAATACCTTACCTTAACTCCGCAATCTACAAGCAACAACATACTCGTTGTATTGCTATCTGACTGATGAATGGTATAGTCTTAGGAAAGCATACAAACAACGGCATAATAATTTACTTCGTACCTATCTGAATGCTGTATCCAGCAAGAAAAAAAAACAGATTCAATTACTGATCAGCTATTTAAACGATGCAGCGTACGAGATAATAATAATCGCACAAGCAACACGATAATCATCCTAAACATCATTGTAATAATCCACCATAGGTATGTAGGCTATGAGATATACAATCAAGAACACAATCAATCATTTCACAGCAAACTTAACGATGAAGGCTAAAAACAGCAACATTACCATTCATCTCACAGACATCAATGAGTCCGATCCAGCGGGCGAAAGGCCTAGGAGCAGGCAATACAAATAGATGTGCTTTTGAGAGGGATCACGATGGTTCTCTCAGGCAGCTAGCGAAGGGTTTCTCATATTTATAATATACCACTCAACACTTGCTAGGGATAAGATATTCAACACACTGTAATGGTCCAGAATATTTGTCAATCAAAACTCAAACGGTCAAATACTGTTAATTAGTCATTATTTCATCCAAACCAAACAAAAATGAGGGAAATTCCATCAGATAAACCAAGAAACAGAATGGACAAATGACACAACCCCTAAAAGCCACCTGAAACAGGGCATGGAAGGGAAGAGTCAACCTGAACAATCCACTGCTGTCTGTGTGGAATTGAGAATGAATGGACTCTCAGTAATGTGTGTGACCACCACGGGCTGCGATCACAGCTCTACAACGCCTCCTCATGCTGCAGATGAGGTTCCTGATCTGCTGCTGGGGGATTCTGGCCCATTCTTCCTGGAGGGCAACTCCAAGGTCATGGATGTTCTGAGGCAGCTGCTCACGTGCTTGGACAGCTCGCCCAATGATATCCCAGACATGCTCAATCGGATTGAGGTCTGGTGAGCGTGCAGGCCACTCCAAGCGTGCAATTCCCTCATTCTGAAGGTACTGGTTGACAATGCGGGCACGGTGAGGACGGGCATTGTCATCCACAAGGATGAAGTCGGGACCAATGGCACCAGCGTAGGGTCGGACAATGGGGTGAAGAACCTCGTCACGGTATCGGACTGCATTCATGGTGCCATTCTCCATCACCAGCAGATCGGTTTTGCCTTGCATTGAAATGCCTTCCCACACCATTACTGAGCCCCCACCATAGCTGTCATGCTGAGCAATGAAGTTGGGGTGGAATCGTTCATTCTGCCTTCGCCACACCCTCCTTCTCCGGTCAGTCACGTCCAAACAAAACCTGGACTCATCACTGAACAAAACTGGAGTCCAGTTTGCAGCAGTCCAGCCTTGGTGCTCCAGTGCCCACAGCAACCTTGCTTGTTTATGTTGTCTGGTCAATGGAACCCGAACTGCTGGGGCCCTTGAATGAAGACCACCGTCGTGAAGCCTTCTCCTGACTGTCTGGGTTGACACCCGGTTCCCTGATGCGTTCTGGAGGTCATGTTGCAGCTGTGTGGCATTGTGGAAAGGATTTCTTCGTGCCTGGACAAGGAGATATTGGTCCTCTCGCTGGGTTGTGACACGTGGGTGACCTCCAGAATGCCGTGGAGTGACTGTCCCTGTAGTTTGATATCGATTCCACATACGGGAAACAACGCTCTGGGATACGCCCAAGGCTCCAGCAACCTCTCGTTGCGATGACCCTCCTAGCAGCATCCCAACTCCTCTCGCCATATCTTCTGCGGAAAGGCGTCGTCTTTGTGCTTGCTGTTCCATTGTGGTGCGATAAACACTGCTCGAATCACACTGAACCACTGTTTGCCGGTCCCAAAACAGCAAATGTGACGCTGACCTCTCCCCCTGTTTACCCCCAGAATGAGGGGTCACGCAATTCACGTGCTCACCATGCTGCATGTTCCAGCGTGAAGGTGTAGGCAACAGTGTGATTGTCTTTCACATTGTTTTGTGTTGCTGGATCACGTGTTTATTGAAGTCAGTTCAAAATGATTTTTTTCATACACTGTTTTTAATTGCTGATCCCTAGCAAGTGTTGAGTGGTATATATTCCTCCCATTTTCTTCATCTTCAATTTTTTTTTCTAAAAGTACAAATCTTTGCCAAGTCATTACTATAATGACGGAAGAATTGTTAGCCTGCACTTGTTTCCCCCCACTACTTTATTATTCAGCATTATATTGTTCGGTCAATCAGTGGGAGATTGCATCTCTTAGGAGATCCAAGTAAAGGTTGTTTTGTACAATTCTTAGCCACTTCCAATGCTTGGGTTATTGAACAGCAGAGCTGACCACTCAGACTGTTCCACATCTTTTGATCTCCCTTGTATCCTTGAATGGATCCTCAAGCATAGGCTCAAAGATTGTCCCCTACATCTTAGACTGTTTGCATAATGTTTTTAGTGTTTCAGCAACTTTTTTCCTCTCCACACTTTCGTTTTGTTCCATTTAATACCCTTCGCTGGCTGTTTCGGGGGTCCTGTTGGATTCTTTTTTGAACCCTTGGTGGTGAGAACGACCACAGAATTATGGACTGTGGTGTGTCTCTATTTGACACCAAGAGCACAGACACAATCAGCCGTGTCTCCCTGATGAGTTCGATCCAGCGGACGAAAGGCCTAGGAGCAGGCAATACAAATACATGTGCTTTTGAGAGGGATCACGATGGTTCTCTCAGGCAGCTAGCGAAGGGTTTCTCATAATATATATTCCCCCCATTTTCTTTATCTTCAATTTTTTTTTTTCTAAAAGTACAAATCTTTGCCAAGTCATTACTATAATGACTGGAGAATTGTTAGCCTGCACTTGTTTTCCCCCACTACTTTATTATTCAGCATTACAGACATCAAGATGATGAAGGCCATAAGCAACAAAACAATAATTCCTCGCACAGCTATGTGAATGGTGAAGTAAAATTGCAACAACATAATTGTTCTATGCATAACTAAATGAATGGGGAAGTCTGCAAGAAACAATAAGAATCATTCATCAGATAATTATGTGACTAATAACCAGAACCCTAATTATTCATTTCAGATCCATCGAAAAGTGAAGCTTACAAGAAAAAACATAATCTGCAACAACATAATCATTCATCTCATAAATAGCTAAATAATGAAGGCTACGATTAACAACCTTCCAGCTTACTAATATCTAAGCGACGAACGCTACAAGCAACACATACTTATTGATGTTATGGCAATCTAATTGTTTAACTCCTACGTGCAACAATATGATGGTTCAGTTCAATTCATCCTGCAAGCAGCGACATAATTATGTATCTAACTATTTCAACGACAAAGGGCACAAGCAGTAACATTATCATTCACCTTATAATCAGCTAAGCGATGAAGCAGACCAGCAACAACATAATAATTTATTGCATAGATATCTTAACGTTGTATGTTATGAGGCACGAACAGAACTCTTCTTGGTTCATCACACATGAGTCTAAAACGGCTTGGTCTACCCGATAATAACGGGATCACTCACACAGTTCATCCCTTTCGGTACTACCTGGACAACACGGTGATCGATGATATTGATTTGTGAATGTTCTCACCTAGTGTCTGGCATCATTCCCGTTCCGCATAGTTCCAACTCACCTGATGCATGATGCATTGAGGACCGTGCTTGTTCCATGTTACATGCAACTGCGCCAAATGTGGTGACTGTTGGAATATTTATGATAAGCCTCCACTCTAAACCACCCCCTCTCCCATCTCTCTCTCTCTCTGTCTGTCTGTCTGTCTCTCTCTCTCTCTCTCTCTCTCTCTCTCTCTGTGCGTGTGTGTGTGTGTATGCGCGCGCGCGCGTGTATGCATGTGCGTGTGCGTATGTGTGTGTGCCTGAGTGTGTGTGTGTGCGTGCGCGCGCGCGCGCGCGCGCGTGTGTGTGTGTGGTGGATTATTCTAATGTTTGTTTTGTTCGTGATGTTTCTTGCACAGACGCAAATCTTGCACTTCCTTTGCGTCTGAATGTGCGGCTACTTCCTCTCTTGATGCTGAGCTCTGAAAGTGGGCTATGGAATAGTGCTTTGATCTTTTTTTTTGTTTGCTGCGGTGGGTCTTTTGATATTTCTTACCACATCAGATCGGCAAGCTGTGATCCAGTTCTTATCGATGCCTTGCCAGCCAGTGCGTCTGCTCTCTCATTTCCTTCGACACCTGCATGTACACAGCAGTGTTATCCATATGAGTCACTCCAATGGAAGGCTACACAGGTTCATGGAGTCAATTAGTATCATGACTTGTTCACTTTTAAGATGGTCTATGGATGAGACCCAGTGGAGTGTTTCTGTCGTTGCTTCTACCTCCATTGTTAGGCTTGATGTTGTTAAACTGTATGCACCATTGTCTTCCTGAATTGTTCGGCTGTTTTGCTTCTTTATGTATCCCCAAGCCTAACACATCTTTTGTGACGGAACCATCACTGTGTATAAGTTTGTGTACGTGTGTGTTTGTATGTGCGTATATATGTGTGTGTGTGCCCCGTTGCGCGAGAGCGTGCGCGCGTGTCTTTGTGTGTGTGTGTGTATATATATATATATATATATATATATATATATATGTATGTGTGTGTGTGTTCATCCTTGCATGTGTGTGTGTGTATGTTTGTGCAGGTGTGTGCATCTGTCTGTGCGTCCTTGCTCTTGTGTGTGTGTGTGTGTGTGCTTGCATGCATGTCTGTACATGTGTGCGAGTCCACGGGTGTGTGTGTGTGCGCGCCCGCGCGCTGTATGTGTGTCAGAGAGAGAATAAGTGCGCATGTGTCTGTCTGTGTGATTTTTGATGTGTATTTGTCTGTCATTATAACTGTTCTGCTGCCTGTCTTGTTACATGATTGATTGCAGACACTAAGATCGAACTTGATCAACATCAGGGAACGATGTTACAAGTTTTTAGTAGAATACATCTAGTGACAGAAATTTAATGTGCATATAAAGTTTCTCTGTGTTTCTCTGTCTGTTTGGATAACCCCGTATGACATCATTTGCAGATAACTTCATTAGTTTTGTAATGGTGTACTATCACCATTTCATTTTAAGGAGAATGTGGTTAGACACAATCTCCATGTACAAAAATTGCAGTGTCATGTGGCAGCGATACGAGAAGGATTGTATGTAGAAATTGGAGAATCCGTCCATACTCTATGAGCGTTTGTGGATAGGCCTTTTGAATCACTGCATTCACAACCACTCATTAGTATGAACAGGACCGGTGAACAAGTCTGCCTATCAACATATGTTGCATAATGAGAGATCTTACGCTTCTATCTCCTTCTGCCTGACTCTTAATTAGTCTTTTCTTTTACTAGAACGTTCATGTGTTCAGGCAACAATCTGTAAACATTCTGTAGAAATGAAAGCTTTGTCTGCAACAAAGAGAAGTTCTTTAAACTTTGATCAAAGAACCACGTAGTATATTGTCTTACAAAGCAAAAGCTTTAGGACGATACATTATTCCCCATATTCCAGATTAAGGCAACGTTTCTAGAGATAAGAAAGGGAGGTTAACTGTAAATTTTGTGTTTTGCTAGTATAGGCCCTTTATCATCATAGAGCGGTTTGGGTAGTGTGCATTTCATGGACTTAAATCAGTGCTCTGTCTCCAACGCTGTCTCCGAGTCTCTGTCTGTCTGTCTGCCTGTCTCTTTCTCTGTCTCTGTCAAGGCATTACATAGTGTATTGTCTTACAAACCAAAGGCTTGGGGACGATACATCATTCCATATTTCACTTTGAAGTGAAGTTTTCTAGAGCTGAGAAAGGGGGGGGGGGGGGGGGGGGGGGGTAACTGTGAATTTTGTTTTTGTTAGTATAGAGCCTTCATCATAGCTTTTGGTCATGTGTATTTCATGGTTTAAAATCAGTGCTCTGTCCTCGTCGCTGTCTCTGAGTCTCTGTCTGTCTGTCTGTCTGTCTGTCTGTCTGTCTGTCTGTCTGTCTCTCTCTCTCTCTCTCTCTCTCTCTCTCTCTCTCAGCCTTCCTCCCCCTCCCTTTCCTCCACCCTCTCTCTAGCTGTCTCTCTCTTTCTTTCTGTCTCTCTCTCTCTGCCTGTCTCTCTCTCTATGGCTTTGTCTCTGTCTCTGTCTGTCTGTCTCTCTCTCTCTCTCTCTCTCTCTTTCTCTCTCTCTCAAACTTATTATTTCTAACTCTTTATCCTCCCCATGCCTCTACAAACAGCAACATAATGATGCATCTGATCACTATTTAAACAACACACGCAGCAACATAAGCTGCAACATAATCATTCATCTTATCGTCAACTAAACAAGGACAAATACTAACAATAACATAACAACCAGCGAGTCAACATATGCTGCATAACTGAAAGCTCTTACACTTCTCTCTAACTCTCTTAGTTAGTCTGATTTTCACTAGAACGTTCAAGTGTCCAGGCCAAAATCTGCAAACATTTGGTAAGAATGAAAGTTTTGTCTACAACAAATAGAGGTTCTTTTAAACTTTGTTCAAAGCACTACATAGTGTATTGTCTTACAAACCAAAGGCTTGGGGACGATGCATTTTGCCTTATTCCACTTTAAAGTGAAATTTTTAGAGCTGAGAAAGGGGGGTAACCGTGATTTTTTTTTTTTTTTTTTTTTTTGAGGGGGTAGTGTAGACCGTTATCATCATAGATATCTTTTTGGTCATGTGTCTTTCATGGTTTTAAAATCAGTGCTCTGTCCCCGTAGCTATCTCCAAGTCTCTGTCTTTCTGTCTGTCTGTCTGTCTCTTTCTCTGTCTCTGTCTGTCTGTCCGTCAGTCTCCCTCACTCTGTCTCTCTCTCTGTCTCTCTGCCAACTGCTCTCCCCCTCTCATTCCCCCACTATCTCTCTCTCTCTCTCTCTCTCTCTCTCTCTCCTCTCTGTCTCTGTCTCTCTCTCTCTCTTTCTGTCTCTGTCTCTCTCTGTGTCTTTGTCTCTGTCTCTCTCTCAAACTTATTATTCTCTTTATACTCCCCATGCCTCTACAAGCAACAACATGATGATGCATCTCATCACTATTTAAACAACACACGTAGCAACATAAGCTGCAACAAAATCGTTCATCTTATCGTCAACTAAACAAGCAAAAAATACTAACAATAACATAACAATTCTTTACATAACTATTGTAACGTTGTACCCTATAAGGCAACTATAGAACTCGTTATGGTTCATCACACGTGTCAAAGCGATATGGTCTACACAACAATAACAGCATCAGTCACAGTTCATCACTCTCAGTACCACCTGGACAACATGGTG
>CM065722.1:70146862-70149362 GCA_033310375.1 Conus canariensis | reverse complement strand
TCTCTCTCTCTCTCTCTCTCTCTCTCTCTCTTTCTCTGTCTCAACCCCCTCCATCTCTCATTTCCCTCCCTCTCTCTCTCTCTCTCTCTCTCTCTCTCTCTCTCTCTCTCTCAAATTTATTATTTCTAACTCTTTGTCCTCCTCGTGCCTCTGCAAGCAGGAACATGATTACGCATCTCATCGCTAATTAAATAACACACGCAGCAACATAAGCTGCAGCATAATCATTCATCTTATCATCAACTAAACAATGAAGCATACCAGCCATGGCCTAATCATTCCATGCATAGCTATTGTAATGTTGTAGGTCATAAAGCAACAGAATTCTTCATAGTTCGTGCCATGTGTCTAAAACCACATGGTCTACACAACAAAGACATCATCAGTCCCGGCTCATCACTCTCAATACTATATGAACCACACGGTGATCGATGATATTGATTTGATACTGTTCTGTTTTCTTACAGCTCACCTGAGAAATGATGTGTGCGGCGACCGTGCTTGTCCAGCGTCATTGGCTACTCCGCCAGTTGTGGGGACTGTTGGAGTATTTACGATAAGAATCCACACTCACCCAGACCCACTCCCATCCTCTCTCTCTCTCCTCTCTTCTCTCTCTCTCTCTCTCTCTCTCCTCTCTCTCTCTCTCTCTTGGTGCTATTAATTTTTACATCTTTGTCTGTCTGTCTCATCCGTCTGTGTCTCCCCTTCTTGTGCCTTTCTATGGTGTCTCAATGTCACTGCATGTGCGTCTATCTCGTTTACCACAAAAGTATTGAAAACAATGAAGTATACAAGCAACAACTCAATAATAATCCTCAACACTGCAGGCATATACGGGCTAGATGTAACAGTCAAACAAACAACATCATTCATCGCCTAGTTGTCTAAACGCTGAAGGCTACAAGCAACAATTTAACATTATCCTCACAGCTATCTAAACAAAGAAAAATTCACCATTATTCACCTCAAAGTATCTGCGCTAGGGAACAAGCAACAATGATTACTCAGCTCACAGCTACATAAACCATAGATACTACTGGCGACATCTAATCTCTCTCTCTCTCTCTCTCTCTCTCTGTGTGTGTGTGTGTGTGTGTGTGTGTGTGTGTGTGTGTGTGTGTGCGTTGTGTGTGTGTGTGTGTGTGTGAGTGTGTGTGTGTGCGCGCGCGCGCGCGCGTCTGCGTCTGTTTGTGATTGTGTGTGGGTGGGGGTGTATGCGTGCATACGTGTGTCTACACGTGCGTGCGTGGTTGTGTGCGTGAATGCGTGTGTGTGCGTCTGTGCGTGCGTGTGTGTGTGTGTGTGTGCGTGTGTGTGTGCGTGTGTGTGTGTGTGTGTGTGTGTGTGCGTGCGTGCGTGCGTGCGTGTGTGTGTATGTGTGTGTGTGTGCGTGCGTGCGTGCGTGCGTGCGTGTGTGTGTGTGTGTGTGTGTGTGTGTGTGTGTGTGTGCGTGCGTGCGTCGTGCGTGTGCGTGTGTTGTGTGTGTGTGTGTGTGTGTGTGTGTGTGTGTGTGTGTGCGTGTGTGTACGTTTTCATGTCTCTGTTGATTTCTCATTTAATTCATAGGCATCATCAAAACTATACAATCATAAATCATATGACTGATTCGAAGATGCATCTTTAAAGCTCATGACAGATTCGTTTACTATTCTTCACCATGCAGCCTTCTCACCGAAGTCGTCAGCGTGACCAAAACAGAGTCAGCCGTATCTCTTCACTTTCCGTTCAAGTTGGACACCATGGTAATCGATGGCTTTGGTCTGGAATTTCTTCTGCGTGTGTCTGGCAACTTCCTTGTTCCGTGACTGATTCCTAATACAAACATTGGCATTGATCAAAATCAGGGACAGAGCAGTACATGGTTTTAGGATATGGATTGTTTGTCAGAACATTACTGTGTAGATAAACCTACTGTTTGTATGTCGGAATGTTTGGTGTTCAATCATTTCTTGGTACTTTGTCTTTGGTTTGGAATGTTCAGTCACTATCATTTCAATTTCAGGAGAATATGGTTAAAACACATTCTCCATTCACAAAAATCGGAGTTCGCTATGATCACCAGATGCGAAGGCTGGTTTGCAGAGTCTGGAAAATCTGCCCGCACCAGAGTTGCTATAATGATACACGTTTTGTATCAGTGTATTCACACAAACAGCTCCGAACGAACAGGCCCCATGAACAAGTAAGCCTAACAACACCTGCTACATAACCAACAGATCTTACGCTTATATCTTCTTCTTGCTGAGTCTTTATTAGTCTGCTTTTTACTAGAAAGTTCCGGGGATCAGGCTAAAATCTATAAACATTCTGTAGGAATGAAAGCGGTGTCTACAACGAACAGAGATTCTTTTAGACTTGGTTCAAAGCACTGCACAGTGTATTCTCTTATAAACCAAAAGCTTGGGGATATTACATAGTTTCATATTACAGTTTTAAGGTGCCGTTTCTAGAGATAGGAAAGATGGGGGGGGGGGGGGGGGGGGGGGGGGGGTTACTG
>CM065722.1:70136862-70144362 GCA_033310375.1 Conus canariensis | reverse complement strand
TAAACTTGATAACTCCAAAATGTTTTATCAAAACTAAATCAAACTACTGATTATTTCCTTCTGGACCATTTCCACTTCACACATGCAGCAAAACATGGTCTTTGAAAAAGCCTTTCAGATATAGATATATATAGGGTATGAAAATGTCTCCTTAGGGTAGGGATTTATCGTGAAAAACTACTGATGCTAAAGTCATCAGAACTTGGGATTCTTTCATAAAATATGTTCTCTGCAGTAATTTTATAAAAATATATCCCTTTTTTAATTAGTACTTGAAGAAAAACTAAGTGACTCCCAAAGGTCACTTTTCAACTGCCGTGAAGTATACACCACCAAATTTTACTTTTAATTTTCTTTTACCTTTCCCCCCAAACGCAAAATGGATCAGTCTTGGGTAGGTGGCATGATCTTTTCAAGGCTATTGCAGAGCCATCTGGCGGTTAAAACGGTTAAAGCGGGAACTAGATGCTTGTGAAACGTAAAGGAGACACCGGATTGTCTCCCTAAAATTTTTTGTCTCTCTAATGTCTGTTGTCAAACGCTAAATGTCTCCCAAACGTAGAATTTGGCAATTTATGTATATATATATATATATATATATTTATATATGTGTGTGTGTGTGTGTGTGTGTGTGTGTGTGTGTGTGTGTGTGTGTGTGATTCAGCTATAGCTGTCTTAAAGCTAAAAGCAAAAACAATTCCTGTGTGCAGCTATATAAACATTGAAGGGTGCAAGTTTAAATGACACGACGTGTAACAACATGACTCACCCAATACCTTTCTTATCCATGTAGCGTACAAGTAACAACTCACCGACACACTGTATTGCTATCTAAGCAACGACACGTACCAGTAACAACACATTGATTTACTTCATAGTTACCTTCACGCTGTTGCTTACAATAAACAATAGAACTGTTCATTGCAGAACTAAGCTATGAAGCCAACCAGTGACAACATAATAATTCATTTCGTGGCTATCTAAACGTTGAAGTCAACACGTGAAAGCCATAATCAAGCATCTCCTAGCTATCGAAATGACAAAGGCTACAAGCAACAACCCAATCGTTCATGGCGGAGCTTACTGAACGATGACGCGTAAAAGAAATAGCATGGTTCCTTGCATGGCTATCTACGCTTTGTTCAGAACCTTCACGTTTCACTACATTAAGGTCTACATCGATAGGGTCTGAACGAAAATGTCCAAATCGGTCATTCCGTCACTTTATGTGCAACCTTAATACCACGGTGATCGATGATATCGATTTCTATAGGCTTTAAACATATATCTGACATAACATCTGCACTCACCTGTTAAGGAAGCTGTGCAGCGACTGTTGTTAATCTATATTGCACCTCTCTCTCTCTCTCTCTCTCTCTCTCTCTCTCTCTCTCTCTCTCTCTCTTGTTATTTGTATGTTTTTGCCTATTTCCCTTATCGAACTTTATTTCTCCTTCTTGTGCCTTTCTGTCATGTCTCTGTGTCACTGTGTATGCATCTGTCTCATAGATCACAAGGCTTTTGAACCGGTGAAGTATACAAGCAATGACGCAATAATACACCTCTACAATTCAGGCCTACGCGGGCTTATATATCACAATAAACGAAACAACATTATTCATCGCATAGCTGTCTGAACGATTAAGGCTACAAGCAGCAATATAGTCATTGACATCATAGTTATCTAAACGATGAAAGCTTGAAAATTATTCACCTCATAGTACTCTAAACGATGGAGCCTACAAGCAAAATCAGTATTAATCATTTCACAGGTATCTTAGAGATTATGTCTACAAATACTCTTCAGTCATTCATCCTAAACTATCTACACTAAGGAACAGGCAACAACATAATCACTGACCTCACAGCTACATAAATAGTCATCCCCACCTATGTATGTGTGTGTATGCGCGCGCGAGTGCGTGTGTTCATGCGTGTACGAGGACGGGCATGTTTGCATGTGTGTGTGTGTGTGTGTGTGTGTGTGTGTGTGCGCGCTTGTGTGAATTGTGCGTACGCAAGTGTGTGTGTGTGTGTGTGTGTGCTCTTACTCATGTCTCTTTTAAGTCTCTATGTCACACTGTATAAATCTCTGTCGACATCCCAATTAATTCATAAATATTCAAATACTGAACCCTGCTGTCAAGGTTGTAGACCAGTAGCACATACATCATATGGATGTTTTAAAGATATAGAATTTATGACTGAATCTTTTCTACCTTTTTTCATATACGTTCTCAAGAACAAGGTCAAAGTAACAAAAACAGAATGAGTCCAAATTCATCACTCTCTGTTCTACCTGGACAGCATGGTGATCGATGACCTCGATCTGTGAATATGTCTTCAGCGTGTGTTTGGCACCATTACTTGTCCTGCAACCTTCCGTGTTACGTGATTCATTGCACGCACTGAGATCGGCGTTGCACAACACCAGGGACAATGTTACATGTTTTTTCCTAGAAATATGGACTGTGACAGATATGAATGTGTCCATAATGCAGCTTGTTCATTTGTCTGTATTTCTGGATTGGACCCTACTCAACTATATGTGAATATTTAGATTTGTTTTGTAACGTTCAGTTCTGATCATTTAATCTTTAGAAAATGTAGTTACATACATTATCCATGTACACATTTCTGAGTTCGCCATGCTTGCCAGATGAGAAGGCTGATATGTAGAAGCCTGGAGAATCTGTCCATTAGCGAACAGCAACTGTGATGCACGTTATAATTAACTGCATTCACTATCACTGAACAGTACGAACTGAACCCCTGAACAGATCAGCCAGTCAGCATGTGCTGTATAACCCACAGGTCTCATGCTGTTTTTCATTTCTTCTTGACCTTAATCAGTCTGCTTTCTACAAGAAAGTCCTGGTGTTCAGATTAAATATATAAACATTTTGTAGGGATGAAAGCGGTGCCTACAACGAGCACATATTCTTTTACACTGTGCTCAAAGCACTGCACAGCACTGCATTGTCTTACAAACCAAATCTTGGGTACAGAACATTATTGCATATTCCAGTTTAAGGCGCTGTTTCTAGAGATGAGAAAGGGGGGGTAACTGTGAATTCTGCGTTTTGATAGTATAGGGCCTTCGTCGTCATCAATAGGTTTTGGTCATGTGTATTTCGCAAATACTCACTTGCTGTGCTCTCTTCTATTTAAGAAATACGTTTGCTTTTAATGATCATTGACATTTACCGAAAACAAAACTTCCGTACCCAAAATTAATTCGATGTAAGTCAAGCTTTGCTTACTAGGAGGATGGCTATGGAACCGTATTCCAGAAAATCTATTACATGAACGACACTTGCATGGATTCAAATGTCGATGTCAAACCTACTTGACAAATCTGTCAGATCTAGCTTGGCTCTGTCCTAACATGTTCTGATAAAGTCTCCTTGGTCCGTCATTTCAATCCCCCTTCCCCCCCCCCCCTTCCCCCGTTCCTATCCTCTCTCCCGCTAATATCCCGATTCTCCATTTCCTCTATATCGTTATTCTGCTGTGCGTAGATTCCCTTAGAATGAAACACTTTGCTTTTGTATTTTTCTGTCTTGGCCCAGAGCGATGGAGTAAACAAGCGGTTATGATTATACCCTTACCCACCGTAACTAGGCTACAATTTATTCGTTCGTACACACACACACACACACACACACACACACACACACGCACGCACGCACGCACGCACGCAGCGCCGCACGCACGCACGCACGCACGCACGCACGCACGCACGCACGCACGCACGCACGCACACACACACACACACACACACACACACACACATTTTTTTACTTTTGGCTGTTTTGAAAATACTGCATTTAATTCTGCTTGGTAACACAAGTATGGAAAGATATCAGTTTCTGAGTGACCGTACAAACACCGATGTGCGGTTGGTGACGTGCAAAGTGCTAGAGTCAAAGCTACATGAAGAAAGTGTCTTGTATAGAGTCTACTGCCCTGCTGGTATTGTCAAAGGTTGGTTTCGGGGGGAAAAATTGGTCGACATGAACACTGTAGTTCTCCCAGATCTGGATGCAGACGATCCAAGATGCCTTTCAGAAGTGACACTGATACAGGCTTCAAAAGCCTCAGTGGTTAAAGCGCGAGTCATTAAGTGGAAAATGAGCATGTCCAGAGGGTCATGGGTTCGAATCCCAGCCATGGCTCGTCCCAAGATGGGAAAAAAAAGGGGCAGCAGAGGGACATCCGGAGTCATGAACCGGGTGTGGCCCAACCCCCCTAGAGTGTCAGGAGATAAGGGCCGAAACACTTGCTTGAAGGGGGCTTCTCTTCTGAGGACTCTCTGCTGCCACGCTCTCCACGAGTTTCTTTCTACTACAGACACATGCACTCCTTCGTTCGCTCTGTCTCCTACTCACTCACCTTCTCTCTCTCTCTCTCTCTCTCTCTCTCTCTCTTCTTATCGCTGTATCCATCAATGATTTTCTTTTTATTTCTTGATTGTCCTTCGGTGCGTCTGTCGTGTCTCTCTATCAAGGTCTTTTGACATGGCCCTGCCTCCGTCCTATTCATGGGGTATCGATGACATCGATCTGTGAACGTTCTCCCCTGATGACTGGCATCATGTTTATATCCACTGTGTTCCACCTCACCTGATTCATGAGGCATGCACTGACCGTCACCAGTGCACGTCCCGTTTGTGTGACGTTTATTGTGGTGGCTGCTGGAAAACTGATAAGACCACTCCTCTCTCTCTCTCTCTCTCTCTGTGGTTTCTAAACACAATGATGCTTCCTATATGTACCATCATAATCGTTTCTCACATAACTGTCTAAAGGATGTATACCCTTACAAGGAGTGAGCTATAATCTGACTTCTATTTATGCATCAGCGAACTCAACAATGAAGACATTCCATTCTTCGCCAAACCGCTTTTGTGATTGACGCACAGTCGCCCAGGGAATGTACAATGTGTCACATTTCTTGACCCTCCCTTCGGTTTCCTCAGTGCAGTGGTTGATGAGACATGGATCTGTAATGGCTTCAGTGTGTGTGTCTAGCATTGATATTGGTCCGTGATCTTACTTGATGCCTGATTGATTAACTTCCACATGGAAAAAACGTCTTTCTTTGACGTGTATTTGTACTGCTTCTGGTAGAATAAATACATAGGTATGTGATTCCTTTTAAATTGGTAAGGAGTTCGTGATAGCACACAGACTCAGCACTCTCCAAACATCAGCACTCTTATCCACTTCCAGAATCAGTGGGAAGAGATGTTGAGATTGAAGCATCCGTCCACACTCTCTAGGTACGAGATTTACAGAATTTGTTTTCCTGTAAACATCACTACCTAGAAGAATGGACAGACTTGGTGAACTTTTACAGTAAACCACAGCCACGTTCTGTTTGAGTATTAATTACTAACAACGTATAAAAAAAATTCTGGTGTACTCGCCAGACTGTAAAGCAAGGTTTCTACGAATGAAAGGAGTATCTGTTAAAAGACAAACATTCGTTTCAACTTTGTTCACACCACTAGTTGACTGATTGTACTTTAATACAAGAGCTATGGAGCGAACGTTACTCCAAATTTCAGTTTAAGGCAACATTTGGGGGGTGACTGGAAATGGGAGTTAACTGTGAATTCAACGTTTTGTTACTGTGGAAGTTCGGCATTAGAAAGTAGGTTCTGGTGAAGTTTTGAAACTCTCTCTCTCTCTCTCTCTCTCTCTCTCTCTCTCCTCTCTCTTTCTATCTCTCTCTCTCTCTCTCTCTCTTCTCTCTCTCTCTATGTGTGCATCCATCAGTTCTTTTCTTTGCTTCTGTGTGTGTGTATGTGTGTGTGTGTGTGTGTGTGTGTGTGTGTGTGTGTGTGTGTGTTTGTGTGTGTGTGTTGTGTGTGTGTGTGTGTGTGTGGTGTGTGTGTGTATGTCTGTCTGTGCGTGCGTGCGTGTGTGTGTGTGTGTGTGTGTGTGTGTGTGTGTGTGTGTGTGTGTGTGTGTGTGTGTGTGTGAATCTTCTTCGAGTAATATCACAGTCACGTTCTGTTTTAGTGCTAGTTATTGAAAGACTAAATCCGACCTAAGATTTATATGTGTCTGGGCTGTCTGCTCGCCCCAAACAGCGTCGCCGGTGGCTGTAGAGATCGATACGAGAGTGGCAGTGTCTGTCACAATGGTCGCATTTGTATATTGACACTGGTTTGTTGGCTGTCATCCCCTTTCTACGGGCTCACATTTCTGCTGCAGTAGCTGCCAGTTTGTCTTCGCCAATCTGCAGCTGTTTCTTGAAAGTGCTTCTCCAACTGTTGCGGTCTGGTGCGAGGTTCCTCCAGGACTCACTGTCATTCTCCAGCACCTTCATGTCTCTTTTCCAAACGTCTTTGTATCTCAGCTGTGGGTGGCAAATGCTTTTCTGCCTGCAGCAAGCTATCCAAAGAGGACGATTTTTGGGATGCGACCATCCTCCATACAACGAACATGGCTCAGCCAATGCAGCCGATGTTGTCTCAGCAGGTTATACTTGGTAGGGGGGTCAACGCGAGACAGGATCTCCGTGTTGATCACCCTGTCTTGCCAGGAGAAGCCGAGTATACGCTGGAGGCTTCTGAGGTGGAAGTGATTGAGCCTTTTCTCATGGCGACAAACGTAGTCCATGTCTCACTGCTATACAGCAAGGTGCTGAGAACGTAGGCGTTACGCACAGCCATCTTTGACTCTATGATCAATTTGGGATTTGTCCACACTCTTTGTGTGAGGCGAGCAAGTGTTGTGGCTGCCTTTCCGATTCTCTTGTCGATCTCAGTATCAAGGGAGAGGTTACCGGTGATGGTGGACCCAGGGTAAGTGGGCTGATTGATGGCATCAAAGTCATAGTCATCAATGGTGGTGGCTAGTGGTAACGGCGTGTCTTGAACTAGGACACATTTCTTCTTTAGGCCGACAGTCAAACCAGTTTTTGCAGGACTGGGAAAAGTGGTCTATCAGCGTCTGTAATTTCTGCTGGGTGTGGGTCGCAACAGCGGCATCATCGTGATGATCTGGTGTTTTCACTTCAGGCCATATTGTTTTTTCTTTATGTCAGATTCAATTTGTACATGCTGTTTGTATGTCAGTTTTGATTTGAACATGTTGTTTGTATGTCAGATTTGATTTGTACGTCAGGTCAGGTCAGAAAGATCTGCTTCTGGTAACCTGGATTCCAGTACTACCTGTCACAGGGTCAGATTGTCAGCATATACACCTGCACCCCCACCAGATCTCAGAAGGATGGCTATACACCCTGATGGAAATAACCAAAAGATCCATCAAAGGGCGCCAGCTCTGAAGAGCTTTTCACGGTCATCAAGTTATAGCAGTAAACCCTGACAAAAAATCCAGAGTGGAGCCCTTAAGGTGGTTGGATGGCAAACTGTATCACTCTCAAACTGTGTCACTCTCTGGCAGTTAATGTGACCGCGTTCGCGCCAAACCGTAACAGCTCTGTTGTTCCTTTGGATCCGTCACCGTGGTAAAGAGAGGGACA
>CM065722.1:70129362-70131862 GCA_033310375.1 Conus canariensis | reverse complement strand
AAGATAGATACCTAGAAATTTCACGATATCTTTATACTGAATAGTCGTATTTTCAATTTAAAAAAACGGCAGCTCTGATGGATTGCTGCCATTATTAAAGAGAATCATATGTGTTTTCTCTGTAGATAATGTCAGACCATTTTCGTCCATATAAGTAAATATATGATCGAGCTCTCTTTGATAGATCTTCTTGATGTAGTTCAATTCCCTTTTTGATGTTTTTCTTTTCATTGTAACATTCATCCAGATGCATAAATCATCAGCATATTGTACTAATACAACATGCTTTGATAACAGCGAAGGCAAATCGTACATTAAGATGTTAAATAACATAGGGGCGATAACAGAGCCTTGTGGCAATCCCATATGTAAAGATCTAGAATTGGAGTATGCATTCCTCACTCGAACACGTATGCTTCTTTTATTCAAAAAGCATTTAATGTAGTGATATAAATGTCCCGAAATCCCAATTTGTTTCAATTTGTAAAGGAGATTGGCGTGCCAGACTTGGTCATAAGCTTTCTTGATATCAAAAAAGGTCGCTAGAACATTTCTTCTTCTTGCAAATTGTTGTTTTACATTTGTTGTGAGTTTCACTAAATTGTCAATAGCAGACCTGCCATTTTGGAAGCCTGCTTGATTAACTGGAATAACTTTATTTTTTTGACAATATTGCGTCAATCTTCTCAAAACTATTCTCTCTAATAGTTTACAGGTATGTGAGGTTAATGCTATTGGTCTGTAACTATGCTTATCTGTTGGAGGTTTGCCTTGCTTTAAAACTGGTACAATGATAGACTGTTTCCATTGTTCTGGCATTACGCCCTCAAACCAACATTTTTGAAACAATTTCTGCAGTAACAAGACAAAATTTTCAGGCAGGTGTTTAAGCATATCATTGGAAACTTTATCTAGTCCCACGGAAGTTTTCTTATTAGGAAGAGATAGAATTGTATCTTTCACTTCATCAAGAGTAATTGGAGCATTGATGAAATGACTATTATCATTAACTGGATTTATATAATCGTCTTTATTTTCTTCTTCTGTTCTGAAAGTTTGATCTTTAAAGGACAGACCTTCCAAACGCATAGATTCGGAAAACATATCGGCGAATGATTCTGTTTTTTTCTGAATTAGAAGGAAATTCTTTGTTCTTCAGCTTGACAGGACAAGATGGCAAGTTTAAACCCCTTTTCATTTCATGAAACTTTTTCCAAACTTTTTGTAAATCTTTATGATTCGAAATCTCATTAGAGCAGAAAGAGGACCAATATTGCCTTTTAGCTTGAGCTATTACCATGTTACTGTAGTGATTCGCTCTGTTCTTGGCTATTAGATTCTCTGGTGTTTTGTCTTTTAAATATATTTTAAACAAACATTTTTTGTTATTAACGGCTGAGTCACAAGCAGGTGACCACCAGATATTTCCTGAGTGTTTGTTTGACTTAACTGGGCGAAATTTTGGAATGGCTACATCTGCAGCACTAAGGACAGCATCAGTAAAATACGAATATAACTGATCAACGCTATCAATATTAATATCAACAGTCTTGTATGTAGCTAGTTTGTTTTTGAAGGTTTCCCAATCAGCTGATTTATAATTATATTTTGGGATTATGTCTTCTTGAAATTCACAAGAATCAGTTATTTTATTAAAAGTTACAATTATTGGAAGGTGGTCGCTTCTAGAGAATCGTCAAAGGTAGACCAGCTACATTCAGATGCTAATGCAGGAGATATCAAGGATAAATCTATTGCTGATGCCCTATGAGTTGGAATGTCTGGAATTCTAGTTATGCTGCCATCATTAAGCAAGTATAAACATGAATCAACAATATTTTCTACAAATCGGTTACTAGTTACTGATGTGCAATCCTTGTCCCAAAATGGCGAATGGGCGTTAAAGTCCCCTGCTATTAACCATTTTTCATTGTCTGGTAGAGTGTGTAACCATTCTGTATTAAATTCATTTGGTCCTTTGGGAAGATATGTAGATACTATGTTTATCATAAAATCTTCCCTTAATTTAATTCGAGCCGCACACGAGTGTAAAGTTGGAATATTGTTTGGAGCAGGGGACGGGTATACTTTATAATCTGTTCCTTCTTTAATATATATAGCTGTATTGATTTTAGTAACAGCATCTACTTGTTCATGAACTGGTGGGTAATAATAGCCTGATAATTTAGGCAGTTTGTTTCTTTTCACATTCAAAGATTGTAAAATAAGAGCTTGGTAGGAGTTATTCGCAAGATGTTGAACTAAATAAGGCAAGTTTGTGGAAACAGATCTAACGTTCCACTGCATAAACTTCATAAATTGAAGATGTTTAGATGACATCATGTAAAGGATGGGAAAACGCAATTAACGAACGTAAGTAAATAAAAGCAATAATATAATAAAAGGAAATCTTAAACACGCTCTAATAACACAAAGATTGTTAGAACAATGCTAAAACAATACGCCTACGTTAGTTTGTCAGAAAAATATGACAAAAATA
>CM065722.1:70116862-70119362 GCA_033310375.1 Conus canariensis | reverse complement strand
TACCATGCCCAGGCTTATATCTGTCCATCCATCCACACTCACAGATTCCAGATACAAAATTAGCGCTTTTACCCACGACCAGAATAAGTGGAAAGAGATGTTGAGATTGAAGCTTCCGACCACACTCTCTAGCTGGATGTGTACATATTTCGTTTCCTGTAATCATCACTACCTAGGAGAATGGACAGAACGTGTTAGAGTATCATCAGAGTCACACTCTGTTTCAGTACTAATTACTGACAACGTATAAGGCAGTTCCGTTTCTGAAAAATTCTGGTATACTCGCCAAACTGTGAAAAAAAAATGATTCTACGAATGAAAGGCGTGTCTGTTAAGGACAAACATGTTTTCAGCTTTGTTCACGTCACTAGTTAACCGATTGTTCGTTAAGATAAGAGCTTAGGTGCGAAAGTAATGGCGGAGTTAAAATCAAACGTTGCAGCCTTTAAGCCAAAAACAAAATCCTTCATGTCTCATCAAAAAGAGTTACCAAATAACGTGGTCTACATGACAGTAGCAGAATCCTTCCCGGTTCATCACACAGAGGTCTGAAACAACATGGTCTACATGACAGGAACATATCCTTCAGTCTCATTGCACAGAGGTCTAAAACAACATGGTTACATGACAGTGACACAACCTTCATGTCTCATTGCACAGAGTCAAAACACATGGTCTACATGACATAACAATCCTTCATGTCATGCACAGAGTCTAAAAAAATGTCTAAAACAGTAACCAATCCTATTCTCATGCACAGAGTCTGAACAACATGTCACTGACAGTGACACATCTCATTTCATTGCACAGTCGAAACATTGTCAAGACAGACGAATAGTTCATTACTCTATGTGCCTGCCACTTGCACAACACGGTGATCGATGACATCTATCTGTAAACGTCCTGATCTGATGACTGGCATCATGTTTATATCCACCATGTTCCACCTCACCTGATTCAGGAGGCATGCAATGACCGTCGCCAGTTCACGTTCCGTATGTGTGACGTTTATTGTGGTGTCTGCTGAAAACTGATTGTAATACCTCTCTCTCTCTCTCTGTGGTTTCTAAACAATGATGCTCCCTACATGTAACATCATGATCATTTGTGACATAATTATCTAGAGGATGTACCTACAAGGAGTAAGCTAATCCTACTACTGTTTATGTATCGGTGAACTCAATGAAATCATTCTTTATCAAACCGCCTTTCTGAAAGACGCAGTCGACCAGAAAATATAGCATGTTACATTTCTTGACCCTGCCTTGCACCTGCACAAAGCAATGGGTGATGACACATTGTTCTGTAATGTCTTCACTGTGTGTCTGGCATCGATATTGATCCGTGACCTGAATTGTTACTTGATTGATGAACAATCAAATGTAAAACAACTTGTTTTATGGACGTGTATTTGTACTGCTTATGATAGAATAGATATAATTACATATACATGTGTGTGTGATTCTCTTTTAACTTGTAAGGAGTACGTGATTGTACACAGACTCCCAACACAAAAATTAGCGCTCTTACCCACTACCTGAATCAGCGGGAAGAGATGTTGAGCTTGAAGCATCCGTCCACACTCGCCAGGTAGGACAGAAACAGATTTTGTTTTCCTGTAATCAACACTACCTAGGAGTATGGACAGATCTTGTGAACATTTAGAGTAACATCACAGTCACGTTCTGTTTGAATACTAATTACTGTCAGCGTATAAGTCAGTTCCATTTCTGAAAAATTCTGGTATACTCGCCAAACTGTGAAAAAAGGTTTCTACGAATGAAAGGGGTATCTGTTAAAAGACAAACATTCGTTTCAGCTTTGTTCACACCACTGGTTGACTGATTGTACTTTAATATAAGAGCTAAGGAGCGAACGTTATTCCAAATTTCAGTTTGAGGCAACATTTTGTTGGTGACTGGAAATGGGAGTTAACTGTGAATTCAACGTTTTGTTGCTTTGGAAGTTCGGAATTAGAAAGGAGGTTCTGGTGACGTTTTGAAACTCTCTCTCTCTCCTCTCTCTCTCTCTCTCTCTCTCTCTCTCTCTCTCTCTCTCTCTCTCTCTCTCTCTCTGTCGAACATCGACATAAGTGTTGAACAATCCATCGACAAAATAGTTGCCTGTTTTGACACTGGAGTAGTAAAGAATTATGTTGCTAATCTGACTGATCGACAAGTGCAGAGACGCTTGCATGATCCGCATAGAAATAAAGAGTTCCAGAAGGTTGTGCTTCATCGAACGGACAGTAATGGTGTGCTGCTGTGTGAATCTGATGACATTGTTGTGGAGTATTTCTGCAATCCGCACTCAGAGGACGATTGCTTGTTCTGGTACGTGAAGCAGGAAGAAAGAAACATGTCATCCGAGGAATGTGTCAAACTGGCCAATCTTCGGAAAGGAAGACGCACTCGGAACACAGAACACGCAGAGACCCACGCAGGTGTTTTGCGGCGGCTGCACGCTCTCCACGGATTGATCCAGTTTTACCTGGGGAGAC
>CM065722.1:70096862-70106862 GCA_033310375.1 Conus canariensis | reverse complement strand
ATCCCAGAAAAAAGGCTGGTGTCCAATACCGTTGTATGTTTGTTGAGTTTTCAAAAAAACAACCAAATATATAATAATAATAATAATAATAATAATGAATACTTATATAGCACCTATTCTCGGCTAGAGACCAAGCTCTAAGCGCTTTACAATCAACACTCGCTTACACAACGGGCTTCCTACCTGGGTAGTGCCGACTGAAGAGCTGCCAGCTGGAGCTTCATTCAGTCGTTTCCCGTGTCATCCAGTCAATATCGTTCAATATCGTTCACTCAGCTTCTTTACTTCCTTCATTCTTTCCATTTCTTACGCAGGGTCCATGCTGTGTGTAACGTGTCATCCATACCAACGGCCAAACTGGCCTACTCTTCCGAAAGTTGGTGATGGGATTTTACGTGTGTGCAAGATATTATGCGTGCGTTCACACACGGAACCTCGGTTTATAGTCTCATTCGAAGGACTGTATGGGAAATGGAGTCAGAACTAATGTTAACTCCGAGGGAAAAATCCCCCTGTACCGAAACGCCCCGGCGGAGATTCGAACCCGCAACCCCAGGATCACCAAGATTACGAGTCAGGCGCTCTACCAACTGAGCTATTCCGGCTATATATATATATATATATATATATATATTGATGTGTGTGTGTGTGTGTGTGTGTGTGTGTGTGTGTGTGTGTGTGTGTGTACATATATATATATATATATATATATATATATATATGTATAATTACACTTATCAATTATTCCCAATCATTTTCTTTTTACTTGTAAGGAGTCCGTGATTGCACGCAGACCCCAAATACAAAATTTTGCCCTCTTAACCACTACCAGAATCAGTGGGAAGAGATGTTGAGATTGAAGCTTCCGTCTACACTCTCTAGCTACGATGTCTACATATTTTGTTTCCCTGTATTCATCACTACCTAGTAAAATGGACAGAACTGGAGAACATTTCGAGTAGCATCACAGTCACGTTGTTTTAGTGCTAGTTACTGAAAGACTAAATCCGACCTAAGATTTATATTTCTCTGGGCTGTCTGCTCGCCCCAAACAGCGTCGTCGCCGGTGGCTGTAGAGATCGATACGCGAGTAGCAGTGTCTGTCACAATGGTCGCATTTGTATATTTACACTGGTTTGTTGGCTGTCATCCCCTGTCTGCGGGCTCACTTTTCTGCTGTAGCAGCTGCCAGTTTGTCTTCGCCAATCTGCAGCTGATTTTTGAGAGTGCTTCCCCGGCTGTTGCGGTCTGCTGCGAGGTCCCTCCAGGACTCAGTGTCAGTCTCAAGCACCTTCATGTCTCTTTTACAGACGTCTTTGTATCTCAGCTATGGGTGGGCAATGCTTCTCTGCCCTGCAGCAAGCTGTCCAAAGAGGACGTCTTTTGGGATGCGACCATCCTCCATGAAACGAACATGGTTCAGCCAATGCAGCCGACGCTGTCTCAGCAGGGTATACTTGGTAGCGGGTGAGCGCGAGACAGGATCTCTGTATTGGTCACCCTGTCTTACTTGGAGAGCCAATTATACGCCAGAGACTTCTGAGGTGGAAGGGATTGAACCTTTTCTCTTGGTGAACATGCGTGGTCCATGTCTCACTGCCTTACAGCAAGGTGCTGAGAACGCATGCGTTATACACAACCATCTTTGTCTTTGTGATCAGCTTGGGATTTGTCCACACTCTTTGTGTGAGGCGAGCAAGTGATGTGGCTGCCTTTCCGATCCTCTTGTCGATCTCAGTGTCAAGGGAGAGGTTATCGCTGATGGTGGACCCAAGGTAAGTGAGCTGATCGATGGCATCAAACGCATAGTCATCAATGGTGATTGCTAGTGGTAACGGCGTTTCTTGAACTAGGACATTTATCTTCTTTAGGCCGATAGTCAAACCAGTAATTGCAGGCCTGGGAGGAGTGGTCTATCAGCGTCTGCAATTCCTGCTGGGTGTGGGTCGCAACAGCGGCATCATCAGGATGATGTGGTCTTTTCACTTCAAGCCATATTGGTTGTTTTTATGTCAGATTCAATTTTTCCATGTTGTTTGTATGTCAGATTTGATTTGTACATGTTGTTTGTATGTCTGATTTGATTTGTGCATCAGGTCAGGTCAGAAAGATAGATCTGCTTCTGGTAACCTGGATTTCAGTACTACCTGTCACAGGTTCGGATTGTCAACAACTACACCTGCACCCCCACCAGATCTCAGAAGGATGGCTATACACCTTGATGGAAATGACTAAAAGATCCATCAAACGGCGCCAGCTCTGAAGAGCTATTCACGGCCATAAAGCTAAAGGAGTAAACCCTGACAAAAAATCCGGAGTGGAGCCCCTAAGGCGGATGGATGGGAAAGTGTGTCACTGTCAAACTGTGTCACTCTCTGGCAGTTAATGTGACTGCATTGGCACCAACCTGTAACGGCCCTGTTGTTCCTTAGAATCCATCACTGAGGTGAAGGGGGGGGGGGGGGGGGGGCAGGTTGCATGGGCAACAGCCTGTCCTCCATATTACCATGCCCAGGCTTATATCTGTCCATCCATCCACACTCACAGATTCCAGATACAAAAATTAGTGCTTTTACCTACTACCAGAATGAGTGAGAAGAGATGTTGAGACTGAAGCTTCCGTCCACACTCTCTAGCTACGATGTCTACATATTTTGTTTCCTGTAATGATCACTACCTAGGAGAATGGACAGATCTGGTCAATGTGTTAGGGTATAATCACAGTCACATTCTGTTTGAGTACGAATTACTGACAACGTATTAGTCAGTTTCGTTTCTGAAAAATTCTGGTGTACTCGCCAAACTGTGAAAAAGGTTTCTATGAATGAAAGGCGTCTCTGTTAAGGACAAACATTTTTCAGCTTTGTTCACGTCACTAGTTAACCGATTGTTCTTTAAGATAAGAGCTTAGGAGCGAAAGTAATTGCGGAGTTAAATCCAAACGTTGCAGTCTTAAACCCAAACACAGAATCCTTCATGTCTCATCAAAAAGAGTTACCAAATAACGTGGTCTGCATGACAGTAACAGAATCCTTCCCGGTTCATCACACAGAGGTCTGAAACAACATGGTCTACATGACAGTAACAGAATCAGTCAGGGTTCATTACTCCCTCAGCCACATGCACAACACGGTGATCGATGACATCTATCTGTAAACGTCCTGACCTGATGACTAGTATCATGTTTATTTCCACCATGTTCCACCTCACCTGATTTGTGAGGCATGCAGTGACTGTCGCCAATTCACGTTCCATTTGTGTGTCGTTTATTGTGGTGGCTGCTGGAAAACTGATGATAATACCACACCATTTCTCTCTCTCTCTCTCTGGTTTCTAAACATTGATGCTTGCTACATGTAACATCATGATCATTTGTGACATAATTATCTAGAGGATGTACCCTACAAGGAGTGAGCTAATCCTACTTCTGTTTATGTTACAGTGAACTCAACAATTAAATCATTCTTCTTCAAACCGCCTCTTTCTGAATGACACAGTCGACCAGGAAATACAGAATGTAACATTTCTTGGACCCTGCCGTACACCTGCACAATGCTATGGGTGATGATACATCGTTCTGTAATGTCTTCAGTGTGTGTCTAGCGTCGATGTTGATCCGTGATCTTATTTGTTGCTTGACTGATTAACTATCACATGCGAACAACATGTTTTATGAACGTGTATTTGTACCTCTTCCGATAGAACAGATATAATTTTATATATACATATGTGTGTGAGTGATTATCTTGTAACTTGTAAGGAGTCAGTGATTGTACACAGACTCCAAATACAAAAATTAGCGCTCTTACCCACTTCCAGAATCAGTGGGAAGAGATGTTGAGATTTAAGCGTCCGTCCACACTCTCTAGCTAGTTTCATAACAAATTCTGTTTTCCTGTAATGAACACTACCTAGGAGCATGGACAAATCTGGTGAACATCTACAGTAACATCACAGTCACTTTCTGTTTGAGTACTTATTACTTACAACATATAAGTCAGTTCCGTTTCTGAAAAATTCTGGTGTCTTCGCTAAACTGTAAAACATGGTTTCTACGAACGAAAGGCGTATCTGTTAAATGATAAACATTCTTTCAATTTTTTTCACACCACTAGTTGACTGATTGTATTTTAAGATAAGAGCTAAGGAGCGAACGTTACTCCAAATTTCAGTTTAAGGCAACATTTTGGGGGTGACTGGAAATGGGAGTTAACTGTGAATTCAACGTTTTGTTACTGTATAAGTTCGGCTTTAGAAAGTAGGTTCTGGTGAAGTTTTGAAACACACTCTCTCTCTCTCTCTCTCTCTCTCTCTCTCTCTCTCTCTCTCTCTCTCTCTCTTTTATAAAAAGGGGACACAGATATATCTGCAAATGATAGAAGGGTATCCTTAACCAATGTAGTGAGTTAGGTGGTTATGTGCTTATCCAATCAAAGACTGATGATAGATACACAGGAAAAGAGCTTGAGTACCCAAGCAGGATTTAGACCATTTAATTCAAGTGGAGATCACATCTTTGCTTTGAGAGCTATTATACGGAAAACTATGAGGAAGAGAGAAAAAAACAAATTCTATGTAGCATTCGTGGATTACAACAACAAAAAACCGTGTTCAACACAGATGATAGGAAACTTTTGTAAGTAGCGCTGTGCAAAAAAAGGAGTGTTGGTGACGATGGTCAAGATCTTGAAAAGCATGTGTGTAAACGTTTTTTGTTACTGCCCTCATGGGTATAAGTATCCAGATTTCTTTGAGCCACCATGTTGTGCGCAACAACAGTGTTGTTGTGTTTTTTTTTGTTTGTTTACAAAGTGATCTGTGTGTTTATTTCTGAAGTAGCAGAGGAGGTTCAAAACGCAGGAAACTTCGTCCACAATCTTTGCAACCAACTGAGAAAATTATTTTCTTGTTTACCTTGATTGAATTCGATTCTCTCTCTCTCTCTCTCTCTCTCTCTCTCTCTCTCTCTCTCTCTCTCTCTCTTCTTTTTACAGTCAACTGGGCCAAGGTAGCCCGCCTTGTTAACTTTGGTTCTGTCTTTTCTTTTGTTTTCTTTTCTTTTTGGGTGCTGTTACTAATTCAAAATAATGCCAATATCAAACTTGACTTGGAGAAACACGTGTGGTGTGTTTTTCTGGACTTATACAAACTTTATGGGGAAAAGAGCGAGACAGGTTTCCGTGAGGTGTAAACCTGTTTCTCTTCTGTGGCCTGTGTCTCCTATCCGGACAGTTGTGCTTTCCCTGCTCTTCATTTTTCTGTGTGTGGACACTGGAGCTGATACTTCACAGGATTACTGCAGCCATGCCAGTGTTACCTGTGCTTCACACAACCCGTACTTCAACATAACAGGTGGGAATGTGTCGTTCTCCAAACTGTACCGTTCATTTCTGATGCTGGCTGCCATGAGATACTGTAAAACTGTCCAGTGGGGGTTAGTGATACCCCTAAAGGTAACTATGGTTGCCCACCGAGACAGGTCTTCATATATGCTGTCTGTCTATGTGTGTGTATTTTTAGTCATGTTTCTGTTGCTGTGTGGAGATATTGAGTCCAATCCTGGACCAGGATTTCCTCCCAACCCAGCACCTCTACACACTCAAGATGTACAGGTGGAACAGTGTTTTCAATCGTTATGTGGCAACCAGTCAACTTCTGAGAACTATCCTTGCACTCTTGAGTCCTTGTACTATTCTCTGAAAGATGAAAATAGACAGCTTAAAGATCAAGTTTCATGTTTGTCTCAAAAATGTTCCGTTTTCGAGCTTCGTCTTTCACAACTCTTCCAATGGCAGGAATTCCTTTTAGATATGTCTGATCACTTGCACGATCATCAAGATAAACTTGAAACTTTTTCACGTCAGTACAACATCAGATTTTTCAACGTCCATGAGGACCATCGCGAAGATTATACGACCTGCGCTCGTAAAGTCGTTCAACTTCTGATTCGCTTCTACCCCTTCAAGAATTGGTCTCTGGAGGATGTAGAGCGAGCCCATCGCGTAGGTCAGAAACAACAAGATGGCAGACCTCGGACAATCATTGCGCGATTGCGGAACTGGAGTGACAAACTTTCCGTTCTGCAAGAAAGAAAATGCAGAAGGGAGATGGCCGATACGTTGGGTATCCGTGTGGCTGGGGATTTGACAATCCGTCAGCAAGGGGAACTACGCCGACAACGGTACCAGGGCAAGACGGCGTACTACAGAAATGGTCGGCTATGCTTCCGAGAACAGCGATCCCCCCACTTCAGAAAAGCCAAAGGCCGTGGGAACCAGCGTCAGTATGAGTCTGGTCAGAGGGCACAGTCTGGGCATCGCTCTCAGAATAGAGATGCGCCTGATGTCCACACTCCAGTCAAATCCCCACGGCCATCCTCTGCCGGCCATAGGTCACCCCCAGTCCGCCATCCTACTTCCTATGCCCCCGGCCCTCCACCCTCCAGTTCCACCCGTTACCCTCCACCCTACACTTCCACCCGTCCCCCTCCACCCTCCACTTCCACCCGTCCCCTCCACCCTCCACTTCCACCCGTCCCCGTCCACCCTCTACTTTCACCCGTCCCCCTTCCCCTTCCACTTCCACCCGCCCCCCTCCACCCTCCACTTCCACCCGTCCCCCTTCCTCTTCCAATTCCACCCACCCCCCTCCTCCTTCCTCTCCCACCCATCCCATTACCCCTGTCTCTTCCACCCATCACCCTCCACCTTCCGCGCCCACCCGTCACCCCCCACCTTCCTCTTCCACCCGTCACCTGCCTCCTTCCAGTCACACCCCTTCCTCTCTTCCACTTACCTCCACCCATTCCACTCTGCCTTCCACTTCCACCTGTTCTCCTTCATTTTCCATTTCCACCCGTTCGCCTGTTTCCTTGACTTCTACCCATCCCCCTCCACCTTCCACTACCACCTTTCCCCCTCCGCTGTCTGTTTCTACCCAAACCTGGTCGTCTTCTTCTCGTCCCCCTCCCATGTACAACATGCAAGAATTCCCCACCCTGCTCAGGACAAGTACTCCCAGGAGTGGGACTACTGTTACATGTCCTAAACAAAATCAAAACCAAAGCAACCTGCTTGAGGCGTCCCCAGGCCGCCATGGTTGCAGTCCTGATTCTTCTCAAAGTGGGGATCCGTCGATTCCTACAACAACTGAGGATTGCATGGACCCGCACCTAGCAGGAGTGACTGACCCTACATCAGAGGGTCTACCGACCTTGCCATCACATTCACCAGACGTTCTTGATGACAGCATGACTCTATTAAAACAGAGAGTGTCCTTGGTAAACCCTCCGCACGACGTGGAAAACCAGTCCAAGGGTGTGATAGGTACAGTGACAGAGGGTCTCAACACTGGCGAGAGTCACAGTACCGAGGTGGTGGAGAACCCTAGGCCCTCTCCGTGGCAGGTGTCGATGGTCAGTGAAACCGAGGGCCAGTTCTCTGGCTCCGGTCCTTGTACTCGCAGTCGAGTACGAACCAGACAGACACAGCTCACAGAAAGATTTTTAAGGGCCCATTCAAGAGGTAGTCCTGGACGTAATAATGAACAAAACTGTGCTTCCCTGCTGCCCCCGTGTCCTTCTTACAATGAAGTCACCTAGGATAACGGCCGTGCCCGTGTCAAGACTTGTCAGAAAAACAGTCTCTCCTTTCTGACTTATAATATTGAGGGTGTATCGTCAGTTTATGACCCTGATGTAAATAATTATATATCTCAGTTCGATTTTGTTGTTTTGACGGAAACGTTCTCAAGAACATTTCCTTCTTTTCTCTTTTTGGATTACGAAGTTTTTCTTTCACCTGGAATCAGATTAACCGATGCTGTTACTGCACGTTTGTCAGGAGGGATCGTGTTTCTTGTAAGAAAGACATATGCCAAACTAGTCAAACAACTTACAGTGGAATATGACCATACTATTGTTCTCCACCTTAAAGCTCTAGATCTTGACGTTCTTTTAATTGGAATTTATTTGCCCCCTGCTAACAGTGTTTATTATGCAGATACCGAGATTGATAATGGGGTTTCCCTTCTTGAACAATGTCTGATGGATACTTTTGAACAAGCGGGTGATCTTCCAGTGATCATCCTCGGCGATTTAAATGCAAGAACTGGTCGGCTGAACGCACAAGAACTACCCGTATATTTAGGTGACTTGATAAATGAAAATACCACCGGTGATGACTGCTTTTCTCGTGTATCAAAAGATTGCTCCACTAATGAATTTGGTCTTTATTTAATTATCATCTGTCAGAATTTTGAGTTGGTTATTCTAAATGGTTTTCTGCCTGGTGATAAAAGCGGGGATTACACTTATATCGCTCACAATGGTGCAAGTGTTATTGATTATTTTATTTTCTTCCCAATCCTTAGTTCCACTGTGCCGTGAATTGAAAGTAACCCCACGGGTAGAATCAAAGCACATGCCTGTTGAATTTGTACTAATGCTTCCCAGTCCGAATCAGGAGACGGTTTCAAAAAGGTTAAAGGTAACCAAATTTAAAAAATATGCATGGGATCCAGCAAAAGAAGGTGATTTTATCGGTGCACTTCAGTCTGACGAGGTCAATTCAACCTTTAATGAAGCAATTGAATTGATTGATGTCAATTTTGAGAGTGCACTGAAGAAACTAAACGAAGGTCTGTTTATGGCTGGTCAAATAATGTGTAAAGAAACTGTCACAGGTAACATCAAGCACAGCCCATGGTTTGACTCTGAGTGCTATGTTAAACGCCGTCAGGTGAGACAAGCATTGAGAACGTACAGTCGGGTGAAAGTTAATGACAACCCCGATGCTGTTCAACTGAGACTTAACTATTCTATAATTAGAAACGAGTATAAAGACCTACTTCGAGACAAGCAGCAGTTATACAGACAGCAAGTTTTAAATACACTTAACGAAAACGCCAAAGATTCTAAGCGGTTTTGGAGCACTGTAAGGTCTTTAAAAAGTAGTTCTCATGTACCAAACACAATATCCAATGAAGAATGGTTTCAGCATTTCAAACAAGTCTTTAATGATGAGCTTATTCCTTCTGGTCCTAATTCTCAGGAACTTCAAACTGAGTATTTTCCTGTTGCTGATGGTAACGTTGATGAATTGGATGTCTGTATAACTGAAGGGGAAATTCTTGATTCAGTTAAGGCTTTAAAATCAAATAAAGCACCAGGTCCAGACGGACTAATTGGGGAATTTTATAAATATTGTACCCCCACTATTCTCTTTTTCCTTAAGAAATTTTTCAACAAACTCTTTGATTTTGGCATCTTCCCTTCTATGTGGTGCGAAGCTCTGATTCAACCTTTGCACAAAAAGGGTGATATAAACAACCCAGACAACTACAGAGGTATCTCTCTTTTAAACATTAGTTCAAAATTATATACTTACATATTAAACAAGCGTTTAACAAAATGGATTGAAGATTGTGATGTAATAAACGATGTGCAGGCTGGCTTTAGAAAGAATTATAGTACTACTGATCATATATTTACCCTTTTTTCTCTGGTACAAAAGCAACTATCTAACCACAAGAAATTATACGTTGCTTTTATTGACTTTAAAAAGGCTTTCGATTCGGTAGATAGAAACCAACTCTGGTCAATCTTAAAGAAAAAAGGTATAAAGGGTAAGATGTACAATGCACTTAAAAGCATATACACAGATGTCAAAGCTAAGGTTAAAGTGGGGGGAGATTTAACTGACACTTTTATGTGTCCCCGGGGTCTGAAGCAAGGAGAAATATGCAGTCCGGTTTTATTTTCGCTATTCATCAATGAGCTTGCTGAAGAAATAATTCAATACGGTAAACATGGTATTCCCTTATTACCAGACTTCATAGAGATACTAATTATGCTTTTTGCCGACGATGTTGCACTCGTAGCATCTACCGTCATTGGTCTCCAGCAGCAACTAAATGTTTTGTGTAGCACAGCAAAAAAACTCGATTTGATCGTAAATTTAGAAAAATCAAAAGTTATTGTGTTTAGAAATGGGGGGTATAT
>CM065722.1:70084362-70091862 GCA_033310375.1 Conus canariensis | reverse complement strand
AAGTAGACTATATGTAGCATTTGTAGCTAACACAAAAGTGTTCAACACAGTTGAGAGAATACGTTTGTAGGTTGTGCTGTGCAAAAACGAAATCTTGATGTCAATGGTCAAGATTTTGAAAAGCATATATGAGAATGTCTTGTACTGTACTCATGGGTGTCCAGATCTTTTCGAGTCACCATGTGGTGTAAAACAACAGTGTTTATATAGTCCAGAAATGTTCTGTGTGTTTCAGTAGTGGATGGTTTGCTGTTTGTTTCTTTATGAAGTGGCAGAAGAGATTAAAAATCAGAGAAGCTTGGTATGTTGTTGTTGTTGCTGCTGTTGTTGTTTGCCGTCAAGACGACAACGACCCTCTAGTCATCTTGGGATAGATGGTGAGTGAGTAGATGGCTGCTCAGGCCGATCTGCGCCCCGGAAAGACCTAACACAGTACGGACAGGGGATGGTGGCAGCAGTTGGCGATCTGTTGACACTGGTCTTCCTGATCATCCTGCGTTGTTCAGCTGCAGCAATTCTGTTGCCTTCACGGGTCTCTGCACCTTTGCCGTATAGAACTTTTGTAACTAACTGAGGAAATTATGTCCATGTTTTTCACTCATGATACCGGTTTAGCATCACACACACACACACACACACACACACACACACACACACACACACACATATATATATATATATATATATATATATATATATAAAAATAATAAATTCCAAGGATAAGTAACCGAGCACCATTCCAGCAACTTACAGAGCAGCTTGGTGTTGCAATGACTGCAAGAAATATTCAATTATAAACAAAGCTTGCTCTTATGTCTTAGATTGAAGAAATAGGGGGAGATAAGCATACATATCTGCAGTGGTAGATAATTCTGCCTAACTAACAGTATGTGCTTGAGTGGGTGAATGCGGAATAATAAATGCTTCTCAAAATGAGCCTTCAGCAAGCTTATAGTCTCCAAGGGGGAGACAATCTCCAATAGGGAGGAAATTCACTATGATGATACGCTAGCACATACTGTTAGTTAGGCAGAATTATCTACCACTGCAGATATGTATGCTTATCTCCCCCTATTTCTTCAATCTAAGACATGAGAGCAAGCTTTGTTTATAATTGAACACACACACACACACACACACACACACACACACACACACACACACACACACATTGGGCTCCAAGTTCAGTTCTCTGCTCCTGAAAGTCATTACAAAAAGGCTAGGTGTTTGAGTAAACCAACAAAAAATAATAAAATGGTGTTCAGATAACGAGGTCACCTTGTTGCCAATGATGAATCACATTCAATGCAAAGATCTGAAGTGGTAACCTGATACAATTTTCTTGACTTTACATTAACTACAAAACTAGCGTATAACTTAATTTTAAAGAATGTAATTTTCACTGTAATGAAAAGTGTCAGATATTGTACGGGATATTATTTAGGCTGGGAAATGCTGACGTCAGAACCTTTCTCAGGTTACTTGAACTACATATCCAGCCATCTTTGACATGCAGTGTGGAAATCTAGAGAACCATGTCTCTGAGAGATATTGAAAGTGTACATACTTAAAAATGAATGAAACTCCTAACAGAGCCCACAGAATGTCAAAAGCAAAGCTTTGTATCAATCTGAGGAGCCATCTCTCTGAGCGAAACGGGAGGTGTGCATACTTAGCAATTAATGAAACGCCTAACAGGAAGCCATAAAACACTAAAACATCAAACGCAAAAATTAGTGGTGAGTCGACAAGACATCTATTGTATGCATCTACAGTTATAAAAGGAATTCAGTACTTGTTCATGTTGTTGACAATGGAATGGAAGACAGCAGAATACCTAAAAGTGCCACATGAATCGTCAAAGCAGCTGGATGAAACGGGTACAGAAACTTGGGTCATTGAGATCAGGTGATGTCTTTTCTCATAGGAATCTTGACTTGTTTGGGTAGATCAGGGAGTAGTATCTAGAAAGTACTCATGAAGGAGATAAAACAACGTCTAATGTACTAGTTCCACAGTGAGATGACTGCGGGCAGAGATTGAAACAAATTCTAAAGAGAATTATTTGAAAGTCCGCTAAACAACAATGCGCTGAACGCTCATTTTGTGCCGAATTTGAGAAGAGAAGTGATTGCTCGTTCTTCGTTTTCGTTGTGCTGAATGTTGTTTATCTCGCCTGAAGAAGACCTACGAGGTCGAAACGCGTCCTGTTTTGTCTTCTTATTTGTATATTTCCCTGTTGTTTTGTGAACTTACTAATAATTGTTTTTAGAACTAGTCTAACGGGCTGTTTACGCCAGAACTGGTATGACAAACTAATAAACAGTGATAGTTGTCTTATGCACACACACTTCCAAAAACAAAAAATCTTCAAACAGAGCCTAAGATCAGATGTAAAAGAAATAGTGGCTGTATTGCAAGATTTCAGAGGGATATGAATGAAGTGAAGTGCAATAGATATAAATATGCTTCGAATGCCCGGTTGAAAACCTCCTTCCTGTGCACTACAGAAATAGAAGATGAGCTATTGAATTGGTATGTCCGTAATTTGAACATCTAATAGAGAGAATAATACCATTTTGTGCATACCCTAAAACAAAACGTGGCCAGCATGGCTTGGTAATTTTCCTCGGAAAATTATTTCTAACTGGATCAGTATATGACTGAAGTCTTTAAAATGCGTATTACAACCAGACCCATGATGACAGCCACGTAAAGAAAAGAAATAACATGAAACGTTGAGGCCTGTGATCTTACTGCTGCTATGCACTCAGCTGTAACATGCTAAATTGCTCAAGCCCACTCATACGCAGCAGCGCAGCAGCCGTTGGTTTCTATACAGTATGCTAGTTGCAACTGGATCTCTATAACTTCCTTTCAAATATAGTTGTATCAGGAGGGTTTGATTCTTTGTTTTGTAATTTTGTTGCCTGCTTTATCTGTTTGGTTGATTTTTCAGTGTATCTACTTTCCTTTAGAAAGGTGTATACGTATCCATATGTGTAATAATTTACACGAAACAAGTGTGAATACATTCTGTAAACATTCGTATTCACACAGTTCTTTTTTCCTCTATTTGTGCCTGTTTTAAATTGTAGCTGTGTGTCTCCAATCTTTTCATTTCAGCCCAAAACGCACTGAACGAGTTAGGACATGACCACAGCAACACCAACAAAACCACAAACGCCCTTGATGGGGTTTGAACGTGTGGTCTCGTAACTGGACTCTGGTGCGAACCACTGAATCATGGGGCCTGGTCCAATTTTAGAATGAAACAAGTGTGCATTTGATTTGTCATCCAGAGTTTGAGTACATCGATCTGTTGATGTTGTGACGGACCGTTTTTCATCCGGTCACAAAGTTTTATGTGCGACCGTGCTTACTGGAAGGTAGTTGTCCGGAAGCCGGTTGCAAAAGTTAGCTGACTGCTACTCACCGGCGCATTGCTATAAGCCGGGTTAGTTGCACCGGTTAGGCAGTCTCTGCAGTGATTCCGGCAATACAAGTCACAGAAGGCCGAAGAGGGACTCAGCCGTTTGCTGGTAGCAGTCAGGTATTTATCATTGAATGTTTATTTATTAACAAACTGAAACTGTATTCCCGTTTAGGAGCGACTGAAACTTCCTCAGCGCTCTTGTGAAGGTTTTATTTTTTAAAAAAAAGAAAGTATTGTTGTTCTGTTATCCTATGACTTGATAGGGTAACAAAACGAAATTGTTTCGGAAAATGTGAATAGATGAAGTGAATGTTATAAGAAGTGGTCTTCAGAAAAAGAAAAAAGATTTTGTTTATTTTGTGACTTAACTGGCTATGAACTTCATGATGAAGAAAAAAGTGTCTATTCTAATATGGTTTGCAAGAAGATGGAGAGTTTTGATGCTATGGATAATAAGCTCCCAGAGTGAGCGACATAGACTTTTGTTGGTTTTCATTTTGATGTGAATGAGTAATTGGCTCACTCTTGATATGGGTATCAATGTGTGTGTTGGTAAACAAGAGTGTGGTGGAAATCTTTCCTTTACATATATTGAAGTTGATGAATCGAAATGAAACGAACATTCTTGTGTTACAAGAAAAGAAATGAACATTTCTTGAATTATTATTATATTGGGTATTTATATAGCGCCTATCCTCGGTCACAGACCAAGCTCTAAGCGCTTTACAATAAACACACTACCTCACTCACTCAAAGGGCTGCCTACCCAGGTAGAGCCGGCCGAAGAGCAGCCTACTGGCGCTCATTCAGTCGTTTCCCGTACCATTCAAATATCAGTCACTCATTTTCATTTATCTCATTTATTCCTCCAGTTTCTCACATAGGATGCATGCGATGTTTTATACGTGTCCTCCATCTCCACCAGTACACGATGGCACGCGACAACAGTAAGTGACAATTTTTGTGGCTTGGTAAGAAATACCAGGCGGCTATCTTCAATCTACATCAATTTTGACGAAAGACATGGTGATTATATGAAACGAAATGAACATTCTTGTGTTACAAGAAAAGAAATGAACATTTTGTGAATTAACAAAAGACATTTATAGTTTGAAAAAATAATCATCAATTAATCTGTGTGTAATGAATTGTATTCATGGTTTATTGAAGAGGATCCAGATGGAAATCCTTTTCCCTAATTTGGAAAACTAGAGTCTGAAAGGTTTATATGGAAATCCTTTCCTGTGCAATGTTATGATTCCGGAAAAGGGAATGTTGTAGTGTAATGATTCCGGAAAAGGGAATGTTGTAATGTTATGATTCCGGAAAAAAAAATATTGTAATGATGAACGAATATGCTGATGTATGGCTCAAGTTCTAGTGAAATATGATGTGGCTAATGAATGTGAACGAATATGCTGATATGTGGCTCAAGTTCTAGTGAAATATAATGTGGCTAATGAATATGAAGATAGTTGTGATTGCAATGAATAGTGGCCATGATAATCAAGGTAGTTAATCAGTTGCCCCCAGGTTGATAGTGTTCCCTGGACTGACGGGGACTGGCTGCTACCGGGTTAGGGCCGGGGCCATAGCTGTGTTGACGCCCCGTTCTCCACCTGTTTGCTGCTGGTGTTGAGAGGCCGGCCTGAGCGCCGACAATTGCCCTACCTGCCACTGCGCCCGTGACCGACCACTGTTGGGCCAGTGGGTTGGAGACGTCGCTGCTGGTGAGCCAGGACGTCGCCCCTTCTTTTGTGCCAGCGACTTGCGTCCGAGGCCGTCGCTGTGAGTGTGGTGTGTGTGCCACAGCTCTTGGTTGGTGTTGAGCCACAGGTGGTGTGTGTGCCACAGCTCTTGGTTGGTGTTCAGCCACAGCTCTTAGGTGTTTGAGCCACAGCTCGTGGGTGAGACTGTCACCGTGTTGCTGACAGAGACGCCACGAACGTGTTAGTTTTTCTTTCCCTCCTTCATTGAGAACAACAGCTTGGAAGAGACTCTGTGTCAGACTTGCCTCGTCGCTGCCGTCGTCGTCATCAGCGCTGGACCGGCAGTTGATAACTAAAATTGTATTGACTTGTTGTATATGTACACCTAATGGTGGGTGTACCAACCTATGTTTAATTGTGTGTTTTGTTTGATGGCTCGGGCGGCATAAAAAAAAAGAAGTGTTATTTTGTTGCCTGGCTGTCCATGTTCGGATGAGTGGGTGTGTGTATGTGAATTAGAAAAAGTCGTGCATGCATCCATAATTCTGAGTGAGTCAGACTGCCACACACACGCATTTCCATCCGTAACAGATGTGCTTGCTCTGGGTCTGGTACACCGATCGAGTTCCTGCTTTATGGGGCGTGGAGTGATCGACATTGCTTCCCATTACGTTCGTAGCATTAAGTTCTCATAGTGTGTAGGGTGTAGCCGTCATGTGAGAAGTTCGTATATAGTGATAATTCCTCGCCCCTTCTCTCTCTCTCTCTCTCTCTCTCTCTCTCTCTCTCTCTCTCTCTCTCTCTCTTCTCTCTCTCTCTCTCTCAATGCATTTCTATCTCTTTGATGGTGTGTCTGTCTTTCTCCATCTCGTGTTTTTCTTCCAGTGCTCGTGTCACCTTGACCCCTGTATGTCATTCATTGCATGGCTATGTTAAACATTGTAGCCTTTAAGCCAAAACCAGAATCCTCCATGGTTCATCACACAGGTCTAAAACAACATGGTCTTCACGACTGTAACAGTGTCCTTCATGGTTCATCACACAGATCTAAATCAACATGGTCTACATGACAGTAACAGCATTTTAGTCGGGGTCATCACTCTCTGTACTACCTGCCAAACACGGTGATCGATCACATCGATCTGTGAACGTCCTCGCCCGATGATTGGCATCATGTTTTATGTCCACTGTGTTCCACCTCACCTGATTCATGAAGCATGCAGTGACTGTCGCCAATGCACGTCCCGTTTCTGTGACGTTTAGTGTGATGCTGCGGGAAAACTGATGTTAATACCGTTCTCTCTCTCTGAGATATCTAAACAATTATACTTACTTCATGTAATACTATAATCATTTATTACATAACTATACAGAGGATTTAGCCCTACAAGGAGCCAGATAAATCATACATCCGCTTATGTTTCAGAGAACTCAACCATTGAGTTTTCCCCATTCCCCATTCTTCGACAAACAAACTTGTTTGAATGACGCCAGTCGAGCAGTAAAATTGAATATGTCCCATTATTCCTTCGTGCTTGGTGCTTGCATTCTTATCCCCACACGGCCACACTGGATTAATTGGGTCCTCCTGGAGCCTTAATAAGACGTTGGAGAGAGAGAGAGAGGGAGAGAGACAGACAGACAAAGAGACAGACAGACAGACAGACAGACAGAGACAGAACGCAGACACAGGCAGACAGACGGGCAGATACAGAGACACAAAGACAGAGAGAGACAGTGACAGTGACTGAAACAAAGACAGAGAGAGAGAGAGAGAGAGAGAGAGAGAGAGAGAGAGAGAGAGAGAGAGAGAGAAACAAAGACAGAGAGAGCGTAGGTGGGCAGACACAGACGGACAAACCGAAACGCAGACAGACAGAGAGAGGGGGTTATATGGAAGGGAATAAAATGAGAGGTTCTGAATAGTGTTGCAAATCAAAGTACAAATAACAAAATACAAATAACAGACAAGGTGCAAGTTATCGTTTATCTAAGACACATTTTTGTTCCAGTCTACCATGTATCATATTATGCGCATGTGTGTTGTTGTTGGTTGTGTGTGTGTGTGTGTGTGTGTTGTGTGTGTGTGTGTGTGTGTGTGTGTGTGTGGGTGGTGTGTGTGTGAGTGTGTGTGTGCGTGTGTGTGTGAGTGTGTGTTTCGTACGTGCGGTGCGTTGTGTGCGTGTGCGTGCGTGTGTGTGTAGTCTTTGTCTGTCTGTCTGTCTGTCTGTCTGTCTGTCTGTCTTCTTGCCCCATTACCAACTCCACAGTTTTCATCTGATCTCTGGATCTGGCCTAAGGATCCGTTATCTTACTGGGCAGCTTCAAGGAAAGCTGTGTGTGTGTGTGTGTGTG
>CM065722.1:70074362-70079362 GCA_033310375.1 Conus canariensis | reverse complement strand
GTATTGTTAGTCACCTTTCAGTGCATCACTTGCATTTAATCACTTTTTTTTCCTTTCTATGTTTGGGTTTTGATTATCTATATTGATATAACACATGTTAGGTAAATATTTTAAAGTGCTGCAATGGAATTGTCGATCCATCACAACCAGTACAGACCAACTAGTACATCACCTATCTGGAGTAAAATACAACATATTAGCTTTGCAGTCACTGAATGTCCGCAAAACTAAACTACCTAAACATCCTAATTACTATTTTCCGCCAATTACCCCAAACATTAATAATGATGAAAAAATAAATGTGGCAATATATGTTCGTGAAGATGTAAAATATGCCCCATGTGCCAGTCCTGCCCCACCAGACATTCCTGGGTTGCACTCATGTGCAGTCAGAGTTCAAATTGATTATAATGTAGTAACAGTCGTCTCTGTTTACTTACCTCAAGACCCAAACGATCGTAATACAGAATGGCTACGCTCATTTCAATTAAACCAATCTACCAAATATTTAATCACTGGTGATTTTAACGCCCATTCGCCGTTTTGGGAAAAAGAGTGCCAGGCAATCGCCAATAATCGTTTTATTGAAAATATAGTGGACTCCTCTCTTTACCTTCTCAACGATGGCAGTATTACTCGTATTCCAGACAACCCTAAACATAATCCTAGTGCCATCGACTTATCATTCATATCTCCTGAGCTAGCTATATCATGTGATTGGCAAACACTTGATGATCCATTAAATAGTGATCATCTCCCTATTGTCATTTCTCTTGAACGTATGAGACCTGAAACAACTGATGTATCGCATGACAAAGTTCCTAAATATTGTTACAAGTTTGCTAATTGGAATAAATTTTCATATCTACTTAGTTCATTTAATGTAAACATAGAAAATCTTGAGAATCAAGATGTCGATACATTATACGATCATTTTCAGAATGCAGTACACACTGCTGCGAAAGATTCAATTCCGACTGTAAAATGTGTAAAATCAAAAAAACATTCGGGTAATGTCTGGTGGAATGGTATATGTCAGCAGGCAAAACAAGAAAAAATAGAAAAAACAAAAGATTACAAAAGAGAAACAAATCCCAAGAAAAAAGCGGAGAAACTTCTTGAGAAAAAAAGAGCAAAAAATCACCAAAATAGAATAATTGCACAAGCAAAAAGGCAGTATTGGTCGTCTATATGTCAAAATGAGGTGTCAAGCTTTAAAGATATTCAAAAAGTTTGGACACAATTGAAAACGATGAAAAATGGAATTAACCTTCAACATTGTCCGATTAATTTAATACAATCTGAATTTCCATCAAATTTTGATAAAGCTGAAGCCTTTGCAGACTTATTTGCGAACAACAGTAGCGTTGACAGCTTATCCTTGGACAAGAAAAAACGCCGCGAAACTGAAGAAAAGAAAGACATCTATAATAGCCCTAAACCTACAGAAAATCACTATTTAAATACCGCTATAACATTGCAGGAAGTCCAAGAGTGTATCATAAATCTGAATAAAAAGACATCAGTGGGATTAGATGGCATTTCAAATGAAATGTTAGGTCATTTCCCGCAAAATATAATACATTTTCTACATTTGTTTTTCCAAAAATGTTGGGACAATGGAAAAATGCCCTTGATTTGGAAGGACTCAATTATTATACCAATTCATAAACAAGGAAAACCACTCAAAGATATAAATAGCTATCGATTTGAACACTTAGTAAAAATTACAACACACGTAAAACATCAATTTGCACGGCGTAAGAACATTCTCGCCACCTTTTTTGACATTCGTAAAGCATACGAACAAGTGTGGCACAAACGACTAATGTACAAAATAAAAAACATTGGAATCAGCGGGAACATGTACAATTTTATTCAAGATTTTCTACACTGTAGGCACATTCAAACAAAAATAGGAAATACATATTCCAACCCAAGACCTTTACAAATGGGTTTACCCCAAGGTTCAGTAATTTCTCCAATATTATTTAATATTTTAATTTCTGATCTTCCTAACAGTCTTTCTAAAGATATTGAAGTGGCTCAATTTGCTGATGATATATGCCTATGGACAAAAGTGACAATGAAAAAAAATACATCATCAAGATCACTAAATTACATCAAAATAAAATATCAACATGAACTAAATAAGATCAATAACTTTTTAAATGAGAACGGCCTTTCTCTTTCCCCAGAAAAAACAAATATGATTCTTTTTAATTCTGGTTACGATCCAGGACAACTTCCTACTTTTACGTTGGATGGCATTGTTTTAAACTATGTAAAAAGTGTTAAATTCTTGGGTGTTATCTTAAGCAGTAAGTTAACTTGGAACACTCATATTGAATACATTTTAAACAAAGCAAGAAAAAGCTTAAATTTCCTAAAAATAATTAGCAAACAATCTTGGGGACAGGATTCGAAATCATTAACCATTTTAGCAACTGCCCTTATTCGCTCCAGACTAACTTACGCTCAAGAAGTATTTTTTAATGCACCTCAATACCTTTTAAATAAACTTCAGAGCACTGACTGCAAAGCGTATAAAATTGCCCTTGGGGTTCCCACACATACATCTAACTTAGGGACCTATAATGAAGCAGGGGTCTTGCCCCTTTCAGAACTTCGGAAAGCTTCTACTTCAACATTTGTCTTAAAGAGCTTCTCACAAAACAATTTTTGCTCAGAAGAAGTATGTTTAAATTCAGAGAAGGATTTTGGAAAACGTGCCAAAAACATACAGGCAGCAAGGTCTATTTACTCATTTTCCGCTGATCTTCTAAAGGATACCAAAATAGATAAAAATAACATAGCCCAAAAGCCCACTTATTCACCTATTCCAAAATGGGAACACTGTAAAGCCTCCTTTGATATTGATTATACAGATGTTTCAAAAAAGGATTGTCCACATATCTTAAGAACATCTGTTTACACTCATTTAGAAACTAAGTACAATCATCATCTGAAAATTTTTACAGATGGCTCAGTGCTAGAAAATAATAACACGGGAGCAGCCTTCATAATCCCTAGCCTCAAAGTACAAAAGCTCTTCTATCTTGGTAAACAGTTATCGATATTCAGTGCCGAATTACTTGCTATACTTAAATCGTTAGATTTTATTCTAAATTTTCCAATAAAAAGTTCACAAATCTTAATAGGTGTTGATTCTAAAGCAGCAATCTACTCGATCAAGTCTGCATGTCCTTCAATCCGACTTGATATGATATTTGAAATTCATCACATTATTCACCTTTTATCCATGCAAGGCATTACTGTCACTTTTTGTTGGATCCCCTCTCATTGTGGTATAGTACCCAACGAGCGTGTAGATCAACTTGCACGAAAAGCAGCTCAAAATGTCAGTGACGCAATACCACTCAAAGTTCCCTTAGATTTGAATGAATGTTTTTCAATTATAAATTCAACGTTAAGAGAAAAAGTTAAAACCTCATTGATGAACTCAGACATTCAATATTATCACAATTGTATAAAATTTAGTGATGGGTACAATGGGAAAACGTTCAAACAAGTCTCCTCCTCGTCTAGGGAGATTGAAAGTTTAATCCATAGATTCCGTTTGAACGCATTGAAAACAAAACATTGTCATAATGTTAAATGTATGTGTGGGAAATCCTTAAATGTCAGTCATTTGCTGATTCAATGCCCAAGAGCAAGAGAGCTCCTAAGACATTCGGGTATTGATGGTTACACTGATGGATCGACTTCATTGCCTTTACCATATGTTTTAAACAATTACTCTGTTCTTGACTCAGTTTGTAAGTGTTTGTTAAATAGTTCAATTGGTCCTTATCTGTAGATTTTATCACTTCTCACTTAAAATTGTCAAGGTGGAAGAGGGATGGGAGATGAGGGGGGGGGGGGGGGGGAGGAGGAGGGGATTTCATATTCTATCGTTAATGGAATAATACACTTCATACACTTGCATACTTCATTCACCCACACATAAACTGTCTGAATCACTATAGTGGAAGGACATTAAACCGACGACCACACACACACACACACCACACACACACACACACACACACACACACACACACACACACACACAGTGCACAAGAAAGGGTCCCAGTGGATATTGCGCATACGCAGAAACCAGGAAGGCACAGGACTGCGATTCGGATCTTCCACTGGCCTCCCCTTCCCCCTCCCACTGGCTCCAACCCCTACCCCCCACCCCCTTTCTTTTTCCCTCTCTAACCACCCACAACTCATCTAGAGCAGATCTGAAGTGATGATATGAGGGCTAGCATTTCAGATGACCTTCATCTGCTTTCCCTGGGGACGAGGAGACGATGAGGCTAGGCAGTGTGGTGCGCAGTCTGCGCACGTAAAAGAAACTGTGGCAACAAAAGAGTTGTCCTTGACAAAATTTTGTCTAGAAAAATTCACTTTGATAGATAAATGAACAGAGAGAGACAGAGAGAGGGAGGAAGGAAAGGACAGTGAGAGAGAGAGAGAGAGAGAGAGAGAGAGAGAGAGAGAAAGAGAGAGAGAGAGAGAGGGACAGACAGACAGACAGACAGAGGGAGAGAGAGAGAGAGAGACAGAGCCAAAACACAGACAGACAGACAGAAATATGGACGGCACTGTGCTATAGCCATATGCTCCCCAGGAAGATCAGCCTAAAAGTTCACACACAGAGATCTGTTGTGACGCTGAAGGTATACACAACGACACAAGATAATACAATTCAATGTCATGCAACGCTATGCAATATGACACAACACAATTCAATACAATACAAGACAACACAACACAACACAATAAAACTACAACGCCATAAAATACAACGCAGTACAGTACGATAAAATTCAGTACAATGCAATATGATGCGATGTGACACGATATGATGCAATGCAACACGATGTGGTACAATACAACGCCAATCAAAGCAATGGTTACAGTACAAGTAGGAAGAAACTCTAGGGAGAGCTTGACAGCAGAAGGTCTTCAGAGAAGACCCCCCCCCCCCC
>CM065722.1:70056862-70061862 GCA_033310375.1 Conus canariensis | reverse complement strand
GACAGAGACAGAGAGAGACACAGAGAGAGAGACAGACAGAGACAGAGAGGGAGAGACAGAGAGAGAGCTGTACAGATCTTATGACCGCCAACATCCGTCCCCCTCCCCCTGTGACCCACTGTCCTGAAACCATGAATGTGATCATTCATGACACACAGGCAGAGACAGTGTGTGTGTGTGTGTGGGGGGGGGGGGGGGGGGGGGATGGCGGAGGGGTGCGGAGGGTGATATAGGAAGAGACCCGGACAGAGACAGAACGAGAGACAGACAGAGAGACAGACAGATAGAGACAGACAAGCAGACAGACCGACAGACAGACTAAGACAGAGAGAGAGAGAGAGAGAGAGAGAGAGAGAGAGAGAGAGAGAGAGAGAGAGAGAGAAGGGGTGGGGAGGATGATATGGGAACAGATCCGAACAGAGAGAGAAAGAGAAACAGACAGACAGATAGAGACAGAGAGACAGACAGATAGACAGACAGACAGACAGACAGAGACTGAGAGAGAGAAAAGACACACACAGACAGACAGATAGACAAACAGACAGACAGACAGGCTCACAGAGAGAGAAGAGGTGGGGAGGATAATACAGGAGTAGATCCGGAGAGAGAGAAAGAGCGAAGGAGAGAGAGAAGGGGAGGGAGAAGAGGGGAAGAAGGAGAGCAGGGCGGAGAAGGAGGGGGGGGGGGGGGGGGGGGGGTTAAGACAGATACAGACGCAGACACAAGCAAGAATCCTGTAAGGAAAATCAATGATCATGAATAATTATGATCTTCTCAGCACACGTCTACAGGGTCACTCACCCTTTACCTGCACCAAAGCGATGCAGATTTCAGCAGCGGCACAAGACAGCAGTACAGGCAGAAGCAGCAGCAGCAGTAGCAGTATAGACAGCACAAACACTGACACTGGGGCATCAAAGGAAACAGTAATCACAGCGACATCATAGACAGCGTACAGACAGCGGCATCATAGACAGCAGTACAGACAGCGGCATCATAGACAGCTGTACAGACACCGGCATCATAGGCAGCAATACAGACAGCGGCATCATAGACAGCAGTACAGACAGCATCAGCATAGACAGCATTACAGACAGCGGCATCATAGACAGCAGTACAGACAGCGACATCATAGACAGCAGTACAGACAGCGACATCAAAGACTGCAGTACAGACAGCAGCACCATAGACAGCAGTACAGACAGCGGCATCATTGACAACAGTACAGACAGCGGCATCATAGAAAGCAATACAGACAGCATCAGCAAAGACAGCAGTACAGACAGCGGCATCACAGACAGCTGTACAGACAGCGGCATCATAGACAGCAATACAGACAGCGGCATCATAGACAGCAATACAGAAAGTGAAATCATAGACAGCAGTACAGACAGCATCAACATAGACAGCAGTACACACAGCGGCATCATAGACAGCAGTACAGACAGCAGAAGAGACAGCGGCATCATAAACTGCACTACAGACAGCAGTACAGTCAGAATCAGCATAGACAACAGTACAGGCAGCGGCATCATAGACAACAGTACAGACAGCGGCATCCTAGACAGCAGTACAGACAGCATCAGCATAGACATCAGTGCAGACAGCGGCATCATAGACAGCAGTACAGACAGCATCAGCATAGACAACAGAACAGACAGCATCAGCATAGACAGCAGTACAGACAGCGGCATCATAGACAGCAGTACAGACAGCAGTACAGACAGCATCAGCATAGACAGCAGTACAGACAGCATCAGCATAGATAGCAGTACAGACAGCGGCATCATAGACAGCAATACAGACAGCATCAGCTTAGACAGCAGTACAGACAGCGGCATCATAGACAGCAGTACAGACAGCGGCATCATAGACATCAATACAGACAGCATCAGCATAGACAGCAGTACAGACAGCGGCATAAGACAGCAGTACAGACAGCGGCATCATAGACATCAATACAGACAGCATCAGCAAAGACAGCAGTACAGACAGCGGCGTCATAGACAGCAATACACACAGTCATCAGCATAGACAGTGTTACTGAAAGCGGCATCATAAACAGCACTACAGACAGCGGCATCATAGACAGCAATACAGAAAGCGGCATCATAGACAGCAATACAGACAGCATCAGGAAAGACAGCAGTACAGACAGCGGCATCATAGACAGCAATACAGACAGCATCAGCATAGACAGCAGTACAGACAGCGGCATCATAGACAGCAATACAGACAGCATCAGCAAAGAAGACAGCAGTACAGACAGCGGCATCATAGTCAGCAATACAGACAGCATCAGCATAGACAGCAGTACAGAAAGCGGCATCATACACAGCAGTACAGACAGCGGCGTCAAAGACAGCAATAAGACAGCATCAGCATAGACAGCAGTACAGATAGCGGCATCATAGACAGCAATACAGAGAGTGGCATCATAGACAGCAGTACAGAGAGCATCAGCATAGACAGCGGTACAAACAGTCACATCATAGACAGCAATAGAGACATAATCAGCATAGGCAGCAGTACAGATACCGGCATCATAGACAGCAATACAGACAGCGGCATCATAGACAGCAATACAGACAGCATCAGCATACACAACTGTACAGACAGCAATAGAGGCATCATCAGCATAGACAGCACTACAGACAGCGGCATCATAGACAGCAATACACACAGCGGCATCATAGCAGTACAGACAAGGGCATCATATACAGCAATACAGACATCATCAGCAGGACAGCAGTACAGACTGCGGCATCATAGACAGCAGTACAGACAGCGGGATCATAGACATCAATATAGACAGCAGTACAGACAACAGCATCATAGACAGCAGGACAGACAGTGGCGTCATATACAGCAGTACAGTCAGCGGCATCATGGACAGCAGTACAGACAGCATCAGCATAGACAGCAGTACAGACACCGGCATCATGGACAGCAGTACAGACAGCATCAGCATAGACAGCAGTACAGACACCGGCATCATGGACAGCAGTACAGAACAGCATCAGCATAGACAGCAGTACAGACAGCATCAGCATAGACAGCAGAGTACAGACAGCCGGCATCATAGACAGCAAGTACAGACAGCGCTCGGACACATCAGACAGCGATCAAGACGCAGTACAGCGGCATCATAGACAGCAGTAACTAGACAGCGGCATGCATAGACAGCAATACAGACAGCAGTACAGACAGCGGCATCTTAGACAGGTGCACAGACAGCAGTTCAGACAGCAGTACAGACATCAGCATAGACAGCCGTACAGACTGCAGCATGAAAGACACCAATACTGAATAGCGGCATCAGAGACTGCAGCATAGACATCGGCATAGTAGACAGCCATACAGACAGCGGTATTATGGACAGCAATTTGGAAGACAGCAACACAGACAGCTGAAGGAAAAGACATTTGGAGACAACAGACAGCAGCAACAGCAGCAGCGAAGAGAGACAGCCACAGCACAGACAACAGAACAGCCTTCAGCGCGATAAGCTGTACCACGAACTGTTGTCATGAACAGCATGCAGTATCACAGCCAACAACAACAGTCACCAGTCGTACAGACAGCGGCAGAACAGACAGCAGTAGTACAGACAGCAGCAGTACAGACAGCAGCAGTACAGACAGCAGCAGTACAGAATGCAGCAGTACAGACAACAGCAGTACAGAATGCAGCAGTACAGAATGTAGCAGTACAGTCAGCAGCAGTACAGACAACAGTAGAACAGACAGCAGTAGCACAGACAGCAGTAGAACAAACAGCAGACAGCAGTAGAACAGACAGCAGTAGAACAGACAGCAGTAGAACAGACAGCAGCAGTACAGACAGCAGTAGAACAAACAGCAGACAGCAGTAGAACAGACAGCAGTAGAACAGACAGCAGTAGCACAGACAGCAGTAGAACAAACAGCAGACAGCAGTAGAACAGACAGCAGTAGAACAGACAGCATAGCACAGACAGCAGTAGAACAAACAGCAGACAGCAGTAGAACAGACAGCAGTAGAACAGACAGCAGTAGAACAGACAGCAGTAGCACAGACAGCAGTAGAACAAACAGCAGACAGCAGTAGAACAGACAGCAGTAGAACAGACAGCAGCAGTACAGACAGTGGCAGTACAGACAGTGGCAGTACAGACAGCGGCAGTATAGACAGCAGCAGTATAGACAGCAATAGTACAGACAGCAGTAGTATCGATAGCAGCATTCTAGACAGCTCCAGTACAGACAGCTATAATGTCTACAGCAGTAGTGCAGACAGCAGCAGCAGCACAGACATTAGCAGTACAGACAACAGTACAACAGACAGCAGCAGTATAGTGTAGACAGAAGCAGAACAGACAGCAGCAGTATAGTGTAGACAGAAGCAGAACAGACAGCAGCAGTACAATCAGCAAACAAGATGCAAAGCATATAAACGTACTCCCAGTTTATCTTGAATACGTGTGAGATATTCCATAAAGAGGAAAAACTCGTTTTGGCCCGTTATAGCCGTTAGTAACGGCTATTCTGGTAAACATCGGCCATCATCTTTGACCCATAATGAACATACCTACAAATTTTCAGAAAGATCGGCCAGTTACTTTCTGAGATATTCCATAAAGAAGAAAAACCGCCATGGGCCGTTAAAGCCTTTAGTAACGGTTATAACGGTAAAATAAAACATCGGGGCATCATCCGTGAGCCATAATAAACATACCTATAAATTTTCAGAAAGATCGGTCCTGTAGTTTTGTCTGGAGCGAGTGGAACACATTTTGACCACGGAGGGGCAGACAGACAAACAGACAGACAGAACACACACACACACACACACACACACACACACACACACACACACACACACACACACACACACACACAGAGCATTTCTTCGTTCCCATTCTAAAGTATCCCTGTTCTATAGAACTGGGAGTACAAAAAGGACAGCAGCACAGATAGCGGTAACACCGCCACTGATCTGGAAACAAGCAGAAACAGCAT
>CM065722.1:69991862-70054362 GCA_033310375.1 Conus canariensis | reverse complement strand
TGCTGATCTTAAAGTTTTAACGTTTGATGCAAAGCGTCTGGGTTTATTCGTGCACTAATGTGTGTGGTGCACCGACACTTTCATTCTGCTATGTTTGCTCAGAGTCTACTTTTAATCAAATGAAGTACATATTCGCACCTCCTCCCCCTTACTTCCTTCCCCTACCCCCACTCCCCCACCCGCTGTGTGTGTGTGTGTGTGTGTGTGTGTGTGTGTGTGTGTGTGTGTGTGTGTGTGTGTGTGTGTGTGCAGAATAACAATATTCGTATTTTTAAAAAAAAAAAGTCGACACTTGTAGCAAAAAACTAAAAGGTACTAATGAAACCATTGTGAATACTAAAAGGTGCTAACGAAACCATTGTGAATACTAAAAGGCTCTAATAAATCCATTGTGACTACTAAAGGTGCTAATAAAACCAGTGTGAATACTACAAGGTGCTAATAAAACCAGTGTGAATACTAAAAGATGCTAATAAAACCATTGTGAACACTAAAAGGTGCTAATGAAAATCTTCGACTTTAGCCTGTACCGTGCTTCCTGGGTCTTCCATGACCCAGTGACTCAAGAAAAACATCATATCTTATGAATGGATAGAGCTATGCTCACGAAATCTTAGGAGTTCCTCAACGATCTTAATAGCCGTTGGTCACAGAAATTTCATGTATGGGCACTATCAGTTATCAGTGTGATTGGTCGCAATTCCCCCAGGACCTACACATTTTAATGGGTCGCACATGACCCATGCCATCGGGTGAGGAATAAGTTGCTGAACCGCCCTTTATCAGGTGTGGGTCTTGCAAGAAACACGCGATCTGAATAGGGAAAAGCAATAGGGGAAAACCCTCTACAAAATGTGTGGGTCTTGATTAACCCGCACGATCGGGTCTGTGTAGTCAAAAACATCATCCGGTAAAGGTTAACATGTGATTTTTGATGGGATAGAATCTGTCTAGGATAGAGTGCTTGAAATCACCACTCATGACCATACTTGAGTCTGTGCTATTGCAACATTTTAAAATATTACACAAAAGAGAAAAGAACATAACAATAAACTGAAGAAACACGTGATCAAAAAGCTTCCAACTGTCTGCAAATCCGTGGTGATATCACGTAAGGAATAAGGAATAAACTTATCTACACTGTGGATCCATGACCATTAAATAATTTTTTTGTCCAATGCAACAACCAACTTTATTTCTCATAATGCTTAATAATTTAATCAAATCAGAGATATGGAAGATCGCCCAATTTAGGGCCGCTCCCTTACCGAAGCCATCTTGCCTGTTCCATTTCCGACAGAGACGCAACACGCCCCCCCCCCCCCCCCACCCCCCCGCCTTCTTTCCAGTTACCCCTTCCCCCGTCTTTCCCTCCCACCCACCTTCCCCCAAATACCCTCCTTTTTAAACAACAAATAAGTAGGGTAAGTCTTGCTTCCCTTGTATATAGGCCAGCTTGAAACATCGTTTTTTGGGGGATGTTTCCTCGTTTGTTCTGTGTGCTCTGCGCTGTCATTTCTGCTAGGTGATTCGCTGTCGTAAACAGCATTCCTTTGGAGTTACGGGCCTATATTTGTTGTATCATGGGAGCAAGAGTTACCCTACTTGTTTGTTGTTTACTGTTCCCTGCCTCATTTCTTGTTTACTTTCATTTCAATCAAATCGAGGTTACCTGCATTTGTTTCTGTTCGTCCATGTACTTGTATGATTATACTCAAGATCGAAAAGGCTGCGCCAGTTTTAAATAAATGTTAATTTGTATTTGTTCATATCTCCAGTTGTTGTTGCTGTGTAGATGTGTTCGGCACAGGATATCTAGGCAAGCTTGGATCTTGTTTATTTTTTATTCATGTCTTTTATTTGTTTTTGTTTTTTTTTAATTTATTTTTTATTTATTTATTTATTTATTTATTTTATTTATTTATTTTTTTTTTTTTTTTGGGGGGGGTGTTCCTTGTTTGTTCTGTGTGTTCTGTGCTGTCATATCTGCCAGGCGATTCGCTGTCGTAAACAGCATTCTTTTAGAATTATGGGCGTGTACTTGTTTTATCGTGGGAGCAAGAGTTACTCTACTTGTTTGTTGTTTACTGTCTACTGTTCCCTGCCTCATTTCATATTTACCCTCCTTTTTGTTCGCTCCTGTTCCCACTCTCCCCCTCCACCTTTCTCCTGTCCTTGCACCATCTCCTCCTCCTCCTCCTCCTAAGAATCTTCCACCCCTACCAACCGGAAGGTTTGTGTCTTGCTTGCCATATGCATACGATTTTAACTGTCGGAAGTATATTCTATAATGTCTTTTAATTATATTACAAATGCCATTTGTGTGCAGCTTCTTTGCCTCTGTGGAAGATTGTCGATCGAAACATAGGAACACAGGGAGAAGCTTGCGTGGCCGTTTTGCTGTTGTCAGTTGTTTTTTTTTTTTTTTTTTTTTGTTATATTCCCTCCCCCCCCCTCCCTCCCTCTCTCTCTCTCTCTCACATACGCACGCACATGCATATATAAATATTGTGTGCATGTCTTCCTACATATTTTTATACACAAGAGAGAGAGAGAGAGAGAGAGAGAGGGAGACATGCAAGATTCTTATCATCAGCAACAGAACGATCATCATCATTAACATTGTCACATCGTAATATCCGTTGTTTTTGTATAACCGTAGGGGAAGCCAGTTTATAAGGTGAATCAAAATACTGTCGAGTCTTTACCCGAATCATACAGTCGGGAAAAAAGAAAACAAAACAGCAGGGCAGCCCACTCGCCATGGAAGATCAAAGGGACGCAAGTCTTCTAAGGAATGTTAGTGGAGATGAGTTGTTTCCCCTATAACAATCTACACGCGCACAGAGAGACACACACACACACATACAGACACACAAACACCCTCATGCACACATACTGACATGCGCGTTCACACACACGCACGCACACGCACATTAGAGATAGATAGATAGATCGAGAGATGGATACATAGATAGAAAGAAGGATCCTGTCGGCTAAGTTGGTCTGAAGTGAAAGTTGCGAAGAATTTGTTTCTTTTGAGAGAGAGAGAGAGAGAGGAGGGGAGAGAGAGAGAGAGAGAGAGAGAGTCACTGATGATCATGAGCCAAGGACAAATTACCAAAATCACTGATAAAACATGAGTTTGCAGAGAGAAAAACATATGTGATATATGGAGTTGAAAAATAAATTGACTTGATTCAGCACGATTCAATTTTAATCAAAACCCACTTCAATGCGAAGATGGCTGCTTTTTGTCAGGGCTGAAGCTACGAAAGATCTTTAATGACCATGGATTGATTTGTTTTTTTCCGGTGCTCGATAAAAAGACTGGAATCCTCCAGGGCTTGAAATGAGACTCTTCGTGCACGTCACCAAGTCTGGACTCGACACTTGCTGTCTAAACACTATCATTTTCAAATGGGGCCAACAGTGAAGATCTTAAGAGAGGCCCTTTTCTTTGAGAAACTTGTCGGAAGAAAATGGTTACAGCTTTTCCCAGGCTGTCGCATAGCTGCCAACCCTCTCAAATATCCTCAAGTTTGGAAATAATTCCTTAAATTAAGGAAATTGATAATTTAGTGCAAAACAAAAAAAAATTGGGAATTTCAAATCAATACTGAATAATGTATGTTTGAGGGTTATTTTCAAAAAGTAATGATTAAAAGTGTTGCTGAATAAAGCTGTTTCATAGTCGTTGGCAGCTCCATGTATGGAAAATACATTTTCTTTTTAAAACCTTCATTTGTCAAAACTGGGAGGAGGGGAGGATGTTGGGCGAGTGGGTGATGATTAGAAATGCTTTTAAGTCAGAGCAGTTCTTTTCGGCTCACCTCATCCCCTTAATCCCCTGGTTATGAATCTTCACCCAAGGAACCTGACAGCCATGTGATGGACTGAAGGTATGGTGGCACAGGAAGAAAATGATCCACTTTTAACAGGTGTTCATCAATGGATAAAAAAGTTACGGTACTAGAGAGAGAGAACGGATCCATTCAGGCACCGTCATCTACTAAAAGGGTGGAACTATATGGAAATTTTTTTTCAGACATTCCCAATGTTTTAATGAAAATAAACTGAATACCACATTTAGGATCTACCCTTGAGTGGTCTTCTAAATCAAAATGCAAATTCTTGTTCTGATTTAATTTATGCTACAAGAACACTCTATTAGGGTATAAATTGTAATAATAGAAAATAAAGAAATGGTTGAAGGTTTAAGTCCAACAGCCAAATGGCCATAACAGCAGTGAGCTGTCCGTGGTTCACTGTGTGAAGGAACCCATTTTCTCTTTCCGCAGCTTGTGATCCTCCCTGAACTGAATCATATACCCATTTACAGCTTGGAGAGAGGGCGAACCAAAGTGGGAAAGGGTGGGTGAGAAGAGGGGAGACAATGTAGAGGGTTTTTAAAGAAAATCTGACCCCACAAATGGTTCCATCACATGAAGCCAGCTCTGCAAGGAAGTAGTGTAACCAGTTGACTACAGGCCTATCTGTGTTAAGGGTTCTTTTTTCCCCAGCTTTTTTATTTTTGAAATGACATATGATGAAATTAAATTTGAATACATTGTGTAATTAAAACAGCAGCGAATGTAATGAACTTTTTTTTTTTTTTTTTTCCAAAAATAACAGATGTCACATTAAAAAAGGATTAGAATTTGCTAAATGCATTTAATGTTCAATGATTTGGGAGGTTTTCAAATTTTTTTTTATTATAGGCTCTTGAATTTTAGACTAGAATGCTGAATTCCCAATGAGGCTCTGTGCAGTCTGAAGGACTTCAGAAAAACAACGATAATTGAACAATTAAACAATCTTAACACTTTTCTTCTTTCAATTTTTATGACAGACTTGTATTTTCTTTTCTTTTCAAAGACTGGCACAAAAACTGCTGCCAAAAAGCCATAATTCTGGCTTATACCATACTCTAATGCCCCCATAAACATTTGAAACATTTTACAAAATCCAAGTCAAGAACAGGCACAAACAAATGACCTGAACAACTTTCCTTATGAGCTTTCCCTGAAGGGTTCTTTCTAATACTCCAAATGACACAAACAAATCATTTTTTTCCCCTTGTTTTTAATTGCATGCACTGTCTGGAACATACAAAATCTCTGTGATCAGATTTGGTATGATGCTGGTAAAAAGAAAAAACAATGTATTCAAAAGACAGTGTGAGCCAGATTTTGTATTCAAAACACAGGGTGAGCAAGATTCTGCACAGTACCATCAAATAACAAACATCAGTACTTCAAACTGCCCACCCTCACACACATACAACCCATTCATATAAAAACCATTTTTCAGTGCATATGTCCATTCAAAGAGCAGCACATTCAGAGATGGGATTTGGAAACGGAATTTCCTGGGGAGAGGGAGGAGGGGAAAATTGGGGTGTGTGTGTGTGTGTGTGTGTGTGTGTGTGTGTGTGTGTGTGTGTGTGTGTGTGTGTGTGTGTGCAAGATCGTGGATGGTCAGTCGGTGTAGACGAAATAAGTGAAGTCACCAGAACTTCATTTCAAGCCATTTAGAGAATCTAAAACAAAACAAAACCCAAAAATCTTGATAATGCACAAAATCTCCATTTTTTTTTTTTTTTTTAAATCTTCTTCATGAAGATCCAAATTCTAAACATACAACACTTCACATGACAATTATGATTGCCAACTCTTGCATATCTGCCCACTTTTTAAGTTCACATACTTGCATCCCCTGTACACACATACAAACACACGCATGACCAGAGTAATTCAAATTTCAAGATAAAACATGGTAATTGGTAAACCGCTCCACTGAAATTCATTTTTACAACAGGGTCAGTTGGGGACGTCTAAAATAATCAGCATACACTGCCCCTTCTCCCTATCACAGACAACAGCAGCTTTTGACTGATCAAAGGTTAGGGCACAGAATATTTCAATAATTTGTTACACAAGAAAAAAAAAATTCTATTCAGTTTCCACTCTTGTAGCTAAGGAACTTGATCAATGGTTATGGATGGAAAAAAGTGTAAAATTTGTAAGACATTTTAAGTTAAACATTCTGAACGTATAAATATTCTGTACTTTTTTCTCTCTTTTTTTTTTTTTTTCTCAACCAGATGTCGTTTCATATGAACCATATCTGCTGCACAGGGCATAATGTTAACAACAATTGTTTTACCAAGTTATGCAATTCATTCTTAGAGTCAGTGAAGATCAGCACTTCATTGCTGCGTACACAAGAATTACACGTTTGAAAAGGGCGTCTGGTAAAATTCATCATGGACTGCACTTGTCTTTGACTTCATTTCTAAGGAAGGACACTCATCAGTAAGATCATCCAAAAATGGATATGCACTCAGTGACTTAAGCACTACAGAAACACCAAGAAACATCTTACAGCATCAAATGAATTCTGAAATTAAAAAAATAATGACACTATCCCCCGTATTGAATATCTGTTTGACTCAATATCAAATGCTGACACTCTCCAAATCCATGTCATTCAGAACATTGTATCAAAACTGTGTATGAATGTTAGTTTTCTCCATTTTCTCATTCATAATGAATGCAAACAGCTTTACAACTCATAAACAATGCAAACTACTTTACTACTTGTAATGAATATGCAAACAACTTTACAACTTGTAAATTAGGTAAATTAATTTTGTGTAATCTTTTTTGTTGTTGTTGTTGAGTAATGAGTAAACTCAATTTTGAAACTTCATGTTGTGTAATCTTTTTTTTTCTTTTTCGTTTTAGTCCATGTTTAAAATGAGCGTATTACATTTAACCAAAACCAGTCAATTTCAGGTGTTTGATTTTGTACATGTTTTGACAGGAGAGTGCCTACCCATGTTGGATAATCTTTTCTGAAAATGAAAATGACAAAAACATGAGAATGTTTCCCTAACCTAATAAAATGGGTTCGGACATTTCTTTCCTCTGGACATGCGGTGTGTCACATGTCATTTCCTTGTATCTGAAACGCTTATTACATTCAATGTTGAAAAAGGGTCGATATAACGCCAAAACACTTTGATTTGCAAAAAAAAAAAAAAGTCAACCCTAAGAGACTGAGCATTGCATCAGATTTTCAAATTTCTTTGCTCTTGACAGTTCAAGTGCACTAACAAAATTCCATCAAAGGTAAACTACATTTGTTACAGGAGTGGAACCTCACAACAAAAACTGTGAATGTCATGAAAAAAAGCTCTTTGTAGAGAAGGGTCTTTACAGAGAGGTAGACTGCCCGTCAGGGGAAAAAAGACATGCATGCAAACAAGTTGTTGCATGCACACACACACACACACACACACACACACACACACACACACATACACACTCAAAGCATACACTTACAAAGAGTGTGAGTTTTAAGGGGAGTGTCCATTGTATTTACAAGACTTGTTCATTCGTGATGCTTTTAGTCCAGCTGACTGCTAAGGGCCACATCAGGACTGATGTGTCAGTTTATATCCCCAGATGTGCTGGCAGCAAAGAGCACAGCGATTCTACTTGCCACGCTTTTTGCCCCCACATTTTCTTTCTCCTGCCTAACAGAATATTTTGGCAGGACTTGGTTTAGAGAGGCACATGGCATCCGTATTATTCATGTCCCAAAGCCCACAGTTTAGACACAGATCCGGGATCACACATCATCAATCATTTTGGCACCGACTTCTCCCTGATCCTTACTGCATGCAGCTGCCTGCGCACTGGTCATCTTCAGCCACTTGTCCAACCATCCCCTTCAACACTGTGAAATCACCATGACCAGCGACTGGACATGGGCCTTTTCTTGGAATAGGTGTTTTTTTTTTTTTTTTTTTTTTTTAATCAGTTACTATCAGGGATGATCCTCTTCTCACATTAATGAACAACTACTATCATGCTGATGCACGGAAGAATGATCCACTTCTTGTTCTGGCCACCCAACATGTTCAAATGCCACGGTCAGTGATGCCCACCCCTCTAAAATGCCCCCAGGCACAGTTTGGAAATGGGGAGTTTTTCTTATACTCCCTGTTTGGCTAGTATACTTACCATGTTAGACCATAGCATTCAACGGCAGTTAGTCAGCTCTGCCAGGCCGAAGATTTTTGTGGCTAATGCAGTAATAAGACAGTCAAGTGACGCCTACCCCACTTCCGTCATGCGCAGAAGGCCGAGGTGAGCTTGTTTACCTCATTCTTCTGAGGCCACACTAAGGTAACCCCGGGAACCTTGGCGCTAGAGGGGAAGGAGGGTGGGCATTAGAGTCTGACATGGTAAGTATACTACTACGAAAAACTCCCCATTTTGGCGTCATATACTTTACCATGTCAGACCATAGCAGAATTTAAAGGAATTGGAGGAGGGCAGTGCCCTGGTTCTTGGGGTTAGATGGCGGAACGGAAATAGCTGCATTAGCCGCCACAAAAGAGATCCCTTTTTGAACCATCAGCTCGGGTCATTCGGATAACCCTCAAGTAGAAGTTTATGAAGGGGTTTTCCGAACGCCAGAAGGCTGCCTCTAATAGATGGCGCACAGGGACAGAATGCTGGAACGCCGCGGAGGTGGCCAGCGCTCTGACCTCATGGGCTCAGGGGGATATGGGCGGGAGATCCTTGTACGCCAGGGCGTAGGCAGATCTGACCGTCCTGGACAGCCATCTGGAGATGGTGCCCGCCGAGATGTCCTTAGAATTGTTAGGGTTAATGGAGATGAGGAGGCGTCTCTGGGATGCGCGCCTGGGGCGCGAGCGTTCCCAGTAGTATCTAAGGCACCTAGACGGGCACAGGTCCATGTCCCCCCCTTTTTCTTGACTGTCGAGGATATCCGCGAGTGAGCGGATGACGATGGAGGGGGAGGAAGAGCCCGGGTCCTGGTTCTTAGCTAAGAATTCAGGGAGGAACTTCAGGGAGACAGCACCGTCCCTGTGGAAGGCCACGTCTCTGGGGTCTCCGCTAAGGGCATGGATCTCGCTTCACCGTCTGGCCGAAGCCAGGGCGAGGAGAAATGTGGTCTTCATAGAAAGGAGGTCAAAGGGGATGGTGGCAATAGGCTCGAAAGGGGTTTTCCTAAGAGCATCAAGAACAATAAAGAGGTCCCAAAGGGGTACACGCCTAGGGGACTGGGCCTCCCGTAGGGCCACCCCTCTGGAGATCTCTCTGAGGAGGAAATCATTCTCAAAGGATGGTCTGCCTAGTTGGCGGATAGTGGTGCAGATGGCTGATCTGTAACCCCGTATGGAGCTAGCAGATAGCTTATGCGCCGAGGCTAAGTGAGATACGAAGTTGCCTATCTGGATGCTAGAAGGGGAATCATGGGAAACGGAGGTGTCAGAGCACCAGGAGACCCATCTCTCCCAGCGGTAGTCATAGAGGGACTCAGTGCTGGGTCTGCGCGAGGCCGAGGCTAAATCTCGCAGGTCCTGCGAGGCTCCAGCCCCCGCGAGGATGTCTAGGACGGACCGGGCTCTGTCCAAGTGGGAGACAGGGGTAGATGCTCGCACCAGGGCAGAAACAGCAGCAAGGCGTGGAGGCGGAGCATCTGGGGGTTGGAGTGAGGGCGTCCGGAGCGGGGTTGCCTGAGCATGTCCCACCTGGGTTTAGTTGCAGAGGGGGAACATGGGAGAGGGCTTTTAGGTCCAGAAACCAGGACTGGGTCGGCCACCATGGGGTTATGAGGATCAGCTTGGGTCTCTCCAGTCTCACCTTCCTGATCACTTTGTGGAGGATCGGGAAGGGGGAAAAGGCGTAGGCTATGAGACCCGACCAAGACAGGGACAGGGCGTCGATGGCATGTGCCTGGGGATCGGGCACGGGAGAGACATAGACTGGCAGACGATGGTTGAACCGGGTGGCGAACAGGTCGACCATCGGCCTGAACCAATGATCCCACACCGACGCTAGGGTTAGCATGTTGAGCGTCCATTCTGTGTGTAGGAGAGATTTGGACCGGCTGAGGGAGTCTGCCAGGATACTGCGTGTGCCCGCTATGTGTCTCGCTCGCAGCGTGACACCGTGTGCCAGACACCAACGCAGGAGAGCCTCTGTCCGGAGGGAGAGGCTGATGGAGTGATTACTGGAATGCCTTGAAACGTTCAGGGGCACATACACCCTTCAGTAGCGTCGGCATGTATATAAATGCCTACCTACATAGAACTTACACTACAACAAGCGTCGGCATGTATATAAATGCCTACCTACATAGAACTTACACTACAACAAAGTGAAATCCTGATATTGGCATGAGTGGGAAAGTTCCCCAGAACGGACAGCACCACACATTGGTACTTTTCAGTTATAACTTGACCAAACAGTCTTCTGGTCCTGCTGCTGCTTAACAGCTGCATCTAAATCCACAGCAATCGGTTCCTTAGTCACATCAGACTGGAGCCTTCTCTGTCATAATCCATAATCTAGTCGAGAAGACCCTTGAGGTGACCTGACAAAGAACAAAGTCACATTCTTTCCTGTTTGAGAAAATGAACTACCTGATTGTTCCACTCAACTGGTTCAGTGTAGACACGCATACCACTGGCTGTAGCTCAGCTTCACCACCAGACTAGCACAGCGACTCCCTATCTCAGCTACTGTTCAGTTCATTACATGTGTGATGAAAGTAACAAGCAGCTTACAGCAAAAATAGGCGAGTGACCCTACCAAGCCAAAAGTGACTTGTCTGAAAATTCTGATCTTGGCACAACGTCCAAATAAACTGCAGTCTGTCCCAACAATGCAACAAAATCAAGACTACTAGCATTTCTGCATGTAGCATCACTACAAATAATGCTTTTGTTAGTCTCACAAGCAACAAAACAAAACAAAACTGGCCAAAGTGTCTCTGTCAGGGGGAAAGGGGGTGGTGAGAAGAGCGGGTTGATGGTGGTTGGTAGGGAAAGGTGGGGGGGGGGGGGGGGGGGGGGGTTGGTAAGTCAAGAGTTGGAATGTTGCAACACTCATTTTTGCTTGTCCTCACTCCCCCTCCCCACACCTCCCTTCACCACCAACTGCGCAAAACCAGTCGCTACACACAAAGGGTGGGCTGGTCACTAACTGAAATTGGCGGGGAAGATTCGACAGCGTTTGACACCAGTATCCAGTAGATGCAGAGGGAGAGAAATTATCCATCACAGAATATGTGGACATGGTGAAGGACTTGTGTCACTCCAGATGTTGTTAAGTGGTGAGATACATTATACTGTTTTCAGCTGATAACAGACATCTGCGCTGTAAAATATTCAGCAACAATGCATGTCATTGACATTATCATGGCTCCAGACATCTTGGTGTTGGATTACACACCTCAGCACTGACAAATTAATCAAAAGCATGTTTTATATCTGCCTGGAGTATCCTTCACCACCATTTCCTATCCACCACTATACAGGGATCGCATTCCTTTCCTGTCCTGAGTGAAACGACACGCTTAAGGTGGCACTTACAGTACCTTGATCTTAGTACCTTGATCTTACAGTACCTTTCCATGCTGTACTTAAAAAAGTAAATAAATAAAAATAAGATCAAGAGCATGCAACGCATCTATTTCTTTTTAGTTTGTTGGGGACTTAGTATGATTAACCAGTGTCCTGCCAACATCAGAACAGGCACCACCGACCACCACAGTGTCTCAGCGGTGAAACCTTTCCCGCAGGTGGGTTGCAGCTCCATCACAATGTAATCTTGATAGTTCCCTACAGACCCTAAATGCTGATGATGCAACAGATTGACCCCAGACACGGCTGATTTATGGCACAAAGGGGGCAGGGAAGGGGAGGGGGAAGGTAGGACGATTAAGTGAGGATGTGGATACTGACGAGCAGCACAATCAAAAATTCAACAGAGATCACACATAAGGTGAGACACGAACTAGTCTACGTAAAAAATGCCATTCTCTGCGTAACATGGAAATACAGATACTGCATAGTTACATCATTTTTGCACACATCAAGAATTTCCTCCCCCACCACTAGTCTTACTACACTGTTTCATCTCAAAATAGAAAACTCATTATCCTATAGGAAACAAGCTCTCATAAACATGTTTAATAAACAGTAGAAAAAAGGCACATGTGAATAAGAAATGGTGACTGCTGGAACTATAAAAAAAAAAAAAGTATAATGCTTAATATCAGTAATTCTGATTGATCGACGAGTATTCAATGGGGTAAAATTATCAGAAGCAAGGAGCATGCCCATCCAGACAAATGAGGTGACTGACAAATGGCTACCTAATGGTAGAAAAACCAAAACAATCATGGTAGAAAAACCAAAACAATCCTAACAACTTGGGTGAGTAAACACTCAAATCCGAAAAGGAAAGGTTTCGAGTTAGTTTACGAGAAATACTTCATCTTCTTCCCACTTTCAATTCAGATTAATTTTAAGGTCCATAACAGAAAATGATGCGTGAAAATGTCTTATCAACATTGGTAACATTTCAAACCACACACACACACGCTCCAATCCATCTTGTACACGCATATCAGAGAAGCAACCACAAATTCATATTAACTAATTAAGTAAGAAAAAGAATCAACATCATCATTTTTTTCTTCTCTATATATCTCCTACCTCAACCTTCAGGCTGGGGAGGAACGGCAACCACAAAAATGCATTTCAATTCACGCATTTAAGCTCAGCATCCCATATCTAAGACTAGACATCCACCGGCAGCCACTGTCAGATGCAAGCATGGGAACATTTAGACAAATATAAAGCAGTCAGGGCCACTGGATGTAAATAAAGATGTGGGAGTTACTTTCCTTCGTCAGCTTTTCAACATGGCAGACATGGTGTTGAAAAATGTGCTGACTCGACAGTGATAGCAACTTCACGAAGATGAGGCTTTATTCCTTCCCTGCTGCCATTTTCTTAATGGTGTGATAAAAGATAACATGTTAACATGAACGAGATCTAAAATTGCCTATCTCAGTTTTTTTTTCCCCTTGAAACTTGCATGTCAGTCAAGCTGCATCCTATGCATGTGACGCTAGGACTAAATGGGTAAGGGAGTTTTGTCAGCACTTCATTGCCGCTGGTGTATTTCAGATTTTGCAATGTTCAAGATGGTGTCAGTATGCTGAGAGTTGAAGTTCTTCCCAGTGTGCTGACATCTTCATTGAGTCCCAGTCAGTTGATGAGTCTGCTGATGAGGTGATGAGGATGACAGAGTGAAAGTGGAAAACTCAGTCATCATTAGCTAGCAGCAGAAGCTTCATCGACAGTTCAAAGACAAAGCTTCCAAACAAGAATTTGATTTGAGGAGGTAGATATATACACTGGAATTGCTAGAAAGTGCATACTATCATGTCCTGAGTAGAAGAATATATTGGTCCCTGGCTAAAGATTTGATCAGTAAGCCATCGCTGCAGCCATGAAAAGACATAGGCTGGGTAAGCTAACAAAATGCCTCTACCTCTCCACCTCGGTGAAAACTCACAGCACTATGAGGCAAGATGCAACAGTTCCATCCCTACATTGAACAAGTAATCTGCTGAAGCATTCTGCTTTCTGCAGTGATCCGAGCACTGACGTGGCAGTGGTGCCACACTATGTCAGCCTTGGGCTCGGCAGTTTATCAGATAAAAAACCTATCAGCTTTGGATTGTGTGTGTTCCTACGGGCTACTGACTTCAATATGAACCCAACCATAGGGCCCACGGAAGACAAAACACAGTACCCTGGCTTGGGAATGAAAGATTCAGCAGTCACAGACTTAAACCTGATCTTTGGTGGGAGGGTTGTTTCTTTTATTTGACTCTAACCAGTTTATTTATTTACGTTTCTAAGACTGGTGAACTTCTTTTCTAAGAAATATAACATGTGACAGCAGAGCAGAGGAACACCCTCTGAAGACAATCGGTGAACATGTGAAGTCAAAAGCGGGAGGGGACATATGACCACACCTCTATGTCACATACAGCGTTTATTCTTGGGCCATGGAACAACAGCACCGTCTCAATAACAGTTGGCATCCATCCTCTGCACGCAGCACAAACAGTAAATGTGTCCAACCAGTTCTCCATCAAACACTAATGAATTATAAGATGATGATGGGAACAGAAAAAAAAAAAAATGGATCAGAATGTGGAACATTTCAGTGTCTCCCCTAAGCAAGAAGAGGTGGTGGCCTCCCTTTATGTATAAGGGATCTGTCCAATCCGCTGGCCTCCCTTTATGTACTGGGGATCTGTCCAATCTGCTGGCCTCCCTTTATGTACAGGGAATCTGTCCAATCAGCTGGCCTCCCTTTATGCACTGGGGATCTGTCCAATCAGCTAGCCTCCCTTTATGTACTGGGGATCTGTCCAATCCGCTGGCCTCCCTTTATGTACTGGGGATCTGTCCAATCCGCTGGCCTCCCTTTATGTACTGGGGATCTGTCCAATCCGCTGGCCTCCCTTTATGTACTGGGGATCTGTCCAATAAGTTGGCCTCCCTTTATGTACTGGGGATCTGTCCAATAAGTTGGCCTCCCTTTATGTACAGGGGATCTGTCCAATAAGTTGGCCTCCCTTTATGTACTGGGGATCTGTCCAATAAGTTGGCCTCCCTTTATGTACTGGGGATCTGTCCAATCCGCTGGCCTCCCTTTATGTACTGGGGATCTGTCCAATAAGTTGGCCTCCCTTTATGTACAGGGGATCTGTCCAATCAGCAGGCATAGCACTTGTACAAGCAGACCAGGATCTCTAGACACTTGAACCCTGATCTGGTGTACCCGTACACCGTGGCCACAGCGTAATTCCCCTATGCTTGCTTCTTGGAGATGCTCCTGTGCCTGGGACAGGCCTAGCCGAGTCTCTGAACAAGCATCTACCAGATGCAATGCATTTCCACAGGGTGAATCATCAGATTACCCCTTGACCTTCATGACTGCAATCCTTCCTGTCCAGTTTGAAAACCAAACTTAATTGTCTGAAATGTCACATCGGAGTTCATGGTAGGCGTCTTAAAGATTTCCATGTTCAGTCATTTCCTGTGTACTCTTAATCTGAGGTAGTTATTAGAGTCATGTACGAGTCACTCTGACATAAAATGAAAAAACTTGGTATCTGCTATTATATTCAGACAGTCCTGTTTGCTTCACTGATCATTCACAAGAGAACCAATCCGGACGATAAGAAATAGGCGTACGTCTTTTCGTTCACAACACAGGCTCATAAATGTTTCTTATCTCTACCTGTCAATTTAACTTGCCATTATTTCCTACATTTATTTCAATAAACTCTGTAGTTTACCCCTAACCCCATTTATTCTACGCAATCCATATACAAGACATATTTCATGTCATAAACCTGACATACCATCATCTAAAATTAAAATAATTGTTAAAAAAAAGGTCTTTCTGACAAAGACAATATCAATGTCAGCTACATTCATTAAAACAATAATAAAAACCCCAGCATGAATGGGTTAAGGGAATGAAAATGAATCAAAATGATTGATCCTGCCTTTTTATTATTCATGCCATGTGAATATCGGATTTAAACCAAGCAGCAGGAAGAAAAAAATTAGTGAAAAAAAAAAAGTGGAGTATTTCTCTTTTTCTAACTCGCTGTTTCAAGAACATACTTACTATGTCACACGTGTGCAAGCCCTGATCAACTGGTTTGCTCTGCTGGTCTAAATTTGGCGGCTAACACAGTATAAAGGCACTTCCGGTTACTCGTCAACCTGCTTGCCTTCCCTACCGGATTACCTCCCTTTAACAGAGCTGAATTCGCCAAGTGGTTGCTTCTGGTGTCCAGTTGGTTTGTTCCACTCTCCATCAGACAAAGCATTAAAAAAGAAAAAAAAAAATATATATATATTGATATATACAGCTTGGATAAATTAACAATGCTTCAGGAATGGTGAATAAAGCTGATACCTTTGACATGGCCTTCAAAGCAGAGAGCAAGTGTGGTCACTCAGAAAGGAGGAAACTACAGACGGAAGTAACCATTTTGCGTACAAATGCATGCTAGTCTGTTCCCTGGAGCCTGGTCTTAGTGCATGATTTGGTACGTTTCGTTTTGACCCTCATTGCTAGACTGCTTTTTCCATTACACGTTTTAAATATTTTTTATTTTTGCGTGTTTCTGACTTTGTCATTAGCCTGGCCCTGGTGAAGATCCATGATGGTCAGCTTGTGCATTCAGACTTGGTTTCAAGCATGTAAAATACCCCTGCCCTGCATTCAAAGTTACTTAGTCATGGATGAACTGGATTTTACCTGAATAATACATAAATGTGAAAAATTAATGCATACACCCTTTACTGGACTATCTTGTAAACCAAAACTTACATAGCAAATGTAATTTTGACATTACGTATATTCACAAATGGTTATCAAAATCCACTTGCCAGTCGAATCAACAACAGCACCACTATCGCAACATTGAAGTCCAAAGTACAGAAAAATAAAAAAATATCAAATGCAAATAGATTGGCATGGACTAAAAGGAATTAATCATAATTCATATCAGCTCTATTTCTCCGAGATATGCTTGTTTCATTCCATGTTTGTATCAGATTTCAATTCTGTTTCTTCAAATGGTCATGAACTTTGAGCGCCATGGCAGACACAGTGACTTGGTCATGGATGAATGGCTTTACATGTCTGAAATTTATTGTCAGTCTATGGATTTTCTGTGTCTGTGTAATCTTTGGTCTTGTAGAGGGTTGGGAGAATGTGGAGGCATGCACCTATGAGCGTCTGACCTACAGTTCAACACAAATATATCAAACATATACGACCCTAACATTTGGAGGTATTTGTGATGCATGCGTATGTACAAGCCTGGACATGCTAAAGTATGCACACATGACTATTCAGCAGCTTTGAAACATATTCCACAAGGGAACAAGGGTGGATGGTGTGGGTAGGGGATGGGAGGAGGGGAGGGGGTGGGAGGGATCAGCCTGACATGACGAACATTCGGCAAAAACATCATTGCAGTCTCTACACACAGGATGAGGGTTTTCATCTTCCAAATTCTTTTAAAGCAGTCAGCAGGGGTGGGGCTGGGGGCATGGGGGGTACACAGGTGGACGGGGAAAACGGTCAAGACAGGATTTCCAATTTCATCACAGGCGGAAGGGGTAGAACTCTCACCTTTCAAATCCCTATCAGAGTGGAGCCATATGTCTCTCCATTCTGATTTTACGTAAAAACATTCAGGAGTGGGGGTTATGGGAAAACTCATCTTCCAAACGGAATGAGATGCAAACCATGGGAAAACTCATCTTCCAAGTGGAATAAGATGCAAACCATGGGAAAACTCATCTTCCAAGCAGAATAAGACACTAACCATGGGAAAACTCATCTTCCAAGTGGAATAAGAAGCAAACCATGGGAAAAGTCATCTTCCAAGCGGAATAACACACAAACCTAAGTCATCACTTGGACTCTCTTAAAAAATGCCTTTCTCTCCTTTTTTAAATCTACTCTGGCCATGTTCAATGTTTTCATTGGATGGGGACTGGAGGGGTGGGTAGGTGGGGGAGAGCAGCATACCATTCTGACGTTGCTGGTATTTAGTGGCCCGTAGCAGGTAAGCTAGGCACCACAGAGCTGAGCACACCATGGTGTTAGTCTGGCATCTGCCCATTCTTGACCATGAGCCACCCTTCCCAACTCCTCTGATTTGTTTATTTATTACAGACTAACAGAGTTGTAACCCTGCAGCACTATGTCCTCAGGGTCAAATCCATCAGACAGGAGAACTGATTAAGTGGGAAAACCCTGAACATTTTCAGACATGTTGGATCCCCAGGTTGGACCAGGGGCAGTGCCTCAAAGGATCAGGGGACATTTCCTCCCTGAAGCGGAACCTTTCTTTTCACCAGACTTGCCAACTATTGTGAGTAAGTTTGATGGTGTGCTAAACCAATCCTACCTTACAATTCTTGTTGCCTGCAGCCTTATCAATGCTTCTTGGCAATACTTTTTCCCCACTACCTTTGAAACATTTTGAGCCCAGATTTTTTTTTTTTTTTTTAACGGATCTGGAAGAACCCTTGACAAATCAAATAAGAATAAGATAACAGACTGAATTGTGAACATGAAACCTGATGTTCTTTCTCTTAAATATCCCACCAAATTTTCTCTGCAGGTTTAGGCAAAATCACAAGGATGGACCTGAGGACCTTTAAAAAGCCTGAATTCAGGATAAAACCTGAAAAGTCTCATGTCTGACCATGCAGTGTAGCGATAAAGGACAGGTCGCCAGCAGTGACGCCACCTTGAGGAAGGGGACAGGTTGCCAGCAGTGATGCCCACCTTGATGAAGGTGAAGCACATACGCATCAATCATCCACAGATTCAAGACTCTGCACCTGAAATAAAAATTTGTGAAAGTAACAAAATCAATAATCTAAATCATCTTAAGTAGCACACAATAATGTACATAGGCATTGGTAACATTTGTATTGATTGATGTCCCAGCTGTTGGTCCCTCATCTTCCCAGCCAGTGCTCCTGTAGAACCCATCCACAAAACACTCAGCAGCAGTGTAAAACATTCCACAGAATTCTGTACACATCCATCACATAGTCGGGGTATCTTTTCTGCATCATTTTCCATCCATCAATCTTCGGTCTTCAATTCAGAAAGCTGAAAGCTTCTGTTTCCTTTGCCAGTCTATATATAAATGCCTAAACTGATGACCCCACATCCCCCACCCCACCTTACCAACCCATTCAAAGTTCAGCACAGGTTAGATGCGCTGAAGGAACAATAGCACAAACCACTTTAAGATATCACACACTCTCATCCTGACACACTTGACGTCAAACAGAACTACTGCTGCCACACAGCTGCAGACAAGGTACAAGCTGCCACAAGTCAAAAACGCACACCGCCCATCGTGCTGCACTGTGTAGAGTACGCTTAAGATCAACAAAAACTTGTCAACAACGCACTGAGCCGAGAGAATGATGTGCGCAGCATTGAAACGGTCATCACGTAAAGAACTCTCATGTCCTGTGGCTGACAGAATTGAAGCCAGTCCAGAGTGTAAGAGGCGAGGAGGCGGGCTCTGGGAGTGGCGTGGGGGTGGGGGAGGGGTAACTAGTTTACCTCCGCCCCTCTCTGTATAAACTGTCTCAGATTCCACTGCTCGTGGCTCATGATGTGAGGCCCGTTGTTGACACACAACACAGTCATGTTGTCTGCATATTCCAGGTCAGGCAGTAACTGAAAGAATGAAAAGTGAAACAAAAATGTTAAGTATGCAGGAACTCCACCATGTGCTCATATCAAAGAGATTCCTGTCACTATCACTTTGGAATATCGTTCATGATGTTTTAGTGTTTTCAGTTCCTCATTTACCACCCAGAGGTCATTGTGGACGACCTGATGTCTGCCTTTCATGTTACTTTCTATCGTGTCCCCACCCTCCCCCCTCCTCCTATAACAGCTTTCCAATACAATTGCCAGCCCCAAATTCATGTTTTACGATCTAACTCTAAATTTGGTCTATATTTTTTAAAACTTAAAACTTTAAAATCAAGATTTTTCTATCTATTTTTTTTTTTTTTTTTTTTTGGCAACAAGTTTAATTTTCTTTTTTTTACATAAACTTGTTGCGAGGTTCAAAATGGTTTTGCATTCTCACCATTCCACCCATTCTTCCCTCCATTACTCTCTCCTCTTCCTGACACATATCTACCCACACCCACTCCCTCCTCTGGCCTCCCCTCCCCCACCCCCCCCCCCCTTGCCATCCTCCAACCTGACCCCTTCCATTCCCCTTCCCCCCAGAAAGTTCCACAGAGGGTTGGCTAGCAGCCTTTCGCTGTCCATCGCTCTTACCTTTGGGGTCAGCAGGAAGTACTGGGAGGCGCTCTGTTTGCACACGGTGTGCACCACCAGCTCAAACACTTTCCGCTCGTTCACAGGGTCCATGCCCTGAAAGGTCAACCATGACACAAACCGTTACCATGGTTACACTGAAATATCTAAGAGTGCAGAGATCCCCGCCTAGGTCTTGTGACTGATACACAATTTCACACTGTCATCATAAAAAAAAAAAAAAAAAAAAGTAATATGAAGAAGATGAATCTTCGTTAATAAACAATTCAAAGATCCAAGTGATTTATGGAAACAAAGCAAGGTTAAGGAAGGCCAAACATTTTAAATCCCATCTCATTTGTCCATCAAGAAATCGAGGGTTCACTGCCGAAGCCTAGTATCTCGACATTTTGGTGATTTTGACATTTTGGTATCAAAAGATCCAGGACATAATGCTCTTTCATATCAATGCAATTCTTTTGAAATACGATCAGTATTTATCTAGTTATTGATTAGAACCGTAAACAAGTTTAGATGAACAACAAGGAACAGTGACTGCCAAAACCAAGTAACTATTTATGCTATTATTCGTTTTTCAAGAATCTGCCATTCTCACTAAAACACTGACAACCGAAACCAAGTATCTCAAGGAGCGATGAAGCCGCAATCAGTAAGTCAGGAACAGCAACTGTTTACATGACAGCAGAGGGCTCTCCAATCAAGATACTTGGTTTCGGCTGCCCACTTCTTCTTTTTTCGCCTCGTCTTGCTACTAGCAAAACAGATTAATTTGCGATCCCTTTTCTCTGCTGCCGACTCACAGGATATGTGTGGCTGTCAAAAATGTATCCGCGTGTATGCTCATATTTTACAAAATAAAATGAAGAAAACAAACTTTTTAGATATTAATACTGAATACACACACTTGAGATTACTATACTAAGTGTGGAGCAATTTTTTTTTAGAAGAAAACTTCAATTCCAACGTTATGGTAAGCCTTTAAAACTTTCAAAAGCGTTTTCGGTGAAAAAGTGAAAAAACAAGATGCTAGGTTTCGGCAGTCAACCCTCGAAATGCGCTGAACCAATAAAGCAAACCATGCAGACCGGAACACAGGATATCTATACTCCTTCATTGAGCAACATAACACACAAATCACAGAATATCATAGTCTAAAAATCAGAAATAACAGTATAAGTCTCAAAAGATCTGAAAGTGTACAGATTTATAAATCAGCCTCTGGTTTACAGCAGCAGCTCTTGCTGCATACTCAGGACACAACTGAACGTATGTGCATCCTGGGACAAGTACATCCAGAAAACCTAACATGAAATGCGACAAAGGATCAGGTTACCTGATTGATTTCGTCGACACAGCGGAAAGGGCACTTGGCCAGCTCTTGCAGTGCCATCATGTACAACACCGTGGCAACGCTGCGTTCTCCGCCACTCTGGTGAAAGGGGGTGAGCTCTCGCAAAGATTCCCCATCCCGGAACTTCACCTTGATGCGAACACCATACTTGTCGTAGGCTTTCTGTCAGGACAGAATGATTTTTTTTTTTTTCGTATTTACACACTGAAAGACACGATCATTCAGTGATTAACATCTAAAAATGCCCACGGGAAAAGTGTGGACAGGGGATGTTACTCATGCTGGGTCCACCACTAAGCAATCACTGTCATCGGCAGGGAGTATTGTTGTTGCAGTCCTGCACATGTCGGACAGAAAGCATGCACCAATGAACAATATCAAGTGACTGGACAGATGTGTGTGTCTCCTCTGGTGGGTATCCTCAAAGAAACAGGACACTGATAGCTCCCTGTGAACCAAGGGACAGGGAGCTACAACAAATGAACTAAATGTGGCTATGTATTTGGGAGCTGGAATGGGTAGCAAGGCAGTAATGCGACTGGGAAACATAGAAAATGCAACAGCAAAAAAATAATCCTCATAAAAGACCCTTACCCCATTAAGTCATATGCCTAATCAGGACTGGACAAACTCAGTCGTCCTCTCTCCATAGGCCAGATGAAAAGTACGAGGGTGAGTGGATTCCAAAACTAAATGGCCCATCAGGCAACTCGAAAATTTGCAATCTGCACAAATCACTCTGATTTACCTTTAACACAGAAAAAAAAAATGTCAACTTCAACATCCTAACTTGCAGTTACTGAAGTTGATACCGTTGAAACGAGCTTTGCTGGCAGCACAAACACAGTTACTGGCAGATGTAAAGTGGCCTGTCACTGGCCTTTGAGCCTGGTGAACACATCATCATCACATTGATCACTTTGCCACTGAAGTCTACACTCCAGTATAACAACACGTAAATGCCTTTACAGTCCTAAAAGATTTAAATTCCCAAACAATAACCAAGTAGGCAAGAAGAAGGGGAAGGGGAGAAGGGAAGGGGAGGCAGACATGGGGGTGGGGGTCGAATGGAAAGAAATAGTCCCAGGGCACCGTTGTGTGCATTGACAAAAAATGATTAGCCATCATTCTACTAATAGCACTTGCAGTGCAAAAACAGGACTGCTTTCGATTTTGGTGCTTGCTACCTCTTAAAAAACAAACAAAAAAACATGGTGATAGCTTTCAAATCTTGAATGAATGAAAACTTTGGGTGGGCTATTTCAATTTCGTATCCTTTAGCGTAAGAGGTTGAAACGCGTTGTGCTATGTCTTGTGATTCATTTCTCTGTGATGTTTGGCGAAGTGATTTCAAACACGTTTTAAGACAAGTAACAGACGCATTCCATAACCGACCTGATCATCGGGAATGCTGAGGTCCACTTCCCCGCAGCAGTCCATGGCGGAGAAGAAGTGGGCGAAGTTGGTGTTGATGCGGTCCACCAGCTCCCTCAGCGGCGTCAGCCACTGGTTCTGCATGTCAGTGACGTCCCCTTTCAGCTCCTGCTCTTCCCGCTCCTGCCGCTCCACTTCTGCACGCAGCTTGTCGATCTCCTTCTGCCGGTTTTCGTACTGCTGGATTACCTGTAAGGCATACAAGGCACCGTAAGCCCTCGCATCGTTTGGCTCTTTCAGGACGATTTTCGTGAACGGGTCCCTACATGGCGGTTGTGATCTGTGAAGTTGCAATGTTCAAGGTAAAAAAAACAAAAACAAACAAAATATTTGCTTTGCACAATAGCGTCCCTCCTTGATCTGATCCCAGTTTCTATTCCACAAACACTTATCTTCTCAAATTCAGCACAACGACCGTCTTGCGCCGAATTTGAGGAGTGACTGCTCGTTATTCATTTTCATTGTCCTGAATGTTGTTTACCTTGCCTGGAGAAGACCAAAGAGGTTGAGACGTATTGTGTTTTGTCTTGTAATTCGTTTGTCCATGTTAACTGGTTTGAATTCCTTTTCATATTCTTTTTCATACCACCAGAACATCCAGGGAATATATTCAAATTGCCATTTAAGTTTCCGGGGATAGGGTTGAGTGGGATGGCAAACATTCATGTGTCTCACTAGTAAGAGTTTTTAGAAACTAATGAAAGTATAAGGGGGATTAAATCCAGCTAAATTCTACATAAATGAGGAAAACAGATATTACTGTTTGTGGAGTACACACACACACACACACACACACACACACACACACACACAAGTGCACGCGCACACATACATACACAAGCGGGCACACACACACATACACACGCACACATGCGCACACCTCACACATGGGCCCGTGCCCACACATCCATACACACACGTGTACATTCACTGCACACACATACCAAAAAAAAACAAAGACAACCAATGTTAGGCAGGCACTCAAAGTCTGACCAGCACACTGGGCTAATGCTTAGGGCACACATCTGCAAAGTTGCAGTTACGAGACCCTCCTCTTCAATTCTCTCATCTTAGTTGTTAATTCATTTATCCATCAGCTTCAAATCACGCGTAGTGTGGTCTCAAAACTTAGCGGATGTGGTGTAACGTTTATGGACTAGTCTGCACTCAGTGATGCCTCCTTGATGAAACTGAAACTGAAAACGGTGTGGTGTGTGTGTGTGTGTGTGTGTGGTGTGCGTGCGTGTGTGTGCGTGCGTGCGTGCGTGCGTGCGTGCGTGCGTGCATGTGTGTGTGTGAGTGTGCATGCGTGTGTGCATGTGTTATGTGTGTGTGTGTGTGGATGAGACTTTTGAATGACCATATGGTCATTCAAAAGTCTCAACCACACACAAAACACACATACACATTAAAAAAAAAAAAAGAAGTAAACAGTAAGCTGCTAGCACAAAACAGAATCATAATAAAGCTGTGCAGATTCATAGCGTTGAATGTGTGCTAATGCTTGTTCATAAACACATTATAGAAAAAGTACATACAGATCATTATGTACATGGGTGAACAAGAGCAAGCTTGTGCACCCATCGAGAAAAAAATTCCCAATGACAATCTAAAGCAGTCATGCTAAAATAAGGTTACTGTAGCATGACCTCACCAAAGAGAACAGTGTTGTGCCTGCATTTTTCATAAAACTACAAACCAAACTGAACAGACACTGACACAGATACAGAGAATGTCCATGTCTGAAAGGAAAAGGGCAGATGGGCTGTGGGGAAGATTGTGTGTTTGACATAGGAGTGGGAAAGATTGTGTGAGAGAGAGAGAGAGAGAGAGAGAGAGAGAGAGAGAGAGAGAGAGAGAGTAAAACAGAGAGTGCGTGCGTGCGTGCGTGTGCGTGTGTGTGTGTGTGTGTGACAGGCCTTCTCTTTCACATTATGTTCAAGTACTGCAGCTTTAAATCAATTTTCGCAAACTGACTTCCATACGACTGGAACATTTTGGACAGTTTTCGTTCTGTGTGTGAACGCACACATAAAATCTTCCACACAAGTAAAATCCCATCACCAACTTTCGGACGAGAAGGCCAATCTGACCATTGGTATGGATAACAGGTTATACATAGCGTGCACCTTGCCTGAGAAATTGAAAGATTGAAGGAAGTAAGGAAATTATGTAATCGATATTGACTGGATGAGGCAGGAAACTGGTAAGAAGCCCGTTGCAGACACATGAGTGTGGAGTGTCAGTGCCTAGAACCTTTGCCAAGGCCCTGTATAAATGCTCTGTTATTATTATCATCATTATCATTATCATATCATTTGAAAGGTCTTCCTCTCCTCTGTCTACTGACATGAACATCTCAGTGTTTCAAAAAAAAAAAGCAATTTGTTTAACATTTTGGAGAAAGTTATCACAACTGTTCACCAGCCAACAACTTACCGACTCATCAATCTGAAACATGGAGTCTGCTCGTGCCTGCTGCCGATGAATTTCGTTCTCCAGTTCATCCAGTGTTTCCGGACAGCTTGCAAAGGCCTGCAACCCATTCTGTCCTATGTGAACAATACAAATACCAGCAATCAAGTTGTGCTACAGTTAGCATGCTAAAAATGTACATCACATTCAAGACACAACCAAAAAAAAAAAAAAAAAAAAAAAAATCTTTTTTAATCAAAATGAAAAAAGGACACCACCACGGACATTTCTCTGTGAGAGAGAGAGAGAGAGAGAGAGAGAAGAGAGTGTGTGTGTGTGTGTGTGTGTGTGTGTGTGTGTGTGTGTGCGCGCGCGGCGCGTGTGTGTGTGCGTATGTGTGTGCATGCGTGCGTGCATGCATGTGTGCGCGTGTGCATGCGAGCACGTTTCTAGGTGTATATTGATTGTACATGTTCATCTCTGCCTTTGCAAATGCGTGCTCATGAATGGGTCCAAAGTGAACAAAAAGACAAAGATGGGGTATGCAGGAAGTACGTAATATTGAGGGAGAGGAGGGAAGGTAAGAAGTACAGGTTCATGGGGTAGATAGCAGTGGGAGAAGAAATGATAGCCCGGAGGAAGGAATGGTGATGAAGAAATAATATATATATATATATATATATGTTCACACGCATCTATATATATATATATATATATATATATGTTCACACGCATCTATATAAGTGAATTGTTCAACAAGACCCTTAAAATCTTACAAATTTGGTCAAAACAGACAGTGAGGCGGACATGGCAAAACATACAGGAAAGAGCGGACTAACAATGTTGATATCTTTATTCATACACATCTACATTACTGAAATGTTCAACAAGACCCCTTAAATTTTTTTTTTAGATTAGTCAGAGACAGTGAGACAGACATGGAAAAACAGACAAGAACGAGCAGTGCGAGACCTGCTGCAGGTCGGCCGACAGTTCCTTTCCCCCTTCAGTGTTGGTGGCTCGCTTGGCCTCCTCCATCTTCTCTCTGGCGTTCTGCTTGGAGTCTCTCACCTGCTGCCTCAGAGCCTCCGCCTCTCTCTGGGTGCACAGCACAGGGCACAGACATGAACCTCACAGAACACAGACAACCCTCTACACACCCTATTTAAGGTATAATCCATGTTCCTGCACAGTCCACGCTCTGTGTAATCAGTTGCCAACCTCTGAAGAGACTTGAGAGGAAAATTTTTGAAAACTGACGGGAATCTTCTGACAGTTGAGAGGAATGTGTATGCTGTCGCACCCAAAACAAAACAGTGACATTCCAGACACTTCTTTTTTCTTCCCTTTTGTCGAGTGCTTTTGTGGAGTCACTGTCTCAGCCAATAGACCATTGCTCTTTTACATTTTTGAGGCACACTGTCACTAAGCTTCATCTTATGACTTGGCTCACTTTTGCTCTTCAAGATCATCAGTGCCTCTGACCAGAGGAGGGGGGAAACCTGTAAGGTTTTTCCTGACAAGGCTGAACACTTTCACAGGCTGAACGGCTGACTGGGATCAGCAGCACTCCCATCACGACAGCAGAAAGTTATCGAATCTGTACTTCTGTTCTAATTTCTTTTCCTTCTTTTCTGCCTCAGGTTTAATCGGTCCAACAGGTCGTTTCGACAAGACGATGGCAAAAGAAGCTCAATTGGAAGTAAGTTTCCAAACAGCTCTTTGGCTGTAGAACAGCAGATGTTCAAACTCTGAGAATAAACGATTTTTCTTTTTTTTTTTTTTTTTGGCGAGCAGAATTTTTTGTTAATTAAGTCAAGCGAATAGCAGAATGTCAGGTGTACGAGCATAATAGATCCTGCCGAAAGCAGGATGGTTGGCAGCTCTGCGTAATACATGAACTTCAGAAAGACGAACGTTTAAGCAACCTCATTTCTGCTTCTGCCTCTTTCCATTTAAAATCCACTTCATGTTCAATAAAAATGAGATTAATGTTGTCGAAGTTGACTTTGACAACAAGAAGATGGATCAGTGACTAGGCTGCTTAAATTTTATATGTGCTTAACATACAACACACTGCTTTGCCTGGTGCCTGAAGTGTGTAGGAATATGTAGTACACGTAGAACACTTTGAATAAGAACTCCTTCCTCTAACTTCCTCTATGGACTTGGGTTGATGCCATAAATTCTGAGCGCTGCTCAAGCACTGTCTCATGCAAATGCTTGATCATCGACAGAATCCGGAGTCCCTACTTCGTGCACACATGAGCTTGCATCATATATCTGGACGCTTTTTTTTTTTTTTTAAGTATATCATTTTTTTTTATCCAAAACACTTAATCTGTCTTTAAAAATAAGCATTTTTTCCACACTGGCAATACTAAACTTTCAAAATGTGTCTCTGATAAGGCATTCTGATACCAGCAAGACTGATCTAAAAAGAAAAAAAATTAAAACTGCACACACCAACACTCACACAGAAGCTCGACACTGAAGCATATGCACAAAACCCTGTACAGTGGTTACACACACATCCAAACACACACACAAGCCACACCACAACACACAGACTGCCCCCCATGCCCTACTCACTGTTAAGGCTTGCAGTCCTTGCTGCTGGTTCTGTAACTGGGCCTCCAACATGGAGTAGCGTTTCACCGTTTCTGCCTGCTCCAGGCTTTTCTTCACCTTCTGCTTGCTCAGCTCAAAACAGTTCTGTCAGCACAGAAGGCGAGGTTACCAACTTAGCTGATATGTGCATTTAGGAAACAAGAAAAAAAAAAGAGGAAGACAACAAACAACCAACAAAGAAAACAAATGAATTCAAATGTCTCTTCACCATCCTACATCGGGCACAGTTAGAGACCTTGATTCAATGTCGAGATCACATACAATGCATTCATTAAGACCGGTTCCAACAGACTTTTGAGAACAAAATTCAAGAATGTTTCCAGAGCTATTCATGGCCTTTTTTTTTTTTTAATTCAAGAGTGTGTTCCATAGAAAGTATGGCACTTGAACAACATCAGAAAGCTCAAAACAGATCGTATGTGGATGGAGGAAACTATTCAAGGGGGTGTTCCACTTTAAAGTATGGCACCTGAACAACATCAGAATGCTTAAAACAGATCGTATGTGGATGGAGGAAATTATTCAAGGGGTGTTCCACTTTAAAGTATGGCACCTGAACAACATCAGAATGCTTAAAACAGATCGTATGTGGACGGAGGAAATTATTCAAGGGGGTGTTCCACAGAAAGTATGGCACTTGAACACATCAGAAAGCTCAAAACAGTCGCATGTGGACAGAGGAAATTATTCAAGGGGGTGTTCCACTTCAAGTATGGCACCTAAACAACATCAGAATGCTTAACACAGATCGTATGTGGACGGAGGAAATTATTCAAGGCGGTGATCCACAGGAAGTACGGCACTTGAACATCAGAATGCTTAAAACAGATCGTATGTGGACGGAGAAAATTATTCAAGGGTGTGTTCCACAGGACGTATGGCACTGGAGCAACATTGCCTAGAACAGATTGTATCTGGATGAAAGAAACTCCAACCTACCAAAGGCTTTCAGTGTCTGGATGGTTTGAGTCATTTTTCCAGAGGCTCCAGAGCAAGCCATTCGTCTGTTCTTTTTCAGTTGCATTACTTCATGGTTCCTGTTGCTTTTTCATTTTTCCACAACTCATGGCCCCATTTTCAAGGGTTTTTAAGTGGCATTAAACAAAAAATTCACAATTTGTTAAATTTCAAGGGCAATCAAGGCTTTGAAAAAAGCAATTCAAAACTCAAGAAGCAAAGGAAGTGTCATTCAAGGAATACTACCAGTATCTGAGGAGAGCACAGGAAGAAAAAGGACGTGAGAAAAGAGTGTTGCAAGCTCAACTACATGGTTACTGTGCACAAAGGCAATACACATTTCTGGACAATGTCAAACAGGTTTGAGATTCAAAATTCAAACAAAACCCTCCAGACCTTGTGTTCATATTTACTAAGGGAAGAGGTGATACAAATACAAACTAATTGCAGGAACAAGGTAAGCTTTATGTCACTAACAGATGTATTTCATCTTTGTTGCTTTTTTTTCCAACAAAAAAATTATAAAATCAAAACTATGCGAGTCTAAATCTGACCAAATTTTGCACAAAACTTTCTTCGCAAATACTTGGTACATGGAAGTGAAACATAATGTCACTCTTAATACATGAATGTCAGTAACGAAGAATTACTGGAGTATACCATCTGGGGGTCACTCAATGGTGAGAAATTTCAAGGATTCTTTTTCACTTAACCATTAGGCTGAATGTCAATTTAGCTGTTACAATGGCATTTACTTGTGTACCCCTGGCTCCCCGTCAATTTTACATTCATTACACAAAATTTTATTCTGACAAGCCTCCTTAAACTGACCATCTGCATTCAGAGCAATATTCACTCATAAATATTGTGCACCCCTGGCAACCTGCATACCTGTGTGTGTGTGTGCATCCTGGCTAAGTTGGATATCTTCTGGTTGATGATGTCAAAGATTTTCTGTGATGTGCGTCTCTCTTCTGCGTTCAAGTCAATGGCTTCACTTTTCACTCGTCTTATGCTGGATAAACACAATGAAACAATCACATTAAATGCAGCTATTGGAACTAAATAATGGAACAAAATATTCCTCATGGACTGACACTGACAACACATTTTGCTTTTTCTTTTTTATTAACTCCAGGTATATCCAGTCTCAACTTTCATTAGAAAACAAACCCTAAAAACATGCAAACAAACAAACGTAAAAAGAATTTTTTTAAATGCAGGGAATCATCAATCAATGTGCAGCTTTTTTGTAGTTCTGTGTAACAAAAGTTCTGCGGCAAAGCAAATAACATTCAACATACTCAATCGATTTTAAACAGTCACACTGCCAATGCTTTTTGCAAGATCATTTCATGTTTGAAAAAAATTCAAAGTATGCTTAATATTCAGTCCTTTGAATCAGAAATATGGAAAATACATGGACTGAAACACTCAAATATCACATAAACACCACAAAAAACAGCATCATACTAACGTTTTTTTTAGTTTCATCTCATGTTGATCATTCAGAGATTTTCCCCGGTAATTTTTATAGCAGTATTCTGCGTACACAAAGAACATCCACTCCAAGAACTGGATCAGTTTTTATAGCAGTATTTTGAGTACACAAAGAACATCCACTCCAAGAAATGGATCAGACTGAATGTTAAATGAAGGATAACCAGTATTTTGGTCTGATAAACAACATGCACAATGAAAAAAAACAGTCCTACACATGCAAACACAAGAAAACATTACCTCTCCTTCTTTGTCTGTATCTGTTGCTGAAGTCTTCGTTTCTGATCTTTCTGACGTGTCAGCTCTTTCTGTAATTACAAAGCACAGTTAGTTTCAAAGGGAGGTGACTACAGGTGGAGACTGAAACAAATTTTTTAAAGAATTATTAATAAGTCCGCCAAACAACAGGGACAGTCAAATTACAAGACAGAACGCGACGCGTTTCGACCTCTTAGGTCTTCTTCAGGCAAGATAAGGTCCTGAATGTTGTTGACCTTGCCTGAAGAAGACCTAACTGGTCGAAACGCGTCGTGTTTTGTCTTGTGATTTGTTTGTCCTTATTGTTTGGCGGACTTACAAATAATTAACTGCAGAGCACATACATATCCTGAAGACCGAGAGAACTAAACTGGGGTGGTCTGTACTTTAAAAAAAAAAAAAAAAAAAAAAAAAAAAAAAGCCCACTATGTTTATAAACTTTTTACAAACCTTTGAAAACCAACTGGACTCAGTTGCAAAGTGAGACGACTGCAAGCGGAAATCTAAACAAATCTTAAATAAATGTTAGCGAACTGCCAAGAGAAACATGGACAAACGAGTCACAAGACAAAACATGACACGTTTCGACCTCTTAGGTCTTCAGGCAAGACACAAACAAATAGGACAATGAAAATAAATGAGTTATCACTTAGCTTTGATCTCTTCAGCGCAAGGTAGGTGTTGAATGAAAACAAGGCTGTTAGAAGGGAGATAATGTGTGAGTCAAGGTAGTAATGACGATAATTATATTACTGATAGGAATACTAATAATGGTCAAAATATTGAAAAAATGAATTAAGACAGGATTACTACTATTTTTGGTGATAATAAGCAATAGCAGTTGTAGTATGGGAGAAAGGAGAGTGGGTTAGAGGATTCTTAAACAGCATGGTTGCCGTGGCAACAGTCTTAGTGGCGATGGCGATGGTGATGTTAACGCTATGGGTGGTTAAGATCAATACTGACAATAGTATTACTCCTTTCTCCCATACTACAACTGCTATTGCGGTTCGCTAACATTTAAGATTCAACCGGACTTAATTTCTGAACTCAATCTACACTACAGACTGTGTACAAGTCACACTAAAAACAAACACTTGGGCATATTTACCTTTACCTCAAGAGTATAGGCCATTCGCTTGAATCAATAAGAAAAGAATTCATTCATCATGACTGACATCGTCAAATTTTCTAGGTGTCTCCAAATAACTAAAAAGTTCCAGTAGTTTGTCTTTGAATCAAAGCTGGAAACTGAATCCACTTGCAACCACAACAAAACCTTTTCACTTTCATATTGCAGGGAAGGGTGAGGATATGGGCCAACATCAAATTTACCAAGTTTTACAAACCTATGCTGGTTTCCCCAGACTTTCAAAACCTTCAAAAGGACATCCCTGCTGCTTCAAGATTTCCAAACACTTTCTTTTTTTTTATCCTTCCGAAGTTAGAGCTGCCAAGGTTCAACATTTGTGAGATTTTTTTGCATATGTGGTTGTTTTCGATCCTACCATTAACTCGCATCATTCCGGGAAATGCATGGTGCATAACTTAATTTTAACAGCAGGCATCGGGAGTGTGAATCTTCGTAGCATTCAGGAAATGTGTACATGCAGCGCATGGATGCTGTTATGCAAATGAGCAGTGCGAGTTACGTGCTTGTCATACACCAGCTGACTATGCTAACAGACAAATTTACCTCATAAAGAATAGGGTTAAATATGGATGTAATTTTGTTATAAAAAATCATAGGCTTTTGGTCATATACTTTAGCTGACTCTGCCAACAGAAAAAAAAATTGCCTTACATGGAGAAAGGTTAAACATGGACACAATTTTGTCAGTGAAAAATGAAAATAAAACCAAAGCTTACCTTCTTTTCCCTGAAGCCATTGATGGCCTTCTCCTTTTCGGCCTGTTGGCGCTGCAAATCGCGGTACTGGTTCTCCTTGTCTTCCAGAGACCGCTGCACATTCTGCACACACCCACCAACACATCCTGAGGGATGACAGGAAATCATACACCAATGACGCAGGGAACAGGAAACAACAAACAAGTAGAGTAACTCTTGCTCCCATGATGAAATAAGTACACGCCTGTAACTCCAAATGAATGCTACAACACAGAACACATAGAACAAAGACATCCCTGGGGAAATATGGGCGTGTCTTTATTCCATCATGGGAGCGAGAGTTACGCGATGTGTCTTTGTTTCCTCAGTGTGCTCTGTGTTGTAGCATTTGTTTTCGAGTTATGGGCGTGTATTTATTTCATTATGGGAGCAAGAGTTACCCTACTTTGTTATATTCTAAGGGATTTTTCGTTTGTTTTTCTATCCTCTTTTCTTAACTTTTTTTTAAAAAATCTACCCAAGTTACCACAAAACAAACAGATCTAGTAAATCTTTTTCAAAGCTAAAATCAAAACTATTAAAACATGTCAACAGACGAGCATGTTTACTACTGATCACATTTACCTAAGATCCAAACCTCTGAAGGAAAAAAACAAACAAACAAGTCTTCTACTTCATGAAAAAAGCTACTTCTTCAGTTTGGGAAACACACACACACACACACACACACACACACACACAAACCCAATGAGTATCCAGCATATTTCTCTTCCATAATACATAAAGAAATCTATTCCGTTTATGCTTACATCAACAATACAACCTCCCCCTAGCTCACCTGGATGGTTTGAAGAAGAATGCGCTCCCTCTGAGTGTCTATGGATGCTGCCAGGAACTGCGCATCCCTAGAATGAGATACATATTACAACACCAATTAGTGCGCATCCCTAGAACGAGATACATGTTACAACACCGATTTCTGCGCGTCCCCAGAATGAGATACATGTTACAACACTGATTTCTGTGCGTCCCCAGAATGAGATACATGTTACAACACTGATTTCTGACCTGTAAAAAGTCTCCTTCATCCAAATGGCTTATACAATATACAAGAATGTACAGTACACACACAGACACATAGACACACACATAGACACACATACTGTCTATAAGAAAAAATATGCACAGACAGATTTTTAATGTCAAATCAAACTGAACCCACTTCATCCAAAATGTGTGAATAGGGGTTTTGATTATCCCCCCCCCCCCCCCCCCCCTTTTTTTTTTGTACACGTCTATCATATATCAATACATATATACATCATTTTCATTTCGACAGAACTTGAGAGAAGAATGTTACAGTAATGAAAAGCAAAAAGTAGTCAGAAGGTTAACTCCAGATATGGAAATTCAGTACCCACTCAGATGCAGGCCTTTTCTCTTTTCCAAGAAAATCTTTTGCATCAAGATCTGCAACACTTCAATCACTTACAAATACTGACCCTGCATAATTTGTGAAAATGTCTTGCCTTCATTACTTTTAAACCAATTATAATTACAAGTGGATATTGACCCTGCAAAGACTCCTTTAAAATGTGACGAAGACTGGTCCTTCCACTTTACCTTGCAGACTGGCGGAAGCAGACACAAAAACCAACAGAACAAAATATCCAATCATTTATTCACAGAATCTGTCTGAAAACTGATTAGTGGTGCATCTGTCCAAGGCTTTAGGATATAAAATCAGAAGACCAGTTGAGAAGAGGATCGAGAGTAAAAATCTACACTGACCACAGCATCTTTCCTTACAGTGTCATTCCAGGCCACACGGATCAGTGACCAATACATGCTTTTTTTCTTTCCTGATTTTCTTTTTTTTCCCCTTAAAATCTGTCTGCAATCACAGAAAATAATAATGAAGTCTCTTGTATCATTCACTCACATGAATAGAAGTTAGTCATGGTTGAATATGTAATCAAACATTCCGTTCAAGATTCCTGTTGGAAATCACATCTTAAATGCTAGAAAACAATTATTGGAGGGACTCGTTAATGTTTATGCCAAAATTCACTTTGATTATGCAACAACAAAGTAAAAATCAAGCCAACAGCATCTGGACAAAATTATCAGATTTCCATTTCAAAAGTCTCAGCTGGCCATGATAAAACATGGTTTATTTAAAATAGAAAAAAAAAAAGAAAAAAAAAAAAGAAAAAAAAAAGAGAAGAGATTTTTGTCTTACCTGAGTGGAGTATTTCTTGAGGAAACTGCACCATCATACTTGCTTATCTTGATACTATACTGTTGACAAAATAGCAATGGATGGTTCTGTAAGGTATTGTGACCACCAAAGATAGAGAAGTGTACGCACACACACACACACGCACACACACACGCACGCACACGCGCACACACACACACGCACACGCGCACACACACACACACGCTCACACACACACACACACACACACACACACACACACACACACACACACACGCACACACACACACACACAAACGAATTCTACAACAGCCAAAGACCACAACACACACACACACACACACACACACACACACACACACACACTCACCACACACAAATTCTACAACGGCCTAAGACCACAACATACAGTCAGGGGATGAGATCAGAAAGAATGGAAACAATATCAGTAATTTCACATGCCTCCTGAACCGAAAAGAAAAAAAATACACGCACCTTATCGAACAAAATACATCTTTTAAGCTGGCATGTACCAAACATACATACAAAATTATAACAAAACTTACCTTGGAATTATAGTAAAACTTATTCTGGATTATCCTCATACAGCAGAATGATCTACACATCTATAGCACTGTGAGCAGCTACACCTAAGATATACGGAAAGGGGGGATAGTGGGGCAGAGAAAATAAGAAATTATTTTTAAACAAATTCAAGGTTAAATCATTCAACAGCTTTCAGTAATCCTACAAAAAAATGAAGGGATCAATTTTCCACTCTTCTGTTCTGAAAATATTTCCATCCTTGCAGCTTTTTGTGGGTCCTGGATGTGACATGTTCCCAATCAATCAGGCCCCTGGTCTGGGCCTTTCCCAGAGTGCTTGCCAGGGTTCCCATCATTATTTGTTTTTAAAATAACTTGCTCTTTAACGAATGGTTAACCCGTTCGCTGCTTGAAGCTGCTTGAAAATGTTACAAACAAAGGCTTTCCCAGTGCCAGGGAAATCTAATGATTTGGGGGTAATAATTAACAAAAAATTCTAGCTCAGAAACTACAAAAGATATAACAATGAAATATATATGATTTTTGAAGGAAATTGAATGAAGATTTTGAATCTGGGCTTCTTTTGTTTTAATTTTGATAATAAAAAAGTATTTAGACAATTAGATTTGGATAGATTTTTTTGCACGATCAAAAGCATATGTATTTACCACTACATCTTCACATCCAAACAAGAACACAAAGCAAAAAAGTTGAAAATAAAGTTTGTATTGTCACACTACACCTGTAAATGAAAGTAAAACAGTTTAGAAGTCTATCAAGACGCTCACACTCTATGCAGACAGGTCCGTCCACGACCACGCCCCCCTCTCCCCACCACGCCCCCTTGCTGGACTTCAACCCTCTCTTTCACTGCTCCTCTTCCCCTACCTTTCCCTCTGCCCTGTGCCGCGCCGCGAGCAGGCCGCGCTCCCCTCTCACGCTGACTACCACGTCACGGACCACTGGCACGCAGTGCAGAGTACACACTAGGCGAGCTCGTTCGACGCTGGCAAACCAGTCAGCTGAACACACATTGAGGTCACACAGCCCGACACAATAACTGACGAATACGGTTGGCAATTCCATCACTATCATCATCTCACCTTCATGCTCGAGTGAGTCGTTGAATAAAAGATTATTGTCTTTGTCAAAAATCATTAGCAGAGCCTGCTCAGCTGTGTAAATACGTTGATTTGGTCGCTGCGCTTGTCGAAGGTTGCGCCGCCATCTTTGCAAGCGAGACGAAGTGCTGGCTGGTCATCCAGTCAGTGATGAGAATAAATGGGCTTTCCCCTCACGTGTGGTCATTTACATATCATTTTAATACTACAGACATATAAGGCTTACTACGCACACTCTATTTAAGTCCGTTGATAGAAATAGTAACGAATGAAAATTCAAGAAAAATGCATGACGTCAGTGGACGGCCCATAGGCACTGGGAAAGCATTTTTAATGCGGCGTCAGCTGACGGCTTAAAGGCACTCTACGGGTTAATGGAATCAGAAAAGAATTCTCCATGACATGATGCAACCAATTCAACTATTCAAACAAAATAAAAGCAACACCCAAGTCAGTTCATAAAAGTAGTTTTGTCCTATGCGAAAAGCATACGCTGATTAAACGAAAATCATATTATTGATTGTGGTGTTAGATTTCAAATTAATCGAAAATGAAAAACATCAATAAAGCAAGTAGCAAAGTCAATGATGGACCAATTTCAGCGCAATATTAATCAATATTGTTGTTGATCAAATTTGTTTGTGTCAGTAATGTTTTAAATGTAACTTTATTCTTTTTAACTTTTTTTTTCCAACTTTGTAGTTTTTTCCGTTGTTCTTCGCTCCTGTAGTCTGTTAAACTGAAATACGTGCAGCTTGTGCTTCACAATTAAAATTGGTATTTCTTTTTAACCGACACGGTTCTTAAATATAATTCTGCCTCAACACCTACTATAACTTTCACATTTGAGCTTGGATTAAGAATTTTCGAGAAAAGACAACTGTTCATCTGCATTTCATCAGCACACAATTTTATGAGCACATGTTATGCATTTAACCTTCATTGTCCTGTATTTCGTATGACAGAAGTCGCCTAGACTACTAAGTTTATATTGGAAATTGCTGCCCGAATTGGGTTACCGACTTTAAAAAATTGTTAAAAATAAACTAATGGATAAAAAGACTTCAAATTTTCAGCAAAAATCTATGGAAAGCTGAACTTTGGTTTGCACTTGTTATTTTAGGGGGATGTGAAAATATTTTTATGGCTCAACACTCACACACCTGATTTTACCTGGAAAATACACCTACGTCACTGAAATAGGTGATAGACAGGCAATACAACACCCATCAACTTTACAACACCTACCTTTTTGGTGGCAAGTGGTCAGGTTCACCATCTGAAAAGAACTGATGGGTGTTGTGAGGTGTTAGTAGTTACACAGGTAGCTAGGAATATACGTGAAATTTTTGTGACGCTTTTAAGTCACATAGCAGTTACATAGCAGGAAAAAAATAAAATAAAAAAAATAACAGGTCAAAATCATACCATATTTACTGAAAATGTATTGGAGTGCATGCTTTTTGATCTGCATGAGTTAGTTTGTGTTTATGAGAAAAAGAATTCCTATGACTGATAATATTTCTAACTATATGCAGGTGTTAGTAGGAAGGAAGAGAGGCAGGCATCACAACACAAAACAACACTCAAATATTTTTGTTGTACTCACCATATGGTTCCAGATGTAATGAATTATATAATCCAAATGTGATCACACACAAACAACACAGTCACTGGAAATATTCTTGCTTTTGATCACTTTTGTCACACACAGATCACTGACATGAAATTTTCTTTCCGTTGTGCACTTTTCTTACATGCACAAACTCCAGTACTTTTGGTTTCCCTGACCATGAGATGGAATGCGTCCGAAGGAAAAACAAGTAAAAAATAATCAAAAGATGTTCGAAGATTCACTTGTGGACGTGGGGGGGCCCTGTATGCATCAAACACACGAACGTCAGTCCGAAAGTCGTCGTTTGACCACTGCGATGACTGTGCACATCCACCGACATCGGTAGCACCTGCGTCACCTGCGTCGCCTATGTCCGAGTCACTGTCACTACTCGCATTCACTCCTTCTGCAACTTCATAGTCACTGTCGCTGTCTACAGAGTCAAGATCAATGTCCGATTGATTCCAGTCATCATTTTCGGTCGGCAACACATTCATATTGAACATTTGGTCCACAGTCAAGCTCATGTCAGTCACTGTCAGAGTGCGACATTTTGATCGTAGTCGGAAGTCGATGGGATGACAAAAAAAATCGATTAAAAATAAAAAAAGCCACAAACCGCTTTCACAAATGGCGCTGAGAAAGGTAGGAAAGACCCGGATAACGACCGGTTTGTCTTATTACTGTGGTCAACCCAAATAAGGGAGGCACACCGAGGCAATCAGCCTACTGAGGAACGGGCGGTACAGGGCGGATCAGGAGCCTGACGGGTCGGGCGGAACGGGGATAGAAAGGTTAAAATCACCCCTGAACATAGAAAATGCTTACTGTTGCCAGGACAATGTTCTTTTTACCAGCCAATTTTCACTTTTAACCAATGGTGTCGCTTTTATTTGTTTGAATAGTTTGATCATTTGCATCTCTTTACAGAAAACCTATCTATGATCTAAGCTATATACAAGACATAGCTATTCAATAAAGAACATTCACAAAAACAAATAAGCAAACGCACACGCACGCATGTCTAATGATGGGAACCTGCAACTAACCAGCACACAGGTAAAAACTCAGGTCAGGGCCTGGTAAACTTCTAGGACTCTCAGCTCAGAGATTAATCTAACTATAATTCTGCCTCAAATTAGACAGGTTAAAAACTCATACATCATATTCATACTCAACTCTCCCATGCATTCTTACGTGTACTTACTTGCACTGTGGCGGTGTAGAACATTCTCAACTCGGGGTGTGACCGAATGACCTCCTCCACATTTCTTCGGGCCTTTTCATCCCCCACAGGTATTTTGTGCACATTGTACAGCACACACAGGTACGCCATGACCGGGTCAGGGCACTGGAAGAGGTCTTTCATGTAACTGAAGAAACCGTATTTCCTGCGACACATTGCACACAAATATACACGTGTACAAACAAGTTATCATCTCAAGATCATACACAAAGCTGCATGCGTAAGCATACAGACAAGGATTAGTTTACTCCATGACATACGTCTTATGACAGGCTCATGACACAGGTGAAAGGCTTTTAGGAAGTCAACAGGAAACACACAGATCTCCAATCACACCAAAATAGTCCAGCGATTTAACAAGCAGTCATGCTTGACGAAAGACCGCTGTCGGCAGATCTGTTTACCCCAAAATTGTGTGGGGGTATTCATTTTCACCTGCATCACGCAGCAGAGATTACAGCCAGCCCACTACAGAAGCACCATACCATCCGGTAACTACACCAGAAATAGTTTCTTCCAATATAATTACCTTCAAACAGGATTCATCAGCCTACTTTGGCAAAAAATTCATGCTCTCTCACCAATTCATTTTTAATTTTTCAAAGTCTGTTTCCTCACCATGGTTCAAATATACCAAGATGTTGTCAAAGACTTTGACAAAGCTTGGCGCCATTTTGTGCTTAAAAGTTCACTCTTTAGTCAAAGCACACAGAGACTAAACAATGGTAACACACTGCGTATGCAATTACCTCTCAAGAACATCATTTCTCAAATTTTTTTTTTTCAGTACATCACGTTCATTATATTTTTGCTCAACATGTAAAAAATACATCAAAAATCATATGGATAAACAGGTCTGGTGCTCTGTCATGCTGATCCAGCTTGTGCATGGTGTGTGTTGTTTCAAACAAGCAGATGTGTACCTGTCCAGTGCAACACACATATCGTCATAAAACTCCTTACTTTATCTTGTCGATGGGATCTTTTGGACGGAAAGATGAAAGAGGCTGAGGTGGTGCTTTGACGGCGTTGACCTTCAGTTTCTGTTCATCCCTCATGACACGCATAAACAATTCAAGGTCATCTGGGTCCTCGCAGACAAAGGCTCGTATATCGTTCGGGGCTATGTGCGTCTCAACAAATTTGGCATGCTTTGGATCAATCACGTTCAACTGTAAAATAAAATAAAAAATTTTAAATGAGGGCACCTTTTCTTTGTGCTATTTCTTGTTCGAATATCAATCACAAGAGCTAAAAATGTACATACTTTTTTTATTTCTTAACTACTCAAATACGATGACCTAAATATGCACTCAAAAGAAACTAGAGCCAATGCTATATGCATGTGCACCAAGGTAACATGTTGTCAAGTACAGAACCAACATCACAATATCCTAGAAGCTCATGATCAAATATCAAATTTAATTCTGGAAGAAACCGTTGCAAAAATTAAATCGTATGAAGGAGTGACAAGTATTCAAGAGGCAACTAGAACAAAAAGACTGGAATTTAGCTTTACCCGAAACTGAAACACAATTCACTTTTTTTTCCATCCCAGCAAAGGAGGAATGGCTTGCAGGATTGAGAGCACTGTTCCTGATCATGGCGTCTACCTTGACCCTTGTCAAACCCTTTACTCACACACAGGATGACGGGCTCATGGACTGTGGCCTTGAACTTCTCTTTGTTCTGCCTCAGCCACATGACGGCGTCATATGTGTGCTTGTGGAAACGCCGCAGCTGTTCAAGCCTCTGGTTTCCGACATCTTGTATATTTCGCAGCTGTTGCTGTGCCTCTGCAGACAAAATGACAGACTGAAAATGATCTTTCGTTGATTTTTTCCTCTCTCTTGGCGTTTCTTTCAAATGCAAAAGGCTGAATCACACACACACACACACACACACACACACACACACACACACACCAACCCTCCTGGACTATTTCTTATAACAATTTGGAAAGTTTATGGGCACACACTGAAATCTTTTAGGAACACTCTGACTCTCATTTACATCAGCTTGCATACGTTTATCTACATGGCATACGTATGCAATGAAATGAAAATCTGTTATCTGTAGTTGTGGACAAGTTCTCAAGAATGGATGGTGCCATGTATAGGTACTCTTGGGTTTAATCCGGCCAATATTTCCGCCTCTGCTTCTTGACAGTTAAATCCAAAACAGTAGGTCGCTTAACCACATTATAACCTCTTCCATCGCATATCCCTGATACAGATTAGAGATGCCACTGACAGCTTGATGAAGAATAATTCTTTCCTGTGTGCGAAAAGAGATCAGCTGATTCATCCACTCCATGCAGGTAAAAAAGAGAGAGATGCCACTGACAGCTTGATGAAGAATAATTCTTTCCTGTGTGGGAAAAGAGATCAGCTGATTCATCCACTCCATGCAGGTAAAAAAGAGATCAGCTGATTCATCCACTCCATGCAGGTAAAAAGAGATCAGCTGATTCATCCACTCCATGCAGGTAAAAGAGATCAGCTGATTCATCCACTCCATGCAGGTAAACACACACACACTTGTCTTTATCTCAGCCTCATCACCTGAGACAAAGCTGTGCCAAACCATGCTCAGTAAACCATCCATTTAGTGAAAATACCAAGCAGTTTACTACCAGAATCCAGGCCAATGACCCTATCTAAAGGACAACGAACTAGTCGTAACAATGTTCACACTGACGTAACATCAAGACAAACTGCAGCCGGTAGTAACCAAATACAATGAAAGCAGGACAGGTGGCATCTCTATCTTCACCAAACTAAATTCTCAAAAGATTCACATAATTGTTGCTTTTCAAGGTTCATAACGCAAAGTTAAGTGAACTTCAACAAACAACCTCACCTTGGACCTCTCTGCGCAAGTTGCCGACCTCAGTGGAGATGCGCAGGCCCTCCTGGTTAATGGTGTTGATCTCCCTCATCAGCTGATGCATCTTCTCATTCACTTGCTGCATTTCTGCCTGTGAAACAAGGCCAGGGCTGTTCACGTGAAATTTGCTCACTGGAATATTTTTTTGACAAAGATAAAAAGTAAAATGCTGTTGGGAGTATTTTTTTGTCTTATCAAGGGTGTTTTCTAAGAAAACTAGCGCATTTTGGAAACTTTCTGCTCTGGTCAATTCTTTCTCTGAAATGCTGACGCCTTGCAACAAGAAAACTGCATTTTAACATGAAAAAAAATTAACTGGTATGTGCTGGGAGAATTTTATGGCAAACCTTATAAACCTCGCCAAGGTTATTTTATCAACCGCATCTGCCCGTTGCTTTCTGTTTGTTTGCTTGTTTGGATGTCAACAAGATTTAGCAAAAACTACTCAACTGAATCGACTTGAAGGCAGTGGAGAGATGAACGGTGGCCATAGGGGGATTCCTTCGACTGATGGTGTAAATCCCCCATGTTGATCCCAAACACAGATCCAGGATCCCTTCAGCTAATTACTCAAAAACTACGGAACCGATTTCAGTGAAACGAGGGGGATATATGGAACGTGGTCTGATGACAAACCTTGGAGTGGAGGTAGATCAAAAAACAGATCCAGAATCCTTTCAATGTTGGCGGAAGTCTACACTTTCCCTAGAGCCCTTCAAGATCTTTGTCTCACCTTTTAAGGCAAACAGCAAACATAATTCTTACAGCTGAGTTCAAAAACAAGAAAACCAGGAAGAGAAACTTGCCATCAATGCACTAGATAAAACTTCCTTCAAGCGCATCTTTGATGCTGTGAAGTTTTACACAATAAAATCACACTGCGTAACTGCACAGATCACACAGAGAAACCTCTCACTAACAACCACTACAAACATTTCAAAGGTAGGCTGTGGATCTGAAAGGGAAGAAATCTTTAGCTAGTTTGGATTTTTTTTGTCAGTCCCATCTTCCCTGCGACTTCAATGGTAATGTCCGCACGCCACTCACGGTGGCTTGTCCTGCCCCAGCCCCGGTACCGGCAGTCCACAGGGTGCAGTGAAGTCACCAAGAGGCAACTCACTTGAGAAGACACTGCACTGCTGCTGAGTCACTGTGGTGATGTTCAGTAATGCCTGTTCCGATCTAACACATGCAGGACACCCCGAAAGGGAAGGAATCTTGTTTGGAAGGGAAATAAAGGATGCAAAAACGTGTACCATTAAAAAGAAGTCTCTACAGGGGACCTACTCCGGTCTCTTTCACAGGCTTTGTTGGATACCCTCCCAACCATCATAACGACCCAAATCCGAGTCTCACTGAAGCTGATAAGAAGACATAAATGTAGACATGACATGGACCTGAAATGTTCACATGAAGGAACTACATGGTTTTTATAACACAAAAAGAAATAAGACAAATTCTTTTATAGTCCTTTTCATTTCTAGGTTACTCAAAAAAACAAACAAACAAAAAAAAGAGACAAGTGTGATTTTCTGGTCTGGCAGGGAAGAAACATTTGAACAACACTTACTGCCAAATGTGATTCGTCTGCCCCTTCCAACTGGTTCAGCTCTGCCTCCAGCGCACTTAGCTGGCTGGTCAGGTCTTCCAACCTAACACAGGACAACGTCCGACCGTAATTTCACTTTCCACACAGCATTCAACATTGTGTATAGCTACCTAAAAATAAAATATTAAAAAAAAAAAAAAAAAGGAATGAAGTAAGAAGGGATGGAAGGTAAGAGGAGGGGGAGAATGGTAGAAAAAAGATCATGCTCTTAAGAACAGATGAAGATAGCATAGAAAATTATCTTTTGAATAAACAAATTTTTTAAAAAAAGGACAAAAAAAGCAGCACAAAAAAGAAAAGAAAATGAGAAGTAAGTGAGACATTTTGCACTTTATCGGTATGCACATGTAAAATTGCTCAAACACACACACACACACACACAATTATACCAGCACCAGGGACGTATCCTAAATGTACCACACACACATGCGCACGCACACACACACACACACACACACACACACATGCACACACACACACACACACACACACACACTTAAGGCTGCACACTTTTTTTTTCTTGCTGAAAAGAGTACTTCTACTTCCAGGTCCCCGTATACTGCTACTTTTGCTTACAGTTCTACCCAGTAGGATCTGCAGTTGTGGGTTCTACTTCTTTCCTTTTTTTTTTTTTCTTGAGTCTCATGCACACATGCAAAAATTTGTTCAGAGATTTAAGTATAAGTGAGGGAGGAACAGTGTGGATCACAGCAAAACCCTACCACACAACAAAAGTTGATGGGAAAAGGCAGCTGGGGATGATGTTGACCGCTGTCTGTTTAATACCGATGTTTACTTGTTCTACCACCATGGTATACTGCCTGCGCTATATGCAATATGTACTGAATGATTCATTTGGTGTCATACAACAACGTTTCTGAAAAAAACAAAAAACACTGAGCACGTTAGCAGTTACAGAAGCTTGCTGTAAAATGATATGCTCTCATGTATGAAGTTTACAGTCAGCCAAAGATTTTAATATCTCATCATAGAGAATTTCACTGCATCAACTACTTTCATTAAAGAGCATTATTTTATGTGTGATATTACCCATTCCCTCTTTAGCCAATATGCTGGCCTCCATCTACCTGAACATTTCACTGAAATTTTATCGAATTCAACAGCTTGTAATTTGCATAAATGTGAAACTGGGAAAGCTCCGTATACACAAACATTAAAAACCCAATGTCACGCAGCACACTGAACTGCCTCCAGGAAAATGTTTCCAGTAACAAAAACAGAAATCATACTTTATTTGAAGCTGTTCAAGTGGAAAAAAAGGTTATCTGTGGACAAAGAGAAATAACCAGACACACTTCTGGTGTTCAGCCAAACTCACTTTTTGATCCTTTTCTCTTCTTCAGACTGCTTCTGCTCAAAGTCTGACTTCACTTCTTGAATCTGGAAAACCAACACACAAACAGTAACACAAGTTAGAAAAAAATATATCGATGATGCTAGGCAAAACAGGTGCAAACAAAAAAAATCATATTATGGAGTGTAACTTCCCAGCCTTCTGGTCAAGAAGGCATACTAATAATACTCTGGTGTATATGCCCAAATCACCAGCTTTCCTAGTCTTCATATTTAGTTATAATCTACCAGAAGGTAAAAAACACATTTACTGGACTTTCAGAGAGTGTAATCTTTCAAACTAAACATATTTTTTCCCTAAAAATAAGACATTCTTCAATATTGTAAGGGGTAGAAGTAAACTTTCCCATGTCTATCAAATTTCCTACAAAGATGCCCCTATATACATGAAAGTGAATAGCACACACACTCAGACAAATCAAACACAACTCAAAAAATATCATCACAGCACTATAACTCCAAACATAATTTGATTTATGGCTAAACTCTGTACAATACCACCTCAAAAGGTTTAAAAAAAAAAAAAAAAAAAAAAATACACTGAACAAAGACTCCCTCACTTCAAAGTTGTTGCTTTGTTGCCGTTGTGTTTTTTTAAACTAGATGTTTCTCCCTATAAAAGATTCCCACCGTTCAAAGGCTTTTTTTCTGGAATATTTTGTTTTCCCTGTCTGCACTGGATAAAACTCAAAATATACACTTCCTGCATTTAAAAAACTTTTGGGGAACATTCTTGTCCTTATTTCTTTTTTTATTAAAATTAACTCCTGATAAAGACTCCATCCATTCAAAGAATTTTTCTGGGACTTTGCAGTTTTTTTCCAGATTTAAACTCTAATACACACTCCCCATGTCAAAACTTCCCCCCTGGAATATTGCTTGCATTCTACCCCTAACAGAAACTCTCCATTTAAAGACTGTTCTAGATTTACACCCCCCCCCCCCCCCCCCAAACAGAAACTCTCCATTAAAGACTTTTCCCTCCTGAAACATTGTTCTAGATCAGGGGTGCGAACTGGTAAGCAAAACAACAAAATTGGAAATCCAGAGGGGTCCGGGGGCATGCTCCCCCCTAAAAAAATTTCAGTCTTCATTTAAATCGGTGCAGTCTGTGGCATTCCAGAGCCTGAATTAAGGTTCTGGAAACAGCTTTAAAAAAAAAGGTAATTTTCAAACGTCATTTCAGGAAAATGTGAATCTTCTTGCGTTTCACTATTCGGCTATTTGGGCTTCGAACACCTTGCGACCACTGCTTTCATAATTAATGTCGGTCAAACACAGGTCGCAAAACGCCATTCCTGGCTCAGTAACTTTCCTGATGTGAAGTCCAAGCTGCTCGCCATCAACTTCATGATCAGGCCAGTTCCAATTCCACTTATTATTACGCCAGTGCCATTGTAATGGTCACCACGCTGAATGATGTTTCAATATGCTGCCATTTTCATTCACAAGATGGCAGCTACACAAAATGTCTTTTGACTCGAAAAGAACCGAAATGCCACTTACTTTGGAATTTTCCTCTTTTTTCAGCCAGCATTTTTTTTCACTGGAAAATTTATTTTACGCAGGACAGTTAAAAAAAACAACAACAACAGATTTCCAGTAAAAACCGGATTAATTCCCACCCCTGTAGATTTACCCTCTAACTGAAACTTTGTATTTAAAGACTGTTTGCTAGAACACTGTTTATGTCTGTTCTATCAAGAATTACCCCATAAAAGAAACTCCACTTACAGACCCTTTTCCCCCCCAATGCATTACTTTTGTTCTATATTTATCGGATATCAGACACTCTCCATTTGATGACTTTTTTTTTTTATGGAACAGTCTTTGTTCTTGATTTAAACTAAAAAAAATCCACTCCATTTGAAGACTTTTTGATGGAACATTGTCTGTTCTAGATTTACCTCTTAACAGAGACTACATTTAAAGATTTTTTTGTCTGGAACATTGGTCTAGATTTACCCCCTAACACACACTCTAAAGGCTTTCTTATGGAACATCGACTGTTGTAGACATACCCAACCCCACCCCAACACAAACTCTCCATTCAAAGATATCTTTTTGTGGAACATTTTCTTGATCTGTTACTCCCTGATAGAAACTTCCCATCTAAAGACTGTTTTCCTCAAATATTTTTACCTCCCAATAAACATACCCTCCCTCTTTCAACTTACATTGTAAAAGTTCACTAAAGTCCAATTTATAAGCGTATATGGAGTATATATGTGCATAAATACATGTGGTAGTCATCAGATCTTTCACTGTAATAATAACTACGATGACCTGACAGACTGACAGTATAAATGGTCACATATTTTGTGAACTGTATCAAAGAAAAAAAAACAAAAAAACACCCTACTCTACTGCCTCCATCTCAGCACATCACGTTTCTGGCAACTGATTCTGTGAACCTTACCTTGTCATCTAGATTCTCCAGATCACGGCTGCTTTCACTGACTTTATTGGCGTTCTCTCTGATCTCTGTCGTCTGTGAATAAGCATAAACAAATGAATGAAATTACACAAAATGCGCAAAAAATCAAAATGAGTTACGTACTCACCAAGGGGAAACATGCAGTCTGCAAAACACGAAACCAAGAAGACATGTCTGACATAAAAAAAAAATACGGCAAAATTTAGAAAGAAAAGGGATGAGTTACCGCCAAGGACGTAGACAAACAGATTACAGGACAAGACACAATGCATTTCGACCTCTTGGGTCTTCTTCAGGCAAAAACAAACAACATTTAGGACAGTGAAAACGAAGAACGAGAAGCCACTTATCTTCTCATATTCAACGCAAAATGGCTGAAAAGTCATATTTGGCTGTTGGATGAAACAGCCATATTGAGCCGAATCTGAGAAGATAATGGTTTCTCGTTCTTCATTTTCACTGTCCTAAATGTTGTTTGTTTTCGCCTGAAGGAGACCCAAGAGGTCGCTATGCATTGTGTTTTGTCCTGTAACCTGTTTGTCTATGTGCTTGGCGTTAACTAACCCCTTTTCTTTCTAAATTTTACTTCATTTTCCACCCTCACTTTGTTTTGAAACAAAAAACATTGGACAGATGGGGGGGCAGGGCAAAGGGGAGAGGGGGGGGGGATGAAAAGAGGGGTAATAGGACAGGTGTGGGAAGCGACAAATACTTCAACACTGCTAACTGAAAACAAGAGAAGAGAAAGAAATCACTCCAACAACATCTCTCGAAATAATTCCCACAAACCATGAGTGAATGAACATGTAAACATCTACTATTTAGGCATAATACACAATACCACTCATTGGTTTTGTTATTTTGTTCTTATGATGTACCTAAGAAGCATATTTATTTAGAATTTGTAAAAAGAAACTGGGCCTGTCAAAAAAAAAAAAAACTGTTGCTCAATTCACATGTCATTTTTGTACACTCTCTGAAAAAAAAAAAACTGTAGGTAAACTAAATGAAAGACAGAAATGCAATACAAACTGCTGCATTTCACATAAAGCAACAATAAAATACCTAAATTCAGTGCAAAGTGGAATTCTAACCTCTGCCTACCGCATCGACTGAGATCGACCATGAGACTTCCTCTATCTGAATACCGGATCGACAGAGATCGACCACTGAATACTAGGTCAACTACTTTCACTTTCACCATCGCATATCCCAAAATGCAATCGCGACAGAAGAGTCTCCCAGTACGGCTGTTTCTGAATTTTGGTTTTTGTTGCACAAGTTTTGGTGGAGTAGTTTTGCTGCTGTGAATTTTCAAAGTTCGGCTTTCTTTCGCGAAGATTTCTGGGAAAATGGCCAATCAAATAGCTATGCAACTTGTAGAATTCATTTTCTAATGTGATAGTGATGAAGAGAGCGTATTTGAGGGCTACATTCTTGAAGAAGATTTGAAGCGAGACGATTCGGACGTCGCTCTTGACCTAGTTATAAATAAAGATTGACTGCTGACTGATTTTGAGGCTGGAATTGATCATGATTCGGGCGATGATAATGACGATGTCGAATTGCCCACTGCTGCTGGGCCCAGCCCCACCAAAAAAGAAAATTCAAAAAAAAAAGTTGGTTGAGATTCTTTAATTGTTGACCGAGTGGTAGGCTACAAGAAGTCAAGCCCCAAAAAAGTTATGCTTGTTCTGACAGCCAGGAAACTGGGTCAGTAGGAGTGTCCCATGATTTGCCTGTGGGAGCATCACCTTTAGCCTTTTGATTTCAGAAGAATTTTGGCAGACTTTTAGAGAGAAACAAATTTATTTGCTGCACAAAAGCAAGCAGAAAAGGATGAGCATAAACTCTGTCCTAAATTAAAAACTGCCTCATTTATCAAAACGCAAAGAGGAGACAGACAAGAGGTACATCATCACCACAGTGTGTGTGTGTCGGGGGGGTGGGGGTCGATTGCTTAGTGCACTTGTGCAAAAGCAAATTTTTGCTGAATTCCATCACAATTTAAAGTCCAGTATTCAGTAATCTGTTCGTGTTATTTTTTCCCCTCAGTAGTTAGAAGACAAATCTTCGTGTGTGTGATGCCTTCAGTGTAACAAAATTGTTGAAGTTCGGGTCTTTTTTTTCCCCTTCACAACAAAAGTTGATTATTCAGTGTGCAGACCATATAGAATGACTTTATTTTGTTCCTGAAGGTTTCAGTACTTTGTTTAGACTTGGAAAATCACTATGTGCTCCTAATCCATGACATTCTGTGGGTACAGTGAATTTAGGGAAAATTGTTTTAGCACCGAGAACACTGAAGTAGAGTTAGTATGTTCGGTTTATATTTTTTCCTCGTGTACCAGTTTAAGGGAAAAAATGGCTGGTTTGGATGGAGTGATGTCTTTCAATTTTTTTTCATTACTTTTATAGAATAGATGATTAAAAGTAAATTTTTTATTCAAGTTTCTTTATGGCAAATGTGTATGTGTTACGGAGTTACCTCACTTGGCATGGTATTCTCAGTCATGTAGCACAATCATGCAGTAGGTAGAGGGTTAATGTGGTCAATGTTCTTTGTTTTGTGTGTGTGGGTTTTTTTTTTCAATATAAAATACAAATTTACTGCATGGCATGTCCCTCAAAACTTGGATGCTACAGTCAAAAGTTTACTCGGCACATGGACTGCTGATCTGTTACAAAACACCTGTCACTTCTGTTTCCCGTCTTTTATCAATGACATACTAAAAATTTGCTGTGTAAGTTTTTCCAAGGTTGGAGTAAAAAAAAAAAAAAAAAAAGCTCCGCTTCATTCTGAGCCTCCACAGCTGTTTCAGATTACTTTTCCCAGTTCTCTCGTTTCCCTTGAGATATTTCTGAAAAACGCGAAAATCAGAGGCTTTGACCAGACACTGAAGTCTGACTTTTGATGAATTACTGCAGTTATTTTGGGAATTAACAACAATGACCTTTTCATGTTTTGAACTGAAGGTCAAGCTGCTGAATCAACATCCATTCATGGAATCATACAGAAACACACACACACACACACACACACATATATATACACATATATATATATATATATATATAAAAAAGAGAGAATCTGCATTTTAGATAAACTGTGAATACAAGTTTAAATATCTTATAACATTGCATTTTTCCAGTCACTGGACAAAGTGCTTTCCATAGCATGGTACAGAAAACCAAAATACACTGTAAGTGTACAAAGAAAAAAGTTGTTTTCAATAAGAAATTTGATAATACAAACATACTGGGAAAATGACCAAAAAGTGCATACAAAAAAAACACTCTTTCGACACTGGAAGCCATCAAAGCATTCTTTCCCTCTTTTTCATGATTTAGTAAATTCAACAATTAAAACGATGCATTTAAAATACCTGTGCATCTCTCTCAGCCACAAATAACCAATACTGTACAGTCTCTCTCCAGCAGATTTTACCTTCTGTTTCAGCTCAGTGTCTAATGTGTTCTTCAGATCGCCCATCCGTTTGACCTGCCGCTGCAAAGGTGCGTTCTCCCTTTCAGCTTTCTTCAGCTCTTCAATCTTTTTATCACGTTGTTCCTTAAGCGCTTCAAACACGGCCTTCAGCTGATGGTATTCCTGTCAAAACAAAACAAAAATGAACAGGGAGAAAGTCTGTCCAACAAAAATAAAAGGCACTCAAACAAGCCTGCCCCAGCCAGACTGTATTCCCTAAACTCCATTACTGTTTTAATATCACTGATGCACTTTTCTTTTTGGTCGGGGGACCCAAATTACATTGCTATGTCCATGAGAAATCACTAAAAGATCAACTCTGTCCTGGTTTGACTTGTATGACAACACTCACCAAAAATGCCATACCACAACCTTATCTTTCTTTTCTTTGACAATGACATTGTAACTGGACAATGTGCACTGTGAAAACACTGTATGCTACGTTTTGTATATGAAGCTGAATCCAAGAACAATTATTTTCATTTTCCTTTCTTTTCTTTTTTTTTCATCGTCCTTACATCCAACGGCGACTCGAGTGTTGAAATTTCAAACCATCACATTTTCAACACCACCTTTAGTCGCTAGCTCTTAAAGTTCTCTCATGTTGTGAAAGACAAAATCCCTTTCAGTTACACAGCTCGTGTATTTCTTAACGTGGAAGACATCTCCTTAACTAGTTTCAGTTTCACTTACAGTGAAAGACAGAAGGCGTTCAGTTTAAATTTCATCTGTTTCAGATCTGGATAACCAACTTCCCTTGCAGTCTCAGGGCCTTTCCATTCTACGTGTGAGAGACACCATCCTTGGCAATTTCAATGCCCATGCATTTGGCTCACATGTGTGATAAAAAGGAAAAAAGTGTGTCTATGAATCATACTGTTTCTGCTGTGTGTCTGTACGTGTGTGTGTGCATTAGTGTACACCTTGTGTGTGTGTCCAAGGTAAACTCTTAATGATGCCACAGAATATCAAATTTTGCAAGGCTGCAGACTAGGTAGTGACGCGAGCTATCCAGACATACCAACACAAGGAGAAGCACAACAGCAATGGACACAAGAGGGCAACAAAGCTTTATTAAATAAATCAATACTCAATAATACTAAGTAAACCTTTCTCCACAAACTTTTAAACTGCACTATACCTTACAAATGTCACAATCATTTAATCAAAGAAAAAAATCACACACAGGTCTAGGAAATAAATCTTCCCTATGTAGTAATTATGCAGATGCAGAATTATCTCCCATTCCACTTTTGGCTGCCATACCCATCTAACGTTGGAACCCTCTCTCCTGGACAAAGTGATCCGACTCTCTGCAGTCTGTCAGGCCTGAGTCTTGAAAGGGTAGGGAAGGGGGGGGGGGGGGGGGGGGTGCCTCTTGTTATATCTTTGTCACAAAATAAACATCCATGCATTAAATACAAAAACACAAAAACAAGATGAATTTCCTAGCCTGTCATCATGTGTCACCTGCAGCTGCAACAGTTCGTCTGGCAATGCCATGTTGGATGAGGTGCTTTTACTGCAGGTTGGTTTTCAATCACGAGTGTCGTAATTAACCCTCTGTGAAACCAATAAGCTTTACTGAAAGCTGCCTTCACCTTTCTAAGACAAGTACCTCGTGCACTTTCTTCAACAGAAGAGCTCTGATTACATCACATCACAGATAAATAAGTGTGGTACGTGCCCACACTGGCAGTGTAGAACTGGTACTGAAGGGCAGAACAGGATGCTATAAGTCGATTCACACATACCAACAAAGCACCGCATACATACCAGCCATGGTTTCTTCATCTTGAGGATGTTCACTTGCTGAAGAAACCTTTCCCTCTCTCGGTAGTTGGTCACGTCGGCCTCTAGACGGGCGTTTTTCTGGACTTTGGTGTCTAGTTCACTGCGCATGTTTTCTAGCTGTTTGTCCATGTCATGTGTCCTCCGACCCATCTCAATGAGACGTCGATGAGTCTCATACATTTCTACAGTCCCCACCTGCAATGTCAAAGACTTACAATAATTATGGTTAGGGAGGGCGATTGTTTTTAGATTTGTTTTAATCGGTGCACTAAATGAGCTTTAAACGTCGACCAATCCACTGATCTCGCTTACCTGGTGACTTCAAGTTTTCAACTTGATTTGAACAATGGTAACCAAAGTAACATCTTAAGTTATGTGTGTACGTACAATGCAGTGCTGTGTGTGTGTGTGTGTGTGTGGTGTGTGTGTGTGTGTGTGTGTGTGTGTGTGTAGTGTGTGTGAGTGCATATGTGTTTAAACTGGCAGTTCTGTGGACTATTATCCCTTACACACAGATCTGAGAAGAGACAAATTCACCAGATGTCTGCAGAATTTATTTTTGCAATAGAACGTAACTCAGACAATCAAACTGAGTACCCATGCAATGAATCAGCCTCGAGTAAAGGCAGTCCACAAAAAAAAAAAAAAATCAGTGTTTCATGAAAGTCAAGAGCGCTGCCATATACGCACATCTCTAAGCGCACAACTTTTCATGATTACAGTCAAGTCCATGGTCATACAAGCTCGATCTATGTCATACAGGTCACAAAACTTTTTTTTTTATCTGTAGCGTATCAGTCTTAAATATGAATCTCCTTCTTAAATTGTTCTGAGCAAATCACACACAAAAAAAACCCCCTACACTTGCTTCTATCCTATGCCAACACTACGCAGGCTTCCAAGTGCGGTGCAAGACAGCTTCCCACTGGCTGGTTCAGAAGTGCAGGACAGTGTTTTTTCCCAAGTGCCAAAAACATTTGAAACTTGCTTTCAAACCACAATCTGATGCAAATTTCAGCGTCGATCGAGTGATGTGTTATCTAATTTTTGGTCCAATTACAACAAAAACTATTTGTTTATGCAGATTTTGTCGTTCTCTGACTTTTGTAGCTTCTTGCAGGCACACTAGATCAGAGCTTGACTTTGGCTCGCTTTAAGACAGACAAATGATGACTGCTTGCTCTCGCAACAAAGTTTATACAATACTTTGTAATATCAAATGTCTGCTAGCATACAAAAACAAAAGCAACAAGCACAGGTTGGATTTCACTTCAACTATTTTTTCTTGTCCCACAATTTTTCTTTCAAGTAATGACATTTTTGTTTTGAGTTGTGTATATGGTGTGTGTGTGTGGTGTGGGTGTGGGTGTGTGTGTGTGTGTGTGTGTGTGTGTTTCTTTACTTTGTTTCCCTTGATTCTCACTTTCCTATTTCGCTGAAACCCATGAATTTATAGAAGTGAAAATTCCCAGCAATTTAGCACACACAAGATAAAAGGTTGTTATATACTAAGGACAAGTCATTCCTTTATCAAAATAGCGAAGGGTTCCTACACTCTTAACAACATGAACCCCCTCATGACCCACATGCATGAAGTTACATAGTGAGTCAGTCTTAGGTGTTGGCGTGTCAATCACTTTGGTGTTGACGATTCATTAGGACTGAGCTGAATGGATGTAGTGGTGCTTTCTGGATGGGAGGGGAAAAGGGGAAGCTCTTTCACGCTGGCTTTGCAACTAAACAACTGTCAGTAGGATGGCTTAGGCAGTATTCTGTGTATGCTATGTCAAAACAGGCACTGTTCAACAGGGATTCTGGTTGTATTTAAGTTTTATCCAGCAACAAAACAGACACTGGCGCTGAAAATTTAACTTACAGCCTTTTCTGTATTCTCCAGCAACTCTTGTGGTGTCATTCTGGCAAAGTCAGCCACTTTTTCTTGAGGCAGAAACTGGACAAGGTTCCCAACCTGGATATTCAGTCGTGCCACCATCTCCTCCACCTAAAATCAGGACAGATCTGTTAGTGAATAAAATACAGGAAAAGTTACGAACAGAAATATTCTTGTTTGTTACTGTAACTGACTAAACTTTGCGGGGCTTGTTTTCTCCAGCCAAAAAAGGTACTCCTAGCTAAACTTCATGTATAAAAAGCACTTTACAACAGATCACAAGCATGCATGCCAGTGTAGGGTATCATGTGAGTGCACAGGTATGTGCAAGACTCTGAAAGTGTGTCTAAATATATATGTGTACACACATCTGTACTAATGTCCTTATGTTTGAGTATTCTTGCATGCATGTGTGGTGTGCATGCTAGTGATCTTGTGACTATCCTGTCATCTATTATACATACAGTGCTTGTTCAATATCTAGCCACACTTTAACAAGAACAAACGATCTACTTACGCTCTTCAAGTTAGCAGCTCGTCCATTGACCCACCAATTTGAGGTAACTTTGTTGTCCCTTCCCTTGGAGATTTCACGTCGTATTGTGTAATTATCCCCATCACAGTTGTAGCTGAAACGCAATAACAATGCACAGTAATACCTCCAATTAAAGACCCAAAGAATTATCAATAAAGACTCAGTAGCTTCAAAAACTCGTTCTTCTGGAACATTTTTGCCCTTGACTATAACAGATCTACCTCCCCACCAAGACTCCTAACCCTTAAAGACTTGTGTCTCTGAATGCCTTTCTGTCGTGGACTACACTGGCTTACCTCCCAAGAAAAGACTCCCATTCTTTCAACTTAAAGGAAGTCTTGTTTCTTTAGAACGTTTTGGTTTGGCTACACTGAATGTACCTGTAAAACAAGACTCCCTTTAAAGACAGTTTTCTTCGCAACGTTTTTTACTTTGATTATACGTATCTCCCGACAACATTTCCTTTCAAGTTTAAAAACTGTTGTCACTCTGGAACAATTTCTGTCTTTAACTATGAAAGGTTCACCTCCCAACAAAAGACTGTACTAGATACATTACCCAACAAAAACTTGCTCAGTTAAAAAGAGTTGCTTTTTTTTGTCTTTGACTATTACATGATATATACTACCCAACCTGCTCCATTTATGGACTTGGTTACTATGTAATACTTTTGTCCATGACTATACTACATGAACTTCGCAACAAAACTCTCTCCTTTAAAGTCTTGGTTACTCCACAACATTTTGCCTTTGACAACACTGGATTAACTCCCTGGCAAAGAATCCTTCTCTCTCAAAATTGGTCTGATTCTTTAAGTTTTAACACATTTCTGACCTTGCAGTTTTCCCATGTAGCTCTCCTGTGCCCAAGCAATGTTCAGCTACTTTCCACTGCATGAGGGATTGTCAGAAAAATGTGTCCAGAATGCCTACTCAGGCATTATTTCAATAAAGGTTTGTGTGAGTGTGCGAAACTGATGTGATGATGTCAACTGGTTAGTGAAAAGGGAATATGAAACTGTCATACCGTCAAAGTAAGACAAACATAAACAATCCACCAATTTTCAACATTTGCAGTTGCTAATGTTGAAGGCACTGGACTGGCAAACATAAACCTGCACATTTCACTAGAAGCACTTGTGTCTGTTTCTTTGTTCTCCTTCTTCACCGATTCGACATGAACTGCAAGCATGAACTCCACCAAACCATTCACTTTCTGTTGCCTCTTCTTCTAGACTGTCTCAGTCCATCAAAGTTTCATAGCTTCTTCAAGGCTAAAAAAAACCATTATGAACTCCTTTCTTTTTGCCCCCCCCCCCCCCCCCCCCCTCCCCCGTGGATACTTTACAAAACACCTACCAACCTGTCAATGCAATGAGAGTCAGGCTTCATAAGGCTGGAGTGTTTAACACAGTTACTTCCCTTCTACCTACACCCAAACGGAGGTAAAACATGCACACATAGATTTTACGCTTCTGGGCAGCAGTAGCTGTTAGTCTGGGGCCTAAAAACTTCACCCGCTGTCAAGATCTATGTTGATTTATCTAAGCTCAAGTTTAGAGGTTCTATGGTTTAACTGGATCAGAATCAACTGCAATGACTGATGTCAACAAGTCGATGGTGAAGCACTGGTACATCATGTACCAACACTTCACTATCAACTTCTTGGCATCAGTGATGATAAATTCACACAATAACTAGTGTAAGAAAAGAAAAGAAAAAAAAAAGAACAACAAACTGCACTAGAGATAAAGGAAATGAAAAATGGCTGGACCAGTGAAGTCAGAAAAAATACCCATAATCATTTATTTCTAATTCTATCAGGTAATTAACATACATAATAAATGCACATTAAAGATCCTTTCATCTAAATCAACATCTAGCACTGATTATGGAGACATAACTTTCTCAGGAAAAATTATAAATTTGCTCTTAAAAAAAAAAATGATATAACCAAAACAGCAGAATAATAAACATGATGTAAAAAAGAAGTTAAACAAAGAGATGATGCCACAAACTAACAAGCGTACATGGATATAGCTAGAAAATGTCATATTAGTTCACTTTGCCTGCAGCAATTTTCTTAAGTCACGTTCAGTATTTGTTGGGCATCTGGAAAGTCTTTCCTAGCCTCTGGCAGTCATTCAACAGAAAAGAATTCACACACAGAATTGCACTTAATGTATTTTCAAACACTTTCTATCTAGTTCTACCTCAAACATATATATTCAACCCATATCATATCAATCATTCACTGTTTGTTTGGTTTCTAATCTTTTTTTTTTTTCAAAAACAAAAGAAGGAAATGATCAGCCAGGTCTATGTAAAGGTTTCCTTGGTTTCAGCATCACTCTCCAACTCTGAGCAAAATTGCACTATTGGGTAATCGACACTGAAACAAAAATGCAGCTCTAGGTATGGAATGCTAGAAAATCGGCAAGGGAAGCCACTCAACAATGTTTTCACCTTGGCTTACAGCTGGGCAATCTATCATCAAGTCATAAACCTTGATGCCTTTGAGCCTGATTCCTGTCTTCGCTTCTATCTCTGATAAACACACATAGGCTGAGCCAATTCGTTAATTGAACCTTCAGTCCTTGGGCTGAGTGGATGTCGACTTTTTCAACTATTTGAAAATATTTTCATCAATTCACCGAGAACCAATGCTTAACTACACGCATGAGAGATGTATGTACTCACAGTTCGAGCTCGATGATGCCCCTGTTGGCCCCATAGCGGATAAAATCGGCGGGACTACTGGCACGCCCCAGCAAGCTGGTCTTGCCTGCAAGACCCAGGCAGATGGCACATACGATGGCCGACTTCCCCGTCCCATTGGGCCCGATGATCACATTCAAGAATGGACCTGTGTGAAACTCCACCGATTCGTACGTTCTGTAACAATGCAAGACATTGTCTACCAAAAGATGACTAACCAAATAAAATACATAGTGCATGTTATTTCAGTTAAAACTATGTTGTGTGTTATTTGTTTGCTCCCTGTTTCCATAATGGATTTCCCTAAAATCTTTTACACAAATCATTAATTAGTCAGACTGGTACAATCAGGGTAAAAGCTCTAAACAACGCAGAGAGCACTGACATATTGACAACATTCCCAACGGTAACTCTGAAAGCCTACACAACATTGAGGATGTTCACTCAGATCATATATGGGAAGGTTTACTGTCGGTCATGGATCAGTGGCACATGGGGAAACTTAAAACTGACCAGAGCTGCCAATGCCCAAGGCAAATATCAGTTGCAGCAACCACTAATTTCTGCATATTTCTGCATGATTTCAGCAGTACCACATCATCAAAAATATCACACACACACACACACACACACACACACACACACACACACACACAACACACACCTACATCACACTTACAGCACCAGCCAAACTGTCAAGACTAATAGTAATACCGCAATGAGCATGGAACTTGCAAATCGTTTAAGCCATGAAGTATGTATATGTCAGCAAGTACTCAACTCAAAAGTGCTGGTTTGATACCTTCTCTGAAGTGGGTTCCTCTGTACCACTTTTTTGTTTTGACAATTTTCTTGCAGGTGTAAAATGACCAGACAAAATCTGTTTCATGGTTTGCAGTAGTGCCTCGACCTGATCCTGTTGTACTTGCTTCTATGTCTTGAAATGGGTATTCGAAAAGCAAAACTATGGACTGCTTAGCAATGTTTAGATGCAGTGTAGTCAAAATAAAACTTAATCAGAACTTTATAATCTTATTTACATAGTCTTTCTGAAAAGTTTACACGTAGTTTCATAGAAAACAATTCAGTAGTACACCACAGACAATCAGTAGTTGTTCTCTTGTTCTGAATGACATATGCTGACAACAACCCAACACCATCACCATCATCTTGCGATTGTACTGCTAATATGCAATACGCAGTGAACAGACTTTTCTTTTCTTTGGAATATTGACTAGTGCTATTTTATTGATACTATGCTGGTAGGGCCACATAACAAGATCCAGCAGCCATGCAAAAACAATCCTCGCTTGAGAGAGGGAGAAGGGGGAGGGGGGGGGGGGGGGGAGGAGGGACTAAAAATCAGTAAACTGGCAACACTGTGGCATCAGATGAGAATGGTCTGGGAAACAATTTACCGAAACCTAGGACTTGGCATATATAGAACTAGTTTTGCATGGGCAAACTTTAATCGCTTGGAAAATCTTTTTTGCTGACGTGCAACAGCACCAGGCTTTTTTTTCTTTCTTTTTTTTTTTTCTTTGCTCTCTCTGAATCTGATGAAGGCACTGTTTGGCTTGTCTGGAACAATACATCAAACTGTTCAACTTCTTGCACTTCTCCAGGAATGCGCCCCAAGGGTCTCTTGTAAGGGACTTGAGACAGAGAAATGATGAAGATGATGATGATGATGATTATGATAATGGATTAGAGCAAATACACGATTGTCATCTTCCTCCTTTTGAGGGTTTTGTTGAAACGCAACTCTGAATTATTGAACCCTGACCTCCTCCCTTAAAGACGCGCTCCCTTCTTCCCCATCCCCTTCATAATAAAAGATAATTAAATTTTAATTGAGGCATGATGAAATCTGCCCCACCTGGAAACAAACGTGAATTCCGTCAACAAGAAATGTTACTTCCGGAATAACTTACAAAATGTTACACAGTTTGATTCTGACGATTGCTCCTTCCTGAAATCCTTCTCTCGTCTTTCGGACAGCCCTTGACTTTCCTTTCTTCGCATCTCCTCCAGCAGTTACATGGGAATTATTGTTTGTGACCGTGTGTTCTCGATGCATTGTTATTACGTTTCGCGCGGTCAGTAGGAGCGGGAGGTAACTAGGTTGATTTTTAGTTCCGGTTCAATCAACAATGACTATACAAACAGTATCGGGGGGGCTTTCCCACCCTGGGATTTTTTTTTTTTTCTTTCTTTCTTTTTTTTTTTTCACAGAAATCACAGAAATATTTGGCTATAGGCTAAAAGCCTTTTGCCTTCGTATTAGTGTCTATTTATGTGGTTTTGGATCACTATATAGTGAACTGCCCCATGGTTTAATCAGGCATAGTGTATACTACATTTATCACCGTCTCAATAAAGATTTAAATCAATGGAAAATAGATGGTCCTTAAAAGTTTTGTCAATTTGATTTTTGAAGGCGTTTACTGATGATGCGCTAATGGTGTCAGAGGGAAGATTATTCCTATATTTGTAATACGGTTAGTAACAAAAAATTCTGGAACTGGTTTGTTACGAAGTTAGTCTTAAGTTTGAAGTTGTGCCCACGAGTGTTATCATAGTTAGCCATGGTGAACAGGGAAGAGGTAGTGCAGGGATCATAAATATTGTGCATGATCTTGAATACTTCAATGAGATCACCTCTTAGTCGTCTAAATTCTAGACTGGGCAGTTTAAATAGAGCTAAGCGCTCCTCATAACCAAGGCCTCCAGTACCAGTTGTACATTTGGTGCCATGCTAAACAAAACCCAGCACAGCTGTGGAAAATAATCAGAGTGATGATGGTGGCCACATAACAGAAGAAGAAGAAGAAGATCACATGACTAGCAGTTTAAACGCCTTGTAAACCATAAACAGCAATATAGGCTCATCTCATTCTTCCCCCGAGCCATCCGTGAGTGGGATGAACTCCCAGCACACTTTGTAGAGGCAGACTCACCCGACAGTTTCAAAAACAGAGTCACCTCCCACCTCAGTGCTGACACTCTTGACAGTCTCGCTGCTGCGAAACTTCAGGAGTAAGCTCGAAACAAATCCAAACCCAAACTGTCCTGTATGAATGTGAGAGTGCTTGGTTAGGTAGGTAGTGAGTAGGGGGTGTGCTGGTAGGAGGGCCGCTGCGGCGGGGGATGCCGGGGGCCGTCACTAGGATGCCTGCCCGTCACTTCTCGTCCCCTCTGATCCAGTTAGTGGGCAGGGAGTGTGTAATTGTGATCCAGAGCAAATGTTGTGATCTACTCATACAACCTGAAGAGCGATTTCAAGCCGACATAGAAAAAAAAAGAAAGGATAAGGATTTTTTTTTTTTTTTAAAGTCGGGCAGCCCGTTCATGGAACCCCCCTGTTCTGTGGCAAAATAATCAGTGTTGATTGTGGCCACATAACAGAAGAAGAAGAGCTGAACGAACTGCTCAAGCTGTACCTGACAGTGCCTGTCTCAGAAAGGATCTGGCAAAAGGCCAAGTTTAGCCGTTCCCCTTTTTCTTGACGTCACTGATTGGTGCTCTCACGCGGAACAGAATAAAAACCTAACTTCGTTCAACGATTAGATGACATGGAACAAACTCAGTCCGACATTGCACGCTGCCTTTGACGCCTGTCAAATAGAAACAGACTATATCAACTTGAAGCAGATCGCATCGCGTCTTTGTCAAGGTGTACTGTAACAACTGAAGTTCGTGAACTTTTAGAAAAGCTATCCAAATTATTTAAAAGTGTCTACAGATGGGTCGGTAATGGAATCCTCTCACAGTGGTTCCGGCTTTATAATACCAATTTTAAATGTCAGGAAATCATATTATTTAGGAAAGGAGTTTTCAATCTGTACCTCAGAATTTTATGCAATACTGAAGGCTTTGACTTACATATATGATGTATCGATTGCTTTCTGTAAAATTTTACTTTGTGTTGATTCCAAATCTGTTTTACAATCACAAGCGCGTTGGGACTGCAAAGCTAGAAAAGATTTGCTTTTTGAAATAAAACATCCACTGCATTGTTTTATAACTCTAGGCGTAAGAACTGATTTTTGTTGGGTCCCTTCTCACTGTGGTTTAAAGTGGAATGAAATAGCAGACAGTCTTGCAAAAGAAGGAGCAAATAGAAACGCTGAAAATTTATTAAGCAATCCCTTAAAATAATCCTCTTGTGAATTAATCCAAATTACGGAAAAATATATACATAAGCAGAATTAAGTGGGGTTTTTTTTACCATCGTGCCCAAGGCACATTGTCAGATTAATTCATAAATTAAGGCTGAATACTTGGAACACTAAATATTCTCATGGTGTTACTTGTGTCTGCAGAGAAAACATTTCTGTACATCATCTTTTGTTTAAATGCTCAGTGTTGACCTCGCTCTATCAGGAGAAAGGTATTGAGATGAATAACTTTGATAATGTCAATACTGTCTTTTATGGTTCATATGTTGCTGAAATTGCATGGTTATTTTCCCAGTCACAGGTTGCAAAATTTTCATAAAGATCAACAATACTGTGTTCCACCATGGTACTTCACTTATGTGAATATGCATGCATCAGATGTGGGTTTCAAAGTACTAACGTGGATGATAAGTTGAGTGTGGAGGTGTTTTCTTTCTTTCTTTTTTTTTTTTTTTTGAATAAGTGTCTAATATCATCTGGCGATGAAGACATTAAATAAATCACTGAACATACAATAAATAAGGCAGAGGGGACGGGAGGGGTGGGGCGGGGGTAGGGGAGGGGGCGAGAGGTGGGCGTTGTGAGTCCAAGGTGCCCAGAATCACCCCCCCCCCTCCCTCCCTCCCATCCTCCCTCTGACATTTAAACAGGGTTCTGAGATTCACGCAT
>CM065722.1:69969362-69971862 GCA_033310375.1 Conus canariensis | reverse complement strand
ACATGTTTAATTACACAGAGGTAAGGACTTCGAACAAGAGACTGGTTATATGACCGATAAACATCGTACAACTCATGCGATTCAATAGCTGAATGCCAGTCTTGGATGTAACAATCACTTAAACGTTTCTTAAATTCTACAATAAAAGCTTTCACATTACCAACACTTTGCATTTCCCATACAATTCCAAACCCGAATCTATAAAGAACATAGCAAACATTAGTCGTCCAGGTAATATAATTTTGATTCTGCAGATGCAGCAACATATCATAGGCTTTCTTCGGGAGTCTGTTATTAACCATACAAGCAACACGAAGCCAAAATCTGATGCATTTTGCATAAGTATTTACATAAAGAGGGTATCTTCCAGATTCGCCGTACACTAAGTGCCTAGGAGCTTTTGAACTTGCACCAAGAAATCTTTTAATAGCAGTTAAGTGCACCCTTTCAATTTGTTCCTGGTTAGATGACAGTCCCCAAATCTCTGCTCCATAAGTTAAGAAAGGTTGTATTTGGCAATCGAATAGCTTAAAGAAAATACCAGGAGAATGTTCACCTATTGACCATAGCATTCTGTTGATAGCAGTTAATCCTTTCTTTGCTCTGTTTGCTAGGTCACACATAGTTGGTTGGAAAGATAATCTTGTAGTCAGTGTTATACCAAGATACTTATACATGTTAACAGTGGAAAGTTGATCATCACCAAAAGTCCAATTTTCATTCGAAGCAAGGTAACCCCCATTCCTGAATACAACAATATTTGACTTTTCCAGATTCACAAGTAAATCTAAACGTTTTGAAGTATTATACAAGACATTCAGTTGGTTTGCAAACCAATAACAGTATCGGAAAATAATGCAACATCATCAGCAAATAACAGAATCAAAAGTTCAATGAGGTCTGGAGAAAGCTGAATACCATGTCTACCAAAAGTGTTAATATCTTTAGTTAGTTCATTGATGAACAGTGAAAGAAGCACAGGTGAACATGCCTCACCTTGTTTAGGCCCCGTGGGCATAGAAAAGTATCAGTAAGGTCACCACTAGTTCGAACACAAGTCTTCACAACATTATACATACTTTGCAATGCTTTCAAGGATTTTCCATTAAGACCACTAACAGAGAGAACCTTCCACAATTTATCCTACTTACTAGGTCAAAAGCCTTCCTAAAGTCTAGAAATGCGACATAGAGCTTCCTGTGTCTTAACAACTGCTTCTGAATCATTGCCAGTAAAGTGAAAATGTGATCTGTTGTACATCGTTTGTCACGAAAACCAGCTTGTTCCTCCCAAGATATTGTTCATTTCAATCCATTTAGTTAACCTTCTATTGAGAACAAAGCTATATATTTTACTACAAATGTTCAACAAAGAGATTCCACGGTAGTTATCTGAACAATTCCTATCACCCTTCTTAAATAGTGGTTGCAAGATAGAGACTGACCAATCTTCCGGAAACAAACCCTCATCAAAAATTGTATTGAGAAATTTAACAAGGAAAGGCATAATGACTTGTCTACTGTACTTATAAAACTCTCCAATAAGCTTATCTGGGCCAGCTGCCTTATTACTCTTTATTGCCGAATTGCAGCTTCAATTTCGGTGACAGAAATAGGTTGATTCAAAAAGTCGCAGTCAGTATGTACGAGTTCCGTATCATAATATTCAACAAAATCTGAACTGGTGTTTAATTCAACACGTAAGCCATTAAAAACACCTTTAAAGTGATTATACCACTGTTCACTAGAAATCGACCCCTGACCTTGAGTTCTTGGCCTAGCTGAACGAACAATTTCCCAGAATTTCTTTGAGTCATTTATATTACTTTGTAACGATGCAATGATATTTTCATTATGTAGTTTCCTTTTCTGTCTTAACAATTCCTTATACTCTCTCCTTTTCTGGCCATAGGCAAGTCGATCATTATCGTTATTAGTTCTATGAAACTTGTTTGTCTGTGTTCGTAATACTTTTCTGCTTTGTTTACATTCAAGGTCGAACCAAACTTTTCTCATACCTATGCCAAATCTAATAGTTTTCATCATGCATTCACCCGCATACACAAAACATTCATTGAACTTGGACAAGGCTTGATTAATGTTAACATCAACAAGGTCAGCAGCTTCACTAACTAATGATGAGACATGGTCAGAGTTCATACGTTCATAAAAAGCAGCTGAACTTTCTTCATCCCATTTGTACTTACTGACAGAAACAACTTGGTGAGCATCATTCTCAATAACAGGTAAACAGTCAGCACTATCAGGCAGTGAGAAAAACAAAGCAACAATAGCATGCTTAGTTTCTATTAACGGTCTTACATTAAAGCACTGACAATGAGGAAGCAAGGAACTTGAGGCAATCATATAATCAATTACGCTAGAACCACTATCAGATACATAAGTAAGTCACCTGGACATTTCAATGCTTTCAGACCATTAAGAATACACAGATCAAATTCATGACATACATTTAACAAATATCGACCGAAAGGGTTTAC
>CM065722.1:69944362-69954362 GCA_033310375.1 Conus canariensis | reverse complement strand
ACAGAAATGGGAACTTTTTTTTTTTTTTTTTTTTTGAGAAGGCGGGGGCCCGCAGAGATAGGACGAATTCATAATGCTGAGCCAGTGTTGCGAATGCCATTGCACGCAGATGTGGTCAGCTCTCACAAAAGACACGTTATGAAGTCATCTGCCAGTTGTAAAGTCATAAAGGTAGGCTGGTGCCGTGTATGTTCAGAGTGTAAACATGAACACGATTTCATTATGATGAATATTGATTGATTCATTGTCGTCGTCGTCGTCGTCGTAGTTGTTGTTGTTGTTGTTTTTCATTATTTGGTTGTTAATTTTCCCTTGGTTAATGTACAGCTCTCTAGTACACTCATTTCAGCGAGTTGTACGTCTATGGAAGGAATTATCTGTTTAACAGAATATCTCAGGCATTGTAGACAGTAGATACGCACCATAATTGATATAAAAATGGCAGAGCTCTTCAAAGACAGCTTAGGGGGATTAATGTTGACTTAGTACCTGAGTTTATGTAGGAACTGCAAGTTGTTTGCAACGTGAACTGCACAGCTGAGTTTTCAAAGGGATTGTGTTGATGTTTTCGTTCGAAGGTGAAAATAATTCGTTTTGTCTAATGCAGACTAAGGGCAATGTAAGTGTGGTAAATCCATTGTGAGTTGTTTGAGAAGAGAGAGAGAGAGAGAGAGAGAGAGGAAGGAGAGAGAGAGAGAGGGGGGGGTGGCGGATATGGGGGTATAGAGTGGTTGGGGGAGTGCATGTGGGCGGAAGTGGGGTGTCTATCTAAACGAATTCTTTTCAGACAAATTATATTCAGTGCTCATAAGTGGCCAACTTTATGTTTACTCCCTTTCCCCAGAAAACTCTTTTCCCTACTTTTTTTTTAATGACTTGAGTTGAAAGCGGTGACAGCCCTGATATGGTCCTTTGCAGTCGGCTGGTTCATAAGCAACCCCCTCTCTCTCTCCCTCTCTCTCTCAATTGCCGAAGAAAGACACTCTCTCTGACTACAGGAAGCGTATTTGTTAATGACGGTGACAAATGTTTTAAACCAAAACAACAGCGCTTCGTTGTCGTCTCAATAGTTATGAGTTACTTAAAAATAAGGAAAGGTTCGGATAAAAAAAAAAAAAGCCGTTTCACAGAACTATCTTTAAAAAAATCGGACTTGGATAATTGTATGCAAGACACTGAGAAAGAGAGTGTGAGGCAGAGAGAGAGGGAGAGAGGGAGACGAGGATGAGAGAAAGAGAGAGAGCGAGCGAGCGAGCGAGAGAGAGAGAGAGAGAGAGAGAGAGAGGGAGAAAGAGAGACAGAGACAGACAGACAGACATACAGACAGATAGACAGACAGACAGACACAGTGATAGAAGGAGAAATGCAGAGAGGCAGGCATACCACCAGAAGTTGGTTACCTACCCATCCTCTGCCATCCATATGTTACAAAGCAAATCACGACATTCACCGGTATGTTGTTATGAGCCCAGTTTTATTGATGACAGAAAACGAATCCAGTTCGGAAGAGTCCAATGAATCAGCAAACCAGTCACATGATCATTCTATAATATCTAATATTCCTGTACGTAAATCAGGCTGGAAAACTCTCTAGCCATCGTAACTCCCTCACCTCAACCCTACCTCAACGCGCGCACGTCAATCAAACGGAGAAACACTCGGGTACATAGCCTATAACCACTCCCACCCACCCACCCAGCCTATCCCAACTCCTTCCCCTTCCCCTGATCTCTCCAGATTACTCGGCTGGATGACCTATAGCGACCGTCCAGGGCGATTCACGCAGCACTGACTGACCAACACAAGAAAACCCGCTCATGAACAAAGCGATGCCTTTGCAAAAACTGCGTTCTCATTGGTCTGCCTGACGGGTTTTGAAGTCAAGCGAATACGCAAGGCGGAATCAGTTCGACCTCCTGGACAGAGGGAGGAAGGTTAGCTGAGAGGAAGGCGCTTTAAGGGGGGGGGGGGGGGGGGGGGGGGGTGCAGAGGTGTGGGGAAGGTGCAAAGGGGATGAGATGGGTGGGGAGGTTGCAGAGGGGTGGGGCGACAGTTAGTTGAATCTGTTGCTTTTGTTATTCATAGTAATGTTCCAAAACACCGACGGTTAAGGAGGAGAACAGGAAGGAGAAAGCCAACCCTGAGAGAGAGAGAGAGAGAGAGAGAGGGGGGGGGGGGCGGGGAAAGGGGGGGGGGTTAGGTCGAGGTGGAGGAGAGGTGGAGATACTTTGTCCTGTTGAAAATTAACAAAGATGGCTCCGATTCATCATTTTTATCAGTCCAAAGTCTCAACTTTTCGTCGTTAAATGACACGATTTGCCGGTTTTTGTCTTCCTCTTAAAACTCAGAATCGAATGTCTGGAAATTAATTACATCAGACCCACTGTGAAGTCTTGTTTTGTATATGAAATCATATCTGCAATACTGCCGTTTTTGTCGCATGGGTTAAAAAAGGGTGTTTTTAATAACTATTTCAATGCTGTATAGGCTGCACGTGTCTCTTCTATTAAAAAATAAAAAATAAAACGAATCCTCTGACCTTGTCCTTCGCAGCTTCGAACAGTGTTTTAGAAACTGAACTATGCTTTGGGTTCATAAATAATTACATAAATAAAAACAAATAATTAAAAGAAAATCCTCGCCCGACGTGTGCTTACGTTTTCAGTTACCTACGTATGATCAGTTTCAATTGTTGTTCTCCATAACAATATAATTATTTCAGCGATGGTGTTGACTGGAAAAAGACATGAAGCAAAAAGAAAGAAAGAAAAAGAAAAACAAACAAAACAAAATAAAAAAAGGAAAACAAAAAAGATGTGTGAGCTCGAAGCAGGCCCATAAGCAGAATGAAGAGGTGCATAGTTTTCAAAACAATAGTTTCACGTCTGAAAATCGTCATTTTGTCGAGGCAAAATTAATAATCATTGGTTAGGAAACTAACAGCCATCGTCCTGTTCGCTTCATGTGCGCGTTCTGTTTTCGACGCAAAACGTGTGCAATGAAATGAAATCCAAGTTCCGTCTATATTTCAGCATAATAATCTTGCGATGAACGCATACATCCACCCCCCACCCCCCCACCCCTCCCCCACCGCCCCAACCCCTCAAAGGTTTATCCAGAGAGCGCGGACCTCCGATACCCCTTGACCCGGATCGTTAGCAAAATGTAATGAAAAAAAGAAAAACGTCATCAAAGAAAGAAAGAGACAAAACAAAAAGAAGCAAAAAAGAGATGAACAAAGAAGAAATAATAAACAGGTGTGTTTACTGTAACATAAGGGAATGAGCAGATTCTGTGGCTAGACGGATTTCTTTGTTGTTTTGTTTTCAATTTCTGTGAGCGAGTCAAATCATGAGGGAGAGAGAGAGAGAGAGAGAGAGAGAGAGAGAGAGAGAGAGAGAGAGAACGAACCCGCCACGTGAAGTGATAAAGGCAACAAAGAGTTCCTTCCCTTTGATCTTTTTTGGTAATAAGATACGGAAACGGGGAAACGAGAGGCTTAATTTTTCATGAAAACATTGCTTCAACAGACACTTAATACTTCGTAAACAATAGCTTCACAATTCCAAGATCAGGTTACAATTTCAGGTTACAAGTTCAGGCTGTAATAATTTTGTCCGACAGTTCCGAGATAGGCTACTTCTTTGGTTCAGATCCACAGCCATAATAAACAGTTTAGTACTTGCATCACCACAAAGTTACGTTACAATTGATTCTGCGGGGTTTTTGGTAATCATGATGACAAATAGTTTAGTCCTTGCCTCACCACAAAGTTACGTTACAATTGATTCTGCGGGTTTTTTTTTTTTGTAATCATGATGACAAATAGTTTAGTACTTGCATCACCACAAAGTTTCATTACAATTGATTCTGCGGGTTTTTTTGGTAATCATGATGACAAACGACCATAGAAATAATTACAGGAGAAAAACTATTATTTCAGTGGAGAAGGGAGAAAAAATCCAGTTTGTAACTTCAGTTTGGGGTGTGCGTAATTATGATGACAAAACGACTATAGAAATGATTACAGGAGGAAAAAAAAATATGATTTCCGTGGAGAAGGGGAAACATCCAGTTTATAACTTACATTTGGTGCATCGGCAGACTAGAAGACATGAAGTACAATTCCTCTTCTCAAAATGGAAGAAGTTATGCGTGGTTTTGAATATCCCCCAAATTCATCAATTAGGGAAAAGAAAAAAAAACGAAACAAAAAACAAAAACAAAACAAAACAAAAAACCCACGTTTCCTGATCTTCCTCAAAGACTCACTTATTTGGTTCCCGGTTACCTTTTCGCAAAGACTGACAAACACTCGCATGAATACGTACACCCCTGTTACACATTCGTTTGTGACGTTTCTAAACCTAGAAGTTAAAACGAGAAAATACCATGATGTTGTCTACAATCATTCCAGAGAGAATATGCCTTGATTCGCTGAAAAAGACAACTCATCCAACAGACTGAGTTTTACAATCGTAAGAAAATCATTGACAAAAAAAAAAAAAAAAAAAAAAACCAACTAAAAGCACACAAAAAACCCACCCACAATAAACGATTTCAGCAGACCTTCTTCACACTAAAGGTTCTCAAGCGTACACATTTGTGTTGGTCAGGCCCAACTCAGGTTTTCTGATAATGAAACTTGAATCTAAGCATTGAAGCACAATGAAAACGTCTTCAATTTGTTAATTTTTTAGCATGCACAGAGAGAGAGAGAGAGAAGAGAGAGAGGAGAGAGAGAGAGAGAGAAGAGAGACAGACAGACAGACAGACAGACACAGAAGAGAGAGAGAGAGAGAGAGAGAGAGAGAGGGGGGGGGGGAGAGAGAGCATTTCGTGTTTAAGCATCGCATGAACGTCATATATTTGAAAGGATTTAATTAAACGCACACGAAAGCACTCAAGCACGCACACGCATACACGCGCGTACGAAGACGCACAGACGCTCTCTCTCTCTCTCTCTCTCTCTCTCTCTCTCTCCACACACACACACACACACACACACACACACACACACACACACACGCGCGCGCGCGCGCGCGCGCGCGCGCATCTTAAAAGCAGAATACTTTAAAAATTTTTTTTTAAAAACCCAGACGCAAACACACAGTCACGGAAATCCACTTGATTAATAAAAGAAAAACAACCCTGAGCCTAGGAGACAAACAAACAAACAAACAAACGAGTATATTGTTCAACAAGCTATAAGTGCAGAAGGATCTATGTCGCAGAAGGATCTACGCCATATCCTAGCACAGCCGTCACGTCGTCGTCCTTTTCCTCCTCCATCGTCATTCGGCTTGCACGACGGATCACAAATTAATGATGGTGAGTCATTAGCGCTCGCCATCCCTCTCCCCCTCCTCCTCCTCCTCGTTCTTCGGCTCTGGAATCGCGATAGCCTTGTACTTGGCACCGTTGATGTTGAGGCGAAGAGCCAGACTACCGTCATCCGAGCTCGTTTCCCAACCTGGGCAGTAGGGGAGAAACAGAAAAAAAAAAAAATTATAGTGGAGCGGGTGTGGAGTGGGTTGGAATGGAATGGGGCCACACGCCACAATTAGGATTTTGCGCTAAAACACTGTATAATCCATGTAAGCATCTTTTTTTTTTGTTTTTGTTTTGAGGCCTACCATACGTTTGAGCCAGCATTCAATGTTAACCTGATAACTGATCGAAAGAGCAACTCCCCCACCAATTATTTCCCTTGTTTTAGAGGATTTTCACCGATGGAATCACGATCTTCAAATGCATGACCTTCCCCTTAGTTGAGGTCACATTTCAGGCCACTGCACTCACCGGTGACCCCATCTTTTCGCTAGCTGGATACCCCCCCCCCCCCTCCCCCTCCCCAATAAACCCATTCCTTTGATTCTAATCTGTCTTGCTTGGAACCACCTAATGCGCCAGTCTATAAAAATTCAATTCCTTAAGCGAGGCCTTGACGCTTTAATTTTTGGTGTGCAGCCTGTCCATAAAGGAGGGTGAAGAGGTGGGGGAGAGGGGGGGGGTTCCAGTTTCTTTTTAGAAGGGTATCTTTTTATCCAGAAAAAGGATGAAGGGAGGGGTGGTTTCCAGTTTCCGTTTACACGTATGCGATGACTCCAAAGTTGTCAAGGTGAAAGAAAAGGGGAGGGGAGGGGAGACAGGGGAGGAGTGAGGGGGTATAGGCTAGGGAGGGAGAGGGTTCGGAACTCATGAATCTACCCTTCAATCCCATGACCCGCATCCGGAGTGGATATGTAATGGAATGGGATGGGAAGGATGAAATGGCATGATAAAATTCATTTCAAGAAAAGCGCACACAGGAAGTAAATAAGATTTAAAAAAAAAAACAACCAGTAAACAAGTGGGGTATTTTTGCTCCCATAAGAAAACGTAACACAGAGTAACTTTTATTCAAGACCGGCACAGCCTTTTAAACTTGAATAAAGTCAGACAAATACGTAGACGAACAATCTAATAGTGGGGGAAAAAACAAGCGCAGGCCAACAACTGAACTGTCTTCATAGTAATGACTTGGCAAAGATTTGGACTTAAGGGGGGAGGGGAATTTGAAGATGGAGAAACTGAGAACGTGAAATTAAGAAAATATGTTACAGATATGAAAACTCTTCACTAGCTGCATAAGGGAACCATCGCAATCCCCTTTGAAGGCAGATATATTTGTATTGCCTGCTCCGAGGCCTTTCGTCCGCTGGGTCGGACTCATCAGGGAGACACGGCTGGTTGTGTCTGCGCTCCTGGCGTCAAATAGAGACACACCACAGTCCATAATACTGTGGTGTTCTCACCACCAAGGGTGCAAAAAAGAATCCAATAGCACCCCCAAAGCAGCCAGCGAAGAGTAGTAAATGAAACCAAACGAAAGTGTGGGGAGGAAAAAAGTTGCTGAAAGATTAAAAAAAAACAACCCATAAACAATTAAACAAAAATATAAGCAGTCTACAACTGAAAAGAACAAATGAAGAAGGCACAGTCACACATAAATAGAGAGGCCCTGAACGTTTTCTGTTTTCTGCATAATTATATTCGCATCAGTGGCCATAAACTGGAGAGAGAGAGAGAGAGAGAGAGAGAGAGAGAGAGAGAGAGAGAGAGAGAGAGAGAGAGAGAGAGCGACAGACAGACAGGCAGACAGACAGGCAGACAGACAGAGACAGAGACAGACACAGACAGACAAAAGAGCCATTAGCAGTTCCCTGGATTACCTTTCCGTTAAAAAAAAAAATGTACCTACATACACATACGCTGTGCGAAGAGGACACAAACTCTACAGCACACAGCGTGAACTCGGCTCTGAAACTCTCCACCAGTAAGAGGACATTTCACGATGTATTTAACCGGAACCTGTCATTCGTTTTAGCTAATTGAATTTCTACCGTTTTGATGCTTTGGTTGGCTCAAACCAAACCAAACCAAATCAGAAAGAGAGAGAGAAGGGGAAGGAGAGAGAGAAAGAGAGAGAGAGAGAGAGAGAGAGAGAGAGAGAGAGAGAGAGAGAGAAGACAGACAGACAGACAGACAGAGACAGAGAGAGAGAGAGAGACAGAGAGAGAGACAGACAGACAGACAGAGAGTCAGACAGAGAGAGAGAGAGAGAGAGAGAGAGAGAGAGAGAGAGAGAGAGAGAGTCCATCACAGGAAGCAGCATCTTGATGATACACTTACCCATCAGACTGATGGAGAACGCTCCTGGTGGCACTCCAGGTGAAGTGGGAGGTTCTCCTGTTCTCGATCGTCTTTGAGACGCGTCCTCCGCTGAAGCAGAATCTTCCTCCGTTCTGTCGGGAACTGTCACACCACCACCATCCCCACGGATTACCATCATCCCAGGAACGCAAGCGATTAAAAAAAAAAAAAAAAAAGGAAAAGAAAATAAAAGTGAGAAGAAGAGGAGCATCATCGTCAACGCCAGTTTTAAACTGCTTGTCAAATTCTTTCGCTGAATAAGGAAGTAACAGAACTTGAAAAAAAAATGACTCGACGCACTCACACGCGCGCACACATGCAAACGCACATGGTTTTCCACACACACACACACACACACACACACACATGTGCACGTGTGCGCGCGCGTGCGCACATACGCACACACACACACACACACACACACAGACGCACACACTCACACTCACACACACAGGCACGCGCGCGCACACACACCTACAGAGAGAGAGAGAGAGAGAGAGAGAGAGAGAGAGAGAGAGAGAGAGAGAGAGAGGGGACGGTATTCACCAACAGTACCTTCCGGCTGTGGGGGCTCGATGGCTCTGAGCTGTGGCTGGGAGGAGGTGGAGGCGGCCATGGGCACCAGACGAGGATCGGGAACAGCAGCAGGGTACCCATAGTGCAGGGGCAACGGGGCACTGGCGCCTCCATAGCCCGGGGGCTGGAAGGGAGAGCCGAAGGCCGGGTAGCCCAGAAAACCTGAAGACACAACACACACACACCTTGATAAACAGACCGTTGGACGGTCAACCCAGAAAACCTGAAGACACAACACAAGCCTAAACAAACAGGTCAAATGGGGAGGGGGGGGGGGAGGAGTGGGTGGGAGGAGGACTGGAAGGGCGAACCGTCTGACGGATAACCTATGACACCTGAAGACACAACGCACACCTCAACAAATAGGTAAAATATGAGGGGGGGGGGGGGGGGGGGGGGGGGAGGCCGTACCGGAGACTGAATAATCCATAAATTTTGAAGACAGAATACACCCGACAAACAGGTAAAATGGGGGGGGGGGGGGGGGGGACTGGTAGGGCGCACCGTAGGATAAGCCATAACACCTGAAGACAGAACGCACACCTAGACAAACAGGTTAAATTGGGGGTGGGTGGGGGTGGGGACGGAGTAGTCTAGTTGGTAAAGAACCGGACTCGTGATCCTGATGATACTGGTATGGTTGTGGGTTTGAATCTCGGCCGGGCCGTGTTCGGTGCAGGAGGATTTTCCCCTCAGAGTTAACACTGGTTCTGAAAAATGTCCTTCCAACGAGACGTGAAATCGATATTTCGTGTGCAGACTCACGCACAACATCCTGCATAGTTATGTGAAATTCTATCACCAACTTTCGGATGAAAAGGCCGAGGTGGCCGTTCGCATGGATGGCAAGTATAGATTAGTAAGCACACTTCGTATCAAAAACGAAAAAAAAAATGACTGAAATGCGATTGAAAGACACGGGAAACGACAAAATGTAGTGCGAGCAGGCAGCTCTTCAATCAGCTCTACCAGGGTAGGCGGCCCGTTGTGTAAACGAGAGCGTAGATTGGTAAAGTACTTACAGATTGGTCTCTGTCCGAAGACAGACGCTGTGTAAGTAAGTACTCTAATAGAATAATAATAATAACAGTGATGACAAAAAGAACAATAATGATTATAACAATCTTACCAAAAGATAATCGTAACAACAACAACACTAATAATAATGATAATAGTGATAATAATAATAATAATAATAATGAAAATGGTTATAATAATCTAATCAGCCACCAATCCTAATAAAGTTTCCGCAAAGAGACAACCTGACGACATACATATATCAACGAATACACAAGAATAACAAAGACAGGGATCAAAAACAAAGTAATAACAAAGACAGGGATAAAAACACAAAGTAATAACAAAGTCAGGGATAAAAAACAAAGTAATAACAAAGACAGGGATGAACAACAAAGTAATAACAAAGACAGGGATGAAAAACAAAGTAATAACAAAGACAGGGATAAAAACACAAAGTAATAGCAAAGACAGGGATGGACAACAAAGTAATAACAAAGACAGGGATGGACAACAAAGTAATAACAAAGACAGGGATGACAAAAACAAAGTAATAACAAAGACAGGGATGACAAACAAAGACAAATTTAGACAACTTCGTCTCCGATTCAGCTTCTCTTTGTTCAAAACAACCCGCTTTGATACAAACGACATGCACATCGCCACATTCAAAAGCTGGGAGGCCGTAAAGGAAATCCTTTCTGATGAAATT
>CM065722.1:69926862-69936862 GCA_033310375.1 Conus canariensis | reverse complement strand
TCACCCCCTGTTCTATCTGCTCCCCCCCCCCCCCCCTCCGCCCTTCCCCTTCCTATTTTTTTTTTTACACTCTTTTTAATTTGTTAAAATTCATTGCCATGATGGCCGAGGATTTTTTTTTTTTTCACGAGCAACATTCGCGTATTTGTGATTGGCGGCTATATTTAGAAACCTAGTGTGGGTCAGTTGCGTGCGCCGCAGGGTGGGGGTGGGGGGGGGGGGGGTAGGAATAACAATGTCACTTCCCGGGTTATCTCACACACACACACACACACACACACACACACACACACACACACACACACACACACAGTTTCGGTTCGCCCTTCTTTGGTCGTGCGTGGCGTCATCTTCTTGTATTTCTTCTGTGATTTTATCTTCATCATGGGAGGGGGGAGAAAAAAAAAAACATGCATTGCACACTTGATCAGCTGTCATAAAGCTTTAGACCAATCACTGCTAATTGATTGCGTGCCCGCGCGCTTGTCTGTGTGTGTGTGTGTGCGTGTGCGTGTGGTGTGTGTGTGTGTGTGTGAGAGAGAGAGAGAGAGAGAGAGAGAGAGATGTATATGTGTGCGTGTGTGTGCGTATGTGCGCGTGCGCATGTGTGTGTACGCGTGTGTGCGTGTGTGTGTGTGTGTGTGTGTGTGTGTGTGTTATGTGTGTGTGTGTGTGTGTGTGGAGAGAGAGAAGAGAGAGAGGAGAGGGGGAGAGAGAGAGGAGAGAGAGAGAGAGATGTTTCTGTCTGTCGGTTTATGTACTATTTCGTGCGTGTTTTTTTGCAAGTTCCCCGTTCCTCCCCCCACTCCCTGCCCCTATCCTCCCTCCCGACACCCCTTTCTCTCTCTCTCCCCCCCCCCCCCCCCCCCCCTCCAGCCGCCCTTCTGCCTCCGGCCTCTGTCCAGCACCGTCCACCCCACCCTCTCCGCTAGCCCCTCCCTCAAGCGGATACTTGTGTGTTCAGTCATCCTAACTGCTCAGACACGTCACGGGCAAATTAGCAAATTGCAACGTCAACTGTCGAAAGTCAACAACGAACTTATCAGTTCGGTGTCAGCCAGCTGTGATAACAACCCCCTCTGTTTTCCTCCACACAACGGTCCAAGGAGTCGCGATCTTTTGAACGGTGTGGTGGGAGCAGAGGTGACTGGACAACTCGGTGATCTTTCTGACCCCTGGGCAGGCCAAACACTTGACACGGTTCATGGGTTTGGATGAAAAAAAAACAAAACATGGCGGCGGTCATGACGACAGAACAAGGAGCGCGCGCTTGCGTGGTTTGACTGGCCGGCTTGCAGGGTGGGTTATCGGATGGGGAGGGAACGGGGGAACCGAGAGTGTCCAGTCAGTGGCTAGACAGCACCGAGTGTCCAGTCTGATTTTGCGAGGTTCGAGTACCGGCTTGTGCTCAACATGAAAACAGCCAAACTTATAGCGATGTAAGGGCTATTCTCTTTTTTTTTTTTTTTTTTTTTTTTTTTTTTTTTGGAAAGGGGGAGGGGGGGGGGGGGGGGGGGGGAGCACTTTTGAAGGTCTGTTGGTTGTGAAGTCCCAAGAAGATAAATTCGAGCGAATTTCGCTTGTTTGTTCGCACAGCGTATTCATAATTATCGCTTTACTTACTTATTCTCTCTCTCTCTCTCTCTCTCTCTCTCTCTCTCTCTCTCTCTCTCTCTCTGTTGTGTGTGTGCTGGTTTTCAGTCCCCATCAAAACCGCCAAACTTGCTGCCTGCCGTCATTGTTCTAGTGGTATCAGTGGTGTGGTAGATGGATCCCCCTCCCCCCCCCCCCCCCCCCCCCCCCCCCCCCCCCCCGCCCCCTCCACACACACACACCCCGTCTGCCATATTATCCCATTATCCCTCTGTTGTGTGGCTATGAACGTTAGAAGGAATGTAACCAGGAGCGCCACCCTCTCCCCCTTCCCCTTCCCCCCGACGAGACACCTCCGAGTTCTTGTTATCCAAACAGAGACATGTCAAGTCAAATTGCAGCGTCAACTGTCCAAGTCAACAATCCGTTAGAAAGTGGGCTCAGCCCCTGTCCTTTTCACCACAGATCAGAGAAAGACCGCGATCTTTTAACCGGGAGGTGGACGAAGGTGAACGTATGACAGCATAGTAGCTTCGTAGGCCGACGACAGCTGGTCTTCCGAAGACAGCGATTATCGGCTTATGACACTAGCGTGGTGCCATACGAGACGATGTTTGTTTTTGACACCACCTCGACACGTTCTTGACCAAGCTGACTGCTCGAAAGATTACCGACCCTTTCTTTCCCCCACTCCCCACCGCTACCCCTGCCTCCGCCCCTCTGCTCCCTCCCCCCACCCCCACCCCCCTGCCAACGCCTTATCCCGGGGACAACCTTACTGTAAAGAGCCTTAGGCTAATATGACGTTAAACTCGCCATACATCATCGCTACGGAATCCTGTAGAGCGTATCTTGGAAGAGAATGTCGGACGTGTCAGTCTGGAGAGTGCCAGCTCGTTGTGATAATATTGTCTTTGACGTGTCTCTGACACTTGATAATGACAAGACTGTTTTGGAGAGAGCTGAGCTGCCGTCTGGGAGAAGTAGAAGGACAAAAACCGTCATGTTTTGAGACAGGTGAAGAAAAGACAGAAAAACGTAGCTGTTTACTTCGTTCGGAAAAAGAACGAGTGACGATAACCAATCCAATGAGACGTAACTTAGGAGCGATGGACGTCACACGGAAAATATTTGTGACACTAGGACAAAGATATTGCATGAACCGCACGAACAATCAACGAGCACCCTGTTCATGTTCTTTGCTGGACTTCTTTCGCAGCCCTCCCTCCCCCTCCCCATCCACACACACACGCACACACAAGCATACTCGTCGCGAACAACGTTCTCTTGCCTTAAAGATCAGAAACAGCAGTTTACTTGTCCTCCCGCCAAGATTGTTCAAAACATATCTACGGTCATTGGCTTGACGACACTGACAAACCTTGTTTTTTCCATTGTTGGCTTCATGAGATCTGAGCTACGGGGAACACGCAAGGTCCAACACGATACCAATGCATACGCCACACCAATCAGGCATACCGACGTTCGTATCTACGGCCGCGTTTAGGATCACTTGGTGATCAGTTGTCATCCTTAGGATGACTGTGTTCGCTCTATCGGCTATTATCCCAGAGGATCAGACTTATTTTCCTGAGGGAAACAGCAATTATACTGCCTTTAGACGCTAGTATGTTGCCATACTGTCTCTCGGCTTGACACGGTAAACTGCGGCCTGCGTTGACCGAAGACCGCGAGTCAGCAAGGTTGGGAAATGTATGGTATCTCATTAGCATCGAAAGCCCAGAACTACCGGATTGTGCTAACGGACAATAAACGTTCTGCCAGAAAACCAGTGGTTGTTATCGTTTTCACGAAAATAGGTAATAAAGACACAACGTTGGCGATCGCTATGGAAAACAGTAATTATGATTGTATGAAAATAGGTCTTCATTATGACGTTTGCAACAAGTGACGATTATCCCTGGGCACACGCACTATTGTGCAGTAAGCGACTGATCGGTGACGAACCATATCACCATTGATGGAAAGGCGCGGACTACCCAAATTATCAACCACGATCATTCATTTTGCTTGTTCACCGTTTACTAAGGTCATAAAGATATTGATGAGTATTTCCTCTTTTTTTCCCCCTCACTATGCGATGGCAACAGCATACAAAGAACAATTTTTTTTTCCGTGTGAAAAGATCTATTTCCATGCCATGGTTGCTTCCGTAGTCAGGCATGTAATTATCGTTACTCACGAGGGAAAAAAAACAACAAAACAACACCATGGATTATCGCCATTTTCGTTTAAATGGAAAATATTACAATTTATGTCAGTCTCTCTCTGTCTCTGTCTCTATCTTTATCTCTCTGTTCTGTCTGTCTGTCTGTCTGTCTCTCTCTCTCTCTCTCTCTCTCTCTCTCTCTCTCTCTCTCTGTCACTTTCTTAAACTACTGCTACTACTACTACTACTACTACTACTACTTATGACCTTTCTAAACTTGTAAGTATCCGTACATCATGACCAAGACTCTCTCGGGAGAAACACACATAATGGTTACGATATTCATTCATTTTTTGACACACAATCCAACACGATAGCCAGGCACACCCCAACAGTCAAGCGCACCAACGTTCGTATTTACCGCCGTGTTTAAATTCCCTACAAAATTAGCCGTGATCCTCAGGGTAACTAATGTTTTACCTCTTTTCACTACTTTCCGTGAGGATCATTCCTGGTTTCCAGAGGAAAACAGCTATCATCGTCTTTAGATGCTAGCATGTTTCCATACTCTCGCTCTCGGCTATACACAGTGAACGGCGGTCTACAGTGGACGATGACCGCATATCATCAGCACGGGGGTAAATGTGTATGGTATCTCATTAGCTTCAAAACCTAAGAACTATCGAATTGTTTAACTAACTAACAGACAATAACATTCTGCTAGAAAACAAGTGATAATTGCTGTTTTCACGAAAACATATTACGAAACAACATCAGCGATTACTAAAAAAAAAAAAAAAGTGGCAATTATTATTGTCTGAAAATAAGTCCTGATTTAAGAATACAGATCAAAAAGATCAAAGACAGCAGATAACGATGATTTGTGGCCACGCGCGCTTTTGTGCAGTATGTGACTGATGTGCGACAAACCATGTCACAATGGAAGGAAAGGTGCAGACTGCCAGAAATAACGGCCATTATCTTATGGGTGTGAAATGAACACATCATACGATATTTTCATACTGCGAAAACTAAAGGCGGAAATCGGAAATGAAATGAGGCAGGGAACGGTAAACGATAAACAGTAAACAAGTGGGGCACTTCTTGCTCCCGCAAGAAAACCCAACACAGAGCAACCTCCATTCAAGACTGGCACAGCCCTCCAAACTTGAATAAAGTCAGACAACCACACAGACGAACAATCTAATAGTGGGGGAAAAAACAAGCACAGGCCAACAACTGAACCGTCCCCACAGCAACGACTTGGCAAAGATTTGGACCCAAGGAGGGAGGGGAGGGGGGGGGGGGGGGGGGGGGGAGCCCGAAGACGGAGAAACTGGGAACATGAAATTAAGAAAATATGTTGCAGATATGAAAACTCTTCACTAGCTGCATAAGGGAACCATCGCAATCCCCTTTGAAGGCAGATATATTTGTATTGCCGGCCTGCTACAAATATATCTGCCTTCAAAGGGATTGCGATGGTTCCCTCATGCAGCTAGTGAAGAGTTTTCATATCTGCAACATATTTTCTTAATTTCATGTTCCCAGTTTCTCCGTCTTCGGGCCCCCCCCCCCCCCCCCCCCCCCCCCCCCCCCCCCCCCCTTCGTGGGTCCAAATCTTTGCCAAGTCGTTGCTGTGGGGACGGTTCAGTTGTTGGCCTGCGCTTGTTTTTTCCCCACTATTAGATTGTTCGTCTGTGTGTTTGTCTGACTTTGTTCAAGTTTGGAGGGCTGTGCCAGTCTTGAATGGAGGTTGCTCTGTGTTGGGTTTTCTTGCGGGAGCAAGAAGTGCCCCACTTGTTTACTGTTTAAAGGAGGAAAGAGAACATAACCACAGGCTTTTTTCCCCATTTTATTTGAACTGTCTACACATTTTAAACTATATTCATGATTTTATTTTTTTTTAAGTATTGATATGTTACGAAAGGTAGTTATGTGTTAAGGGGACAAAATTTATTAACATCAAGGAATTGTATGTGGAAGAAAATTCAGTCAAAGCAGTTTCAGAAACGTAAAATTCACCGTTTCAGAAGTCAGAATTCGCAATTATAGACAATCGCAATTATAGACAATCGCAATTATAGACAATCGCAATTATAGACAATTTCAGGCTCGCGCTGTTTAGATGCACCATGAAATTATGAGCTATAGGCTAACAGGGCGTCAAACAACTATGCCTGACTATGCCCACTTCGATAGTGGAATAAACTGTCCTTTACAGGGCGTAAATCTCACCGGTCAAACAACTGTGCCTGACTATGCCCACTTCGACATTAGAACAAACTGCAATTTACAGGGCGTAAATCTCACTGGTCAAATAACTATGCCTGACTATGCCCACTTCGATAGTGGAATAAACTGTCCTTCCACAGGCTCTAACCAGTCGGACGTTAACATTAACGTTTGGGTCTCCGGCCAATAAGACGTTAATCTCACTAATATATTCATTTGTGTTTACGCAGAAAGGCAAGTTAACATCGCCGTGAGGGTCTTCGGCCATGAGGAAATTAACATGCTCATTAGGTACCCAGCCAATAGGACGTAAATCTCACTATTAGGGGCTCCTGTCGACTGGACATCCGTCTCACCGTTAGGGTTTCCGATCACGAGGTCATTAACATCTCCATTAAGGTAGCTGGATAACAGGAGCTGACCTCACCGACAGGGTCTCCGGCCAATACGAGATTAATCTCACCAGTAGAGTCTATAGCTGAAAGGACGTCAATCTCATATCATTACGGCCAATAGCTCATAGGATATTATCTAACCATGAGAGTTTCTGGGCAGTAGGATATTGATCTCACCATTAGGTTCTCCGGTCAACGGTACGTCAATTCCACCATTAGAATCTCCCGCATATAAGACGTTAACATCATCATAAGGGTCTCCGGCCGGTTGAACGTAAATCTCACCATAAAGGTGTCCGACCAACACATGACGTTAATCTCACCGCTAGGGTGTCCAGTCAATAGGACGTTAACCTCACCATAAGCCTCTCTGGCCTGGTAGGACTTTAATTCCACCGTTCGGATTTCCGGCCTATATGACGTTAATTTCAGCATTAGGATCTCCGACTAATACGACGTTAATGTCACCTTTAGGGGCTTCAGCTGAAAGATTTCTCTCCCCGTTAGGGTCTCAGGTCAGTGTGTTGTTAATATCACCACTACGATCTGCTGCCAACAAGACTTTAACATCACCACTTGAGTCTCCCGTGAATACGATCTGAACCTTTGGGATCTCCGGCCAACAGGACGTTAATATCACCATTAGGGTCTCAAGTGAGTACACTTATCTCCCCGTTAGGGTCTCTGTTCGGTGTGATGTTAGTATCACCATTACGATCTGCTGCCAATAGGTGTGTTGCGGGTTATGATCAACAACCGAGCCACAATTAATGTCAATTTAAAAAAAAAAAAAAAAAAAAAAAATATATATATATATATATGTTGTTAAAAATATTTTTTTTAAATGAAGTATTAAAATCTACAAGCTTGTTTCAAGCCTTGCTATCATCAACGTTGCTGATGATAGCAAGGCTTGAAACAAGCTTGTAGATTTTAATACTTCATTTAAAAAAAATATTTTTAACAGATGTTGCTCCCCAAGGGGTTGAGCATTTTCAGATTTTTTAAAGGACACTTTTGTATTGTTCATGATACATTATATATATATATATATATTCAGTGCACGGCACGGTGGGTGTCACAAATCGATTTTTTTTTTGGTGGTGGGGATTATGCACGTGCTTATGACCAGCTGCTTTTTAACCCCCCCCCCCCCCCCCCGCCCCACCGTCCCTCCCATACCCACACACGAAATTCGATAAAGCCTTTCCGTGTCCCATCTATTAGTAGCAACGGTACAAATTTCACAGACTTTATGAACACACAATCAAATTCAGGGAGTCAAACATAAACCCAATAATAATAATGACATTATTGAAAACATCAGCGCTTATTCAAAAAAAAAAAAAAAAAAAAAAAGAATCCTTATTTGTTTTTACCTAATATGAAAAAAAAAAACAGAACAGAAGACAGAGGAGGCGCATTTTTGAAATCAACGCTGTTAAGGCAGATTAAAAAACAAAAAAAGACAAGAACACAAAAAAGACAAAAAAATAGAAAGAGGAAGAAAAAAGAAAGAAAGAAAGAAAGAAAGAAAGTCAAGGATAAACAGGAAAGCAGATCCCTTGACATTATGAAAAATGTGCTGATCTGACAACGGACAAGAAGAAGAAGAACAAGAAACAGCAGAAGAAGAAGAAGAACAAGAAACAGCAGAAGAAGAAGAAGAAGACAAGTAGACAACACGAACGCACTAAGGCCTGATTACGCGTGTGACTGAAAAAAAAAATCATACTTAAACAAACAAGCAAAAACAAAGAAACAAACAAACAAATGAACGAAACAAAACAAAGAACAAATCAAAGCAAAACAAAACAAAACCAGAAATCAGATCAGAAAAAAAATACAAAAAAGAAACAAAGCAAAAACAAATAAAAAAGACAAAAGTAAAAAAAAAAAAAAAAAAAAAAAAATAGAAAGAAAAAGAAAATCACATACCGCGAGAGAACTTTCAAAGATGTTGTCCGGTCCTGTGGCCTCCATGATTATTGTCAGGAAAAAAGTAAAAACTTCAAGAAACAGAAAATCCAGGGACTGGAGATATCCTTCCGAGAATCTTTCCGCACTGCCGGACTGTGATAACCACACCTTATCGCTGACGATAACGGGGTCTAGTGGGGGCAAAGGCCAAAAGTCAATTCTACTCTGACCACGCCTCTCAACTCTCTGATTGGGAGAATGGATGGTCACGTGGTCTCTGCGTCACGACCAAGGGCGCTCATGATACGAGACGGTCCCCGAGTTCTTGGAGCCGTGGAAAAGTCAACAAAGAGGCGTCACGGCGAACTGCTAAAGAAAAACAGCGAAAGTCAACAAGCGTGCCATTGTCTGAAGCGCAACAGGTCGCTGATCTTTTGACCAGCTACTGACGAGGCACTCGAGGTTTGACAGCGCTTCGAGAGCGAAAACAGACCTCGGGCGGAAGGGTACTACTGTCTCCCTCCTACCCTTTCTCTTGTCTCTGCAAGACTCGCTCTCTCTGTGGGCAGAGAGAGAGAGAGAGAGAGAGAGAGAGAGAGAAGAGAAGAGAAGAGAAGAGAAGAGAGAGAGAGAGAGAGAGAGAGAAGAGAGAGAGAGAAAGAGAGCGGTGAGTGTGTACAGGGATATGCTCCCTACCCCCACCCACTCCATCCCATTCATAGATACGTACAAAGCCCTAAAAGCGTTTTTCTTAAAAAAAATTAAAAAAAAGAAAAGAAAAGAAGAGTAAAGCAGTTAAAAGAAAGAAGTAGGAAAAAAAACCACACACACACACACACACACATACACACACACACACACACAACCAAAGAAAGAAAGAAGACGAAGAAGAGGCCATAACCCGGCGATAAAACCCACACAAATTCTTCCATTGGATATTGCACGGAACAAAAATCTAGTCTGAACATACAGCCTAACAACATGCAGCTGGCATATCACAGAACGTGTGCTTATCGTATTCTTTCCTCTTTAAAAAAAAAAAAAAAAAAAAAAAATTCTTTAAAGATGTTGAAGATTTCAAGTGATGTATGCTACTGAGTAACTTAATCGGCAGGACAAATCCGTCCACCCTACCCCCTTCTGCCAGCTCTCCCACCCCTTTCTCTTTCTCTGTTAATTAATCGATCGTACTAACAAAAAAAAAAGAAAAACAAAAAACAAATAAACAAACAAACAAAAAACCTCCTCCCTCCCCCCCCCCCCCCCCCCCCCCCCCCCCCCCCCCCCCACCACACTGTTTCAGTGAAACAAGGAAGAAAACTCGCTGCAAAAGCAATGTTCCTTCACCATGACGTCAATATAAGAAAAAAAAAAAACGTCATGCGCGTTGGCGTTCTGTAAGCTTATGTACAGTGAAAAGAAGCCTCGCTGTAGGGAAGTGGGGAGTTAAGCAATAGTTACCGCAAGAGATTCAATTCCATTTAAACACCATTTATCGTTGTACTAGATTTTTTTTCTTTTCTGGTTAGATGATTTAAAAAAAAATAATGTTGATCAGCATAGAAATAAAGAAATTGTCAAAAAGGCGGTGGAGGTGAGGTGGGAGATAGGTGGCAGATGCAAAATGAACTATGTAAAAATACGAATAATTATAAACAGAAACGAGCGCGGAATACACATAATTAAT
>CM065722.1:69874362-69921862 GCA_033310375.1 Conus canariensis | reverse complement strand
CCATCCCTACCTCTCCACGACACACCCTTACACACGCACACGCACACGCACACACACACACACACACACACACTCTCTCTCTCTCTCTCTCTCTCTCTCTCGTTTTAAATCATTGGAAATGGGCATTTTTTGAGGTTCTGTTAAAAAGGGTATTTAATTTAATATTTTGCAGTGTGATTTCCCCAAAACATATGACTAAGATTGCTACACGCACAGTATACCAATGATCTGTGCAAGTGGAAAAATGCTCGCATAAGAAAAAACACCACCAATTATTTGCCAATAAATTACGATATAAAATTTTATCAGGCGGATCACAGTAATCTTAGTAGGTGCTTACTGATGACTGGTCTGAGATTTTCCACGAAATTAACATAATATATGGTTTTATTCAATCATGGTGATGATTTCACTGATTTGCCATCTTTTAAGCTCGGCGGGACAACACTTATGCACGTACATATGGTAAAATTCTTAGGTGTATATTTCACATCCAAGCTAACATGGAATTTTCATTCTACTTCTCTATTAAACAAAGCAAGAAAGAGTTAAAAATGTCTTAAGATACTGTGCAAACAAAGCTGTTGTCAGGATATAACGATGGAGCAGTTGGCAATATCACTAATCCGGTCTAAGTTATCATACGCTCAAGAGGTTTTCTTTAGTGTGGCCAAAGATTTGTTACTAAAAATTGCACAGTGTTAACTGATGATTTTTCTGATAGTAATCTGCTTTTTAAAATCACCTCTTGTTTGTTATACAGCCCTGTTAGGTATCTAATATGATATTGTCAGTCTTTGTTTGAGATTATATGTACACACCCACACCTACTCACAGAGAGATACACACACGTATGCACGCACAAGCACACACACACACACACAAAACACACACACACAACACACACACACACGCACGTCTGTCTTTCTCTCTCTCTCAGTCTTGTCTAATTTCACATCATTTTGTGAAAAGACGTAGCAGGAAGGTACTACTACTATTAGTACGCATGCACATGCACGCGCTTGCGCTCACATGCATTCTCTTCGAAAGGTCTAAAGAGAACGAACGTGCGTTCGAAAGGGAAGCGGGCTTTCAATCTAGGTGTATATTCAATGAGCATGAAATGCCTCGACTCCACGAAAGCGACGATGAAACACTTGAGATCATTCTACAGTAACGGCACTCGGTGGTTCTCGATTGAGAATCAAATCATTCGCTTATGATTGTTTAATGGTGAGAATAACAGCAGCAAAAAAAAAAAAAAAAAAAAAAAAAAAAAAAAAAAATCAGCAAGTTGATTGTGGCTGCTCAACCTGAAGAAGAAGATAACGTCCCGTCTATCTGTAGCTCTTGAGGACAAGTTAAGCTTTGCGTATGGGATCTGGCCAAAGCTGTCAGAACTCTGTACTCGGAGGTCGCACAACACGCAATTCGTTTAATGTGCGTGTGGCATATTATGTGACAAATCCTTTGTAATTCTATGGCATATTTCAATGGCATGTACGCGCACGAGTGTGTGTGTGTGTGTGTGTGTGTGTGTGTGTGTGTGTGTGTGTGTGAGTGAGTGAGTGAGTGAGTGAGTGAGTGAGTGAGTGAGTGAGTGTGTGTGTGCGTGCGTGCGTGCGTGCGTGCGTGCGTGCGTGCGTGCGTGCGTGCGTGCGTGCGTGCGTGAGTGTGTGTGTGTGTGTGTGTGTGCGTGCGTGCGTGAAATACAAAGAAATGAGAAGTAGTTAGAAAACAGGGATACAAAAGGAAATGAAACTTAAGCAGAGGCATGAGCCAAGGTAGGGTGGAGAGAGAGAGAGAGAGAGAGAGAGAGAGAGAGAGAGAGAGAGAGAGAGAGAGAGAGAGAGAGAGAAAACAAGATTTCAACAACATAAACCCACGCAACGAGGGCCGGAAAAGCTCAGTCGGTAGAACGCCGGACTCATCATACTCCTCGTGATCCTGGGGTTTCGGGTTCGAGACTCCGCCGGGGCGTTTCCCCCGGAGTTAACACTGGTTCTGACATCATTTCCCGACAAGTCTTTCAAATTAGACTGTAAACCGAGGTTCTGTGTGCGAACGCACGCATCAAGATCTTGCACACACGTGAAATCCCATCACCAGTTTCTGCGTGTAAATTTTAACAGAACGAAAGAGAAAAGGCTGAGTGACCAGCGTTGATGGAATTATATGGGACACAGTTGAATACAGTGCCAGCAGGCAGCTCTTCGGTCGGCTCTACCCGAGCAGGCAACCCGTCGTGCAAATGATGGAGTGGATTGTGAAGCGTTTAGAGCTTGGTTTGTAACCGAAAATAGGTTGTATATAAGTATTCATCTTCATCATCATCATCATTATTATCATCATCAAAATGATAATGATGATAATAAGAACAACATCAACAATGATGATGATAATAATAATAATAATGATAACAACAACAACAACAACAACAATAATGACAATGATGATGATAACCTACCTCTTCAGTTGGATAAAGCGGATACTCTAAACCCATTTTCAAAAGAATAAGAACAACCAGGAAAGTCCACCTTCTTCTTGTCAACCTCCTCAGTAAAATGCCTGGCCGGAGGGTGATGATGATTCATTTTGAGAGGGCAAAAGCACGTTGAACTGGAGTTCACAGCCGACTTAACCCTTTCCACCCCTTGCTATTCTGCAATCCTGCATGTCCTAGGTCAGCTGATATGACAAACTGCCTTTCTTTTTAAAAGATCGTGACTTGATCATGATTTGAGCCGTTACTTCGCTTTGTAGGGTGAAATCTAGACAGAATGATGTTGGTGTTAAGCATTTAACATGTTCTCTCTCTCTCTCTCTCTCTCTCTCTCTCTCTCTCTCTCTCTCTCTCTCTCTCTCTCTCTCCAATAGGGCGTTATCAATCTTAAATAGAACCGCTCGAGTTCGTGCGTCAAGTTGCGCTGTTTAGAGGGGTTTTTGTTCGTTTGTTTTTTCTTATTTTGTTTTTAAAATTACTGCACCACCCCCGCCTTAACTATTTTTGTTGTTGTCTTTTTTGTGTAAAGGCGGTCTGTTTTTTGGGTTTTTTTTTCCTCCAACACTCACTCATCATGCAAATCTGTTTTTGTATTGCTACTAAATGGACATTTTCTTGCTGACTTTAATGTTTTGGCGTTTGATACATCGAGTCAGGGTTTATTTTTGTACTAGTGTTTGGTGTAGTGACACTTTTACACCGTATGTAATGAAAAGATACAAGGAAAAAAAAAAAAAAAGGAAGGAAGAGAGAAAACCCCGAACATCCCCCGGGAACCATCCTTGAAACGAAAGACGAAAATAAGGTGTGCAAGGATGATACCAGAATTGCGCGAAGGACAGAAGGAAAAAGAGGAACAAGATGAGAGAGAGAGAGAGAGAGAGAGAGAGAGAGAGAGAGAGAGAGAGAGAGAGAGAGAGAGAGAGAGAGATTTCGTAAAGATGGTGTACAGCTCGTCTCGCAAACCGGCATGTTCCCCTAGAAGACTATCCTTATAGTGAGAAAAAAGGAGACTACAAGGAAGACACGAGGAAAGCCCTGCAGCCAGCCAATCAGTATCAATGAGAGAGAGAGAGAGAGAGAGAGAGAGAGAGAGGTGGGGGAGGTGGGGAGGTGGGGAGAGAGAGTTTCTTTGTGAATAATAAGATTCACTATTATAGTATAGTACTGCGACATGCAGTTCCAAATATACGGGAAATGTTTAAGACCCTGTTCATTTCTAAAATGATTAATAATAAGACAGAATCCGTCTCTCTAAGGTAGGCTACTTAACGCACATCTCAGTCAAGGGAACAGCAAAAGATTTTCGCCAGTATTAAAACACGCTCACCATGCATAGTCTGTATGATTCACTATTGATGGACAGTAACATGCAAGTTTTAATATTAAACGCATGATAAGTTGTGCTGTTCAGAGTTATTGTTTATAGTTGCGAGGAAAGGGTTAATTTTATCCACAAGAAATGCGTACCCAACCAGCTTTGGACACGGCATGAATATGCCATCCACATCTTTAATGTACATGTCCACATGCCACGTGATGCGCAAATTGGTTGAAATGCCTTTTTTTAAAAACTGTTAATGAATGGCATGAGTTAAGTTTACTATAGACTCAACCGGGAAAACTGGAATCATACATGACAGTCGAAATGGATATGACATATTGGATGCGCCCCAGAGATTGTGGCTCAACTTGCCTGACCAACACTGCGTGTGCTTGTATCTCACGAGTCTGGTTGACTGTCGGGGAAATACTATGAAAGTTAGCATAGATTACAGGCCTATCATGCAGACTCACATCGGAATGGACGTCCATAACATCATTTTTATCATTCTCATCCTCGTCGATCAGCATAAGAATAAAAAAAAATCGTCTCAAATTCTGTGGCGCTTCATGCTCTGCTTCCATGGTGACCACAGTTTCGATGTCCTCTCTACGCCCATGGCTTTGGTGAATCTATGCCAAGTTTTCGCCTTGGCTTAAGGGCGTGTCAGACCAATTGACACAGGCTAGAACACCAAGGCTACATCAAAATGTTGTTATGCTCTGCATAGCTATGCGGAAACTGTCTTCAGTCGTGATACGCTCCTAGCATAACACCATCAGTCTCCAAAATCCCTCAAAGTCGGAGTGTGGCTGCCCACGTGGCAGGGTAATCAAAAACGGTCACACACGTAATGATCTCATCCCTAGCTGATGCATTTGTACCATAGTGTTCAAGTACTTCGGCTGTTCGGATGATCCCTGGAATCTTTTAGCCAGGGTGCGACGACGACGACAATGTCGACGATGCCAAGTTCGCTGGTGTGTTGGCAAGTTTTATGGAGATTTTGGACAAACGTACGTGGTGGTGCCCTGCTGGGACGGGGGGAAGGGGAGGGTATGGAAGGGGAGGGGGGGGGGGGACAGGATGCTCACACCAGCTGGCTCCGTGACTAAAACAATTACTATTATCAGTAGGGAGTGGGAGTGGAGGATGGGTAGTTTTTTTTTGTTTGTTTTGTTTTGTTTTTGTTTTTGCGTATGCTGTATCAGAACAGGCCACCACTGAACACCCCGGCGGTGACTCGAGAGCAGTGCAGTGTCTTCCCTGGCTGGTAGCCTCTTGACGACTTGACATCGATTTTCCCCGTGGACTGCCGCTGACGGAGTTGCGACAGGACAAGCCAGGTTGTGAGCATTGAATGGAGGTTGGAATGCGCGACGTGGAAGGTGAGGGGGGGGGGGGGGGGGGGGGGGGGGGGGGGGGGGGGGGGGGGCGGGCGGGAGGAGGGGGATAATGCCACAGAAGTGACACCGAATGTGAGAGAGAAACAAACAAACAAACAAACAAACAAAAGTCAAATGTACCTTCAAAATTTGCTACGGATGCCGTGAAATCCAGAACTCTCACAAAGGTGGGGCGTTCACAGGCAAAATCATGTTACACTGCATGCCTCATTTCAACAGTGTGTCCTACTGCGTCAGAAATGTGCGCCATGGCCATTCATTCTCTCTGTCTTTTATGATATTTGCGTTATTCAAATGCATTAAAACTTCTCGTAAAACAAAACAAAACAAAACAAAACAAAAACAAAAAAGCCTAAGCGAATTTTGAGGGGTATGTGTAGTTGCCTGAAGATCTTTCGATCAGTTAATTCGGTCTTTATATTTGACAACTGAGGAAAGGGGTTGGGGGGGGGGGGGGGTGTGGAGCGGCAAAAGGGGGGAGGGGTGGGGGGAGCAGGATAGGGTAGGAGGGGGACGAGATGGGAGAGGATCGATATGGGTCATCTTCATCATCCTCATCGATAATCATGATAAGCATCAATAACTGTGGGTGTGGGATAGGGCCACCACCATTCTGTAGAAGGGAGACCAGGTGGCATTAAAAACAAAATCTAGATGAACACGGCTCTTGGGCTGCTGGGCCATAAAAACTCATGCCTCACGTCTCCTGCCTCATGTTTCACGTCTCACATTTCACGCTCTGGGCCACAGGAGCTCACGCCTCGCTACTCACGCATGGAAAAGACAAGTTGTATTGAATTTTGTGTCGTTGACATTACAAAATTTGATATTAATCTGTACAAGTGTGCAAGCCCTGAGATAAGGCGGCCGCCTACTGGCTGACTGGGCTTTGAATTACAATAAGTAGATCGATAAATCGGTTAAAAGTTATCTTTGGGTACAGTGAGAATCTTTGCCAAGTCTTCCCAAACTTGGGCTCTTTGATCTCTGTCCTTGTTGTCAGACACACGTGGGTTCCAGAGGAGGGGCCCTGACAGGACCAACTCGATTCATTTTTCTTTGTAGTCATCCATACTGAACTGGCCAATGGTAACCAGGAACTTGAACTCCACGCATCGAAAAAAGTGAGGAGTCCCACTTCTCCCCTCACGCGTGAACCGTGAACCATGAAGCGTGAAGCGTGAGTGGAGATGTATGGCCGCACGCAAGAGAGACCACGTCTGTTCATTTTTTTTTTTTAATTCACGCGTGACGCGTGAAGCATGATGCATGAGACATGAGGCGTGAGTTTCTCTCTCTCTCTCTCTCTCTCTCTCTCTCTCTCTCTCTCTCTCTCTCTCTGTGTGTGTGTGTGTGTGTGTGTGCAGGGTCGGATTTAGGGGATTCCCGATCACCCCCCCCCCCCCCCCCCCCAAAAAAAAAAGGAAAAAAAAAAAAAAAAAAAAAAGGATTGGAAATGCGCAATGAACAGATAGTTGTTATTTGCCAGAAGAAGCCTCTAGTGAATCTTATTCATTATGGTTGAAGCCTCCTCTTCCACGTTTTTACCAAACCTGCATCCTGTCCCTCCTCCTCCTCCTCCTCCTCCTCCATCCCTTTACCACACTTTTACGAAATTTGTAGTTTTCCTCTTCCTGCCCCCCCCCCCCCCCCCCCCCCAAGTTTCTACCAAATCTACGCCTTCTCCACACACCCAGACACTCGCCTTTACAATAGCATTGTGTTCTCCTACTCCCTCTCCCTCCTCATTTACCAAATCTACGCCTTCTCCACACACCCAGACACCCCAGGCCTTTACATCAGCATTGTGTTCTCCTACTCCCTCTCCCTCCTCATTTACCAAATCAACGCCTTCTCCACACACCCAGACACTCGCCTTTACATAAGCATTGTGTTCTCCTACTCCCTCTCCCTCCTCATTTACCAAATCAACGCCTTCTCCACACACCCAGACACTCGCCTTTACATAAGCATTGTGTTCTCCTACTCCCTCTCCCTCCTCATTTACCAAATCAACGCCTTCTCCACACACCCAGACACTCGCCTTTACATAAGCATTGTGTTCTCCTACTCCCTCTCCCTCCTCATTTACCAAATCAACGCCTTCTCCACACACCCAGACACTCGCCTTTACATAAGCATTGTGTTCTCCTACTCCCTCTCCCTCCTCATTTACCAAATCAACGCCTTCTCCACACACCCAGACACTCGCCTTTACATAAGCATTGTGTTCTCCTACTCCCTCTCCCTCCTCATTTACCAAATCAACGCCTTTTTAATCCACCCCCCATCCCCGTCCACCCCTGCTTTTGATTAAAAAAAAAAAAATCACCGTCTTCACCCTACCCTCGCTTGTACCAAGTCTGCGCAGATTTTGCAAAAAAAAGCGAGGTTGCAGGGTGGGTGGGTATGCAGAGTTTGTTTAAAAAACGAATACAAAAACAAACAAAAACTTTAAAACAATATTAAAAATTTTTTTTTTTTTTTAAAAGGAGACGGGGAGGGGTACAGGTGGGGGTGGGGGATGGGATGGGGGAGCTTTCAACCCAGTCAATAACATGTATTGGAAGTTTTTTCCGGCAGATAATAACTTATCCATCATGCATTTGTAATTTTTTTTCCCGGGGGGGGGGGGGGGGGGGGGGGGGGGGGGGGGGGGGGGAGAGTTGGAGGAGGTAGGATAGGGTAGGGGTCCGAAATCCCAGGACCACCAGTTTGCCCCGACTCAATTGCACGGAGGCAGAGTTTGAAGAGGTTTAACCTGAAGTTAATTAATCTTCGGCGAAAGAAGCAAAACTTTCACAATTGATTCGGTGGCTGTACGGACCATGTTTACAATAGCTATGCTGTCAGTTCCGTCAGTGCGGAAGACTTTTCTGTGAGGGTGATGAGAAAGTCGATTTCCGCTGCGCGCCGTTGGCCACACGCCACAATTAGAATTTTGCGCTAAATCACTATATAATCTATGTAAACGTTTTGAGGTCTACCATAAGTTTGAACCCGCATTTAATGTTAAACCTCATACTTGATCAAAAGAACAACTCCCCACCAACTTTTTTCTTGTTTTGGGATATTTCCACCAATGACATCACATGCTATCTTCAAATACACGACTTCCCCTTAGCTGACGTCATATTTTAGGCCTTTGCACTCACCCGTGACTCTATCTTTGCGCCAGCTGGAAGCCCCCAAATAGTCCCATTCCTTTGATTTTAATCTGCCTGCCTGGAACCACCTGGCTTGTACCTTGATGGCCGTATGAAAGTAAATGAGGAGAAGAGAAACAACATTCAGACATAATACAAACTCTCAACAAAATCCAATTGCGCCAGTCTATAAATACTCGGGTCCTTAAGCAATGCCTTGGCGCATTAATTTTCGGTTGTGAAGCCAATTTAGTCGCAGGAAATCTGAGGCGTGAGAGGAGCACTAGCAGTTACACTGATGATCATCCGAACTTCATGAATAAGGTTTTTAGAAACTCTCAAACATACACGCATACATGGATAAACTAATGGACGCAGTGTTCTGCAATACAATTACATCGGGTTATATCATTTTGCATAGCAGCTTCTTGCTGGGCGGAGGTTAAGAAAAAAAACGCCTTAAGAGTTTTGAGGATCTCGTTCATCCACGACAATTCCCGCGTGATTTCAACAGGTTGGGGCAAACTGTGCTACACGCATTTTTGGTTTTACTTTCACTTTCATGAAAGGGCAAAGTTCATCCCTGTCATGGCCCCCCGTGAGAGGAGGGGAGAGGGGATGAGGGGGAAAGGGAGGAGGGAGGGGATGAGGGGGGAAAGGGAGGAGGGAGGGGATGAGGGGGAGAGGGAGGGGAGATGGGATGAGGGGGAGAGGGAGAGGAGAGGGTAATTTTGACATAATTAGACAAGCAACTAACACTCAATTCGTCCCTCTCTTCTTTCCTTCACCCGCGTGCCTATCTTTTCTGTGAGTCCCCCCCCCCCCCCCCCTTCTCCTTCGCTCCCTCTCTTCCCTCCTCCCTACCTCCTTCCCTCTCCCTCTTTTTCTGTCTGTCTGTCTGTCTCTCTCTTCCCCCACCCCCCGCCCCATCTCTTGTTCGTATGCCCCATGGATCAGGTCTTGTTGGCCGTGCGCAGCAGAACGAGCATGAAACCGATCGTCCACGCCGGGCGAGTCAGTCACACGTTTGGTGTCACACACACACACACACACACACACACACACACACACACACACACACACACACACACTGACTTGAAACATTTACTGTCAGATTAACATATTGTTGTACTGATATTTAAAAAAAAAATAACCATGAAATAATAGATCAATGTAAAAACCAAAATAATACAAGTAACACCTGAATTATATAAAAATCATAAAGCAAATTTAACAGGGAAGCATTTAACATTTATAAACAAAATAATATAAACAGAAATTGTACTTATATACAAATTGCATCTTAACTCTACACACACACACACACACACACACACACACACACACACACACAACACACACACACACACACACACACACACACACACACACACACACACACACACACACTGCATCTGGGCCACGCACGACTCTTCAATACGCCAAACTCCCCCATATTTGAAAAGAAATCTAAACTGAGGCAGGGAACAGTAAACACACACACACACACACACACACACACACACACACACACACAGACACACACACACACAGACACACACACACACACACACACACACACACACACACACAACAACAACAACAACAACAACAACAACAACAACAACAACAAACAAACCCAAACAGGTTAACTCTTGCTCCTTTGATGAAATGAATACACGCCCATAACTCCAAACAAATGCTGCTTACAACACCCAATCGTCTAGTAGAAATGACAAGAGAGTGCACACAGAGCAAACAAGGAGACATCACCCACCCCACCCCATCCCCTTACCCCCACACAAAAAAAGTGTTCCAAGTTTGCCTCGACTTGTCATACAGCGGTGTCCGTGTGCGTGAACTGTCAAAGTCAATGATGATGGTACTTAGGTACCGTTTGTCCTGATCATCCTGACCCACCCCTGACCAATGGACCCTCTCTCCACAGATACTTCAGACGGCAGCCCTGATCTTTGGTCAACCAACACACAGCGAGCGAGAGCGGGCGGGAATGGTTGAGTTTTACGTCCGTTGACGTTGACGCTGAGGGTGAGTTTAACGTCCTATCGGCCTGAGGCCCTTAAGGACAAGTGTACTTGCAGACGTAGGTCTGCATCTTTAGTGGCAACTGCTGTCGCAGGCAGTAGTGGTGAGTTGCGTGTGGGGCAGTCGCATTTCTCTCTCTGAGCTTTTGTTCTTCTTGAACTTCGGTTCAATTTCGGTTGTTGGTCGGCCGGATGGACATCGGTACATTTTTTTCCTTTGCTTTTTTTTTTTTTTTTAATCTATTGTTTTTATTAGACCAAATGCTTCATGCTCTGGATACAATATGAATGGAAAATTTCTAGACAAAAATATCCATGTATTGAAAATATTCGTCGCTATGAAATTTCGTCGGAAGAATTTGGAGCTTATTTCTTTTTTTTTTAATACATTTTTTTTATTTCTTTCCTCATTCTCTCTTCCATTCCACAGTTCCTTCTTTCTCTCTTCTCCATTCTTTCATCAACATGATCTTTCTCTTTGCTGTACATTTCCGGATGCAAATTATCACATATTTGTTGTTGTTAATCATATTTGTACATGTTTGACAATATTGTAGTAAATAATCCGTGAAACTTATTAGAAACGAGTTATCTTTTTTTTTCGGTTTGAATGGATTTGAGTGACAGTTCAATGTATGCCGAGGAAAGGTTGTTTTCTTTTTGTTGGATATACACACATGCACAAACAAACAAAAATCACTAAGCGCAATCCTCTGAGTTCTTACAAACTACAAGCACATAAAGGCAAACAAACACACCCGCTCACTCCACTCACACCCCCTCCCCTCCCTACCCACCCACACCCCCACTTTCTCTCTTCTTATGAATTAATAATACTTAAACAATATACATAATTATACAATTTATAATAATGAAGTAATGTTTTCTCCGTGTGGTACCATGTGATAGCTGTTGTATATAACGCATAACATAATTATGTTCACTGTAATGATCCTTCAAAATATAGATTTAAACAGACTTAAGCATTTCCTAGCTGAGTGTACACACCAGCACCGAAATCCCGTCCATCAGTGTCTTTATATTTCTTTAACAATCAAAAGAAAGTTAATTATATGCTCTTAAGCCCGCTACCAATATGACATCGCTACACCACAGCCGTGCCCCGCCGACCAACCAACAAGCCAACCTACCAGCTAAGTTGTCGATCGGCCTACGGGTCCCAGCCGCGGTATCGTCATGCCAGACAAGCAGCGGGCCACAGGCTACAACCCCACTCAATGATATTTGAATACCATATGAAATTACCTACACATCCTGAACATATCCTCTCATGCACGTATTAAATCCAGGTATCTTATGATTTTGATTATCAATTTTCAAATAATACTTCATAATTGATCCAATTAGTGTTAAATTTTAGCAGATTCAATTGTGCAGTTGCTATGTATTTTTCAAGATTATATCTTCTCTTTAGTATTTTTAGAAATACTGTTATTGAAGGCTTACATCTGTTTATTTTACAGCTAAAAATGTAGTGTTTGGCTATCAGTATTATAAGATCGAATGTAGTATCAGTTGTGGAATTGTCATCTGCTCCAAATATTATTGTGTTTTCAGTCAGAGACAGATTATTCGCTATTAAACACTTTCCTTTTATTAAATTCTTGCAATGATTTCCAGAAATCATTGACGTGTATGCATCTCCAGAACATATGTTCAATGCTGTCTTTTTCCTCTTCACAGAAACTACAGTTATAACTTTCTGCTATTCCCATTTCTTTCAGAGCTACATTAGTTGCAATTATTCGATGCACTATTCTCATTTGCATCCATTTTAGCTTAATATCCTTAATTTGATTAATTTTTCTAAAGCATTTCTTCCAAGGTATCTGTCTATTCAGCTTCTCCGTCCATTTTGGACAACAGTTTGGTTCCCAGTTATCTTTTACTATAACTCTGTAATAAGTTTTGGAACCTTTATCTACAGAATATATTTTCTTTAGTGCTGTGTTGACTTCTGCTTCAATGTTATCTTTTATCTCATTCTCAAATCCTTGTTCTCTGATGTACCGTTTAATGGATAATATACATCCACCATAAGATAGGAAATCTATTTCAATGTTATACTTTGTTCTGAATTCCTCATGGGATAGTGACTCTCCATTTGCTTTGAACAAATCAGATACTCTAAATACATTTCTGTTGTTCCAGTTTTTGTGTTTTATTAGTTTATTTCCTATTTCAAAATGTTCATTGTAAAGGAGCGGTTCTGCAAGTAGTTCTCTAGCATTTTCTGGTTTTATTTTATAATAGAACGGCTTATACGACATGAATACATGTTTCCAGAAAACATTGTCTTGAGTGGTGATGCACAGATGATTTTGAGAGTACTTCTCAATGTTCTCAATAATTGGGTATGAAAAAATCAACATGTCTCTCCATCTGTGTGTTGTTTGTCTCAGTCTTTTTATCCATGTTAATTTTAAAGCAGTGATGAAAGCATTTATGTCAGGTAGATTCAACCCACCATCCTGTACATCTTTAATAACTGTTTTTCGACTAATTCTGTCTTGTTTTTTATTCCATACAAACCAGTAACATAAGTCTTGTAATTCTTTAACAAATGTGTCATTGGATTTGGAAGCATCAACCATAGGTAAGTTAGTTTTGACAGAATTAATGATTTTACGACAGCAATTCTTCCTAAAGGGGTAATGATTCTCTTTAGCCAAATTTTAAATAGTGCCTTCACTTCTATCATTCTATCTTTGCAGTTTCTTTTTTCCATGTGTGTTAAGTCCTGAATAAACCAAATTCCTAATATTTTGAATTCTTTTGGATTCCAGATCATCTTTAAATGTTGCATATATCTTATTTCACTATGCTTTTGTCTTCCAAGCCAAATTACATGTGTTTTCGTTTTGTTTAAGAATAAACCTGATGTTTTCCCAAACCTATCGAGAATCTCGATAGATTTTTCAAATGATTTCTTATTCCCTGTGTTCATCAGTTGAGTGTCGTCGGCAAATTGTGATATCTTGTGTTGTTTCTCCCCGATTTGTATACCTTCAATACTATTTTCTTCTTTGATCATTACGGATAATATTTCTGCACATAATACGAAGATATATGGTGAAACTGGATCTCCTTGCCTACAACCCCTTTCTATTGAGAACCATGATGATGTTTGGCCATTTACGATAACAGTGGACTTAATGTTTTTGTAGAATACTTCTATCCATTTACATATATCTTTACCTAAACCTACAGCCTCTAGCACTTTGTGCATAAAATCCCAATCTAACGAGTCGAACGCCTTTTCGAAGTCTAAATTAATTAGCATCCCTGGGATATTTTTTATGTTGAGATGGTGTATTATGTCATAAATTAACCTAATGTTACTACCTATGTATCTATTTGGGACAAATCCTGTCTGGTCTTCACTAATCAGTGATAGAAGGACCTTTTTAATTCTGTTAGCAATACAAGTGGAGCCAATTTTGTGTATAAGGTTTAAAAGTGAAATAGGTCTCCAGTTTTTTACATATTCTTTTGGTTTTCCTTCTTTGGGTATACAGATTATCATACCTTCTTTCTGGGTGTTTGATAGTTCGCCTTCTCTGAAACTTTCATTTAGAGCTCGGGTTACAAACACGCCGATTTGTTTCCAAAAACATTTGAAAAACTCAGCTCCAAACCCATCCGATCCAGGGCTTTTTCCGTTCTTCATATTTTTCAATGCAATCCCTGCTTCTTGTATTGTTATATCTCCTTGTAATAATTTAGTCTGTTTTTCTGTTAGTTTCGGTATCTTATTCACCAAATCTTCAATATTGCATTTCACAGTTGATCTTTTTCGGTATAGATCCTCATAAAAATGTTTTACTGTAACTTTTATGTCTTCTGGTTTGTCCAGTATATTACCTTGTCCATCCAGTAGTTTTACAATTTGTTTGCTAATAAAGTTACGCTTTTCTAAACTGCAGAAATATTTACTGACCTTTTCCCCATCTGCAACCCATCTTGCTTTTGATCTTAGTAGTACACCATTCATAACCTTTTCTCTTAGTGATATCAGTTCTCTATTACTCTCTTCAATTGTCTTCAAATCCTCCTCTGATTTAAGTTCTTTACTCTCAATATCTTTAATAGTTTGCATAAGGCTGTTTTCTTTACATTGTGTTTCTTTTTTTTTAATTGTGGCATACTGAATAGATTTTTCTCTTATCTTCATTAGTAAGAAGTCAAGAAAGACCCGATCAGACACTGTTAGTTTAGGGTCTGAGCTGTTCGACTAGTTTTCATCTTGGCTATTGTTAGCATTAATATCATTCCCCTCATCTTTATCTGTGTATTCCTCTGTTATTTCTTCTATTAGATTATTTATTCCGTCTACATATTCTTTATCTTTTAGTAGAGATGTATTAAATTTCCAAAGAGTTTTGTGTTTAATCGTCTTTCCGAATTGAAGCTTTAGTGTAATCAGTGAATGGTCAGATCTATAGCCTGGTAAAATGTCAGCATCTTCAAAATACCAAATTAAATATTCTGACAGAAGGAAGAAGTCTAGCCTACTTTGTTGCAAGGGGGTAGGTCTACGCCATGTGTATCTCCTACAATCCGGGTTATTTTCTCTCCATATATCTGCTAATGACAAATCTTGTATCATATCCTCAACTGCTTTTTTAGCTTTTGGGTTATTTATGTGTTTATAATTGTAACAATCAATTTCCTGTTCTAGTACCATATTAAAATCCCCCTCCACAATAACGTTGTTATTTTTGTACGTTTTAATCTTATTTGTGAGTTCCTCATAGAATGCTGGGTCGTCTTTGTTTGGTCCATAAACACTTACTAGCAACAGTTTCTTTTCATTTGTTGTAAATGATATGATGATAAAGTTACCCTGCATGTCTGTTTCCACCTTATTTATTTTGAATTCGAAATTATTGTTAAATAGTATTGCTACTCCTCGAGCATTAGATCTGTATGAGGAGAAAAAGCAGTCATACCCCCATTCCGCTTTAATACACTTTTCCGTATCTTTTTCAAAATGAGTATCTTGTAGGTAATATATAGAGTATTGTTTTTTTTTTTTCTTAAATAATGAAATATGTCTCTTCTTTTCTGATAATTCCCTAGACCTTGACAGTTTAATGATGAAATTGTTAACATGTTTGCCTTGTTACCTACTGAATCCATGGTGTTTTCCTTGTAGTCAAAAACATTACACAAAAGACCATCAAGTGCCACAAGAAAAGTAAAAGCAACAAAGAGGAATCCAGTTCAATGTCACAACAGCCAGGCAAAAAGGAATATACTTTACAACAGCATGCATTTGAACAATCATCGTAATCATGGCTTGCGTAATTACCCCGATGTGAATTAATACCGTCCATTTGGCTATGAGCTATACCTGCTATCTTTGTACCAGACAACATTCTTTGCGAGATGTCGATATTGCTAATGTATGTGCCGACACGGGCTGTATACGTATAACATAAGAAACAAAACGTGGAGAAAGTCTTAAATAAACCAATGATAACAATAAGAATTATAATGTTAAAAGTGTGCTCAGCACTTGAAGTCTGCACTTGAACACCGTTCGTTGCCATTCAAGTCTTGAAAGTTCACATTCAAGTATATACAATGTTCTATATTATGTGCCAAAACGGACCAAAAAAAAAAAAAAAACAACAACAATCAAAAAACATAAGAAAAACACACACACACACACACACACACACACACACACACACACACACACACACACACACACACACACAAGCAAACCCGCAAACCGCGAGCATAAAAAAGTACAGCATACTAAAAGCAACATTAGATTTATCGAACTGGAAGCCCTTCCCCTTCTCTGAATGAACATCATCAAATCATCAAACATCATCAAGTTCATGCCGCATCCCTCCCCTCCCCCCCCATCCCACCCGCTCGTCCGCAATACACCCCCCTCCACCACTACCATACCGCCCACCGACCCACCACCTCCTCTTCTCTTAACATCCACAAACTGGCGCAAAAAAAAATCTGCCAGGCGAAAACTACACCTGTTTGATAGGTCCGTATACTGAGAATATATCAATCAGTTTAGAGAATCTGCGCAGATAACGCAAACTACTGCCGATGATAATCATGACAGTAGCGAAAACAGCAATAGTAGTAACAGCAGCAGCAGCAGTAGCAGCAGCAGTAGCAGCAGTAGTGACAGCAGCAGCAGCAGTTGCAGTAGTTGTAGTAGTGGTGGTAGTATCAGCAGAAGAAGCAGCAGTAGCAGCGGCAGCAGCACTAGCAGTAGTAGTAATAGTGGCAGCAGCTGTAGCAGCAGCAGCAGCAGCAACAGCAGCAGGCCCACTGGTAGTAATGTTTATGATCACAATAATAGTAATGATGATGATAAACAAATAAGAGAGAGAGAGAGAGAGAGAGAGAGAGAGAGAGAGAGAGAGAGAGAGAGAGAGAGAGAGGCGGGAGCAACGAAGAACGTCGGTATATTTTGCCTCCTTTCCCCGAACAAAAGGCTGTCTTCAGGACCACCAGGCGGCCTTCTTCGTGCTCGGGTGGCGATAGTCCTGTGCCGCGTGAGGCCGCCTCAAGGAGGGAGCAGGACGAAAGTCGCTGGAGCGCTGTACGAGACCCTAATATTCGGCGGGTACACGCAGACTGCGGCCGAGAGGGCAAGTTTTCAGCCCAGCCCCATAAGGAGTGCCCCCATGTCTGCCTGGCTCAGAACATGGTATCCCCAGGCCACGGTAGTCGTAGTCAGGCAGTGCTCCATCGCCGATCGCCCCACATCTCCAGGAGCTGTCCCCCGGCGACACTCGGAACGAAGACGACTCGCCGTCACCCATATGGCTGGAAGGTTGGCTGCGCCGCCTGACACTGACCTCTCACATCAGTGTACTTCAGAGGAGAGCTGCCACCCCTCCCTCGGCGTTTGCTGCTATGCCTCACTCACAGCGAACCGTTTTACGTCCTCACATCGAAAGCTTTTAGGGACGAGTTTGTCGCCGCAACAAGCTGCAGAGTGGAGTCGTTTGTCTTGGCAAGACTTGAAAGCTGGCAGGTTTGGTCAGAGTGGGTAACTATCTGCGGTCAGGAGGAGGAACCCGGGGTAGACCGGGCGTCGTCAGGCAGGAGCCTGGGTGAAGTTCTTTCATGGAAGGTCGTTATGGTAAGATCTTTAGGACCGCCGGACGGTCGTCTTCGTTCCGAGTGGCGACGGTCCTGTGCCGCGTGAGGCCGACCTGGGAGATGTGCAGGACACAAGTCACCAAGCCGCTGCCTAAAGATCGGTGTCCACTCCGTGGCCCATGGGGGACGTTCCCTCCCTCCACCTCCCCCCCCCCCCCCCCCCCCCCCCCCCCCCCCTCCAAAAGGAGGGCCCTGCTGATCGTGCGTGCAGGCCACTGGTGAAGTGGCAGAGTGGCAGCGCTTCGCCGTGGAAGTGCAGGCGGGTGGAGTTTGTGTCTAAAAAAAAAAAAAAAAGACAGCAGATCTTAGGCCATTAGCATAACGACGCGCTGAGATACGCTTCGGTTGCTTTGACCACTCGAGCGTATCTATCCCCGCCCCTCCTCCCTGTCCACCCGTCCGCCATTCTCTGCAGTACTGTCACAGACACCTACCCTCCTCTTGTCTCTGGCGGTGAGTCTGTCTTTCTCCCCTTCCGACTTCTCTCTCTCTCTCTCTCTCTCTCTCTCTCTCTCTCTCTCTCTCTCGTACTGGTTCACAATGGCTTGTTGTCAAACTTTGATTTACACATTGGTGATTGCATTTATTCATGGCACTTACCAGTAGAAGCAATATGGAGAAGTAATTGTTGTAAACTAGAGAAGAGGTATTCAGCCGAACAATGTGAAGAAAAAATTGTCTGGGCTGATGAATATGCTGGTACATTGAAAAATGAACTTGAATGTAATGAATTTCTAGACAGCATGCAGAAAGCGCGTCAGTTATTACAAATTAACGTGAATGAGAGTCTAGATAAATTTGTCAGTGTTTTGTGCGGAGCCGCAGCTTGTATGGTTCGAGTTATTTGTAGAGGCAGCAGAACATACAATGACTGGTTTGATAATGAGTGCGAACGAAAGAAATAGGAAGTTAAAAGGTTATTAAAAAGATTTCAGAGATGCAAAACAGCTAAGGATAAAAGTAAGAAAAGAGAAGAATACGTTGTATCACGTAAAGAGTATGTTACGCTAAGGAAAACAAAGGAACTGGAGTTTAAAGAAAGTAGGTTAAAGAAACTAAAACATTCAGTTAATGATTCTAAAATGTTCTGGTCAGTGATAAGATCTATAAACAAAAAGAGTTTTGTGTATAACGAAATCTCAGTTCAACAGTGGCATGAGCATTTTTGGGGCGTTTTTCATAGTTTTGATAGTAAAAGTAAGGAAGAAGAGACTGGTATGGTAGAAGAAAATGAAATTGAGCCATTATTTAATCAACCTATTTCCAGTGAAGAAGTCGTTGCTGGTATTAAACATTTAAAATTAAGAAAGAGTGCAGGATCAGATAGAATCACAGCAGGAATGTTGAAGAATGCAAACACAACTGTAATCAATTTTCTTGTTCATTTATTCACCCAACTTTTTGATAATGGTATCTTTCCATCAGAATGGGCTAAATCTATAATTGTAGCAATTTACAAAAAACAAAGGAGACGTGAACAATCCCGACAACTATCGTGGAGTATCACTTACCAGCATTTTAAGTAAAATCTACACTTACATACTAAATGCAAGATTAACTGAATGGGCTGAAACTGAAGAAAAAATAGTGGAAGAACGAGCAGGTTTTAGAACCAGTTACAGCACCATAGACCATATATTTACACTATATTCTTTGATTCAGAAACATCTACTCTGCAAATCGAAGCTCTACATTGCATTTGTATATTTCAAGAAGGCCTTTGACTCGGTAAATCGGAATGCTCTGTGGAATGTACTCCGTAAAAGTGGTGTTAATAGTAAATTGTACATGGCTATTAGAGGGGTCTACAACTCAGTGCTTGCATGTGTGTGTGTGAAGAGTGAGTATTCAGAATATTTTGATTGTCCAAATGGAGTAAAACAAGGATGCTTGTTGAGTCCACAGTTGTTTTCTTTTGTCATAAACGAGCTGGCGGTGGAACTGTCCCGCAAAGGAAGGCATGGTATCCAGATGATACCTGGAGCAGTTGAATTAGTTTTACTACTGTATGCTGATGATGTTGTTCTTCTGTCCGGAACAGTTGTAGGTTTGCAAAACTAAATAAATGTATTGAAAGAAGAAGCAGACCGCTTAGATTTATCAGTTAACTTGGATAAGACAAATATAGTGGTCTTTAGAATGGGTGGCCACCTATCAGTGTACGAAAAATGGTCTTATGGAAATGCAGATGTTCAAGTAGTTGATTCATATAAATATCTTGGAATGATATTTTCAACAAAATTAACTTTCCGTTACGCATGGGAAGAATCTCTGAGAAAAGGGAAAAAGGTATTATTGAAATTCTGAAATCCCTGAGAAAACTGAATTGTACAGACTGTGGTATATTTTGGAAAATGTTTGATACACAGATAAAACCTGTTCTTACTTATGCAGCTGAAACTCGGGGCTTACATGAAAATTCGCAGATGGAAAGAGTACATACGTATGCTATGAAGCGTTTCCGTCAAGTACCTATTCATTCATCCAACACCATTTTATATGGAGAAATGGGCAGATACCCTTTGTATATAAGTACATTTGTGAAATGTATTAAGTACTGGTTGAAGATCTTGAAGCTACCCCAGTCCAGTTTGAGCAGGCAAGCCTATGATATGATGCTTCTAGAAATGGAAAAAGGTAAAGAAAACTGGGCTTATAAAGTAAAGAAAGTCCTTTCAGAACAGGGTTTTGGAATAGTGTGGATGACCCAGGAAGTAGGAAATGAGCAACAGTTCATTGCGAAATTTAAAGACAGGCTTATTTGTTCTTTTAAACAGAATTGGCACTCAGATATGGAAAGTAAAGAAAAATATCGATGGTTTTTCTCATTTAAGAATGTGTTTCATTCTGAAAAGTTTGTCAATGTCATAACAGATAAATGGCACATAATAAATTACGCAAGATTTAGCTTGATAACTTTAGGTTTTAATGCGAACAAAAGATGGTTTGAATGTGAAACATCCACAGAATCTCCTTGTCCTGCATGTAGACATATTATTGATGACGAAAAACACTTTCTGTTCCACTGTACTGCTTATAATGAAGTGCGGACAAATTGTTCCTTTTTCCAGTTAGATATAGCGAAAAGACAAAATGTCGCTGGCGTGTTATCATCAGGTGATGAACTTGTAATTAAATCAGTTGCGAAATTCATCGCGGAAGCATTGAAAATTAGACAGATGAAGGATAGTGAAATTTAATACATTATAAGAGATATCTGAATGAATATTGTCATTCATCGCATGTTGAAGAGATCAGTAAAATACAATGTCATCATTTGATTGAGTGGATGGTCGAGTCAGTCTTAAGGTGTTTTTTGTGTTTGTTTGTTTGTTTGTTTGTTTGTTTGTTTTTTTAACCTTACTGCATTACTCCTGTGCGTGAGGTGAGGACATAACGAAATGTTACGAATTTATTTGTTTTTGTTAACTTTGGATTTGATACACACTAGGAATAAAAGTGTACTATTTGTTCGCAGGAAAGGAAGAGGGAAATGTTTTTGTTCTGTTATCTCTCCCCCCTTGTCAAAAGACCTCTTTGGTAATGACAATAAAATATCAAAGTGTCAAAGTGTCAAAGTGTCAAAGTCTCTCTCTCTCTCTCTCTCTCTCTCTCTCTCTCTCTCTCTCTCTCTCTCTGTCTCTCTCTCAGGGGAGAAGGAGGGAGCGGGAAAGGGCGGAGATATGGGGGCAAGGAGCGGGGTTCAAATTACACGTACGTAAATCCATTTCAAGTAAAAACGCGTGAGATATTCCATAAAGAGGAAAAACCGTCTTGGGCTGGTGTAACCGTTAGTAATGGCTATTCTGGTAAACATCGGCCATCGTCTGTGACCTATGATGAACATACTTACCAATTTTCAGAAAGATCGGCCAAGTACTTTCTGAGATTTTCCATAAAGAAGAAAAACCATCATGGGCCATTAGTAACGGCTATAACGGTAAACTTTAACATCGGGTATCATCCGTGACCCATAATGAACATATCTACAAATTTTCAGAAAAATCGGCCAAGTACCTTCTGAGATATTCCATAAAGAAGAAAAACCGTTAGGGGCCGTTATAACCGTTAGTAACGGCTGTAACGGTAAACTAAAACATCAGGCATCATCCGTGACGCATAATGAACATACCTGCAAATTTTCAGAAAGATTGGCCACGTACTTTCTGAGATATTCCATAAAAAATAAAAACCGTTATGGGTCGTTATAGCCGTTAGTAGCAGTATAACGGTTACCTAAAACGTCGGGGATCATCCGTCGCCCATACTGAACATACCTACAAATTTTCAGAAAGATCAGCCTAGTACTTGCTGAGATATTCCATAAAGAAGAAAAAACCATTATGGGCAGTTATAGCCGTCAGTAACGGCTATAACGGTAAAGTAAACATCGGGTATCATCCGTGACCCATAATGAACATACCTACAAAATTTTCAGAAAGATCGACAAAGTGCTTTCTGAGATATTTCATAAAGAAGAAAAACCATTATGGGCTGTTATAGCCGTTAGTAACGGCTATAACGGTAAACTAAAACATCGGGCATGATCCGTAACCCATAGTGAACATACCTGCTAATTTTCAGAAAGATCGGCCAAGTACTTTCTGAGATATTCCATAGAGAAGAAAAACCGTTACAGGCCGTTACAGCCGTTAGTAACGGGTATAACGGGGTAAACTAAAACATCGGGCATCATCCGTGGCCCATAATGAACATGCCTACAAATTTTCAGAAAGATCGGCCTAGTAGTTTTGTCTGGAGCGAGTGGGACACATTTTGACCACGGACACACAGACAGACAGACAGACAGACACAGACACACAGACACACAGACAGCATTTCTTCGTTCCCATTCTAAAGTACTCCTTGTTCTATAAGAACTGGGAGTACAAAAACGAAAACCTGAAGTTGTCATGCACCCCTTGAGGAAAAAAAACAACAACCAAAAACAGAGGGGGAACTGTTTACGTGCACCTTGAACTCGCACTTTGAACTCACCTTTTATGGGGTGCTTACTCCTCATCGGTCGGTTTTTTTTGTTTGTTTGTTTGTTTTTGAGAGGTGATTTGTGCTCTTGGAAAATGAGAGAGATCGCCTGGCACTTTTGGCAGAGGCAGCGGACGAGAAAGAGGGAAACAAAAGAAGAGAGAGAGAAAAAAGTTTATCGCTGATTCTAGGGTGAGAATGGGATGTGTGAACTTATTTGATAATTTTCAATACAAGCTTTTATCGTGGTCTCAAACACTAAATCGTTTTGATCATGATCGGAATTCTTTTTTCCTCCAGATTCTGCCCTGGTCACACACACACGATAGGTAAGATGTGTATCTTGTGATCGATCATCTTGTAAGAATCTCATTTATTTAACTCACATAGTGTCTTGTCTTTCTAGGGCGGGCAGCCTGTATTTCGTGGTACCTTGGCAGCCCCGTCTCGGCTCTTAGCGTGATGTCCGCTGCCCAAGAACATTTTGATTTCTTTTTAGTTTTTTTTAAAGAATTGAAAATTGTGAGGAACCCAAAATATTTTAGTGAATAAGAGTTGGAGGTTTGTGAACTCAGAGTGATTTCTTTGTGTGGGGTGGGTTCAGCATCTGTGTGATCTAGTTAAAAAAAAAAGAAAAAAAATAGAGAATGTCAAAATGCGGGGTCACGACCACCAATCTTATTTTGCCCGACAACCCCGCTTTTCACGATTAAATTCTTCAACTTCTTGCCATTTTTACCAAAATTAAACCCCATCTTAAAATCCAAAAACAGCTAAAACCTACAAAAATGGAAGAAATTTAACGCAGTAAAATGCGGGGTTTGCAGGGCAAAATAAGATTGCCGATCGTGACCCCGCATTTTGATATTCTCTCTGATTGAGTCTAGGCGACTTAATCATCCTTCAAGTATAATTATTTAAGTAATTAACGGCCTCGAGAACTGGATCTTCTAACAACATTAGTCATCCCTCGATCATCTATCTCAAGCAGTACTAATAAATTAGAGCAAACAATAGGGTTTCCATTTTGATCAGTTATATCTACACACAATGAGTATATCTGCCCACGAACTAATTCTTTAAACTGAGTGTTACTAAATGTATATGCCTGATAATCGCAATAACCCGCCTTAGTTGCTGGTAGTGCCCTTAGAATTGTAGATGGATTTCCATTATACAAATTAGTATCTGTTTTTAAATCATGTAGATTAACAAACAACATTGGATTAATCAGAAAATCGGATGGTCTACTACCTACATATTCATAAAGACCGCTGTCTATATACGCGTGTGTATTAATACGATAGGTTTTACCACTATCATAAAAGCCTAAAATTCGAGCAAGGCCCTCGGGAAAAACGTACTCCCTTTTGTCTTTATGTTTTGGTAAAAATATAGTAATTATAAGATTTGCCTCATTAATTTCTAACCTTATATCAAATTTGTTAAATACTTCTTTTAAAGAACAAAAGCTGTAGTAACCATCAGGTATTTTTAAACGTTTTAAGCGATTGCCCCCCTCATCATAAATATCTATCCAATTATTTTGAGCTTTTTCAGATATGTTAAACCACCTTATTTTAAATCTAACTTCTCTAAGAGCAGCCCTACACTGCCCACCTTTATTGTCAACTGAATACTTTAAAAACACGCGCTGGTTTTGCTTGGTTATATAAAGGAACATCCTTTTTAAATCCTTTTTTTTAAAAAACCTATTTAAAATGGAACCTTTTAAATATGATGAAAGTGCCACTTACAATGTAGGAGGGGTTTATGAGCCCAAATCTTTGGACTTCAGTGTCCTAACCATTGCAGTAGATGAATCATATGGCTTCCAAGTCAGACTTGTAAACCCACTAACTAGATATTTAAATCCTCCAATAAAGAGTGATAGTGTGCCATCAGCATGGTCAACCCACCCTATGGCTTTTTACCAGAATCAGTTAAATTTTGCAGTTTACTGCTCAACTACTGGCTGTGGTGTTTCATATGCAAACCATTTAAACCACCCTAATCTCTTAGTAAGGTCAGTATATAACTTTCATGTTTATTACCAGTATAAGCGCATACTAACTGAACTGCAAGTACGCCTCCCAACGACAACGCGTTTAGTCCATTTCTCAGCCCAATGGACAATAATGCATATGAAAGAATCTGCAACGAATTTAACATTAAACCTTCAACTGACTTTAGACAAAAGTTAGACCGCAATCACGGGTTAGGCACAATGTATTTGTGGGGTCAAGGTAGAGAATATGATTTTGACTACTGGCCTAGCCACACCTCTTTTCAACCAAACAAGCAAGTTAGATTGGGATCAATAGAACAAAAACACCCCAATGCTTGGGCAACATTTATCTTAGATGAAAGTAAAGGCCTAACAATGCCAGGAGTGCAAAGACTCAATGACTCCATACGGACGTACGTTTGGTGTTTATTAGGAACACAAGCACAGACCAAGTCTAGCATAGTGGATCAATCTACAGGCTTTGACGCCAGAAAACAATTTTTAGCCAATTTAGAAGATGCTATTAACTCTGCTGTTGATTTGCCTCCCAGCATACAAAGGTACCAAAACGTTCTTTCACATGTTAGGTCAAAGGTTGACTTTGTTGTGGGCCATGGATTATACATGCTGCCTTCTGACCTTAGACTACAGATTGGCATGATACAGAATTATGATAATGAAATCCTCATAGCTGGAGACGACCAAAACTTAGGGCATAATCAAGGTTTAAACACAAGGCCCGCACCAGCCATTTAAAAAAAAAAGCATCTAGCCCTGAACAACCAGAAAGCGACCCACCACCAGCTATAAGCAACCCACAGCCAGAAAGCAGCCCACCAACACCTGTTAATATACTTCACCCCGACAGACACACTAGCGAAAAGACAGCCCTTGTTGTGTTTTTAACTTTTACTGGGTTAGCTATACTTTATTTCACTAAAAATTAAACCAGCAGCCAGCACCCCCAAAGTCCACAGATGGTCAGCCATATAACCAGCCACTTTGCCTATAGTAGACAAAACCCAACTAACAGCACTGCCTATTATGCCAGGCAGAGCATCAAGCGCTTTAGCAGCTAACTTCTTTAATAAGTTTGCTAGGTGGTGTAATTGTTTTCTAATCCAACTTTTAACTGGCTGAGGCGTTGGAGGCGCTACTGGCCCTGTTGGCGCACCGCCAGTTAATGCATAAACCAGTGTAGAGATAGCAAACCCAATGGCTGTCATTATACTAACTATTGTAATCCCCTGTTCTCTGAACAGAGTCCTTATTCTTTCTGCTAATGTAGTATTTTCATAAAGTATTCTGTTTATAGTTTCTCTGATTCTGCTTGTTTGTGATGCTAGCTGTGCTCTGTTAGTAGACAGCCTTATAACCTGGCCGCCCTTTCTAGCATTAAATCTTGTATTTTCTGCTGCATTCTAGCCTTTTCTTCTCGCCCTAAATTGTTATCATCTGCATTAGACAGTCTAGTTTTTTTCTTCTTCTATCTCTCTATCTAGCTCACCAAGTTTTGCCAAATTGTTTGTTAGTTCACCCCTTATTATCCGTAGAGCAGTATTAAGACCCATGATTTCACGCATAGGCAATGGAGAATCATCAATTGTTTTTAATTGTGTCTCCTCATTAAAACTCGTTTCAATTTCTGCTGTTAGTTTGTCTACTGTTTGATTTAATTCTTGAAGAGGTATGTTTTGTATTTCAGATTGTGTTGGCAACTTTGCTCCAAGGTCTGTAAAAGACTAACAGCATCAGATCTTAAATCTTCAATAAAGTTTAACTGCCTTTGGTCAGCAACAGGGATCTCTCTAAGAATTGTGCCCTTGCTTAAAAACTGGGTTGGTTCTGGTTTTGTAGTAAGTCGTACAAGGTTTCCTTTACTAGTTCTTACATAGAAATGATTATTTTTATCTGTTGAAAAATTGGAAACCTTAAGTGCTTCTGGCTGCTCTCGCTCCATATGGCTATATAATGATTCAATTCTATCTAACATTCGTATTTGGCTTAATCCTGCTCCTTGACCTGCTGCTGCTCCTTCAAGTTCTTCTTGCAATGAAGGACCCAGTTCTTCATCTTCTTCTTCAATAGGATCAATCGCGTCAAAATCGTCATCCATATTTTTATATATATTCTTTTTTTACTTTATAAAAATGAACTCATACGGTTGCGACCTTGATCCATACAGAAAAGCGAAGGAACCCCATGGCATAAAAGGTATAAGGCAGACTGTATTTGTTACAAATAAACCATCAACAGTTCAGCCCAACCAAGTGTTAATAGTCAGATTCCCCGATCTTGGTGCTGACGATGTTATAATGCCAGGCACTGCCAGGCTGTCATTCAAAATAGACATTGATTCAAAAGATCCTAATGCTAGTGTTGTTGCCAACTTGGGTAGGGCCATCATTAAATCTATGCGAATCAAGCTGGAGGGTAGAGAAGTCTTCTCGTTACATGACGCAGACATATTTACACTCTATTCTGACCTATGGCTGCCCGCAGAAGAAAGAGAAGACAAAATTTATCAGGGAATACAGAGCCCCAACGGTCTTAAACACAGACTAAAAGCGGGGGATGCAGAGGACGACTATGAAGACCGGGAAGAAGCATTAGCATTTGGCAACAGATTTTGCATTCCTCTAGATTTCGAACTGCTGAAGACACATCAACCATATTACCAAGGCGCACTAAGAGACAAACTTACTTATGAATTAGCATTTAATGACAGCGAGTCTGTTATTCTGTCTGAAGACCCTTTAGCCAAATACACAGTCAGTGACATCACTCTCGAGTTTGATGTTGTTACTAACCCTGAACTGGCTAGAACAATCTGAAACCAGTATAAAAATAAGACAGTTGTTTACTTTGAAAGAGTTGTGCACCACATTACACAGATTAAAAACATGCAAGACGCTGTTTGGGACATAACCCTAAATTATTCTCTAAAGTCTTTAAAGGATATTTTGCTTTTGTTTACTGAACCCCCGACTCCTTACCAGAGAGAATCTGAGGTGTTTTATAATCCGAAGATTGAACAGGTGTCCTGCACAGTAGGCGGCAAGCCTTATCAGTTGTGTCCAACCGGACTTTTACCCCACCAATACTTTGATGAAATAAGGAAGTTGTTTGCTGGAGGCAGACAAACAAGTCCTACAGCCGATCATGTGTGTAAAAAACTTCACCTTCATGGTGTAAGACTCAGATATTATCTAACAAGAAAATATGGATTGTGGCTAGATTTTAGATCAACATATGACAACAGACTACACGGAAGCGGAAGAAGGGTGGGACCCGATGGCATAAACATAAAGATTAAAAAGAAAGGGCAGGAGAATGGTCAGTTACAGATGCACGTCTTTATGGTTTGTGACGCTCACTTAAACATCGAAGAAAACAGGTTAAAAGAAATAGTCTATTAAGAATAGAATTCTTGCCTATTAAAAACAGATGGATAGTTTGAACTTTCTGCCCAAAGATCCACACTGTTCGCTTATTTGTGGGATTACTGGGTGTGGGAAAACTGTCTTCATACTTGACTTATTACAAACAGTCTACAGGTTTCATTACGAGCACATTGTTATATTTTGCACAACCATCAAGCATATCAAGTCTTACAAAGAAAGGCAGTTTGTTTGGACAGACGATAATGTGTTCTTAGTTGATCCTAGCGACAAACTAAACGAGTGTTTAGAACATTATTATAGGCTATTTGAGGGAACTGAAACACTGTTTATTATTGACGACTGCTCAGCTGAGCGAGAGATTGTTTAAAAAAAAAAGAAAGACTCTGTCTAAGCTAGCCTTTAGCGGAAGACACGCATTAGTTTCTGTTTGGCTCTTAACTCAAAAATACAATGCTGTCTTCAAAGACTTTAGATCGCAGTTAAAATCGGTTGTATAATTCTATACTAAGGACAGGGACAGCTTTGAAGAGTGTTTAAGTGAAAACTATATAATCAGGGACAGGGATGAACTAAAAAAGTAAAAGACCAGTTAGAAAAGTCCAAGCACGCTAAACTATGCTTACGGACTGACCCACCAGTTCAATATGTTTGTTTATAATAAATTGTTTTACATTTAAAAAATGTCTCGAGGACCTGAATCAAACGCACAACTAGCTCCCAAGTGTACTGCAGTAGAGCTAAAAGATCTAGCAGACACAACTGAGTTTGATCTAATAGGAGTGCCAGGAAATGTTTATGGATTTGAGTACACCGACGATGGCGTTTACAAACGAACAGAAATTGAAGACAAAAAACGGCAGCAATATCCTACCCTGGAAGAGATAAGAAATCTAAGGGCAAACGATTTTGGCAAACACGAATACAAACTTCATAAACGAGAGAATGCCTGGGCGTTGCTTCCTAAAATTAACTGGGATTTAAAGTTTGAACTATGAAGCCCCAATGTATACTTTGATAAGAAAAACAATTTTAGAAAAGCTTTGAATGCAGGACACCTTCTTGTTAGCCTAGTCCCAGGAACACAACAGAAAAAGCAGATTGAAATAACTAAGCAGGGCCCTGAATATATGCTGCAGAGAAAGAAGTCCTTAGCTGAAGTGGGGGATGACACCGTTGGCTTAGAATTTAACCAAAACTACAACCACTGCCTAGAAAAATGACGATGCTTTTTCGCTTATTTATTACTCCAAGGGAGTCTGGTCCTAGTTTGCCAGAACATACGTTAATCAGAGGTGTACAAATAAAGTCTGAAAACTTGGACGGGCCTCTCAGGCTTGTTATTGCTATTACTAAAAATGGGGATCAAATAAACACTTTTGTATCTTCCGACAAAGTCACTGTGAATGTTGACAATGCTAAACTAACAGTACTTGATTTTTTGTTCATTAAGTATGTTGATTTTATTGGGTTTTACTCTGTTGATGAAGTGCTGCCAGAAGGGTTAATAAGAAGATATGTACAAGATTAAACAAAAATAATTTTGTTTAAAATGGAAGACGGTCAACAGTTTAGATTAAAGCACATGACTGAGCTTGAAGAGGAAATAGAAAGTGACTTGAACAAGTATAATGCTACCAGAAAAAAAACGCTTTAATTTTAAATGTACTTTCTTATGCAATTACTAGTTCATCAGCTTTAGCCAGCGTGAGTGCCGGGTCTAGCATTGCTATTTTAGCTTCTGGAGCTGGAGCGCCAGTGTCTATTGCTATAGGGAGTGTTGGTTTAGGTTTAGGTGCCATGTCTATGATTGTAAGTGCTGTTTAAAAAAAAACTAAACACCCAAATTACAAAAGCACACTGCCATTGTAGTCCTAGCAACAGCAAAACTTCATTCATTAAGGTTGATTATAAGCAATACATTACTGGATGGAAAAGTAACAGACGAAGAATTTAAACGAGCCATGGCTGACGGTGATGATTACAAACGTCAAAAAATTGAACTTAAAAAAAAAATGGAGAAAGACTTTTACTTCACAACGGGTAGACACTGAAACAATCAGAGAGAACCTTGCAAAGCAGAACCTTGCAAACGATCAACTAAACCCAAAATAGGTTAAAAATGAGCCTGATTTAATTATTGTATTACCTGTACGTTTTGGTCTTAAAAATGAAGGCCAAAGTAGTTACAGAGCTTAAAAATATATGCTACGCCTTAGAGTTAATGATGGAGCAGGGGGCTAATAGAGAAGAGTTAAGAAACAAGTTTGACGAATTAATTACGGATCTTTTTGAGCACATAGATATGCGTGAAAGTGTAACCAACGTAATCAGTAAAATGCCAGATTCTTGGCCCAAACCAGTTATAAAGTGTTTTTCAATTTTAGTTAATATTATGGCCCCTGATGACGCTGAATTGTCTATTTTTACTAGCCCTGAAGGAGTAACTATTTACTTTAGTCCCGATCAATTTTTACCTCAAATTAATAAATATTAACCAAATTTTATTATTTATTTTTTGGTATTACCTATATATTTTGGTCTTAAAAATGAAGGCCACAAAAACGATGGATGAGATATTTGCCGAACAGGCGGGTGATATGTTTGATGAAGTAGACATGAATATTATTAACCCCACAAATATTCAGGAAAGTGTAGAACACGCTATAAGTAAAATACCTGAATCTCTTCGAATCGACCCACCAGTGAAAGTGATGTTAGCCATTCTGATTGATTATATAACCCCTCCTGATAAAGACAGTATTCAAGTCTGGGTGTCAACTAGACAGAAAGAAGTAATGAGTTATAACGATTTTACTTCTGACTGGGCTGATTACATGCTTACACAGTTTAATCATGCGAGTGAAGAAGCGAAATTGCGCGGTTCTGGCTGGTCTGAAGGAACAGTCCTTGAAATCAGATTAAAACAAACAAAGTTCTATCCTATAGTTGGCAATTCTTACCTTCCTCTCCCAAAAGAGTTAGAGTTAAAACGAGCAGTCTTAAACATACATAATTCAGATAACTTATGTTTTATGTGGTGTGTGTTGGCACATTTACATCCTGTTAAAAGTCATGCAAACAGAGTCACCAAGTATGAACAATATATAAATGAGGTGAACTTTAATAACATAAACTTTCCAGTAAGTATAGACAGTTTAAGCCAGTTTGAAGAGCAAAACAAACCAATAACCGTAAACGTATATACATGGTCTGTAGTTAACAATCTACAACCTCTATGGATTTCTCCTAAAGCCCCCACCTTTGGTGAGTCACTTGAGAAGCATGTAGACTTAATTCTGTTTACACAAGGATCAGTTAGTCACTATATATTGATCAGATCCATGAGCAGAGTGTTAGAATATACATCAAAGCATAAATCTAAACAAGAGATTTGTAGAAAGTGTTTGGTTAGAATCCCATCTATAGAAGCAGCTGCTAAACATAGGGATCATTGTAAAAGTTTAGTAGACTGTGAAACTAAATTTCTTACACCCAAACCGGGGTCCAAAGTTAGTTTTAAAAATGTACACAAAATGCAAAAATCCCCATATGTGGTTTATGCTGACTTTTAAGCGATCTTGCCACAATACTATGGCCCACAAGAACGAGTACAACCAAAAACAGCCTTATTAAACAATCATCAGATTTGTTCTTATGCTTTTATCATTGTTAGGTCGGACGGCAGACACACAAACCCAGAGATTTACAGAGGCCCCAACGCAGCCAGCAGATTTTTATAACAGATGAAACAAGTTCGTAATTACCACTCCAATCAGTTGAATCTCTCAGACATTATCATGACTCCTGAAGACCAAAGGCGCTATGAATCATCTACACACTGTTGGATTTGCGGCTTAGAGCTAACTCCTAACAGTAAAGCAAACCCAACAGTAAGAGACCACGATCACATTACTGGGAAATTCAGAGGGGCAGCACACAACAGTTGCAATCTTCAGCTTGTCCAACACATCAGAGATGATGATTGTGGGGCAAGTGCATGCAGAAACAATGGGACGTCCAGGAGTGTCAACTTTGTGAATCTTGGGTAACAGGTAGAAGTTTGGTTCTTTAGGTTCACTGTTGATGGCATTAATAGCTTCTGTTGGAAGATGTCCTTGGTCTATGGCCGATTTTATTGTTTTTCGGATCAGTGTGTTGTCAGATTTGATTGTAGATTTCGTAATCTCTCTGTAGGAGTCCCTGTCACCCAATTGTCTCCTGGCCTCCTCCACATAGAGATCTCTTCGCCATACTGTTATGGCCCCTCCCTTGTCAGCTGGTTTGATGACAACATCTGTCCACCACTGATTGCTTTTCAGAGGGACAAGAACCTGCGTGACATGCTTGTGAGGTCCAAGCTTAGACCGCAGGCCACCCAGTCAACCTCACCTGGGTGCAGACCTTGTGGGGACAAAAAATGCAAGACGTGCCCATTTATAGACACTGCAACTACAGTTGTGGGACCCACTGGCACATTCACTGTGAGGTCCAGTTTAAACTGCCAGTCTAGGAACTTAGTGTACGTCTTGACCTGCACCCTCTGCTCCAAGCTGTATATTGGGGAGACCTACCGCTCATTGGCCGACCGCTTTTCAGAGCACCTGAGGTCGATGAAGCTGGGCCACAACAACCCAGTCGGCCAACATTTTGTTGGTCCGTATCACAGCTTCAGTCATGCGAAGATATCAGCAGTGTGGCAGAACCCCAGAGATCGTGTATACAGAAAGCACATGGAGAGCCTTGTCATCAGCCGCTTGGGCACCACACAGCCAGCTGGGATGAACATCAGAGTCACTGACGTCTAGCTGAGCCAGGGCCCTTCTGCCTTAATCTCTCTGTCCTGTCCCTCTTTAGCCCCTGTTTCTTTCTCTTTCAGTAGGCAAAATAATGAATATTTCCATTTATTCCCCTCCTTTTGTGTGTGTGTGTGTGGTGTGGGTGTGGGGTGGGGGGGTGGGTGTTGTGTGTGTGTGTGTGTGTGGTGTTGTGTGTTTTGTGGGGGTTGTGGTGGTGTGTGTGTGCGCGCGTGTGTGTGTTGGTGTCTTTGTGTGAACTGTGGTGTGTGTCTGTGTGAACTCAATACACCTGAACAGTGATCAGTGACTTTATTTTGGTCCAACTTGATCATTAAATGAAATGTTCTCACCCAATTCTCACAGAGGCTTTCCTGTCTACACTGTCCTCTCCTTTCACTTTGACAACGGGCCTATGGCTTGAAACGTCAGTGTTCTCACTAATGGATTCTACTACCACCAAAAGGTTTTTATAAACTTTATTATTTTTTCATAGTTGCAACCTTATTTTTATCTTTAGCAACGAAGGATTATCTGATTAAAAAGCACATAGACAGTCTTACATATTATGATTATTTTAATTATTTTTTTAGTTAATAAAAAACATGAGCACTGCAAAGATTGTCAATACTGTTTACCACTCTGCTGTAATCAGCGGCCTTCGTATAGGGTACAGCATGTTAGCAAAAAACATGTTTAAGATGAGACCGGCCGATCTAGGAAGGTTAGACATTGAGGATGTTGTTAAAGTTGTGGTTGTAATAACTGCAGGAATTGCCTCAAAAGACTTTCTTGTTACACAGGGAATTATCCAGAAAACATCAATGCATAGAAAGATTGACTGATTTATAAAAAAAAAAAGATTAATTCTAGAAAATATTGATTTATAAAAAAGATTCATTCATTTATAAAAAATATGTCCGGATTAGTTCTGATGGTAGGAGGAGCTATTGTTAATGCATTGGCTTTCTCTGGCAGCAATTATATGTTTAGTAAATTGCGGTCTGATGAAGAAAGAGAACGGCATAACAAGGCAATGGAAGAGTTAGCTAAGGCAAAAGACGCTTACGAGAAAAGGAGGATTGCTCACTTAGACTTTATTAATAAAAAGTTAAGAGAACAAGGACATGCAGATCACACATTTACAGACGTTGATGACGCAATGAATGAGTATTACTTAGTAACAGGAAAGAAGTTTCTAACATCGTCACCGCCAGAACTGTCTGACTTTTATGAGCCATCAGAAGAACAGAAGACTGCAGAGATAGTTTTTATTGTAGTTGGCATGACGTCAGTCTATCTTGTTGCTCACTTTCTTGTGTAAAAAACAAATAAAATACATTTAAAATATGGACAAAATATATTATTCTCCTAGAGGGTATTGGAAAGGAAAGACTGCTATTGATAAACTGAGTAAAGCTGCTAGGGTGTCTGAATCAGAAGCAAAAGACTGGCTTTCAAAACAAGCGATCTGGCAAATATATCTGCCTGCCCCAAAAAGAATAATAAGGCCTCGATTTGTTAACTCAGTTCCTAATGACACCCACCAGATGGACTTGTTGTATCTTCCACATGACAAAGTTAGAAGAAAAAAGTTTAAGTATGCTCTGACTGTTGTTGACATGGCTTCAAGATATAAAGACGCTGAGCCTTTAACGGATAAAAGCGCAACTGCTGTGGCTGTGGCTTTACAACAAATATACATGCGAGGCCCATTAAAGTATCCTAGGATGATCCAGGTTGATGATGGAAAAGAGTTTAAAGGAGCTGTAAACCAACTGCTTTTAAAACACCAGGTTACAGTAAAGAGGGGGATTCCAGGCAACCATCGCTCCCAGGCTCTAGTAGAAAACTTTAATAAGAATCTAGCTGAACGTCTGTTTACCTATCAATACCACAGAGACCTTATGGACAAAACACGCAACACAGAATGGGTCAGAAGGTTGCCAGCAGTCTTACGCGCCATGAAAACTGAAGAATTTAAAGCAACAGGCCTTAAGCCGGTGAACGCAATCAAATTAAAAAAAAAAGTATTACTGAAGACATCCGAGGTAATCAGAAACTCTTGCCTTTTGGACTAAAAGTAAGATACTTGTATGCTCCTGGAGAGGCAGAGGGTGATGTTAGAATTAGAGCCACACACCCTATATGGAGCGTAGACATGTATGAAATTGAAAGAATTATAAAAACAACCCCTCCTGTGTATTATTTGAGAAACTGTTGCTTCTGGCGGTGCTACTACGTCTAAAAAGCCTGCTCCTAAAAGATCGTTTGTTCGTGAAGAGCTGCAGATTGTCCCACCAAACACGGTGCCTATAAGTTAAGCAGAGAATGTCAAAATGCGGGGTCACGATCGGCAATCTTATTTTGCCCTGCAAACCCCGCATTTTACTGCGTTAAATTTCTTCGATTTTTGCAGGTTTTAGCTGTTTTTGGATTTTAAGATGGGGTTTAATTTTGGTAAAAAATGGCAAGAAGTTGAAGAATTTAATCGTGAAAAGCGGGGTTTTCGGGCAAAATAAGATTGGTGGTCGTGACCCCGCATTTTGACATTCTCTAAAGTGACATGAATGTATGTACCGAAAATGAGAGAGAGAGAGAGAGAGAGGGAGAGAGAGAGAGAGAGAGAGAGAGAGAGAGAGAGAGAGAGAGAGAGAGGAGGAGAGAGACGCCCGCTCGCCCAAAGTCAAGAGAGGTAAAGGCTGGCAGGAGAGAAATTCTCCAGCTCAGGACAGATTAGTTTCCCTTTCATTACTTTGATCGGTGACCCTCTCTCTCTCTTTCTCTCTGTCTGTCTGTCTATCTGTCTGTATGTATGTACATGTGTTCAAAACATCATGTACACTAGCGTTTGCACGCTGAAAAAAAACCAACAACACACACACACACACACAAACACAAACACACATGCGCGCGCACGCATACACACACACACACACACACACACACACACACACACACACACACACACACACACACACTCTCTCTCTCTCTCTCTCTCTCTCTCTTTTACTCTCTCTCTCTCTCTCTCTGTCTCTGTCTTCGTCTGTGTCTCCGACTCTCTCTCTCTCTATCAAACGTACACACGGACAAACACTTACTCACACACACAGACACACACACGGGCGCGTTTACACACACACACACACACACACACACACACACACACACACACACACACACACACACACACATGCTTACACACACACACACACACACACACACACACACACACACACACACACATGCTTTCACTCTGACACACACACACACATTATCACACACAGACACACACACATAACACACAGACACGGACACAGGCACAGGTACACACACACACACACACACACACACACACACACACACACACACACACACACACACAATATGACACACAGACACGCACACACATTATTACACACACACACACACACACACACACACACACACACACACACACACACACACACACACACACAAGAGAAGAACACGCGCAGCATGCACTTCGTTCCCGTAATCAAATAATCCACTCCATTATTGCTCAAATTCACACACACACACACACACACACACACACACACACACACACACACACACACACATACACACACACACACACACACACACACACACACACACACACACACACACACACACACACACACACACACACACAAGAAAAAACACGCGTAGCGTGAGATTTGTACGCGCAATCAAACACTCCACTCCGCTTTTGCTCAAATTCGCACACACACACACACACACACACACACACACACACACACACACACACACACACACACACGTACAAATGATCCTGTTCAACTCTTCGATTCCGAATCCCATTGCTATTCACCCTCTTGTCTGCATTGCGTGAAGGAACAACCACTACGAGGATGATTGGCTGTCAGAGAGAATTGGGGCCTGCTAGCCCTCTGCCGTCCCTCCTTCAGGCAAACCCGATAGGCACCCTCTTTTATTTTCATTTTACTTTTTATTTGTTGACATTTTATTTATTTTTTTATTTGTTTATTTATTTATTTTTTTCTGACAGGTACCCTACACATGCTCTTCTTCTTTTTCTTTTGAGAGGTTTGGCCTTTTCTGACTCGCACACACGCATGCATGCACGCACGCACGTACGTACGCACGCACGCACGCGCGCACACGCACACACACACACACACACACGCATATACACGCACGCGCGCACGCACGCACTCGCTCACTTCACACCCATCATACAGAGATTGAGAGAGAGAGAGAGAGAGAGAGAGAGAGAGAGAGAGAGAGAGAGAGAGGGGAGAGACAGAGACAGAGACAAAGACAAAGAGACAAAGACAGACGATGTCAGAGAGAGAGAGAGAGAGAGAGGGGGGGAGAGATAGAGAGAAGACGAAGAAGAAGAAGAAGAGAGGGAGAGAGAGAGAGAGAGAGAGAGAGAGAGAGAGAGAGAGAGAGAGAGAGAGAGACAGAGACAGAGACAAAGACAGATGTCACAGAGAGAGAGAGAGAGAGAGAGAGAGAGAGAGAGAGAGGAGAGAGAGAGAGAGAGAGAGAGTTTCTGACATGAACTCAAACACCTAGAGCAATAGCAATTGGGTGGATGAAATCGTGAAGGAAAAAAAAAAAACAGATGGAAGCAGGGAACGATAATTGAATGCTGTCACTCTCCTTTCAATGGTCCTAACAGCAAATATTGATTCACGGAACTTGTGATCAAATAATCACACGGTTTTAAACCTTTTTGTCGTCTATAATAAATGTGTGTGTGTGTGTAGTGTGTGTGTGTGTGTGTTGTGGTGTGTGTAACATATATAATAATTCTATGCATAGCATAGCACGCACACACACACACACACACACACACACACACACACACACACACACGCACGCACCACACACACACACACACACACACACACACACAACACACGCGCGCCACACACACACACACGCACACACACACACATATGACGCGTGTGTGTGTGTGTGTGTGTGTGTGTGTGTGTGTGTGTGTGTGTGTGTATGTGTGTTAGTTTCACATTTTACGTCTATCCACTCTAGGTGATATTAGACGGGGAAAAAAAAAAAAAAAAGCACCACCCTCATCATCAAAATAATAAATAAATAAACAAACAAACCAAACCCTCATGTAAAACCTAGAAAATTACAAATGGTTTTGATATGGAAGCGAACAATGAGAGGTAGGGGACAGATGAAGATGGTCCTTTCGTATATTGTATGGAGATTTAGTAACAGGTAAACGATTAACTCACTTAAAAGTAACCTCATAAGAATGAGAAAATAAATGTAAGACACTATAAGTACTTACTTACTGGACTCTTTGATAAAGAAAGAAAGAATTCATAGGTTAATACTGGTGATTCAAAAATATTTCTAATTGTATATGTAGAAAGCATGGGTATGATTTGTTTGATAGCGGCACATGAGATAATACGATCAACTGTGATGCTCTGTCCACAAACACATGAGGCATTTTTACTAAATTTTGTTGTAAAAGCATCGACTTTCCACCTATACATAAGGGTCGATAACTTTCTGCCGATGTGGTAATGTGTTTTAAAGTTTGCAATATTAAAATCTGTGTAAATAAACTTTTTATGAGACTTTTTAAAAGAATTCTGGAAATGGTTCCAAGCAAATGATTCCACTATACTATATTGTTCTTGAACTGAAAGTGGAAAATTCATCCTGAGAGACTCTGAACTACCTTTTGCACCTTGTTTTGCAGCTCTGTCTACTTTATCGCTATAATAAAACGAACAGTGTGACGGTATCCAGCAGAAAATAATTGTCGTGCCTTGTATAGAAAGAGCATGAATCAAATTGCTAATTTAAATTATCATTTCCGTTCTATTCTGCAGCTTTAATGATTTCAGTGCCTGAAGCACAGACTTTGAATCAAAACAAAAAAGTACTTGAAATATAGATCGTGGAAAATTTAGAAGATAATTTAACGCCATTAATATTGCAGTAAGTTCCGCAGTAAAAACTGATTTATTTTTCCCCAGTGAAAAACATTTCTCTATTTTAAAATCAGGTATCAAATAAGCAGAGCCCGCATTTTTCTGAATTAATGACCCATCTGTGTATACTTTTAAATGATTTGGATACTTCTCTTCAATGTGAGATTTAACAGTGCTCGCCACTATATTCATATTGTCCTTCTTTTTTAAATCAGTGTGGTCAATATCAAAATGGGCCCTTTGAAGTTCCCAGGGTGGTGTAGGGAAGAAGGACGGCCTAGCAGATATAAATTTTCGTCAACAGTTATTCCTGTGGCTTGCCTAAGCTCAGATGCATACGTTGCCAAAGTAATCTGGGAGGATATTGTTTTTGCACGTGAAGGAAAGTCGATATCTAATTTTAATCTCATTTTTCACATCATTCTTAACTGAAGGCTTCTTATCACAAATTTTGTGGCAGCCACTTCTCTCTGATCATCTAATGGTAAAATTTGAGCTTCATTATATGTTCGGAGACAAGATGCATGGGTAGGAAGACCCATTGCAAGTTTGAGCGCTTTGCATTCTACACTTTGAAGCTTCTTTAGTAGATATTTTGGTGCACTAAAAAACACTTCTTGTGCGTATGTTAATTTTGATCTTATTAGAGATTTACACAGATAACTTAGAGTGGACGTGTCTTGTCCCCTTCTCTGTGTACTCACAATTTTGAGAAAATTTAACGTTTTCCTTGCTTTTGTCAGCAAATAATCTATATGTTGATTCCAAGACATTTTCGATGTGAGGTTTACGCCCAAAAACTTGATTTGTGAAGCATAATTAAGAACTACATCATTCATTTTAAAAATAGGCATTTTGTCGGGATTCGAACCACTGTTGAATAAAACAATGTTTGTTTTTTCTGCAGATAGACTTAGTCCATTCTTTGTCAAGTACTCTGCTATAATGTCGAGCTCTTTTTGATACACTTTTTTTGGTATGGTTTATGCTTCGTAATGGAGTTTTCTTTTTTAAGGTTACTTCCATCCACATGCATATATCGTCAGCATATTGAATTAAGATGGCATTTTTAGATATTTTACCGGGTAGATCATACATTAGTAATGAAAACAGGAAAGGAACAATAACTGATCCTTGAGGAATATCCATTGTAAGAGTTCTTTTAGTTGAATACGTGTTCCCTATTCTGGTTTGAGTTTTTCGATTCTTTAGAAAACATTTGATATAATCATAAATATGACCGGACAGACCAATGTTTTTCAACTTAAGTATGAGTCGAGAATGCCAGACTTGATCGTAAGCCTTATTTATGTAAAAAAAAGTCGCTAGTATACATTTACGCCTAGCAAATTGCTTCTTTATGTTTGTTGTAAGTTTCACTAAGAGTTCTGTTGTCGATCTATTCTTTCTGAAACCAGCCTGATTTATGGGTATTATTTCGTTCTTCTCACAAAAGTGTGTAAGTCTGTTTAAAGTCTGTCTCCAAAAGTTTGCAAACATGGGATGTCAATGCTATAGGTCTATGATTTTTTTTTATGTCAGTGCAGCTTTTGCCATGTTTGTGAATGGGAACTACAATTGATTCTTTCCATATTTTTGGCATATCACCATCACACCAGCATTTTTGAAATATTTCATACAGGAAATTGATAAAATTTTCAGGCAGATTTTTAAGCATTTGGTTCGAAATTGCGTTCAGTCCCACCGACGTTTTTTGTTTGGGATGGAATTTATTGCATTTCTGAGTTCCTGAAGCGTTAGATGCGCATTAATATAGTTTGTATTATCAGGAATAGGATCTTTGTACATTTCATTTTGCTCTTCTTGATCTCTGTATTCATTACAAATCTTTGATAAACCATTTCCGCAGCTAACATTAGCAAACATGTTAGCGAAGGCTTCTGCTTTCTGCTGGACACTTGGTAAGGGATTATCATTTTGCTTTATTGGATATGTTGGTAACTTAATGCCATTTTTCATTACTTTTATCTCCTGCCAAATTTTTCCTATATCCTTATGTTCTTTTATTTCAGTTTTGCAAAATGTGGACCCGTAGTGCTGCTTCGCATCTTGGATTATGTTTCACTGTGCTTACTAGCCATTTTCATTTCTCTCTGTTTTCTATCTTTTTGGTCTGATCCTTTGTCCCTGATATACATCTTATATTTTTCTTTCTTTTCATCAACAGCACGCTTCCAGTCATCATTCCACCATACATTTCCTTCGTGCTTCCCTGGTTTAGATATATGTATCCTTGGAATAGAATTATCTGCAGCTGCTAAAAGGGAAGATTGAAATAAAGTGTAAAGATCGTCTGTGTTAACTGTGGTTGTAATATCTATGGTCACAGTTTGAAGAAAGGCTTTAAAAGCTGACCAATCTGCATATTTATAATTGTATTTTGGTAGTGTATCAGGTTTTGTTTCTCTTTGTTCTCTCTATTGATAGATACTTTAATGGGAGTGTGGTCAGATCCTAGCAAGTCATCTACAGGGTTCCATGAACAATCTGTTGCAAGTGAAGGAGATATGAAAGTGAGATCTATGGCTGAGGATCTATGAGTTGCTATATCAGGGATGCGAGTAACATTCCCATCATTTAACAAATACAAGTTTGAGTCTGCTATGTTATCAATGAATCTGTTGCTTGTGATGTGTGTGCAGCTATTATCCCAAAAAGGAGCATGCGCATTGAAATCTCCCCCTATCACCCATTTGTCTTGCTGGTCTTGAAAGTTTTTCAACCAGTCAGTGTTCATGTCATCTGGACCTCTAGGTAAATATACAGAAGCGATGTTAAGAACAAAAGATGTGGAAAATCTGACAATGACAGCACACGATGATACAGAGTCAATATCCAGAGGGGCTGGTGAAGTTCGTTGACAGTGGTCCAGTCCTTCACGAACATAAATAGCAGTTTGAACGCGGATAGAAGGATCAGTCTCTTCATAAACTGGGGGATAATAAAAACCTGATATTTTTGGTAAAGCACTTTTGTCGACGTTCAAAGACTGAAGCAGTAAAATTTGGTAGCTGTTATGGACCAAATATTGACTGAGGCAGGCAAAGTTTCTGGCAAGAGAACGAGCGTCCCATTGCAGAATGTTAACATTTGACACTTTACATGTTTTCATCTTATGTTTTGGAAGAACATTTTAAATATTAACTAATCATAACACAAATGAAAGTAGTAAAAATCACAATTAAGTATCAGCTAATCATAACAGCCGAAGATAAAATAAATGAAATGACATCTTTGCAGAGATGTCCACTGTAATGTCAGTAGAACCAGGGCGGGGGAAACGCTGGAGGATAAAAACCATAGCCCCTTTGGTGTTGATGACGGGATGATCTCCTCCTAGGCTTTTCCCAAAACAATCGATGGAGGTGTTGCCCTAAGTTCCTTGCAAGAACGCACGCTCCTCTTGAAGTCGGGTGGACGTCGTTCCGACTGAGGAGCCTGTAGTCACTGGCCCGCAGGTTGTCATGGCTGATGAAAGTAATGTCATCTTCTGAGACGAGCTTCGACTTTGCAGAGGCGTTCAGCAGTTCGCGCTTGATGTTATAGATCTTATTTCTGACAGGCGCCTCTTGGCTTAGCGCTATCTTTGCCTTCGGGAACTGCTGTTTGATGTTGAGCACAGATCTGTACAGGTTTGTGCTGATGTCTGATGGTCCCTTTGACTTGATGTCGTTAAGTCCAACATGCAGAGCAATGCAGTCCGGTTCAGGATGGAGTTCTTTCTTCGCTTCTTCAATTGCTGCCTTACAGTCACTGGTTGTGAACACTTTGCGTTTGGCAGTCTGTAACCCATATGACTGTCCTAGCCGCGTGCCGTCAACTTTACTCAAAACAGAGTCGTGAAGAAGTAGAACACGAGGAGCTGTGGAAGACCTTACGTCATTTATTTTTTTGCTGTCGTGCCTGTCTCTGACGTCATGTATTTTGTTTTGATTTTGTTCTACACTAGATTTTGCTGTGGTGCTGTGTGATTCGCCCAGTTCTGTTAACTTAACAACCCACTGGTAGCAAGAGACTTCGGCATTCACTTATCATCATTATTGTCATCGTTATTATCATCATCATCATCACATCAGCAGCAGCAGCAGCAGCAGCAGCATTTTTATTATCACTGTTATTGTTATTTATCTATTAATTAATTCATTTATTTATTCATTAATTGATTAACTCATTTATGTATGGATTATTAGCACTACAATTATTCTCACCATTGTTATGATTATTATCATTATATCATTATGATTTTGATTACGATGATGATGATGATGATGATTATCATGATGATGATGATGATGATGATGATCATCATCATCATCATCATGATCATGATCATCATCATGATCTATCATCATTATCATCACTTTTGTTTAAATCTGTATCCTTTTCCGTTTGACCTCTTCCCACTTCTCTTTAGTTCTATTCCATAGTTTTTGTTCGTGCGGCATGGTGAGTTTTGCTTTTGCTCTTATGTTGGGCGACCGTTGAATTTGCTCTCGGACACCCCCTCTCCCCACTCTCCACCCCATCCACACCGCTATATCCCCTGTCCTAGATACCGGGTACAGAGCAAAGTCGGTCACAACTGAGAGAGAGAGAGAGAGAGAGAGAGAGAGAGAGAGAGAGAGAGGAGAGGAGAGGAGAGACAGAGACAGAGAGACAGAAAGACAGAGAGAGACTGTCAGGCACACCGTATACTCATTCTGCGTGCCTATACTATTCTATTAAGATTCAAGTCGCGTGTGCGCGTCTGTGTGGGAGTGTTCGTCTGTGTGACTGTGAGAACAAACTTCGTGGTAGCAGAAGGTGTATTTCCATTCGGCACGCGCAATGAGAGATGTTTCTGTTGTGTGCGCAAAACAAGAGTCATACATGTGTTTGTATTTCTATGTTCTTCGTGGATGTCCTTTCGGACGGTGTGTTGTTGCCTGCAGTAGCAGTGGTTTGAAGGGTGGGAGAATCATTAAATTATTTTATTTAAATTTTATCTAAATAAACTGTGTTGCACACGGTAAAACTCACACGGGTGAGCGCTGCTGCGAAACAGGGAGACTAATTTAGATGCGCAGGTATACGGTCTGTGCGCATAGTTCTTACGTTGCTTTGAAAAAAGTAGCCGTTTACGTCATAGGCGTGACGTGTTTTTTTTTGTGATGCATTCTTTGGATTTGCGTGTGGATGATAACGGGAGTGGCACTGTTGGGGCTTCTAGGCTAATAGTATGTCTGTAGTCTAGTTGTTAAATTACATTGCTACAGAAATGGCCAGTACTCTATGTGGACATGCGTAGTTCTTCTATGGTTGTAAGTAGTACAGAGGAGAGCTGTGTTTTGTTCTAGGTTGTTTGTTTGCTCTTCGTGGATTATTTTTCCTGCTTGTGCATCTGGACTACATTGGTACGTCGTCGGGACTTACCTGGAGTGTTTCTCGGAGTTGTGTACAAGAGGAGTCATCGTTGTATTCTGCGGTTCTAAGGAGAATACACGTTTGTCTGCCTGCTCTTCGTATACTGTTTTTCCTGCTTGTGCCTCTGGACTACATTGGTACGTCGTCGGGACTTACCTGGAGTGTTTTCTGGAGTTGTGTACAAGATGAGTCGTCGTTGTATTCTGCCGTTCGAAGGATAATACACGTTTGTCTGTCTGCTCTTCGTGTGCTGTTTTTCCTGCTTGTGCCTCTGGACTACATTGGTACGTCGTCGGAATTGAGTTCAACGTTTTGTGTCCAGCCTGGATAGCGTGCGACTCGAATCTGACTGGTTAGAAGTGTTTGCCCGTGAATTGTTTCTATTTGTATGTAACTGTGATTGCTAGATCGATTAAGCAGGGAAAGGAACAGAGGTTTGTTCCACGCTGTAATTGGTTGCCGCTGATTTTTAGTGGAAGTTGGCAAATTTTAAGATGTGAGTAATTTACAGCAATTATTACTATGTTAATTTCGCTGCATAGAGTGTGATTAATGGTATTTGTAGGCTAAGGTCCATAGTGATATTAGCCGGGAGTGCATTGTTGGTGTCGTGCGACATTGCACCCAAGGAGAATATACGGTTGGACATTAGCTTTTTCCGATATTGGATGTGTTAAGTGTACCTATGGATTGAACCTATGACTGCTTGATGGTGTGTGTAATTGTCGTGCTGTCTGTCTGGAGAGTGTGCAGTTGAGTATAAAACATACCCCTGTGTCGTCGGATAGATGAAGAATAAATGCGTACGAACTTCACTCGGTGTTAGGACTGCATTGTGTGTAGGGGAAAGTAGTTTAGTTAGGTCTTTGAGGCTGTCTATCACTCTGTAGGGCAGTTCAGGCCTTAGCGAGCCTGACATATGGAAAGAGAGAGAGAGAGAGAGAGAGAAGAGAAGAGACAGAGACAGAGACAGAAAAACAGAGAGAGAGAGATAGAGAGAGAGAGAGAGAGAGAGAGAGAGAGAGAGAGAGAGAGAGAGAGAGAGAGAGAGAGGAGAGAGGTGGGGTGAAGGGGAGGGGGTCGGGAGTGGAGGTGGAGGTGGGAGGTGAATCAAAAGCCGAGGTTAAGACTGGTGGAGATGAACCATACTTCAATAACCCCCGCCCCTCCCCCCCCCCCCCCCCCCCCCCAAAAAAAAAAAAAAAAAAAAGCAGCGCTGTTCATTAATGTTAATCACCGGGGGGTGGGGGGTGGGGGTGGGGGGTGGGTGGGGGGACTCGTCCCTATTCTACCAAAACGGAGTTACGCTGACCGTTGTTACGTAGCGACTCCTGGCTTACACAGCTTAGAGCTTCCTGATCTAATAATACTAACCCACTGAACAAGTGGTCTTCATTAGGCTAGACAAATTCCAGAGAATGAGTAGCTCTAGCCCCTACAGTCCCCAAGGAGTACGACGAACAATAAACCTTTTTTGAGACCAGAGTATTATATTACGATCACGCATAGACCGTGGTGAGTTAGTTTAGCCGGGCATTCTGGACAACATGGGGAGGGGAGGTGGGGATGGAGGTGGTGGTGGTGGGGGTGGGGGGGGGGGGGGGGGGGCGTGATGGCGGCTGTCGTGACCCTCTTCCCAAATGATTGCGCTGGCTGGCACCGTTGTATACATCTCCCACCCACAGACAGTGTGTTCAGGAATTTCCTGACATCCTTCGTTGTTCCTGAGGATCCAGAGAAAAGGTTGGGTGATTCCTAGGGGAACATTGTAGTTGCAAAAGGCCACGATTACTGATTTTACGTGTGTTTTTTTTCCTCATAGGATGAAAATTAATACCAAGACTGAAAGCCTCTATTTCAAGAGAGAAACAACTAATAATCACGTGGATATTTTTTTTTGTCAAATATAAAAACCGCATATTACTACCTGAAAATATCTATTTTCTTATGATAGTAGTTATTTACACGTGAAAATGACTGTTTGAGTGCCTTGTTGTTGTAGACATGATTACGCATTAGTATAATAACAGTTTTTAAGTCGAAAATACAACATTTTCAGGTAAAAATAACCTTAACTATTTAACCGTGATGATGAGCTCTTTTGACGTGACAAAAGGCTGTTTTCACACGATTATGCCCATATCCTACAGTAAAATTAGTAATTATCAACAAGTTGGGGTTGGCGTGAAGGAATAATGAAGTGTTCTTTACAGCCTGTGTGTGTGTGTGTGTGTGTGTGTGTGTGTGTGCGTGCTTGTGTATATGTGTGTGTGTGCGTGCGCGCGCGCCCATGCGTCTGTGTGTGTGTCTGCATGCACGAAAATATCTGGCTTGCTCTCCAAAAGTTCAGCTTTTAAGTTAGTTTGGAATTTTCTGACCGCACTAGCATATTTAAAAAGGAAAAAAATGTGTATAAAAAAAAAGATGACCTCAAATTTTTTTTTTTTGTGCATTTAAAAATAAAACCTTGTTGAAATTATTGAGAACATGCTGTGGGTTTAGGATGTCAATTTTTCTGGAAACATTTCAGATCTGTCAAATATACTGTTCTAGAAACTGTCGGTCATCTTGTGCACCGTCTTATTAGACATTTTTCTTGCTATCTACCCCCCCCCCCCTCCCCCTCCGTGTGTTGTGTTGTGTGTGTGTCCTCTATCGCTCTGTGTGGTGTGTGTGTGTTGTGTGTTCTGCCTGCCTGCGTGCGCGCGCGTGTGTGTGCGCGCGCGCGCGTATGTGAATGTATGTGTGCGAGTGCACGCGCCAGCGCCCGCCCGTCCACTTGTTGTCTCCCCTATCAACGAATCGCAGCTCTGGTGATTGCACAGCAACGTACAAATTCATGTTGCATTGAAAACAAACAACGCAGATAAACAAAAGTATAAATAAAAAAACAAACCCCAAAACCGCTAACCAGCCCACCCGTCTGCGGTCTGCGTGAGCGGTGACGGTTCCCAAGATGAAGCACAATTTTGTCTGTGTCTGGTTCACTCTCTTGCGAAAACCTGTTTCCGCTCTGGGCTTAAAAAAAAAAAAAAAAAAAAAGTCAGGGGCGATAATTAAAAAAAAAGGATAGTATGATGTCATTCCCTAATTATAATCGGCACATGCGCAATTGAGACTCACTAAGAAATAAGCATAACTGACGTAGTCACGGGATGCTTTTGTTGTCAGAATTGCAGGCTGAATGAACTGACGAAAAGAAAGAAGGAAAGAAAGAAAGAAAAGAAAAAGAAAAAGAAATAAGCAAACGAACGGAAATGCAAATCTGTTCATCTTAAGTAAAATCAACTGGAGAGGAGAG
>CM065722.1:69869362-69871862 GCA_033310375.1 Conus canariensis | reverse complement strand
GGAACTGACGTGATGAGAAATACCGATGACCGTACAATCTGTCTTCTGTCATCTGTCGGACGGCTAAGCTGGCAACTGTTAGCAACCCAACCTGCTGTCTTCTGCACATCATGGTAAAAAGGCTTCTTTTTTGTCGAATGGGGATGAAGTCTCCCTGAACTAGTGTGGGAACATGCTCAGTTGACGCAGGGAGTGATTACATTGACCGGTCAGCCATGTCCCCGAAACGGAACGAATTATACATTACAGCTGACAGAGGATGTACAAAGAAGTACATTCGAACAGGAGTTTGCCATAGCTGACAGGCAGCAAAAAAACCAAAAAAAAACAACAACAAAAAAAAACAACCAAACCGCGAACCAGATTCGTCCCTCTCCCACCCCACCCCACCTCACGCACCCCCTTGTCCCCCCTCCCCCGCCACCTCCTCCTCTCTCCCTGAGAAACAAAATGACGCAAAAATGAAATAGTCAGCAGTTTTCTGACATGCAGCTCATTGAACAATGCCATGCTGCAGCCCAATAGGACAACTTGTGCGGTTTCTTGTGATGGTGACGCCTTCTATGGCCCTCACAAAACTTCTTCTTTTTTTTTCCCCTCTTTGAACTACAAAATTGAAAGACTCCGAAAACGGATGTGCATTTGACGGCGTAGGTGGTCCACAGGTTTTTTAACTGTCACTTTTTTCAGATGGGCTCTCCAAAGTGTCAGGTGAACGTTGAGCGACCGGTCAGTCGCGCCCACACTCTGCCACTCACCATGTCTGCTCCATTTTCGTTTATGGGCAATGTGCTGCTCTCTGTTTTGAGGAACTAGCTTATCTTAGTAAGTTCAATTTTCAAGCAGATACAGGTTTTACTCATCAGAAGCGTCGACTTGCAACACGTTGGCTCAGAGTTTTGTTTTCTCGTGTACGCAGGCTGATACTCCTGTGGACACTCCTTGTATAGACAGGCAAGGATTAATCCCATCTACCTAACAAAGGGAGTGAGTTTTGTGTGTATGACCTTTTTTTTTATCCCGCCATTAAGGCAGCCATACTCCAGCGTCGGGGAAGGTGCCTGCTATGTGTAACGTGTCATCCATACCAACGGCCTAACTGGCCTTCTCTTCCGAAAGTTGATGATGGGATTTTATGTGTGTGCAAGATATGCGTGCGTTCACACACGGAACCTCGGTTTATAGTCTCATTCGAAGGACTGTCTGGGAAATGTAGTCAGAACCAATGTTAACTCCAAGGGAAAAATCCCCCTGTACCGAAACGGCCCGGCGGAGATTTGAACCCGCAACCCCAGGATCACCAAGATTACGAGTCCGGCGCTCTACTACTGAGCTATTCCAGCCCCGTTGGCTTAGATATCTTAAATCCTTCCACATCAGAACTTCTGTCTTTTGATGTGTCCAGTGTATTTAAAAGAATATCGGTAACGGATACAAATACTGTTGTAGTCATGTTCGGCCATTGTCTGTCTTGAACGGATGAAGCTGAACAACCGAACTTCAGTTTCAATGATAGTACTAACGATGATTCATGAAGAAGCAAAAAACACATACCAATTGAAATTCTTCACGTAAATGAATTAATAGTTTTGTTGTTGTTGTAAGTTAAGACATATAAACTAATATTTTTTTGTTGTTGTAAGTTCGTTTCTTAATGGTACAAGTAGAAAAAAAAAATCTGGATATCTACGATACATCAAAATCATGTATCGGGCTCTCAAATCTGCGCAAATTGGATAGTAAGTGTATATTCATTTCGACTGCTCTACAACTTTACATGTGGACAAATCAGATTATTTCCCCCTGTCTCATCTTCCCGCACCATATCCTCGGCTTTATCCCCACGCCACTATTTCATCTTCGCGCCACAAAATAGGCTCTCTCCCCACGCCGCTATTTCCGACTCCCCGGCCACAGCCCGGCACCGGCAATCCACAGGAACCAGCCAGTGTCAAGTCGTCCTGAGGCAACCCAGCAGAGGAAACACTGCACTGCTGCCAGATCACTCCGATGGTGTTCAGCGGTGCTTCTCCATAAACAACATATGCAGGCCACCAGCCTAAGGCCCCTGCTGACAACGATGATTACTAGTCGAAGAGCCGGCTTGAGTGACCGTCTCCAAACAAGAGGGCGCCACCACATCGCTCAACGACAGTCAACATAAAAGCTTGTTTTTGACAGGACGGGTCTGAAAAAGCTTTGCATTTACATCTTTGTCATAAAGATCATCATCATCATCATCATCATCATCATTATCGCCGACGTCGTTGTCATGATCACCATCATCATCATCATCATCATCATCATCATCGTCGTCATCATCATCACCATCATCATCACCATCATCATCATCATCATCATCATGGTCATCATCATCATCATCATCTCATCATCATCATCATCTTCTTCTTCTTCTTCTTCTTGTTCTTCTTCTTCTCTCCCACTCTCTCTCTCTCTCTCTCACACACACACACACACACACACACACACACACACACAC
>CM065722.1:69834362-69864362 GCA_033310375.1 Conus canariensis | reverse complement strand
GATCAGACTCTGGTACCAAATAGTGCTGGAATTCACAGGAGTAGACTGGTACCACCTGATGCTGGAATTCACAGGAGTAGACTGGTACCAACTGATGCTGGAATTCACAGGAGTAGACTGGTACCAACTGATGCTGGAATTCACAGGAGTAGACTGGTACCAACTGATGCTGGAGTTCACAGGATGGCAATACCATGTACCTCAGGAATTACTTGGATCGGACTGGGTTGATGTGCTCTGTGACTGACAGGATCAAACTGGTGTCAAATGCTGGACTCTTCACGATCAGACTGGCATCATGTGTTATTTGAGTCCACAGAATCATACTGGTAGAAACTGTCACTGGAATCCAAAGTATCAGGCTGATGTTGACTGTTGCTGGAATTCACACTATCATGTTAGTATCAAGGCCGCTGGATTTCACAGGATCAAGCCGGCACCAACCGCTGCTTCAGATCACAGGGTCAGATTAATATCATGTGCTTCTAGAATCAGCAGCCTCAAGATGGCATCAGCTGCTGCTGAAACACACAGGATCAAGATGACATCAATGCTTCTGGAATCCAAAGATTATGACTTGTGTCAGTTGTTACTTGAATCCAAAGGAGGATCAGACTGGTACTAGCTGGCGCTGGAATTCACCACAGGGACGTTTTAATAGCACGTGCTTTAGGAATCCACAGCATCAGGATGGCATCCGCAGCTGCTAGAATCCACAGGATCAGGTGGGTATCATCTGCAGCTGGAATCTGCAAGATCAGGCGAGTGTTATCCGAAGCTGAAATCCACAGGATCAGGTTGGTGTCAGCTGCAGCTGTAATCCGCTGCAGCTTCTTGTTCAGGGAAGTTGTTAGTAACCTTTTTGTTCCTTTTCAAATGTGCACGGACGCACCCATTCTGAATCTTTCAACATGACTGTCTACACACACACACACACACACACACACACACACACACACACACACACACACACACACAGGCGCACGCGCGCACGCGCGCTCGCCACCACACACACACACACACACACACACACACACAACACACACACACACGCACACACGCTAAACACACATACACACACACCACACACACACACACACACACACACACACACACACACATACTAATCACACACACGCACTACACTATACTACACTACACTACATTACACTACACTACACTACACTACACTACACTACACTACACTACACTACACTACACGACACGACACGACACGACACGATACGACACTACACACACACACACACACACACACACACACACACACACACACACACACACACACACACACACACACAAACACATAAACTCGTGCACGCTCCTTTTGCTGACTGATCAAGACTCTAGACTGTCCCTAGAAGAGGCATAGCAGCGTATTGAAAATAACACCATCAAGCTCATAATGAACCGAAAGCAAACCACCCACATGAGCCAATCAGATCCCATAGTTACAGCGGCGGAGGGTCCCTGTCCACTAGAAGTCTGGGGAGTTATGCATAATTGGATTTGCTCTGGCCGGCTGGAAGGGGGGCATCTCTACTGGGTTTTGACGTGTCCAGTAATATTGTTCAGGGGAATGCGATTACAGTCTAGTCTCTTGTTGTGTTGTGTTGTATTGTGGTATGTGTTTGTGGTGATGTGTGACACATTACTACCAAGACTGTCACTTCGCTGAGCACGTAAATAAAAGATAGAGAGAAAGAAAGTGAAGGATGATGATGATGATGATGATGATGATGATGATGATGATGATGATGATGACGACGGTGACGACGACGACGACGACGACGACGATGACGATGACGGTGATGATGATGATGATGACGATAGTAATGATGATGGCGATGATGATGATGATGATGATGATGATGATGATGATGATGACGACGATGATGATGATGAGGACGATGATGATGATGATGACGACGAGGACGACGACGATGATATGTTGATGCAGAAAAAAAGGAGCGTAGTGATAAGTGTGTGTGTGTGTGTGTGTGTGTGTGTGTGTGTGTGTGTGTGTGTGTGTGTGTGTGTGTGTGTGTGTGTGTGTGTGTTAGTTATGGTGTGTTAGTGTGTTAGTGTGTTAGTGTGTGTGTGTGTGTGTGTGTGTGTGTGTGTGTGTGAGAGAGAGAGAGAAAAGAGAGAGAGAGAGAGAGAGAGAGAGAGAGAGAGAGAGAGAGAGAGGGTACAGTAAACCACTTATGTTCAGACACTCTGCCATATCTTATTATCAAGTTCTTGTGCTCATGATTGTCACAGCCGAGGGTAATCTTTGGGATGAGCTGTCACTACCTATGAAATGTTCCCATCTCGTGCATTTCATACAGCCTCTGACAGCCAAGTCCAGCCTCTGGCGTACTTATGTACCTTAGGCACCAAACCCAGTTGTTTCTGCTGACGGGAAGTGTGAGAGCATCACTGGCGCCTTAAGACTAGTTGCTTCTGGCATATGAGGATCGACTGCCTGGAAACACACCATGACCTGGAGAAAGGAAACTCCGATTTCAAAACATCAAAAAAAAAAAAAAAAAAAAAACACTCCATGATCTTTCAAGACGATTCACCATTGTACTCTAATGGATTCTATCCCGCTGTGGGATCACTGGGAATGAGAAGGCAGCAATATGGATCAGTTCAGCTACCCGGTGACCTACAGAGAGGCCAGAACTATAAGACACAACCAATATCAAAAGCAGTGGAAGAGAAGGCTGGGTGCAGACAGTGGTGCTGATCCAGTCCATCAGCTCCAGAGTTACCAGCAAACAATCCTTTTCAGATTGAGAACTGGCCACTGCCGACTGTTGTAGCCACCTCAGCCGAATTAAGATTGCGCACACAGACGAATGTTCGTGTGGTACTGGATCTCAGACCCCAGAACACATCCTCCTACACTGTCCAGCCCATGATGTTCTATGGCGTCAAACCTGGCCAGAGGGTACAGAACTGTAGATGCAGCTTGAAAGCACCCGCCAAGACATCGATAAGACTTTGGATTTCATGGTGGTAACAGGATTGAAGATCTGACGCAACCAAGATAAAAATCGGCCGCGGAAGAAGAAGAAGAAGAGGACGACGAAATCACTCTGTGCTACCACAGCAGGTCCTTGCGCCAGAAACTAAGGGAGAGGTACCCCTGCCGGAGTGCTGAAATCGGAGATACTGAGGCATACGGCACAATCTAACAACCCAAGGTGGCATCTAACAACAGCTAGTATGATACTTGGAGATAGACTCTTCCAAAACTATCCTCGCTCAGTGAAGATCAGTGCTTGCCTCAGATATTTGTCTTTTTTTCATGCTTAAAACGAAATAACCTCAAACAGCGTTTGAGGCTCAAAAGAGCTCACTCCGAGGCCCAGAGGTCTGTTGCGTGGAGCCGTTTTACAGCGACAGAAAGCTTACCAACAAAGCCACCAAGACCAGAGAGGAACGCTGATCAATACGCACTGGAATACCACTGGGAGCAGGACAGAATTTCCACTCCTCCGTCATGAAAACAGCATTAACAAGGAACTCACATGCAGTAGCAAAAGTAGGGAAAGTCCTTTAACGTTAGAGGGTCCCAGGCCTTCAGGAGATCGTGTCTTCCAGGAAGGAATGTAGAGCATGACTATGAAGAGAATCAAGAAAACACCGACCACCATTAAATCCAAGGAATGCATGCATGAAGAAGATTACATCTAGGTCAAGGTAGCCGCCGCTAACCACAGCAGCCTTGATGTGTCCACTGCTACTTCCCCAGTAACATGAGACCGTCTCTGTATACCATCCACATTCAAGGCAACGAACACTGTATGGTTATAAGTGGAAGTTTCACGTAGCGCACCCCCCCCCCATCCCACCTCCCCCCCCCCTTCTCCAGGAAAGATAACCTTTTTTGTCGACAGCTGTATCCATAATGTTTTCTTTTCCTCTGGAGTGCGTATTTTGTTTTGTCCTGTTTTTTTTTATTTTTTATTTTTTGGTAGATGATGTTCGAATTGAGCGCATCTTGCGGGCCCCTCTTAGTCTTTAGTTTGTTTACATAGGAAAAGTAAATCTATGATTAAATCCCTACAGATGTGCTGGTGTATTTGGTGGCATTGAGTTTGTGGTACATGGAGAATGAGAATGATGTGCAAAATGTGATTGTACATTACTTGTATAAATATTCTCTGCGTGTTGCTAATTTGTGTCCGTGTTGTTTGTTCGGGCGTAAGGGACTTTACTCAGTTTCCTACCCATCTTCAACCCCCCCCCCCCCTCCTTTTTTTGATAGAAACGCCTTTCTATACAAACAGCCAAACACTCCATCCGTAACAACGACGCTCTTGTAGTATTAGGAAAAAAACATCCACAACATACGTAAGGAATTTAACACCAGCATCACCAAAGTTGCTAAGGCAACCCATACCCCTAGGGTAAAAACAAAAACAAAAACAAGAACAAGAACAACAATCACAACAACAATAACAACAACAAGAACAACAATAACAACAACAACAACAATAACAACGACTATACCTCCACTGAACTCAGTTGTTATGGACAGCACATGATTTTTTTTTTTGCAGGTAAGCACAATATTATAAATGATCAAATTATCGTATGTGTACACACACACACACACACACACACACACACACACACACACACACACACACACACACACACACACACAAATGCGTGTGCGCACACACACACACACACACACACACACACACACACACACACACACACACACACACACACACACACACACACACGTTTTAGACGTCAGATAGACATCCGTCCACGCACATAATCTGTCAGGACTGTATATATATTGTCGTTTACTCAACATTAGCAGTTTATTGTAAATACACACTACGACCACATATCTCTAAACAGCGTTATATCATCGACACACTAAAAGCCAGCAGAAAGTCTCCGTGGTAGAAACACAATTCAATGAGTGTGCATTGACAACCCCAGAGATTCCTGTTCCAACAAGAGCAATCCATTGCCGGGACTATCTTGCATGATCAAGACTGTTGTTATTCCGCTTCAGACTGTTTCCCATAGAACAGTAGCACATTCCTAGACAGTTAACTCTTCTGGGACAGGACGGGTATTGCTGAGAGAGAGAGAGAGAGAGAGAGAGAGAGAGAGAGAGAGAGAGAGAGAGAGAGAGAGAGAGAGAGAATATGAGCCGGAGATAGAGTTTGTGTGTGTGTGTGTGTGTGTGTGTGTGTGTGTGTGTGTGTGTGTGTGTGTGTGTGTGTGTGTGTGTGTGTGTTTGTGTGTGCGTGCACACTATCCCCCTCCCTACGGAAAGCGACAAGACACCTTCATATCATCACATAACGATTGGTGAAAAAAAAAACAGCTCGTGTCCGTATTAAAAGTCATAGGCTGCAGCAGCAAATGGACCAATGCCTGACAAGTTTCAGTCGTTACGAATGTAGACTAACTGAAATGCCTCTAGAGACCCATGAAGAAGTCTCAACTTGTCTTGAAGTGTATCGATAACAGTGGTCATGGAACTGTCTGTCTAAACAGCGTGTGTGCTTGCGACAATCTTTTGATGGTCTCGGACACTGTGTTATGTGGTATAATGTAAAAAGACTTTTACGACAACGCTGGAAAACCGCCTTTCCGATATTTCTGGTGGTGAATGTTTTCCGTTACTGAGAGCTTTACTGCTCGTGTCTCAGTAAAAAGTCAATAGATGAACTGTGTGTTGTTCGCAACAGGTGGTAAGAAAAAGCAAACAGTCAAAGTTATATTTTTATTGTTACACACACAGAGATAGAAATAAAAGAAATCTTCTGTTTAACGTGTTTTCACCATAATTAGTAATATTTTACGGGGAAAAGAAGGTTAGAGCACACACACACACACACACACACACACACACACACACACACACACACACACACACACACACACACACACACACCTGCCCATACAAATACGAGTAACTACATTACAGTACAATATCAAGTAATCGCAAAATTTTAAACCAAATTATAGTAGAAGGCCAGTAGGACTCTTCAATATACTTGGACCAGTGCCATACACTTTAAGTGATTGATTGCATGAAACAGAATCAACAGACAGTCTATTGTTTGAAATGCATCGCTTGACAAAATATAACATATTCAGAAAATGGCAGTTAAAACGAATGTATGGAACGGAAATAAAACCACCACACACACTGAACATTCTTCGAGTATTTTGTTTTCCAAGCATCGAGCCTCATTCTATATACTGTTCAAAAAAAGTTAAGGACCAACATTGAGAATGCAAAAAAAGTTTTAAAAATTCACAAAAATTCAATTGTACCGCCTTTGTGGTCCAAACAAATTGAACCACACGCACAAATTGATAGTGAATGCGGCAACTGCAATTTTGTGGCACACATTTCTCACGCGCCTTGAAAAACACGTGTCGCGACTCGTCATTTTTGGAACAAATTGGGGTGAATTTCTGATGTGTTTGGGATCCGAGGAGCATGTGCTGAATCAAAATCATGTGAAGCACGAGCTAAATCAGGCTGTAGGTCATAAAGTATGCTCAACTAAATGTCTTTAAAAGCCACTGTACTGGCGAAAAATGCAATGCAACAGCATGCCTCCACGTCGAAGACTGAACGAGCTGGATCGAGGAAGAGCAATAGGATGGCTCCAAGAAGGAGTTGCAGTCCGGGAAGTGGCACGGAGACTTGGGGTATCACACTCTGTTGTTATCAGACTCAGACAACGCTTTCAAGAAACAGGAGGAGTACAAGAACGACCACGCTCTGGTCGACCCAGAATAACACCACGAGAGGACCGATACATTGAAAGGCAGGCCACACAAGAAAGAACAGCAAGTGCAAACAACATCAGACGTCGCCTTAGAGATGCCACCAACACTGTTGTCAGTGATCAGACCATACGAAACCGCCTACACGTCGCTAACCTCCGTGCTCGACGACCAGCCATAAGACCTCGTTTGACTGATGCCCACAGAGCAGCACGCCGAGTATGATGCGCGCAGCACGTGAGATGGACACATGAACAGTGGGCTAACGTGATGTTTACAGACGAGTCGCGGTTCTGCCTGGATCCCACCGATAGACGGAACAGGGTCTGGAGACGCCGTGGGGAGCGTTTTGCAGAAGAAGCTGTCCTGGAAAGGAACCGCTATGGTGGGGGATCCGTTATAATTTGGGGCGGCATAAGCACACGCTACAGAACGGTTCTCTACAATGTGGCAGGGAACTTGAATGGTGTTCGCTACCAAACAGAGATTTTGCAACCCCTGGTGCTGCCAGCCCTTCAACAGCTTGGACCTCAGGCAGTCTTTCAAGACGACAATGCACGGCCCCATCGCACCAGAGCAGTAAACACGTTTCTCCAAGCTGCTGATGTCAACAGAATGCAGTGGCCCGCAAACAGCCCAGACCTGAACCCCATCGAACATCTTTGGGATGAGCTGGGCCGGAGACTGCAGCAGCGTCGTCCTCCTCCTGCTAACCTGGGTCAGCTGTTTGAGTCACTCCAGCAGGAGTGGGCTGCTGTCCCTCAGGCCTTTCTGCGCACACTGGTGAACTCCATGCGACAACGCTGCCTTGAATGCCTTGCCAATAACGGGGGACACACACGTTATTAACCATGACATTGAACAAACACTCCTCCTGTGACTTTCAAATTTGGGGGTGGGGGTGTTTGTGCTGCGCTCGATTCCAGCTTGTTGATTCCTCGGACTTGTCACTGTCTTTACACACTTTTCACATATTCAATAAATTCATGTTACACTTGGAGATTGATCACTTCCCAATTTTCTTTTTTATAAGTCAGTGAAATGTTGGTCCTTAACTTTTTTTGAACAGTATATGTAACAAACTTACAAGATGCCTTGGTCCAGAAAAAAACAGTCATTACATATACATAAACTCGCACTTGCAAGTCTAAGACACTGGATTCGGACGCACACGCACACGCTCATGCCAAACATCCCTCAGGCCGGTAGATATGTTATTTTCCCATACGAAAAATCTGCACAGCTTCCGAGATGAAACTACTGTGGTATTTCCATATTAAGAGCTCATCGAACACGTGCCCTACTGTCACATTTCTCTGAATGGCGTTAGACATCCGCACATTACCCCAGCAGAAACTCAATGGGAGTGTTTCCAATTCAACCGTTCTGCTTTGACAACCTCAATTATTCGATAAGAATGCCTGGGCCTCTCTGGCGCGGTAAGTTCACGGGTTGTTTATTTATTTTTCAAAAAAATAATTTCCTCACCTGGAATATGACTGGTGCTGGAGAGAGAGAGAGAGAGAGAGAGAGAGAGAGAGAGAGAGAGAGAGAGAGAGAGAGAGAGAGAGTGTGTGTGTGTTGTGTGTGTGTGTGTGTGTGCTTGCCCCTCATGAACGTGAGTAATTGAATAATCGTTTCACAAAAGTTTTTCTGTTAATATGCAAATTATAAGGTTAAAGACAGTGTTTTACGAGACAGCAACTTGACGCAGCTGAAACGCTTTGTACAAGAGAACAGATAGATTTCTGATGGCTCTTTCATGTTTATATGCCAAAAGTAAACTTATTCGAAGCAGGTTTGGAAATATACGAAATTTTGCAGGAAGGTATTGTTGTCTAAAGCTACTTTGTGCTGGGTAACATAAACAAAATGAACCTCGTCCTCTTTATTGGTTTAATACAGTGGACAGATTAAATCGTTATCATTAAGGAATCGATACTGGGAGAGAGAGAGAGAGAGAGAGAGAGAGAGAGAAGAGAGAGAAACTATGTACACATAACAGTGAGATTGGAAGACAGATCATTGTGTGTGTGTGTGTGTGTGTGTGTGTGTGTGTGTGTGTGTGTGTGTGTGGTGTGTGTGAAAGAGAGAGAGAAGAGAGAGAGAGAGAGAGAGAGAATAAACATATACAAGTAACAGTGAAACAGGAAGACAGATTATTTTGTGTGTGTGTGTGTGTGTGTGTGTGTGTGTGTGTGTGTGTGTGTGTGTGTGTGAGAGAGAGAGAGAGAGAGAGAGAGAGAGAGAGAGAATAAACATATACAAGTAACAGTGAAACAGGAAGACAGATTATTTTGTGTGTGTGTGTGTGTGTGTGTGTGTGTGTGTGTGAGAGAGAGAGAGAGAGAGAGAGAGAGAGAGAGAGACAAAGAGAGAGAATAACTATATACAAATAACTGTGAGACTGGAAGACAGATCATTTTGTGGGATGTGTTTTCCATTGCACTCCCACGGCTACATGGTGTAGATTCTTTTGTTACTTCACCAGACGTTGTTTTGTCTCAGCGGAAAAGACCCGAGAAATATACAATATAGTATTGAAACAAAAATCGGGAAGAAAAAAAAATAATCTGCATGCACAAGACAGATTTTCCGTTGAAGATTCTTTTGTTAATTCATCAGATAATTTTCTGTCCCAGTGGAAAAATGATTAAGTGATATCAACATTATTTAAAAAAAAAAAAAGAAACAAGGGGAAATAATTCACACTTTGAGTATAAAATGTCATAAACTGCAGGAGCAAATTGACCCCGTCCGGTATGTCTGGGTAGTCCTGAATGCAGAATAATGGAATTGTCTCTTCAGCTGAAGAAGCCTCTTCTGGCTTTAAAGTATTTTGGTAACGGTGTTCAGGGGACTGTCTATACATCTATGTAACGCATCGTCCACTGGGTACCTTGCGGCTGCCCCAGACCACACTGAGGGGACTTGAAGGAGGATGGCCCCTAAACATGCAACGTGCAGGCCCACCTGCCTAGCAATATGTATGTATGTATGTATGTATGTATGTATGATGTATGTAGTAGTATGTATGTATGTATGTATGTATGTGTGTATGTGTGTATGTATGTGTATATGTACACACACACACACACACACACACACACACACACACACACACACACACACACACACATATATATACAATAGCAATATATATGTATGTATGTATGTATGTATGTGTGTGTGTATGTATGTATGCATGTATGTATATATGTATGTATGTATGTATGTATGTATGTGTATATGTACACACACACACACACACACACACACCACATATACAATAGCAATATATATGTATGTATGTATGCATGTGTGTATGTATGTATGTATGTATGTATATGTATACATACATACATACATATATATATATATATATACATATATATATATATATATATATATATATATATGTATATATATATAGGATCAATGTGGTTTAAAACGCCTAAAACGATTTTATAAGTGCTCAACCCCTTGGGGAGCAACATTTGTTAAGATAAAGTTTTAAAACGAAATCTACAAATTTGTTTCAAGCGTTGAGCGCTATCGTCAGGATGATTTTGGGTTGTCCACCGCCGGTGTTATATAGCGTGTGGGCCCCGGTTGCGGATGTTTTCACGTGCTGGTTGGCTGCACGTGTATTTTGAGATATTCAGGTTGTTGTTCTGGGTGTGTTCACTAACAACGATTTCCATTTATGCCTGCAGTTGTTTACTATTTCTGTTTTAGTGTTTAGAGTTGCTAGGTGTGGTTTGCATAGTATTAGCCATTTTTCAGTTAAGCATAAGTTGCATCTTTTTGAAATATTGCTGTATGGTGATGCCCTTTTTATTATTTTCCAGGATATATTGTAGTTTGTTTTTGCATCTTTAAGTTTCCAGATGTATTTACTCAGTTCTGTTTGGTTTTTGTATTTTTCTTTATTAAATGACTGTTTGTGGTTTGCATATCTGGTTTTGAAGTGGTTTTCAGTAATCCCTATGTATGTTTCTTCATCCTTTTCTGATGTCACAGTGGCTTGGTATACAATATTTTTGTAGAGGCATTTGTTGTTTAGAGGGCACTGCTCTTTTTAGATGCAATTGCAAGATTTCCTTTCTTCACCCTTCTTTGCTGTGTTGGTTTTCATTTTGTTAGATGCGTCAATTAAATTTTTGAGGTTGGGCATACATGAATACGATAGTGTGACGGTGTTTTTGTTAAATATTTTATACAGTTTGTGTTCTTTTGGGAACGAAGATGTTAAGATTTTAAAGAATTCTTTCCCTATGTTTGTTTTGAGTTTCCCGTCGTATGGTGGGTTGTACCATATGATTTTTCTTTTCCTGTTTTTCTTACTTTTATTTATGTTGTTGTCTGGGTTGTATTGTAGTTTGTAATTGTACCCGCTTTTTTGCAGTGCTTCTTGGTATTCTACTGCTGCGTTGTTGAATACTCTTTCATTACATGACAGATTTGATAGTCTCTTGTTTATGCCGTTGGGTATGGTCTTTAATACAGATGGTGGATGGTTGCTTTTAATGTTTACATAAATAGGTGTGTCATTAGGCTTCTTGTATGGTTTATATATGTGGTTGTTGAGGTCAAGTGTTATGTCTAAGTAGTTCACTACCTTTTTGTTTGCTTCAATGGTGATTTTTAAGTTGTGGTTCTGGAAGATTTTACATAGTTCTTTTTTCTTGTTTTCAATGGTTCTTGGGTTGTTGGTTAGTGCCTCAAAATACACGTGCAGCCAACCAGCACGTGAAAACATCCGCAACCGGGGCCCACACGCTATATAACACCGGCGGTGGGCAACCCAAAATCATCCTGACGATAGCGCTCAACGCTTGAAACAAATTTGTAGATTTCGTTTTAAAACTTTATCTTAACAAATATTATATATATATATATATATATATATATATATATATATATATATATATATATATATATATATGTGTGTGTGTGTGTGTGTGTGTGTGTGTGTGTGTGTGTGTGTGCGTGCGTGCATGCGTGCGTGCGTGCATGCGTGTGTGTGCGTGCGTGCGTGCGTGCGTGTGCGCGCGCGCGCGCGCGCGCGCGCGCGCGTGTGTGTGTGTGTGTGTGTGTGTGTGTGTGTTCTTGTACGTTTGAGTGTGATGCCTGCATCTTCTTAGTCTGAGTGGTCAGCACATGATAACTTTACATGATATTGTTCTCACATCTATACACATGTTACCACCAGTGCCTATGTCACAGACACTTCGATCTTTATGCAGTCCAATTCTTTGCTAGCAATCCACCCTAAAGCCCACAACATTCCTCAGCTGACTTCATTAAGGCGCGATCAGTAAGACTCACAGTAACGGTAGATGCACTCACTATAAACATCCAGGGGGCATTATTCTGGCACTATCCAAAAGGACCTTTCTATCATCAGTTTCGTAAATACATACACTGTATGGACAGACAGTTCCCTGAACACTGGTATCTAAATACTTTAAGGCCGGGAGAGACTTCTCCGAAGGAAGAGACAGTTCAGTTAGCTTGCATTCCTGAGCCATATCAGACAGGGTCTGTTCGCCGCTGCAGCTTAAGATGTTTGATCGTGTATTAATCCCTTTAAGTGATAATGGTAATGTTTCGTGGTCGTTTTCCAACGGGAACAGAATAATGTGTGAGAAAATCAGTAAGAAACCTACACAGTATAATCATAGAAACATAAGGCGAAACATCAGAACATCTATCTGTCTAACCAGTCTCTCTCTCTCTCTCTCTCTCTCTCTCTCTCTCTCTCTCTCTCTCTCTCTCTCTCTCTCTCTCTCTCTCTCTCTCTCTCTTCTGTGTGATTACATCTCTGTTTATTCGTCAATAGAAAAAAATAGAGCTGTATCCATTTCTTTGGGTCTCAATCCTGATTTGTGGGCTAAGTAATTACTGTACTCATAACTGCACACGTTTCCAGAATAATACTTTATACGCACTTTTAATCCGTTTGTGTTATTCACCGTAATACTGTCTCTAGAAGAATTAGCCAGGAAAGATTTTGAGAACTCGTTTTATCATTTTTCTTCCACAATCGTTTAGTGCAACATATAATATCAATTATTACAAAACTATGTACGAGATCTAGCAACAAAAACGTGTCGTTGACTATTACGTATCCCTTCTTAAATCCAGCATGATAATCATCTGTGACGTAAATGTCTATTACCCGCTTTTGTCATTTGTTACTATGTCAAATGATTTGCCTTTTATATCACTGAAATCCCTTTATAAGTGCTTGAATTACTAGCATCTTTTTAAGTAGATTGAATGAGAAATTCAGATCAGTTGCAGGGAAAATGTCTCATCATCAAATAGATTATTAAACAATTTTAGGAAAATGCACGATGTGGTCACCCCATTTTCATTAGAACTCGCGGAAAATATCATTGGGCCTATTGCATTGTGGTTTTTAAGTTTCTGTTGATGCAGGTAGCATTTCTTGGTTAAAGATTGGATGATTTATGTAACTTTCTGCTTCATCTTTAACTGTATTGATTCTCTCTCTCTCTCTCTCTCTCTCTCTCTCTCTCTCTCTCACACACACACACACACACACACACACACACACACACTTGCTCGCACGGACGTACGCAAACACAGATGCGTGTGCTTTGTTTTCTTCTCCTTTGTAGGTTCCAGACACAGAACGCCTGTCTTGATCCACTTCTTCCCTGTCTGGAAGGGACGTCACTCCATCATTTTTACCACTGATTTCAGGGAAGGTATGACGACTGGAATGGCCGACACTACCTGTCGTAAAGTTCTCAGACTGTCACAGAAGCCAGACAAATAATTATTCCAGCCATAGAAAGGACAGGAAAGAAAAAAAACACAAAAAACGTGTCTCGAAAAAATCAGACATCTGTTTGTCACGCGACCCATCCTTGTCTGACGTTCTGTTCTGTCTCTGTCAGATTTCTATAAATGTACCTTACCGTATATAAATGTACCTTAGCGTATATAAACGTACCTTACCGTATATAAATGTACCTTACCGTATGACCTTTCTGAGGACACTACTGCTGGACACTTCAAAGACAAAGTTGAAAGGAGTGAAGGGAGGAGGTTGGAGGGGGATAGGGTAGGGGTTTATCTTCCAAAGGAAATGTCAAAGAATGAACTTTAAACATAACAACTGACTAATCTGATCCTTTCACCGTCTAAGGTATGGTAAATTGCCAGTGACGGAAACAGATTTATAGCAGTTAATTTGTCAAATCTTATGACTTCTAGGCCTACAATCCAGAGTATGTGACGATGTTTGAATTTGAATAGATAGAAGAAACGAGTAAAGACAAAAAAGTGCTCTAACTTTCGATACAAAATTCCTTCTATATTTTACAGATGAAAATGGTGGTTATTGATATTCAAAGCCATCATTACTGTATGGGTTTCAGCGGAGTAGTTCAAAATCAACCACTTCTCTGCGCTACTGGATACTTAGGATAGCTTTCAAATTTATTAGATACCAATACGCTAATCAATCCAAGTATCAGGCGTAATGTCAGGCTGTTTAGGTGTACCAAGAATGATCATCCTTTCGATCTGAAGCTAATAAAGAATCACCATTCAAACTGAATGAAAATGACAAAGAAAGATTTGATCAAAGCCGCGTTTTGTGCACAGATTTCTGGCAGGAGTTGTCTTTGTGTTGTTTGAGCACGATGCTGGAGGGTTGTTAGGTGAGACGGAGACATGATAAATACAAGGCAAGTTAGAATAGTGTTTTTACGGTTTGATATTCAGTTCAAGAATAGGAAACACAGCAGAGAAGATGAATTTGGAAACTCAGAATTTTCTTCAGAAAAGGAAATGAGAAACCTGGCCGAGTATAAAGAGCAGAAGATTGCTATAACATGCTAATATGGTGAGTATAAGAGTCGACATACTTAAAGTCTACAAACATAGCACTTCTCTCTCCCCCATCCCCCCTCTCTCTCTCTCTGTAGTGTGTGTGTGTGTGTGTGTGTGTGTGTGTGTGTGTGTGTGGTGTGTGTGTGTGTGTGCACGCATTTTGTGTGTGTGTGTGTGTGTGTGTGTGTGTGTGTGTGTGTGTGTGTGTGTGTGTGTGCACGCATTTGTGTGTGTGTGTGTGTGTGTGTGTGTGTGTGCACGCACTTGTGTGTGTGTGTGTGTGTGTGTGTGTGTGTGTGTGTGTGTGTGTGTGTGTGTGTGTGTGTGTGTGTGTGCGGCCATTCATTTCTAGACAATAAACTCAACATCGTCTTACAGGTCACTAGATTTTCATTTTTCCCCAAGCAAAAACTCACCACATCCTGGCTTATGAAAAATAGAAGAGTATCTTTGCATTAAGAGCCTTTCATAAACACACATCTGATCATTTTTCTCTGAACGATTTTTATCGTCAACACACTAAAAGCCAGCGAAAAAATCTCTGTGGATTTGATAAATTCAATCATTCTCCCTTCACAACGCGACGAGATTTCTATCAGACAAGGGTAATCTATTACAGAATCTGTTTTGCTAGATGCTTTCCACGTTGTTTATTTCTCTCCAGATTGTTTCCCATAAAAAGGTAACACGTTTCTAGACAATTTCTTCTCTTTGGACAGGATTGAATTTTGGAGAGAGAGAGAGAGAGAGAGAGAGAGAGAGAGAGAGAGAGAGAGAGAGAGAGAGAGAGAGCTCGCGCGCGTGTGTGTATGTATGCATGCATGGGAGAGAGCTAAAGTGTATGCATGTACTTGTGAATGATAGACAGAAACTATGTATGCTACATGCTTATCAGTCGTGACTGTATAATTCTATATACTCATATTTTATGCTAATGTATGTGCATTTGTTGTTGGTAGTGTATGCATAACACGACCAGACAACGTATGAGATTGAGGCCCACATGTACATCTGTTCCCATCATAGCCTATGTCATGGAGACTTCCATCTTTACCCTGTCCAATTTGTTTTCCACATCTAACTCCAGCACCGATGCCTGCGTTCTCGTATGATCAGTACGGGTGAGAGTAACGGAAGGTGTACACAGCAGAAATGTAAAAGAGACGTCTGCCCAGCACTGGCGTAAAGGAGAAACGTGAGACATCACACAGCGTCTGGGTGTCAGACGATTGTCGTAATAACAGACAGTGAACAGACAGACAGTTCCCTGAACACCCTTATCATGATAGTTCTGGGCAAGGGGAGACTTCTCCAGGGGCAACAGACAATTCCTTTATTGTGTAGTCAGGCCTCCTGAGACTCATCACACAGAATCTGTTTGCTGCTGCAGCGTACAGTATTTGATACGTACACCGGTTGATTCCCCCCACCCCCCCACCCCCACCCCCACCCCCACCCCCTTTAACGTTTTTCTGACAATCTGATTGTTGAGCAGTCATTCATTTTTTTTTTTTTTAGAATCGTTAGTTTGAAAGTGAGGTGACTGCAGGCGGCCATTGCAACAACTGAAAAAAAGATTTACTGTTCCGCCGAACGAAAGAGACAAACAAACTACAAGGCAAAATACGACACGTGTCGATCTCTTTGATCTTCTTCAGGTAAGACATATTGCATTCAAGACAATGGAAATCAAGAACGAACAATCTATTCATTCCACGTCCATTTTGCGCCTAATGTGAGAAAGATACGGGGTTGCTCGCTCTTCGTTTCATTGTCTTGAATGCTGCTTGTCTTGCCCGAAGAAGACCAAAGAGGTCGAAACGCATCGTGTTTTGTTTTGTAATTAATTTGTTTGTCTCTTCGGTTGGGCAGAACAGTAAATCTTTTAATTTGTGTTGAATGGCTGCGGAATGCATACCGTACAACAGAAAAGAGACAGGGGAAAACATCTGCCACAGAAAGTCTGTCCGTCTCTCTTATCTGTCTATCTGCCTGCCTGTCTGTCTGTCTGTCTGTCTGTTTCTCTCTCTCTCTCTCTCTCTCTCTCTCTGTCTCTGTCTCTCTCTCTCTCTCTCTCTCTCTCTCTCTCTCTCTCTCTCTCTCTCTCTCTGTGTCTCACCCAAACCCATCCTGTCCCAAGACAGGAAGGTGTCTGGTTACGTGCCACCCTTTTACGGGAAACAATCTGTAGCGAAACAAACAATTTGGAAAGCATCCAGCAACATAGGTTCCATAATAGACTGTCCCTGTCTAATAGAAATCTTGTCGGGTTTTAAAGGGAATATGATTGAATTAGGCAATCCACAGGGATGTGTTCGCCGGCTTTTAGTGTGTTGAAGATACGAGACCGTTCAGAGATATGTGGTCAGATGTGTATTCATGATAGGGTCTTAACGCGGAGACATTCCACTATTTTCACACACACACACACACACACACACACACACACACACACACACACACACACACACAGAGGCGCATGCATATTCATGCACACACACACACTTAACCACACACACACACACAAACACACACACATACACTCACACACACTCTGAACCAGAGAGAGAGAGAGAGAGAGAGAGAGAGAGAGAGAGAGAGAGAGAGAGAGAGAGAGAGAGAGAGAGAGAGATGTGCTATTTTTGTAGAATTTATGTATGTTGACTCATGCTCAGCGACGTGTTATATGTATCTTCAGCTCTTTTTTCCTTGCTGGTGTAACAGCCCATTCTTACCCCCCCCCCCCCCCTCTCTGGAACTTACCCCGGGGTAAGTCTGGGCTAGCCTGCTTTTACCCCCGGGGTCATTCCAGGACTAGCTGGAACTTACCCCCCCCCCCCCAGTTGGAACTGACCCCCCCCCCCCAGTCATCTACATTGTACAAGGTACACAGGCACTCAGGAGACGCTAATTAGCTGTAAAAATAGTTAAAATCTTTGATATACATTAAAGTGACCAATGGTCAGTGACACTGACCACTGGTTGTCTACATTGCACAAGGTGTACAAACACTCATGAGACACTGATTAACTGTAAAATAGTCGAAATATCTGATTTACGTCATAGTGACCAGTGGTCAGTGGCACTGACCATCAATCGTCTGCATTGTATAAGGCACACAGGTACTCGGGAGACTATAATTAGCTGTGAAATAGTTAAAATCTCCGATTTACGTCATAATGACCAGTAGTCGGTAGCACTGACCACAAGTAATCTACATTGTACAAGGTACACAAGCACTCGGGAAACACTAATTAGCTGTTAAATAGTTAAAATCTCCGATTTACGTCATAATGACCAGTGGTCAGTGCCACTGACCACTAGTCATCTGCATTGTACAAGCTAAGGTACACAGGTACTCAAGAGACTAAATAGCTGTAAAATAGTTGAAAGAGGCAAACCGGGATGAAGCAACAACGGTACTTGGTCACATCGACACGTGGTCACAACGACATTTTGTCACAACTACGCTTGGTCACATTGGCACTTGGTCACATTGGCATGTAGCCGTCTTTCTTTCCCACGCATGCACGGGCGTACTCACACACCCGAATATTGACCCACGCATGTAAGCTAGCGCGAGAAATGTTAATACGCATCTGTTAGTCAACCAGGGTGTGTGTGTGTGTGGGGGGGGGGGGGGGGGGGGGGGGGGGGGAGGGGGGGGGGAAGTAGGAGGTCCATCTATTGAGAAGAGTCTAGAACTACACTTTGTCTAAACCCAACTGACTGTATATAGGAAATGGGAGGGGGTGGGGGGGGGGGGGAGGGTAACTATGCAGGCTAACACAATTTTTTTAAAAGGCGGGTGTGCGTGTTGGGAAAAGGCAGAGGAAAACCCTGAATAACCCTCTCTTGTTTGAAGGGTGGGGTGGGGTGGAGGAAGATTCCAAACAGTCCTAGACTGACCCTTTGGGGGGGGGGGGGGGGAGGGAAAATCCAGGCTAGCCCAAACTTACCCCCGGGGGGGTAAGTTCCAACTAGGGGTGGGGGGGGGGTAAGTTCTAGCTAGTCCTAGAATGACCCCCGGGGGTAAAAGCAGGCTAGCCCAGACTTACCCCGGGGTAAGGTCCAGAGGGGGCTAAGAACGAGCTGTTACACCGGGTTTCTCATTTCATTTTCTGAAGAAAACTTTGGGTTTCCAGACTACTTCTTCCGCTGTGTTTCCTATTCTTGAACCGAATACCAAACCTTTTTTTTTTTATTAAAAGAAAACTATTCTTACCTGCCTTGTGTTTCACACGTATTAATTTTACCTAACAACTATCCAACGTTGTGTGCAAACAAAGCAAATCAACTCCCACCAGCAAAAACGCGGCTTTGATCGCATCTTTATGTTTCATGTTCACTCAGTATGATTGGTGATTCTGTACTAGTTACAGGTCAGAAAGATCGTCATTCTTGGTGCACGTAGAAGGCCTTACAGTACACCTGACGCTTTGATTGATTATCCTATTGATATCCATTAACTTTGAACTCCTTCCTTACAAACCAGTATTCTAGAGAAGCAGATGCCTTTGATGTACTCAGCTGAAACCGATATACTAACCATGGCTTTGTGTGTTGAAAACCAACATTTTCGTATGTTAAATAAGGAATGAATTTTGTGTCATTGATCAAAACTTGGAGCACTTTATTCTTCACTCGTTTCTGCTATTCATTCAAATTCAAACGTCGTCACATACTTTGGATATGTAGGCCTAAATGTCATTAGACTTGCCTACATTGCTGTTACAGTTCTGTTTCTGTCACTGGCAATTCACCATTCCATAAAAGATGAAAGGATCAGATTATTCGGTTGATATATTTAATCCCTTGTCTTTTTCTTTAAATGGACCCCAGCTGGCCAAAGAAAAAGAGGACGACCCACGATGAGCTGGCGACAGACAGTGGAGAGAGACCTAAGACTCGTTGACAGAGGATGGAGTGACACTAGCAGTGAGGACTGTGCACAGTGGAGCGCCTTGACTGCCTCATGCGTCGCAAGACGCGGGAGCATCTAAAGCTAATAGCTTTTTCGTTAGAAGATAAACCCCAACCCTTTCCTTTCCCAACCTCTTCCCTTCACTACTTTCAACTTTGTCTTTGAATTATCCAGTAGTAATTGTCTTCAGAAATGTCGTAAGGTAAAGTACATTTTAAGAAATTAGACAGAGACAGAACTTTACAACAAACGAGGATGGGTCAGGTGACAAACGGATGTCTGATTTTTCCCGAGACATATTTTTGTTTCCTGTCATTTCCAAGGCTGGAATAATTTGTCTGACTTCTCTGACAGTCTCAGAACTTTACGACAGGTAGCGTCGAGCATGCCAGTCCTCATAACTTCCCTGAACACAGTGGTAAAATGCTGGAGTGACGTCCCTTCCAGATAAGGAGGAAGTGGATCAAGACAGACGTTCTCTGTCTGGAAACTACAAAGGTGTGTGTGTGTGTGTGTGTGTGTGTGTGTGTGTGTGTGTGTGTGTGTGTGTGTGTGTGACAGACAGACAGACAGACAGAGAGAGAGAGAGAGAGAGAGAGAGAGAGAGAGTCAAAATAGTAAAAACTGAAAGAGAAAACTACATGAATCATCTGATCTCTAAAGAAGGAATGCTAGTTGCATCAAGCGAAACTCAACTCACCAGATTCAGACCAGATGTACAGAATACACCATCATAAAATAGCTTCAAGAACAATTTCAGGAAACATGGCCGTCAAGCCTGCTTTTTTTAAATCGACAAAAATAGTGTTTCTCTTTTAGAGATAGAACAATCCCTAAATTCCTTCTGTTTCATCCTCTACAATTAGTAAATTTAACGAGACTTACCTGTAAGTTGAGGTTAAATTGGAATTATCTAGAGTCTAGTGATGGGAATGAGCAATTACGTGAGATGTGATGCGCGCGCATCTAGCCAGTATTTAGACACGAATGACCTCTAAAATAAATTCAACAGACAATACCTGGGAGGGTAAGCGAGAATCATCCAGAGCCGAGATGGGAGGGCACGTAATTGCTCATTCCCATCACTAGACTCTAGATAATTCCAATTTAACCTCAACTTACAGGTAAGTCTCGTTGAATTTACTAATTATCAATCGTCTAGCGATTGGTCATTCACAATGACGTGAGACTTCAGAGTTAGAGGTCATGAGTACTGAATCAATCATAAAAGCAATATAAACAAGTCGATGGATTTTGTTTGTCCATATTTAATTACACAAGAGCTGTAAAGTTTCTGGTAATTCAAATACAATTTGTAATTTGGCATGCAATCACTTTCAATCAGTCGCTGGGTCAAACTGTACCATGAAACATCAGTCAGTCACTGGGTCAAAACTGGACCCTGCAGCATTTCTATTTCTTATTTACAAAACTGTCTAGAACTGATTGTCCCAAAGATTTTTGAAGCACAAGTTTGCAGTTGAACTTGGTAAAAGTGGTCTGTCTAGACCACCCAGCCGCTCTAATTATGCAGTCAATATGCACATCTCTGCTGAATGCTGCTGAAGTGCTAGCTGCTCTGGTGCTGTGAGCTGAAAAACGGCTGATATCCACCCCGGCTAACCTCAGAACAGTTTTAATCCACCTGGATATAGTGTCTCTTGAGACTTCACTGTGGGGTTTGACAAATGAAATGAAGAGTTGTTTCCCTTTCCTCAGAGTCTTTGTCACTCTTAAATACTGTCTAAGGTGGGTAACAATACACAATTTTTTATTTACAAATGACTCTAGTTCTAACGGCTGCACATGTGACCCTGGTTTAGTTTGCTTCAGCACAGCACTAAACACTAAGACACACTTGTCCTCTTTAAATCTGACATAATCACATTTTAATGTGTGGATTGTTTGACCCCTCTGACCAGACAGCAGGGCTAACAACATAACCAGTCTAAGGGTCAACTGCTTAAGAGTCATCTTTCCTACGTCTGGCCAGCCAGCTAAGTATTGTAGTACACTATCCACATCCCATGTACCATGATATTTGGGAATGGAGGGTCTTTCTTCAAACACCCCTTTCACTAGGCGACACACTAATGGGTGACTGCCTACTGCCTCGGTGCCTGGCCTGTGCAAATAAGCTGAAACTGCACTCTGGGCTAAATTTACTGTACTGTGACTAGCCCCAGAATCATACATTTCTGCCAGAAAATTTATTACATGGACATAAGTGGGTGTTTTTATTCCCTTGCTATCTACAAAAGTTTTCCACCTTCTTATGTAAGAGTCATACGCTTTCTGGGTAGAGTTTCTCCAAGAGCTCATAACCAAATCAGCAGCCCCACTGCTTAGACCAGAGCTGGTTAAAGAACACCTGAGATCCTGCAAACTAGCAGGTGAAGCCTCTTCCGTTGAATCAGGCGATGGACTGCATCTGGGTGGCTGGGGAGATGCAACAGGTTTTTTCTGCAGGTCAGACGCACTGGCTCTGCAGTCAACAGTCGTAACAGTACTGGATACCACGGCTGAGTTGGCCAATCTGGGACCACCAGCACACCTGAACTCTGATCCCTCTGCACCTTCTGGAGGAATCGGGTGACAACGCTGAAAGGAGGAAAAGCATAGAAATTTATGTCTCTCTAAGTTACACTGAAAGCATCAATAGCTTCTGCATCTGGATCTGGCCTGAAAGAGATGAATCTTTTCATTTGCGCATTCAGCCTAGAAGCAAACAAATCTATGTCAGGTGCTGCATTCAGCTGTCTAAGAGCAGCTTGCAGAAGGTCATTGTTCAGCTTCCATTCAGTGTCCAGATTTACCTTCTTGGATTCTGCATCAGCCATCACATTTTCCACTCCTGGTATGTGGGCTGCACTGACAAAGACATTATGTTTAATGCACCAAGACCAGATCTGAAATGTTAAATTATTACAGGAGTCAGAGTGAGATGTACCCATGTGGTTTAAGCATGCTATGGCTGTGGTATTGTCCAGCATGAGCCTTACATGTTTCCCTTGAAGCTGCCTCTGGAAAGATTTCAAGGCAAAAAATGCAGCTTTTAATTGTAAGTAATTTATATGAAATTTCCTTTCTGCTGGTGACCACACTCCTCCTGAAGAGACTTCTGCACAAACACAGCCCCAGCCATGAAGGCTTGCATCAGAATAGATCACAATGTCTGGATCTCTGCAACAGACATCATTGAAAGCATCAGGAATATTGTCAATCCACCATGTCAACTCCTTTTTTCCAACTTTAGATATTTCCATCACCTGGTCAAAATGTCCTTTGCTTTTCTTCAGAGCTCTACACTTATCTTTTTCCAACTGCCTGTAATGCAGGGGCCCAAATTTAACAGCGGGAAAGCTGGCCACCATTAACCTAATGACTTTTGCAAAATCTCTTATGGATATCTCAGCTGCCTTCAGCAGGTTCTTGCAGCTTAGAAGCATTTTCTCTTTCCTTTCTGAGGTCAAAGTGACCGTCATTGAGACTGAGTCAATGATCACTCCTAAATACTGAATCACAGTAGTTGGTTGAAAAACTGACTTTGTGGGATGTACAATAAATCCTAGCTTATGTAATATGTCCAGTGTGTCCATAACATTTTCCTGGCACTGTCTCTTTGAAAAGCCCATCAGCAAGGAATCATCCAAGAAAGCTGTTGAGATATGTCCTTTCAATCTCAAGATAGCAAAAACTGGCTTCATTATTTTTGTGAACAAACGTGGTGCCAGTGCCAATCCATTTGGGAGCGCATTGTATTCGAAAATTTTTCCTTTCCATTCAAATCTCAGCAGCTTTCTGTGTTCCTTGCAAATGGGTACAGAGTAGTAAGCATCTTTCAACTCCAATGATGCCATATAGCAGTTTTTGCTAACCAAAGCCAAGGCTGTAGCCAAAGTGTCCATCTTAAAATGGTGATATGCTATTTCTTCATTTAGACTTTTTAGGTTTAGGATCATTCTCTGTGATCCATCTTTTTTCTGCCGAGTGAAGATTGGTGACAAAACTTCTCCATGAGTGTGCTCACACTCTGTTATAACTTTTTTCCTGAGCAATTTGTCAATTTCTTCATTAATAACAGCTGTTTCTGCAGCATTCATTCTGAATGAATATGAGGATGGACATGACAAAGTAGCTAAATCATCCAAATTACAATCAGTCTCAATTTCAGCCCCAGTCACTGATTTTAGGATGTTGGGATCTGATGTCAGCTTAACCCAATTTTCTGTAAATTTAGCCAATCTTCCTGCTTCAAACTCTTCTGCTTCAAGTGTCAGCAACTGAACAATGCTATCTAACTGTGCATCAAAATCACTTACCTCAGAGAAGCTATTCCTCTGGTTGCGCCCTTTGGGAAAGCTGTTGTAGCGATGCCCTTGTGTCTGTGGTTTTGGGTACTGATAGCCCCCACGTCTGGCTGGGAAATGCTTGTTCGAGGCGGCCCCTAAAAAAGACCCTTTCCTGTTGCCCCCATTTCCGTCATACTGGAAGCGACTAAATTTGGGGTTGTTTCCCTTTTTCCCAGCAGACAAGGCCTTGTAGCCTATCTTCTCCATTTCGTTTCTATCTTTGAGGGTGGATGCAAGATTGTCGCCAAACAAATGTTCCGTAACGGCAATCGTTTCGTCGCACAAGCGCGGATTGACCGGTGGACACATCGCTCGACGACGGAACATAGACAGCTCATGGGTGGCGTGCCCTAGCAACGCAATTGCATCTGTGCAGTTCCGTATTACTTCTGCATTTTGTCGCGAAGCCTCGTTCTGGTCTGCCACGCGAGCAATCGCGGTTGTTGCCTTGATAATGGCGCGCTGGGCGTGTGCAATCTTCAGATCCGATTTGCGTTGATCTGTTGAAAGTTTGGACCATACCTCCTTGTTTACCATTGGCACAACTAATTTTTCACAATTTTCCGGTCGATTGTGCGCCTCAAATTTGTCCTTCTGGACCTTTTCGCTCAGCTTTCGGCTAAAACGCGCATTGACTCTTGTTGCCAAGCCATCACTGACCTTTGAACCTAGCATTTCTTTTCCACTGAGCTCTTGTTCAATTTCATCGAACAACTGAGCGTTGTCTTTCTTAGATGTGCTAGAGGTAGAAGTACTGGCATTTCCCTCAATCAGTGTCTTTTCACACTGCTGTAAATCTAACTCTTCTTGATCCTCTTGTAAAACAAGGACATCGCGTTCGTCATATTCGACGTCAGAATCGTTTCCGCTCATGTCTCCGGCATCGAGTTTACGTTTTAACGAAGTTCTCAAAAGAGTTTCAAATTCATCAAATCTCTTTTCCCACTTCGCATCGAAACTTTGCGCTACATCTTGAAGCCTGTCCTCTAATTTTTCCTCCAGTTTGGAATCTCTCAAGTCCTTACCTTCAACGGCCCGCCTTTCATCTTTATCATGTGAGGCCATGGTGCCAGACTTGGTACCGGTGTAACAGCCCGTTCTTACCCCCCTCTGGAACTTACCCCGGGGTAAGTCTGGGCTAGCCTGCTTTTTACCCCGGGGGGTCATTCTAGGACTAGCTAGAACTTACCCCCCTAGTTGGAACTTACCCCCCAGGGGGTTTAGAATCTCTTGAGTACCTGTGTACCTTAGCTTGTACAATGCAGATGACTAGTGGTCAGTGCCACTGACCACTGGTCATTATGACGTAAATCGGAGATTTTAACTATTAAACAGCTAATTAGTGTTTCCCAAGTGCTTTTGTACCTTGCACAATGTAGATTACTTGTGGTCGGTGCCACTGACTACTGGTTGTTATGACGTAAATCGGAGATTTTAACTATTTCACAGCTAATTATTGTCTCCCGAGTACCTGTGTACCTTGTACAATGCAGACGACTGGTGGTCAGTGCCATTGACCACTGGTCACTATGACGTAAATCAGATATTTCGACTATGTTACAGTTAATCAGTGTCTCATGAGTGTTTGTATACCTTGTGCAATGCAGACAACCAGTGGTCAGTGTCACTGACCATTGGTCACTTTAATGTATATCAGAGACTTTAACTATTTTTACACCTAATTAGTGTCTCCTGAGTGTCTGTGTACCTTGCACAATGTGGATGACTGGGGGGGGGGGGGGTCAGTTCCAACTGGGGGGGGGGGGGGGTAAGTTCCAGCTAGTCCTGGAATGACCCCGGGGGTAAAAGTGGGCTAGCCCAGACTTACCCCAGGGTAAGTTCCAGAGGGGGGGGGGGGGGTGGTAAGAATGGGCTGTTACACCGGTACCGGGCTGAAAGCCGGCAATTACAATATTGTTGATCTGAGCAGCAACACGAAATCTGGCTGATAAAAAGTCACTGAAAGGACTCAGCCTTGCTATCTTTAACTAATAAAGTTAAAAAAGAATAAAAAGGAATGGACTGACCTCATGAAACGATGATATTTCTTTTGGCGGAAAAAGCACGTGTCTTGTCTCTGGCATGATACAAGCATCACTGGCTAGATGCGCGCGCATCACATCTCACGTCATTGTGAATGACCAATCGCTAGACGATTGATAATTTTGATTTCTCCCTCTCTGTATGTTTTTCTGTCTCTCTCTCTCTCTCTCTCTCTCTCTCTCTCTCTCTCACACACACACACACACACACACACACACACACACACACACACACACACACACACGCACGCACACACACGTGCGCGCTAACACTTTGTATTCTTCTCCTTTGTAGTTTCCAGACAGAGAATGCTTGCCTTGACACAATTCTTCCCTGTCTGCAAGGGACGTCACTCCAGGATTTTACCACTGATTTCAGGGAAATTATGACGACTGGAATGCCTGACACTACCTGTCGTAAAGTTCTCAGACTGCCAAAGAAGCCAGACAAATTATTCCAGCCATGGAAATGACAGGAAAGAAAAAAACACAAAACAAAGCAAAAAACAACAATGTGTCTCGCAGAAAATTAGACTTTTTTCACACGACTCGCCCTTTTGTGATGTGTCTCTGTCTTGTTTCTGTAGATGTATCTTTCCACATGACGTTTTTGAGAGACATCTAATATTAGACACTTCAAAGACTAGGTTGAAAGGAAATGGGGATGGGGGCGGGGGGGGGGGGGAGATGGGGAGGGGTGAGGGGGGGGGGGGGGAGAGAAACTGGGAAAGGACTGCGTTAACAATTATCTCCTAAAGGAAAAGTCTAGAAATAAAAGGTAAGTTAAAACTTATGTCATTTGATGCTTTCTTCTTATACGGCATAGCAGATAGCTGGTGACAGAAACAGAGTGATAACAATGCGGTCAAGCTGAATGACATCTTGGCCCACATATCCGAAGTACGACTTTTCTTCTTCTTCGTTTACTCAAATAGGAACCCTAGAGGCACTGACGAAGGCTGCTGTACGGCGGAGGCCCTCCAGTGATCCATTAAGCTTTTCCCTCATCGGTGCGTTGGCAGGCCAGGTCTCTGCCCATTGCTTTTCATGTGTGGGACAGTCCTGCAGGAAGTGTTCCACTGTCATTGGGGATGTACCGCATGGGCAGCTTGAAGACTCGCCAGTGTGGAATTTTGTGAATATGTGGCTCAACGACTTTAGAACGTGAATAAAGAACTGAAATAAAAGCAAACAAAAGCGCTGCTTCAAGCAAGTTTTGCTCATTTATGGAAATTCGTTCCTTATCCAACGCATTGTGAAGATGTCGGACATTACTGTATGATGCCGTTGTGTAAAGTCTGCAGCTAGTTCCATCAGAGGCGTCTGTTTCACTGAATTACTGAATTCATATACACGTATACAGCTATGAACAGCTTTCAAATTTTCAAATAAATTAAACCATCAGGCAAAGTAACAGCTTTCAAATTGTCAAATAAATTAAACCATCAGGCAAAGTAACAGCTTTCAAAATTTCAAATAAATTAAACCATCAGGCAAAGTATCAGCGTGTATACATGTATCAAGAATGGCTATTTTTCGACCCTGAAACTAGTTACGAATCAGCATTCAGACGGAATGGAAATGAAAATGAGACTTGATCAAATCACTAACTTGCTCTTTCAGTGCATTGATGATGTCCTACCCCATCTTACTCATGTTATCAATATCTCTTTGTCCTCTGGTCACGTTCCTGAAATCTTCCGGTCCGCAGTGGTACGTCCATTGATCAAGAAACCTTCATTAGATAAAAATGTTTTAAAGAATTATCGGCCTGTATCAAATTTGTCATTTCTATCAAAATTATTGGAGAAGATCGTTTTGGAACAAATTCTAGAACATCTCGAAAAGAATCACCTTTTGAATCCTCATCAATCTGCTTACAGACAAGGCCATAGTTGTGAGACAGCACTCCTCCGTATAGCCAATGACCTCCTCTGCGGGCTCGACGATGGGAATGTTTCCTTATTAGCGATGTTAGACCTCTCCGCAGCATTTGACACGATCGATCATAATATTTTGTTCTCACGGCTTCAAACTTCCTTTGGATTCAAAGACACAGCTCTCGACTGGATTATCTCTTACTTGACTGGACGGACTCAGACAGTGTGTGTACAGGGAAGATACTCAGACAGTTCTCTTCTTAGGTACGGTGTGCCTCAGGGCTCTGTACTGGGGCCAGTCCTTTTTGTGCTGTATGCTAGTCCTGTGTCTGACGTCATCAGTGGTCACGCCATGTCGCATGAGAGCTTTGCTGACGATACTCAGCTTCATCAGTCGGCTCCCATTGCTGAAACTGACTCACTGATTTCTCGGACGCGGGGCTGCATTGCAGACCTGAAGGACTGGATGACAACCAACAAACTACAACTAAACGACGACAAGACGTAACTCATGTTCGTGACAAAACAGCCTAACCATCCTTCTCTGCCTTCAACTGTCACTATCAATGACTGTACTGTCTCTGTCTCCACCTCTGTCCGCAGTCTAGGGGTCATACTTGACCAATCCCTCTCCTTTGAGAAACAGGTTTCAAATATTTGCCAGATTGCCTATTTAGAACAAAGAAGAATCAGCTCTGTACGTCACCTTCTCTCTACAGATGCTACAAAAACTCTCATTTGTGCATTTGTCTTATCTAGAATAGATTACTGCAACTCACTTTTGGCCGGCCTTCCAAAATACCTGATAGAAAGATTACAGCGAATCCAAAATCATGCAGCCCGAGTCGTCTGTAGAGCAGGAAAATATGATCACATTTCGCCTCTACTCCACTCTCTTCACTGGCTATCTGTCTCAAACCGTATCTCGTACAAAATCTTAACTCTCACTTTCTCTGCTCTCTTTGAAAATGGACCTTCTTATCTCTCAGATCTCCTTAAAATCTACACCCCCTCTCGACAAGTACGCTCCTGTGCTGACGACCGCCTTCTGCGAATGACTCGCTTCAGGACTACTACTGGTGAAAGATCTTTCTCTTTTCAAGCTCCAGCGACGTGGAACAGACTGCCAGACTCTCTCAGACATTCAGATTCTATCTCTTCTTTCAAGTCTAAACTTAAAACCCATCTATTTTCTCATAATTAGTCAATGCTGTGGGGAGGGGGGGGGGGGGGGGGGGTACAACCTAACTCATAGCCGTCTGGGCCTTTTCAAATGTAGCGTGTGTGTATGTTCTCTATTATATGTATTTGTTGTATGATTGAACGTTATATGATTAAGTTTTTGTAGTGATATTTGAAAAATAAGTGAATGTCACATTCGTAGGATTAGGATTTGTTAGTTATTGTAGTAATAGTATTTGTAGTTGGGTGTAAGGTGTATTATTGTATATGAGAAGGGTGAATGTAGTATGACTTTGTAAAGCGCTTATAGAAATTCGTTTGATTAAGCGCTATATAAGAAACCATTATTACTATTATTAAATCAGTTTCCTCCCTACATTCTGGTGGGAGTTGCTTTGTGTAATTTGTGCACAGTTTTAACGCAGATGCTGCATACACTATTTTGCTTAGTAAAAGACTCTGTCTATCTGTCTGTCTGTCTGTCTGTCTCTGTCTGTCTGTCTCTCACTCTCTCTCACGGCTTGTATGTGATGCTGAAAACAATTGTGATGATAAAGATGGAAGTCTCTGATATAGACAGTGGCAGGAACATTACAGACGTATATATGTGAGCACAATCTCATATATGATAAAGACATAGTATATTTTCATAAACTAAGATAAACACACATAAGCATCTAACAAACATTCGCAGACAGACAGACAGATAGAGAGACAGACTGACAGACAGACACTCACACACACTCACTCACTCACACACACACACACACACACACACACACACACACACACACACACACACACACACACACACACACACGCACGCACGCACGCACGCACGCACGCACACACACGTGATCTTTTTTTGATAGCTGATAATAGTTGATTTATTGTGTTATTTGCACATTAACATTGCTAGTGTAACTATTTTTTGTTGCCATTGCTGATTTGCTCTA
>CM065722.1:69825097-69827597 GCA_033310375.1 Conus canariensis | reverse complement strand
CGCGGTCGAATTCTATATCACCTCTGATCTCAAAGTTTTCTTTGAGCAAGACCTTCACAACGCCTTCGCAATCTTGCGGTGTCTCGTTGTCTCTGCACGAAGGTCCATCAACGATGACGTTGTTCCGTTTTGACCATCCCTCCAGATCGTCTGTCTTCCTCTCCAAGTCCTGTATCCTCTTCATCAAGGTGTCGTTGGTGTGGCGTAGGTCTGCGTTCTGGTCCTGAAGGTCCTTCAGCTCTTCCTTCTGGTATTCCACATCACCATGTAGGGCAGCGAAACTGTCAAGAAATTCTCTCCCCTCTGCCTTCATCTCGTCGAACGCTGAGTCGAGCGTTTGGAGAACAGTCGTCATGGCATCCATCATGGTGGGTTCTACCGGAGATGACGTAACAGTTAGCATACCAGAAGAGGTGCTTTCAGACTCGTCCGTACTGGCTCTTCGTCCTGGTCCACTGGTCAGGCTGGACTGTCGGAGAGGGTTCTCGTGTGGCCCAGGGTTTTGTTCGACATCACCACACTGCAGTAAAACAACAACAACAACAACAACAACAACAACAAAAAACCTCCCCTAAATCAAAGAACTGAGGAGGCAATCAACGACTACGCCGTCTGCTACACACCGAATTTTCAGTCTTCTGCTGCATGGCGGCTCTGTTTCCTGACCTCATCCACATGAAGGTCACAAAAATGGGCACAACACATCCGCATCGCAAGAGAGAGAGAGAGAGAGAGAGAGAGAGAGAGAGAGAGAGAGAGAGAGAGAGAGAGAGGTCAGAACTGCATACCTAACTGCGACAATAGCTGGACTTGATCCTGCTGACTGGATGCCAGAACATATCATTTTTTGTTATGGCAAACCTCTAACCGACAAACAAACAATCCTTGCAGAAGAAAATGGCTCCTGTTCTGACCCTAATACTAGGCACGATGTCTTTTCTAACAACAAATGGGACTGAGATAAACTGTGGAAAGGTCACATATTTGTATGCACAAAAAATAATATGTTTGAAAAGCCAAGATACCTACACATAACACCCGGCGATACCAAAGAAACAAAAGACTATTAACACTCTTTGATTGCCGTCGAAAACCGATCAAATTTCTGCAATAAATGGAGCAATCAAATGTCAATGCTATTTTCTTGGACATTATATTTTTTCAGACACACACACACACACACACACGCACACACACACACACACACACACACATATATATATATTATAATATATATATATATTGTATTTGTGCATCTGAATTAAAAAAAAATATATGTATATTGACACACACACACACACACACACACACACACATATATATATATATATATATATAAATAAAAGAGAGAGAGAGAGAGAGAGAGAGAGAGAGAGAGAGAGAGGAGAGAGATGTATATATGTACATATTCAGTCCAGGCATTTTATGGCGTCTTTCAACACACATCATATCACAAAATATTAATGTTTTTCATAATGTATGTTCTGCAAAACTGCAACGAAAGAAATATATAATGGAGACCTGTTCTGTATGTGCAACGTAATGTAAAGTAGTAACGCATCTTTGGTATAAGTTAAAAAAAAAAACTTTTTAGGAACAACTTTGATTCTATAAACAACCCTGAACTTAAAAAAAAAAAAAACTTATATAAAAAAAAAACTTGTAAAAAAAAACGACGATGAGAATCAAAGAGTTGACACATTTGACTTTATCTTTTCATGCAGAATAGCTTCTTTATATCTGAAAATATCATTTCGAAATGAGCTTCTTTAGAACGAAAACTTGACGTATGACTTCGAGGAATACGTAATCAAAATGCAGTATATAGAAATTCAGAGACAGCCATTAACTGATATGACTTTCTCCGGTCCTTACAAGCAGTCTGTTCAGGGCAAAACACCATTAATACCTTTTTTTTTTCTTCATTCATGAATGGCATTAATTCCTAATGCAACGTACAGGTTAACTGAAAAGAAGTCATGTTTTGATTTTTGTTGCTTTTTTACAACATGTTCGTTCACTTCATGTTCTTGATGTCCTATACTCATAATTGAGAATTTGATGGAGACCTTACTAATCTTATATTTCTGATGAGCATGGCTATCATACACATATACATATGTACATAAAATGTCAATACATGCACCACTCGTGAGTGTAAGCTGTAAGCGTATGCATGCGAATCAGGGAGGAGAGAGAGAGAGAGAAGAGAGAGAGAGAGAGAGAGAGAGAGAGAGAGAGAGAGAGAGAAAGAGAGGGGGGGGGGGTAAAGGGCGTAGTGATGGGGTGGGGTTTGAGGCTGAGAAGGTTGAGATTCAATATATTTGTGTGTCTGAATGAAAACAAAATCAACAATAAATAAATCCCATACAATCAACAACAACAAAATCAAATGCAGTAGATTCGCATCAATGAGTTTAATATCAGAAAACGAGGAAATCGCTTTTGGGCACGGCAATGGAATCTGAGGAGGCCTTTCTGTCAGTGACGTGTGCTCAAG
>CM065722.1:69807597-69815097 GCA_033310375.1 Conus canariensis | reverse complement strand
CTGCTATGTTCAAATCTCCTGACACCCTGTAGTATGGGTTCGGCGTGGAGTCAGTGTTGGCATACCTGCCAGTGGAAGGCTATCCTGCTGTGCCACAGAGACCTTGTAACTTTGAGTTAACATCCATATTGTATGTTCAAGATTCTGGACTACCCTTCTGGAGTTCTGCTTCGTTCTGTCGCGTAAGATTGGTGTTGTTTTACAGGGTCATAATGATCAGCTTTTACTAGAGTACACATTGCGAATATCACAGTATCACAGCTTTGGGGAAACGTTTTATTGTAAGTATTAATTTCAATTTTCCTTACTGTTTCCTTTGGGATGGTGGGATCATCTGAACAGCTCCTATTCCCAGTAAGTCCCAGAGGTGATAAACTCCATGGAAGATCTGGTCATCAACCCCTATGTCAAGGTCAGAGTTTATGTACGCTCAATTTGGTCTCAGCTGTAACTCTAACATTATCATATGACTCGGGTCAGATACAACAAAACAACAGCTGACGTGACTAAGACATGATCATTATAACATATTATCTTCATTTTTTTTTCATTGAAAAAGTGTCACTGTAGCAAGCAGACCATGATGACACGCTAAAAAGATGCTGTACCCCAAATTATGACCTTTTCATCATGTCACCATGACCCTGTTTTGATCGTTGTAATTTGGTGTCCTAGGACTGATCATCATATACATTATCTGACAACAATGGTATATATTCACCAAGGGATTTCAACACTACGGAATCTGTACTCCAGTACATTTATCAACTTTTTTTCCCCACTGTGATTATATCAGCAGAGAATCAATTGATGATGCTGGCATCTGTAAGCCCACCTCACCCCCCCCCCCCCCCCCCCCCCATCCATGCACCACCGATGACCTCATCATCCCACCAAGTGAGGGCCGCCTGCCAGGGATGACGTGACGGCCGGCTCTGTCTGGTAATCCCCAGCCGAAGAAGATGAAAGTCGGGGCTGGACGTCGTCATCACACCTGATTACTCCATTCGGCGCTTCGCTGAGTCAGGAGTCGGTGACGTGCAGCTGATGAAAGAGAGACGCCAGAGCTGATTCTTCAAGCGTGAATCGTAGTAAACCCTTTGTTGTGTTGTGTTGTTGTAGTCCATTGACAGACCTACAAAGTTCAGATATGAAAGTTTTAAGGAGTGGTTTTAAAACACTGTGCTTGAATCGCTCATTTCAGTCATGTCTTGTTTCATTTACGCCGTTTTTAATTCACTGTTATAATTGTTAAGACCAGGAGTTGGGCAGTTGAATGGAACAGCTGATTCGCTCAGAACGTGGCCAAGTTTTATCCAGATATGAACAGTACACCTATCATGTTATTTGCTACAAGATTTTTTCCGTGAACCACTTGCAAAGAATGTACCATTAGTCTGTCTGTCCATCTGTCCATCTGTCTGTCTGTCTGTCTGTCCCTTATCCTCTTTCTCTCTCATTCTTTAGCCTTTCTGATTGACATTGGTGGCTGTGCCCTTAGCCATGCATTGAAGTCATCAGAATTTTCATGTTGATGGGTCTACTCGGCAGAACGGTTTTGACTTTCATCATTATCTAGGTGCTCACATTCTATTTAAATATAAGAACGTTATTTAAATCAAAACAAAACAAATAAACAAAAAGTTTATTTTGATTTTTTCTTACCCCCCCCCCCCCCCCCCCCGCCTTCATGCCCAGTCTGAAAATATTTTTCCAACACTGACAGCAGACAGAAGTATTAACATGACGGCATGTACATGAATATACAAATTTGTGTGAGCAGAGGGAGATCGAAAACAAAGACATAAAATCATTATAAAAAATATACGAAGAAGTGCTCAAACCGTTCAGTTCAATAATCTTGGAAGAAAACGAATCACAAGCATACTACTTTTTCCTCTCATTTACCAGGCACTCGAGGAATATGTACATCTGATATACCTGACCATGCAGGGTACAGAGGTTTAGTAAATTTTTTACACATATGTGGACAGATTTTCTTAAATTTCATGAACCTACTTATTGTCATCGACCACTTACTGCTCGCTTCGTGCCCCCCCCCCCCCCCCCCTTTTTTTTTTTTTCTCCAACTGATTATGTTAGATACATCAAGAAAATTATCATAGGGGTACCCTTTTCTGTTGAATTCCATGCACTTCATTTCTAAGCAATGCATGTATTTTTCAGTCTTCTGTTTGATATTAAACTCTCTCAGAGAAGTGTGTGACAGCAAGTTTTATTTTCATTATTGTACATATGTATACATTATGTTTAGCCCATGAAGTGATGTGTCCACACATGTCATCAGTTTTCGTGTATTCAAGGTTTCCAAATAAAATCGATTCTATATTAAACTTCATTCTGCTACAATGTTCACATGTTTCTTTTACTATTTTTTCTAGTTCACCCCAGAAATGTTTCCCTGGTAATGTTCAATTGAGTCGGTGCCAGTTTCATAGAATGAGCGCAGATCACTGACAAAAATTCCCATCTTCTTTAAAATACAATCCATAACCAGAATATCATGACAAATTCTTATTTGTTACCATTTTCATTTATTTTTTTTTAATTTGCTTCGTTTGTTTTAACACTTTCTTCCCCACTAATATACGGCTTAAGTCATTTTACCATTTTGCAAAAGAGCTTATATTGAATATGGATAGTTTTCCTATGAGAGTGCTGCAGAAGTTTTTCGATCCTTTTTAACGCTTGATTTTGTTTTAGTGCTTTTATTCTTGAATTATAGTTATTTTTTGTAATTACACTATTTGAAATTTTAAATACCTTTTTATGAATTAAATATATCCCCTGTAACTTAGATAATCTATCATAATACCATATTTTTTTCAGTAGACTTTTTGTTATCAAGATCCATCTTCATTGAAAACATCTTTAACTAGAAGTATCTGCTCCGCTATCCAGGTTTTAAAGTTGATAACGTCACTAAAAAAATCTAAACGTGTCATTAGAGAATAATGGTTCTACTAACACCTCAAAGGAATAATTGAATATTACCCGATCTGCAAAGTTCACACATGAAATAAAAACGTCTTTCCAAAATTCATTATGTTTTTCAACTGAGAAGTTTTCTGGGTCCGTATACGTCAAATGAATCTATTTCCGGGCACAGAGCACTTCATTTTTTAAATGTTGGATTTGTCATGTATTTTTGTTTTTACCTAGTTCATTTTTAAAGGTTGTATATATTGCTGGAATGAAGTACACCTATACCTTTATTTTCAACCATATGCACAGCGTATTTCCTTTGATCTTGTCAGTTTTTTTTTTAAAATTCTATATAAACTCAAAACGCATCTTCTCAACCTGTTTTTAGTACATTTTCTGGAGGACTTGGTAATAGAATCCATAGGTACATGTGTTTTGAAATTTCATAGACTTCAGTACTGCAATCCTATCTAGGGTTGTACATATGTGCTTTGGACACATTTTGAACAATTCTTGATGTACATGTATCTACTGCGTTGATTTCTGTCATTTTTGATGAATCGTCTGTGAACCAAGAACCTGATACCTTGTTTTTGGGTGGGATACTGACATTTTGAGTTTTCCTAAAAAAAATATGTTTGCAGTTTTCTTTTCGTAATTGACTTTAAGTCCGGAAAAACTCTTCAAACCCGTTGAGAGTTTCAAACAACTTTTCATACCCTATCTTTTTCTTACGTAATGATGTATCAACTGCTGACTGGCTAATGTTAAACACCACCTTGAATATTGCAATACCCTTCATAACTTTCTCGTATTCTTTGATTTTGCACGCTAAAATTTCTGAACTCAAAACAAATAGAAATGGCAGAATGGAATCACACTGACTGCACCCTCATTGTATTTTAAAACTCGGGATATACTATCACATTTCCGCTTACGCAGGACCTTATGTTTCAATAAAATGCTGAAATCCAGCAGCAGATATTCTATTTTTTTCCCTTTACCTCAACAAATCTATTTGATCTTTCCTCTCACTGTTTCTCCGTCTGTCTGTCTGTCTGCCTGTCTGTCTGTCTGTCTGTTTGTCTGTCTCTCATATGACATGAAAGTTCCCAAACAACGTAACTGTGTAACTAAGTTTATTACACTTGTGATTCAGACATTTCCAAGCGATTTGAACTCGTCCCTGATACAGCAGAACAACAACAACAACAACAACAACAACGATGACAACAACATCAATTGTAACAACAGCAGCAACAACAATAGCAAACACGCATACACGCACACACATACCCATAAAAAGACACAGGCACACACATACACGCGCCCGTGCACACACACACACACACACACACACGCACACGCACTCACGCACGCACGCACGCACACACACACACACACACACACACACACACACACACACACCACACACACACACACACACACGCGTATATCAATCCAGTAACTCAGGGAAACAGATGTCTTTTATGTGCCGAGCTGCAGCCAGTACACTTATGATGGCTTTACAAGTTAATGACTGACATCTTCACGATGCGTTGAAGAAGGTACGACATTTCTGTCAGATTAAAACGTGGAAGAGCTTCTTTGGTTGTTTTTGTTTCTGTTCTTTGTCCACGTTCTGCCGTCATCATATAGTTTGGGCATGTAGGCCCAGAGGTCGCTCGTTGTTGTTTTCATGCGACCATTTGCCATAACAAAAAGGGTGAAAAGATCAAATAAGGTCGCTTGTTGTTGCTAATATTCGACTGTTTGCCATAACAAAAAGGCGAAAAGATCAAATAATTTTAGTCGTTATACTTAAATTTCATTCTTTGACTTTTTAATTTTTATTTTCATTTTTGTTATTATTATTATTATTTTTTATTATTAAAAGATAAACCCAAACCCAGTCCCTTCCTGGTCTCCCGCCTTCATTTCTCTTAACGTTGTGTTCGAAGTTTCCAGAATTAGATGTTCTTGGAAATGTGGCGTGTTGATCTATATATAAAAAGCATAAGACAGAGACAAAGCCAAGCATCGCAAAAGGATGGGTCACGAGACAAATAGAAGTCCGATTTTCTCCGGCACACGTTTTGTTTTTCCTTCCTGTCATTTCCAACGCTGGAATAATCTGTCTGGCTTCTCTGGCAGTCTGAGAACTTTACGACAGGTAGTGTCGGGAATTCCAGTCGTCATAACTTCCCTGAAAACAGTGGTAAAATGCTGGAGTGATGTCTCTTCCAGACAGGGAAGAATTGTGTCGAGGCAAGCGATCTCTGTCTGAAAAGTACAAAGGAGAAGGAAACGAAGCGTGCGTGCGTGCGTGCGTGTGTGTGTTGTGTGTGTGTGTGTGTGTGTGTGTGTGTGTGTGTGTGTGTGTGTGCGCGCGCGCGTGCGCGTGCGCGCGTGCATGCGTGCGTGCTTGCATGCGTGTGCGTGTGTGCCTGAATGGATAGCCATTTTAAAATTTAAATGCGTGTGTGCGTGTATGCCTGAATGGACAGCCATTTTTAAATTTAAATGCGTGTGTGCCTGAATGGATAGCTATTTTAAAATTTAAATGCATGTGTGCCTGAATGGATAGCTATTTTAAAATTTAAATGCATGTGTGCCTGAATGGATAGCCATTTTAAAATTTAAATGCGTGTGTGCCTGAATGGATAGCTATTTTAAAATTTAAATGCATGTGTGCCTGAATGGATAGCCATTTTAAAATTTAAATGCGTGTGTGCCTGAATGGATTGCCATTTTAAAATTAAAATGCGTGTGTGCCTGAATGGATAGCCATTTTAAAATTTAAATGCGTGTGTGCCTGAATGGATAGCCATTTTAAAATTTAAATGCGCGAGTGCCTGAACGGATAGCCATTTTTAAATTTAAAAGCGTGTGTGCCTGAATGGATAGCCATTTTAAAATTTAAATGCGTGTGTGCCTGAATGGATAGCCAGTTTTAAATTTAAACGCGTGTGTGCCTGAATGGATAGCCATTTTAAAATTTAAATGCGTGTGTGCCTGAATGGATAGCCATTTTAAAATTTAAATGATAACAGACACCGCCGATCAAACAGACTTGGAAGCGGTGCGGGGTGTCATCTGACGGGTTACCTCTCGATGACCTGACGCTGATAGTTTCTTGTTAACTGTTGGTGCTGCAACGCCAGGACCGTGCAGGGCGTGATAGTGAACGAGAAAGCGGAACAATCGGCCACGAAGTAATGCAAATAAAGGTATCACGTTTAGGACAGATAACATTTTTCTTTTCTTTTTTTTTTTCTCTCCTGCCATAAAGTCAGAGCAAGTGCGAAGATATCCATTAAAAAAAAAAAATACACGAAGATCAAAATGGTACACACGATGCTACTGGTTGTCATTCCGGTCCGATATCATTCAAGACAGGAGTGTTACTAACGCCTTCTTTCCTAATATATCCGAACATTAACCAGGCCCGAGAGGTACAGACACCATACAAAGTGTTGGTCAGTACACATAAACAAAAAAAAAAAAAACGTTCTAAGAAACTTGCAAAGTGGCTACAGTTCGATTGTGTGGCTTAGATCTTCCCATCTGATCACCTAGCAAGGCTGTTCCCTCCTCTTCTCCCTACCACCCCCTCCTCTACCTCTACTCCACGTACAGACACAAACGCACAGACACACCAGTGCACGTGCATCTGTCTGTCCGCTCACTGTCCCCTGCAACCCTACCCTTTGCCATAAATGTAATCCCACTCCCAAGCAAGAACGCACTCGCGTGACAGACGCAAGCATTTCGAAACAACAACAAAAACAGAAGTATAGCATGTGGCTTTAAAATTATGTAAAAAAAAAAAAAGTGCTAGAAAAGACAAAGCTGAGCGTAATGGACGTCTAAAGACATCGAGTTTAATGGCTAATTTGCATGTTACTTCTAAATTTGGAAATGCGAAAAAGTCTTGTCATTAGCAGAACGGCGGAGAGACCTTGATGGAACGCGAAACATTCAATCAGCGCAGAGAACTGATGAGGAACGGTTCCAGAAACAAATACTGAAGCAAAGACGGGAAGTTTCTTACGCTATATCCGATTTTCTTTTTTTTTTTTTTGGGGGGGGGGGGGGGGGGGGGGGGGGGGGGGAGGGGTTTATGGGAGGGGGGTCCGAACGAAAGAGAAAGGGACGGGATAAGCGGATGCCTTTGATAAAAGCCTAGTTTGTTATCAGCGGAGTTTCTTTTTTTCTGAGAGGACAATATATCCAAGGGTTTATTCGTGAGACACGAAACAAACGACTTTAGTTAGGATTACATCTTGTTTATATAAAATGATGTGAATTTCGTAGTATGAGAGTTTCGTTATCGATCTCGTTGGGTAATGTGGTTAAAAAGAAGAACTGTATTACATGCGGAGTTGTCCTGACTGTGCAGTACAAAGATAACAGGAAAGCCGTCGGGAGATATCAACGAGTAAATTGCGGCTTCATCAGCTACTAGTGGCCTGGAAGATTAGAGAATTCAGCAAATCAGGTAGCCCGACATATACATCAAAGTACGTGGAACAAAAAAAAAAAAAAAAAAAA
>CM065722.1:69795097-69802597 GCA_033310375.1 Conus canariensis | reverse complement strand
AAATACATAAACTATGTCTTCACTTTAATGTCCTTATGAATAACAAACACCCTGAGTTAAAAGCATATTTTTGACTATGATGATCATTGGTCAAATCCATCTTATTTGTTCAGCTTCTAATATATATTTTCAGAAGCACAACGGTGGGGGTGGTTAAAAAGCAATACAGTCCACTATACTCGAGATACTAGTTACTGCCTGAGTGCAATGAAGGAGAGAGAGAGAGAGAGAGAGAGGAGAGAGAGAGAGAGAGAGAGAGAGAGAGAGGAGAGAGAGAGAGAGAATCGCCCGAGACGTTTAGAACCGATTTTAATGGAATTTGGTAGAAAGCAAGGCCCATCCGTTAACAGTTGGTGCCAATGAGTGATCCGGATCCGGATCAGAAGACGAATCCATATCCCGTTCGGCAAGGTGACATGAAAACAAGAATCGCTTGCTGGACAGTGGGAATGTGTCCTGGAGCTTGGAGAGTGGTGCCACAAAGATTCCTTTTGCTCATTACTCCCCTCCTGAAAACTCCCCATGCTCGTCGCTGCTCAATAGTTCCCCTGATAAGTATCGCCCCCCCCCCCCCCCCCCCCCCCGGCCGAAATTCTCACTGCTCGATATTCCCCTTGTTCGGTGTTCATCTTGATCGGTACTGCTCCCACCCACAGCGGGTAGAAGCTCTTGTTCGTTGGAAGGGGGATCTGAAAGGAAATCCTTTCCAATTTTATAGCTGAAGACCACACACGCACGTGCACGCACACACACTTGCCACAGGCAAGCAGGGGAGAGAGGAGTATCGAACGAGGGGGGTGGGGGGAGTATTTTTTTTTTTTTAAAGCTTCCATCTGTATAGTTTATTTATTTATTTATTTTTTTAGGCTTGCAGATATTACTTATTAGCAATCAAAACGAATTTGGTATGGACACAGAAAGAATACTGAAACAATCGCCACTCAAGCAGGGCAGGAAGGGACACAGAATTTGAAACTTTTTTTGTGATAAATAAGATTGAAGATTATGCTATGGAGTTTTCTACTGTGGTAGGAAATTCATGGTGGGGTCCTACTGACGTTGGTCAGCCAGCGGTGCAGACACCTGCAGTGTTGGTCAACAAATCTGAGCAACGCCCATTAACCTTGACCTTGTAATTCATCTACTGACTTTTTTTTTTTTTTTTGATTTTTTTTTTAAATTTTTCATGCAGATACATGACATTTACATACATATACATAAATTAGAAAAAAAAAAAAAAACAACCACCATACATACATACATATACAGATCACCAGATGAGAGTTTAAGATAGTACAACATGAGTCCAATTACATAATATAAGACGGGTGTAGATACATTAATGAACATATTCAAACCTTTTATGAATTTTTTCACACACACACACACACACACACACACACACATACACACACACACACACACGCGCGCGCGCGCGCGCGCGCGCGCGCGCGAATCTGTACGCATCTGCACAAACATTTGGGATTGTTAAGTCTAAAAGGGAAAGTGAACCACAAAGCCTTCAAAAAAAAAGAAAAAGGTTAACCTATAATATAGTAGCATTGTATGATATATTATGACAGAAGCATAACTAGCCATAATCATTACACAAAATACACGAACATTTAGACATGGGAAAATAATGGTTTGTATGTCAGCCACTTTTCAAAAAAAGTTGTATAACATAAGCTTAAATATGCATTATGTTGCTCGATTTTATATCTATAGTTCAATTTTTTTCAAAAAAGATGTTGTTTGTGGAAGGTTTCCTTCTAATTTGCATGTGTATACGTAATGTTTTGCTAGTAATATAATGAAATATAAAATATCATCAATATTGATAGTCACATCGAAGCCCAATAATATTAAGGATGCCGTTAATTTCATATTCTCTGCGTTGACACATTTTTCTTTAATTAAACCAGCAAGAGAATTCCAAAACTGTTGAACATAAACACATTTCCAAAGCATATGGTCAATACTATCTTTATATAAACCACAAAAACTACATTTATCATTATCAGCCACTCCCATTTCTTTTAAGATAACATTAATACCTAGACACCTATGCAATATTCTCAGCTGAAACCATTTCAACTTTATGTCTTTAACTTTATGTACGTTCAAGAAGCATAATTTCCAGTTATGACGAACCGACATTTTCTGATCCCATTTGTCACAACATTTTGCTCGTAAATTATTATCAATCATAATATCATAGTATAATCTAGAGCCTTTATGAATGGCGAACAATTTCTTAAATGAGAGTGTTAAGTTAATACATTTATTGTTCTCAACAACAATATTAGATTTTCTTATGTAGTCAGTTATAGCTGACCTATAGCCAGCAAAAGTAAGAAAATTAATGTTTAGATTATACTTTTCCCTAAAACATCTATGAGACAGAAAATGTCCATTTTCATCAAAAAACTGAGCAAGATGAAAAACGTCTTTGTTATCCAGTATTTTAGACACAATATATTTTTTTCCTATTTGAATTCGGTTGTTGTAGCAAAAAGGCTCAGCAAGAAATTCAGCAGAAGTTTTTGGTGTACATTTGTAAAAAAAAAGTTCTATAAGCATCAAAGACGTCCTTCCAAAAAAGGTTATATGAAGTAAATTTCGAAACTAATTCTGGGCCATATTTGTTCAAAATCGGAAACTTAGGGAAATTAGTAAGTAAAATATCTTTCCATTTATGGGCCGATTTTTCAGCCCTGCGAATCCAGGATAATTTAAGAGATGTGACGAATGTTCTTAAATCAGGAAGGCCAATACCACCATTTTTAACACTTTTGTGAGCTATTTTCCGACCGATTTTGTCCGGTTTTTTATTCCAGACAAATTGATAACATACTTGTTGACAAGTTTGAAAAAAGACATCAGGAGGATTTGGCAGAAGTAACCACAGATGAGTCAGTTTTGACAGAATTATGGATTTTAAAATTGCAACTCTGCCAAGAGGCGTTATCTGGCGTTTTACCCATATCTTAAATAAGTACTTAACATCGGCTAGTCTTTCTGAATAATTAATATTTAAACAATCTTTCAAATCATTCGTAAGCCATACACCAAGTATTCGAAATTTGGATGGATTCCAGTCGAAGTCTAAATGCTCTAAATATCGGATTTTACAGTTTTTTCTACTTCCCAGCCATATTACACTTGACTTACCCAAATTCATACGAAGACCTGAGACCAAACCAAATCTACATAGAGCATCAATACATGTTTCAAAAGACTTACGATCTCCTGCAAGCAGGAAGTCTGTATCATCGGCGTACTGTGACAGTTTGTGTTCTACATCATTAATTGTAATTCCTTGGATATCAGGATTTTCCCTGACCATTATTGCTAGTATTTCTACACATAACACAAACAAATAGGGAGAAATTGGGTCCCCTTGTCTACAACCTCTTTTTACGTTAAACCAGTTTGAGACCTGACCGTTTACGATGACACACGACTTAATGTTTTTATAAAAAGTCCTTATCCATTTGCATATATCATTTTTAAAACCAAAACCATCTAGTACTTTAAACATAAATTCCCAATTTACCGAATCAAAAGCTTTTTCGAAATCTATATTTAATAACAACCCAGGTAAGTTATATTCATCCAAATAAGCAATAGTATCATACATCAGTCGTAAATTATCACCAATATGTCTGTTTTTAATAAACCCGGTTTGGTCTTCGTTAACAATGTTTGGTAGTACTGATTTAATACGATTTGCTATGCATGACGATCCAATTTTATATACAACATTTAAAAGTGAAATTGGTCTCCAGTTTTTTAAGTATTGTCTTGGTTTATCACCTTTGGGAATAGATGTAATAATTCCTTCTTTTTGTACATTGGTCAATTCCTCTTTTCTGAAACTTGCGTTTAAAGCTCTGACAACGAATATACCAATTTTAGTCCAGAAAACCTTAAAAAATTCTGCGGTGAAACCGTCAGAGCCAGGGCTTTTATTATTACTCATGTTCTTCAGGACATACGTTGCTTCCTCTAAAGTAATTTCTCCCTCTAAATCGTTGGCTTCTGTTTCTTCTAGACAAGGGATGCTATTCACCAAGTTGTTTATTTCACAATCCTGGACATTGTCTTCTGTATAGAGTGACTGGTAAAACTTCCGCACCTCTTGAAGGATATCCTTTTGATTTGTTAAAATGTTACCTTGTTCATCGATGATCTTAGCCATATTCTTACTGACAAAATGCCGCTTTTCTAAATTGCAAAAATAACTACTGACTTTCTCCCCTTCCGCTATCCATCTAGCTGGTGATCTTAATAATACTCCTTCTATTTGTTTTTCTCTAATTTCTTTCAGCTGTTCTTTTTTCATATTTATATTTCTAATATCATCCTCATTCTTTTTCTCAAGTTTTTCTAATCTATAAATATCTTGATCTAATTGTTTTTCTTTTTCCATAGTTTTCTTCTTTTTCATCGTAGCATAAGAAATTGTTTTTGATCTTATTTTCATCAATAAAAAATCGAGAAAAATGTCGTCAGAAACAGGAAATTGTAAGTCTTCATCTCGCAAATTGTTTTCTTTTATGTTTACTGCATATTCTTCTTTAATGTTTTTAATTTCATCATTTATTTCATCTACATATGCTTTATCTTTTAAAAGAGATGAATTGAACTTCCAAAAAGTATTATGCTTTACATTGTCATTGAATTTCAGTTTAAGAAGTACAGCGGAATGATCTGTTCTATATCCGCATTCGATATCAGCGTCATCTACAAATGAAACCACAGAATCTGAAATCAAAAAAAAATCTAACCTTGCCTGTTGAAAAGGATTGGTTCTTCTCCACGTATAACGGAGACAATCAGGATTTAACTGACGCCAAATATCGTTTAAATCTAAATTATCGATAATGTTTTCGACAGTCTCTTTTGCTTTAGGGTTATTAGTATGTTTGTAATTACAATAGTCTCGAGAAGGATCAAGAACTAGATTAAAATCACCTGCTAGTATTATATTTTCAGTATTAAACACATCAATCTTTTCTTTCAGTTCATGATAAAACCCAGGATCATCTCTGTTAGGGCCATATATGTTAACAAAAAGGAAATTGCTTTTATGCATTTCAATCAATACCATGACATAATTTCCAATTGTATCTTTCATTACACGTTTGACTTTGAATTCGAAATTATTGTTAAACAATATTGCAACCCCTCTCGAGTTTGATGTATGGTTTGAAAAAAAGCCTCGATATCCCCGTTCCGCTAAAACGTAATCTTCCATCTTTTTCCAAAATGCGTATCTTGTAAAAAATAGACAGAATATTTCTTATTTCTTAAATAATGGAAAACATCACGTCTTTTCTGCGGATTGTTTAGCCCTTGACAATTTACTGAAAGAACTGATATACTACTATCCATGTCTTAAGTAAATTTTAATGAATACATTATTTTTAAATAATAAAAACTTTACATTATTACCATCAAACAATAAACAATCCCAAATAGAAGGAAACATCCAATCAATGCAAAGAAGACAAAGTGAATAAACCATAAAGACAATAAAATGACTCCCTTTGTAACGTAAATCATCATATCCTGGTGAATCGACGAACACATAACGAAGACGGAGTAGGACAAACATCATGTACAATAGTCTTGCAAACAACAAACAATGAAACGTGTAGAAAATCGCTTGACTAGGCACAAGCGAGCATTGGGGTGCGCGTCGACAAAAAAAAACAAACAAAAAAACCCAAAAAAAAACAACAACAACAACAACAACAACAACAACAAAACCGACCACTTTGGGTCATACCTGGGCTTGGGACTGAGACAAGTCAAAGAAACATCGATAGCAAAGAATATGTAATCATACATACAAAGATATATTTTTTTCTCCCTTCCTTCCTCCCCCCCCCCCCCCCCCTTTTTTTTTTTTTTTTAATAACAAGCGACAAAACACGAGGGGCCAGGGGAGAGAGAGAGAGAGAGAGAGAGAGAGAGAGAGAGAGAGAGAGAGAGAGAGAGAGAGAGAGAGAGAGAGAGAGGAGGGGGGAAGGGGCTGGGGCCACAATGCAATGAAATGTAACTGTCATTCCCTGATCCTCTTTCCTTTTTTTGTACAAACGTGCAACCGCGCACAATCGTGACTAAAGAACTCAAACATATTTTATGCCAGCAAATGCAAAAGTAGCATATTTTCAGGGTTGAAAACATTTTTATAAATAAGCAGACACATTTGTCAAAAGATGTGAGGAAAAAAAAATCGTGGATGATAATGTATGGAATATATATATAATAAACTGAGACACACATCAGTTGGTATCAGTATCTGTGGTTCGATGATATAACACAGGAATAGCCACAATGACCCCTATGTGCATTGTTACTAATGTGAGCTCACTACAGCCATCGCCGTCAAATCACATCATCTTCCACATCTTCCACATCACCCTCAGTCCACAAAACTGCATACCATCGTGGGGGGAGTATTAACCTGAGGGAGTGTTCCGCAATGGGAATATCGAACTGGAGATGTATTGATACTGGGGAATATTGATCTTATCCCGCCTGGGACCTGTCGCTCGTGCCAAGTGAAATAGAAATATCAAGGCATGCTGATACGGTTTTAAATTGAGCTGACTGCAGGCGGAAATTGAAATAAACTTAAAAGAAGATTGACTTTTCCGCCGAATGAAACAGAAACAAGACAAAACACAACGCGTTTCGACCTGCAGCCTCGTTTTTCGTATTTCGCATCCATTCTGCAACTCAGTGTGAGGAGATAAAATGACTTTCGTTCTTCCTTTCCATTGTCTTGAATGTTTGTTTTCTTGCTTGAGGAAGACCAAAGAGGTCGAAACGCGTCGTGGTTTGTCTTGTCATTTGTTTGTCTTTTCGTTTGGCGGAACAGTAAATCTTCCTTTGAGCCTGCTGACATGTCAATTCCCTACATTAATTGTACACGGTACACTTTTACATCACTGCCAAAGCACATGTTTTTTTGTACAAAACGCAGCAGCCTGCTTAGCTATTAGACTTTATTCGCGATGATTAATTCCAGAGCAATCAAGATTCACGATACTTTGACAGCGGCAATTCCTATTTTCAAGACGTCACATTACTGACTTAACAGATTTGATAACTCCATAATGATTCAATAAAGCGCGAAGTTTCTGCAACGACTCTGATTTGTATCAGTCTGATTTATCAGTAAATAAGCGTGAGGAGTCTGAATAGAATTTGTTAAGTTTCAAAATGGAGTGACTGAAGGCGGAAAATGAAACAAAATTTGGAAAGAGCGGGGTTTGTTACCGCCAAGGACACAAACACGTTTAGTCCTGTACTCTGTTTGTCTGTGTCCTTGGCGGTAACCAACCCCTCTCTTTCCAAACAAGAATTTGTTAAGATTTAAAAGATATATGGCGTTGGCCATTCGCTTCTCACAACCCGTCATCCCTTATGAAGCCACAAACATCACCGGTGAATCACATCCGAACTCATCCACAGGATATCGTT
>CM065722.1:69782597-69792597 GCA_033310375.1 Conus canariensis | reverse complement strand
AGGATTTATTACAAATATTTGATGAATCATGTGAACTTCTCACGTTTTGACCTACAGCAACATTTCACAGAAGAGACATCCCCACATCTCATCGCCCTTTTTTTGTTTTTAACAAATCATGAGATTGCGACATTTCGTAATATGACAACGGAGTTGTCTGGGATTCTTTCCAACAGCATTGCTTTTCCTGACTGTATCTTGGAAGTTTATCTCTGAAGGTAAAAGTGTGGTCGATCAGCTGGGCTACAACCGAACTGAACCCTTTCAAGTTAGCTTCGTACCTTCGACTGCTTCAACAGGAAATGCGGCAATGCCAGTGACATATACATGATGTACAAGAATGTTAACAAGACATACATGATGTACAGGTTGATAATGACGACACCTGTCAGCTGCATGCCCACTACAAATGGCTTAAATCTATTTTCCTCAAAATTGTCGAAGAAATTTCAGGAGAAAAAAAAGCTGTGTGAGAGACTCAGAAATGACATCACAGGAAATTTCCTGAGCAAAATCTTCATGGAATCAGCTGTAAGCTTCTTACGTCAAAAGAATCTGAACACTCCACAAGAGCATGATTCATCACAAGGTATGCGGTCAGAAAGCTTCACCACACACACACACACACACACACACACACACACACACACACACACACACATGCAATGAGAGAGAGAGAGAGAGAGAGAGACAGACAGACAGACAGACAGACGGACAGACAGACAGACAGAGACAGACAGAGAGGGAGAGGGAGACAGAGAGATCGAGAGAGAGTCCAGAATTTTATTCAATAAGGCCAAAACCTCACAGGAACAAACGATATAACCAAACCGCAGGTAAAAAAACAAAAAGTGAAACAGAAAATATAAACATGTGACGAAAGATATTTGCGTAGCAAAAGTCATGCACAATAAAGCTATGATATTAACCAAATTAGGTTTCAAGCTGAGTAAAATGCTCTTCCTTTGATTGTTCTATACAAGAAAATGCCAAAATTCTTGATTGTGTTTTTTGGCAGCCAAGTGTTGTCTTAGAAACCTTTGGAGTTGTTAAAGTGCTTTGGGTGAATAAAGTGATATCATAGGTCCTGTTGTGCCGAACAACAAAACTTAAAGAGTATTTCAGTCTATTCCTTCCTGTTTTTATATGATAAATTGTGAGTTCCAATATAGGATATACCCAATGGAAATTTTGTCGAGAATTACACAATATACCTATCTAAATCGGAACATATTATATCTTTCCATATCATAAGATATTCTAAATGTTTTCATGTTCCAGAAACTTTTCGCTATTCTCAATATGAAAACCGAATCTTTCCCACCCACAGTCTATCAGTTCTTGTTTGACGTCTTTACAGAAGAATCTTAACAGCCCAATCCATCATTCGTTGCTTGAAAAAAGCCAAAAAACTTCTTACACAGTCCACTCCTTGTTCTATACATACAAACAAAAACATAACTACATAAGCATTTACGAATTCCTGAAACCCACGTGGTTTACCCCCTCATATGCAGGTCAAACAATGTTTTGTAAGCTTTCACGGGTAGTCTATGGTCCTCCACACACGCCACTTTAAGCCAGTATCTTACACATTTTATATATTAATTAAAATATATAGGGAATGTACCAAGTTCCCCGTATATCAAGTCATTTGGAGTATGTCTATCAACATTCAAAAACTGTTTTATAGCAAATAAGGGCAGTTTCTCTATGTCGTGTCCTCCCTCCAAACCCCAAATCTCAGTGTCATACTGGACTATGGGCTGAACTTGGGCATCAAACATCCTGAAAAACAGTTTCACTGACTACTTTCAAACTTATAAAAACGAAACATAGAATAGCCATAACAGCTCGCTTCCTTTTGCCAACAAGATCGTGGCAGGCAAATGAAAAACTTATCTTCCATCCCCTTCCCTCCCTTATCAACATTACCCACACACCTTTCACAACTACCCACGCATAACTACTACCACCTCTTTCATCACCCAACGAAATAATTTATTTTATTCACCTAACCTTTTTTTTTTAATTACAGTTTCTTTCATTCTATTCATCTACTTATTTATCCTTCTCTCTCTCTCTCTCTCTCTCTCTCTCTCTCTCTCTCTCTCTCTTATATATATATATATATATATATATATAATATTTTTTTCCCAATTCCCCCTCCCCCCCCCCCCCCCCCCCCCCCCACTTATCATTATTATCAATCCACCATTACCATAACCGTCACAAATATATCACACCACCCCACTAAACTAGACACACAACCCCATCGTATCACCCCCTTCCCCCCACGCAACCCCCCCCCCCCTCCTTTTCCTCTCCCATAATCCCCTCTGTCATTTCCGCCTGGCGGCTATTCTCCCGACCACATGGACAACAGATGAGTCATTTTTCGTTCTTTGTTTGTACTGTCCTAAATGTTAAATGTGATCTATTTTTTTTTGCCTGAAGAAGACCCAAGAGGTCGAAATGCATCGTGTCTTGTCATGTGCTTTGTTTGTCAATGTCGTTGGCGGTAACACCCTCTCTTTCTAAGTTTTAAATGCAAAATTTAGTTTTGTAGAAAAAATATAAACCCAGATATTTGTAGGCGTTCACAACTGCAATTTTAGAATTTCCATAAAACCATCTTTAGTGTGACGACAAATGCCGACCCTTTGGAAAAAAAACAACATATGTGTCTTATCCATGTTTATATTGTGATGTAATCTGTGCGCTGCTGAGTACAAATTGCTCAACTGGTTTTGAAGCCCTACATCAGTTTGAGAGAGTGAAACAATATCATTTGCAAAAAGTAAAATGAATATTTCAGTCAACTCAAATGAAACACAATATTTTCCGTTTTCGATAATTTCTAAAGTTTAATCATTTATAAACAAAGAGAACAAAACGGGACTACAAAGTTCGCCCGCTTAACACCCTGTGTACATCTAATGTACTCGCTAAATTTTGCCCCACACCTTATGTTAACTTTACAATTCTCATAATGCTTTTAACACATTTATACAGTTTGCCTTTTATACATTTTTTCCATAGTATTGGCTACAAAAGTTTTCCAGAAATAGAATCAAAGGCTTTTTCGAAGTCTCTAATTGCAACAAATAACTTTCGATTATTTGAAAACTGATTCTGAACCGGAGCCAATAAAGTAAACAAATGATCGATTGTACTATAACCCTTCTTAAAACCTACTTGGTATTCACCAGTTATATTGTTTAATTCAATCCATTTTGACAATCTCTTGTTTATATAAATCCATAAAATTTACTAGCTACGTCACGCAAGGAAATTCATCTATAATTATTAGGATTATTTCCATCGCCCTTTTCAGACAGAAGTAAGATGATCGATCTGGTCCAATTCTCAGGATAAATTCCTTTACCAAAAAGAACATTAAATAATTTTACAAGAACATCGATGCAAGAACCCCTAAGTTTTAAAACAAATTCACCAGCAAGTCCATCAGGGCCTGCTGCTACCATTTTGCAGTTTCTTTATAACAGATAGTACTTCATGCTTTGTAACTGGTCGGTCAAAACATTCAGAGTATTCATCATCTGATAATGTTTCACTTTCACAAGTATCTGTGTCAATGCTTATGCCCTTTTCCGAAACGTTTTTAAAATGGTAATATCATTGCTCTATAGTGATACTATTCTGTTTATGTGCTCGTGTTTTAAATGATCCTTTTCCAAAAATCTTGCTGGCTGTTCATGTCAGTGTCAATGTCTTTGAATACATTATCATTATGTGACTTGTTCCTATACAATAATAATTCTTATTCTCTGATCGTAATACACAGTATAAGTGTCGGCCATTTTTTTTTATCTACGGTTTTCTTCCATACCCTACGTAACCTGCTGACATTTCGTTTAGCATTTGTACACTCTGGATCAAACCAGTCATTCTGTCTTTTTGCCCTGTTCACACATACCCGTTTTTCCATACATTTACCATCTTCCTTAACAGTATTGATAAACAGATCAAGAGCACCGCATATATTTATATCTACTACATCAATGGCTTGTAAAAACTTTAATTTTATTTAATCCGAATACATCATATTTACAAATCAGAGGCGCAATCATGATTCCAAACATTTATGAATAGCCTCTTTCTTTTCTTGCTTTGTATTATCAGAATCTCTAGAACCTGAAGCATTCATTTAAGATTCAAGAGGCATGTGATCTGCTTCCATCCGTTCTTTTATATGAAGATTACGAGAGGACTGTGTGTCAAAGAGATCACAAGAAACGACAAAAACAATCGTTCACACTATTACCAGGTTCACTGCTGCTCGTCAGTTGGTTATGCTTTGCACTGGCAGACTTAGGAGGGACAGGGTTAAGTTCAATGTTCAATGTTAAGTTAAAAAAAAAAGAAGTTAAGTTCAATGTTCAATGTTAAGTTCAAAAAAAAAAGTTCAATGTCACCACACTGCATGAGAATACTGCACCACAAAAAAGCACAATGAGGGTCAGTCCAACCAAAGCACCGTCCAACCGAGATCTCGCTCTTAATAATATCCGACATTCCAATTCTTCTTTCTTCTTGGCCCGAGGATACATGGAATTCAAAAACACAGTCACAAAGCACCCACATGTTGACCTGAAGACAAGCGGCACTTGTAGGCAGAGTCCAGCATAGGCACGATGACCAACGCAGCCTTCACAGTGACCAACAACAGTCGTACTGTTAACACAAAGCAGGATCGAGGCAAAACACGTCTTGATCTTAAGAGTACACGTACACTTCCCCCAAGAGAGAGAGAGAGAGAGAGAGAGAGAGAGAGAGAGAGAGAGAGAGAGAGAGAGAGAGAGAGAGGCAGACAGAGAGAGAGAGAGAGAGAGAGAGAGAGACAGACAGACAGACAGACAGAGACAGACATAGACCGGCCGATCGACAGACAGACAGACACACAGAGGCAGCGACAGAAACAGAGAGAAAAGAGACAGAGAGAGACAGAGAATGAGAGCACATTGTGCATCAGACGAAACAAAAAGTTTATTGTCGGCGTAATAGTTTCTTAAGGCACGCATCACAAAACACCTCACTGTACGTGCCTTTATCATCAGCGCAACGCAAGAGCCAAGAAGTAAACTGAGTGGGTGGCAGCAAGAGACAAGTGAACCACCTTTCATTCGTAGAGCGTTCTCCCTCTGGAACGAAAACTAACGAAAGGAGGAGGACGCGGAGGTGGGAGGCATTCGGAAATGTGTAAAAATGTGTGTGTGTGTGTGTGTGTGTGTGTGTGTGTGTGTGTGTGTGTGTGTGTGTGTGTGTATGTGTGTATATGTGTGTGTGCGTGCGTGCGTGCGTGCGTGCGTGCGTGCGTGCGTACGTATGCGTGTGTTGTGTGTGTGTGTGTGTGTGTGTGAGAGAGAGAGAGAGAGAGAGAGAGAGAGAGAGAGAGAGAGATACATGCAGGCAGACAGACAGACAGATAGGCAGACAGAGAGATTCGGGTGTTCATATATCAACAGAGGTATCGGAGAAGTATAATTCACCATATATTTTCTTTTACACGCCCACTTTTTGTCGTGTCAGAAGATAGTTTTATTACCAGTTGTTCGGACTTCTTTTGTGTTGTTTTACAGATTGTGTATCTGCAACTGAACACTTCCTATTGTCAGAGTTTCAGAACTGTCTTTGTATTCTTCTTCGCTTGTGCTTCATGCGAACAAAATGCAACTGTTGCGAAAAAATAAACTGTATTTGATTACGTTAACTCGTTTAGTGTTTCTGCTGATATCCGCATGCTTATCGCATTCCTCGTCTTTCCATCGAACAAATAAACCCACGCACGTGACACGCACATATGCAGCACTCACAAAACATGCACGTGCGTGCACACACACACACACACACACACACACACACACACACACACACACACACACCACACACACAGGTCAGTCAGTTTTTAAAATCAGCCTTTCGCCCCCGTGGTTGTAAGTAGTTAAAGCACACCTGAGAGAGAGAGAGAGAGAGAGAGAGAGAGAGAGAGAGAACTCTGAACTCTGAAATTTTTAATTGTAATGCCACCGACCTGTGTACGATGGGTACACGTTAGCTGAAAATAAAATAAAAGATAAGTGCGGGCCATCATTAAAAGGAAGTAATTTGTTTTCAGAAACACACAAGCAAACGATTGCAAGGGAAATAATTCAAGGAAACAAACCAAGATAAACAAAAATGTTTTCACGTGCGTTTGAAACCATTCACAACACATAATCATGTATCTTGTTTCCGTTCATAAGTTCATGTCTAGTTTTCAGTGCATAAAAGAAATACATTGTCAAATTTCTAATGGTCGGCATGTTTTCAGATTGCGTCAAGTAAGCTAAACAATCGCCATTTGGATTGGAATAGAATCTTGATGAATATTTTTCTCGCAAACATGAGTTTGCTTTAGACATTCAAACAAGAAATGAAATTCGTTTTCAATTTTATTACAAAATAGACCGTTTTTTAGATGTTCGTCATATCTGTTATTAATTCTTAAATCGCATAATCCCAAACAAAATTTCGAAAGAGCATACCAGAATTTACTAATTGTGATAACTGACAAATATTTTTCTGTGTTGAATGTAGATTTGAATGATCTGTACGTTGAAAAACGATCGCTCTGAGAAATTTTTGCATTTCAATCTTGCATATCGCAATCAAACATTCGTTGTTTTAGTCCCTTCAAGAACATAACTTCATTTCCAACCCCTCCATTTATCCAAATCTCTGAAAAACCAAACATATCAAAACATCTTTCAATATGATATGACCAATTATGATGATTGAAATGACCACGGGTAAACTCGGGAATCTTCATCAAATGGGCTTGCTTTGGAAATCAGTCAATTGCCATATTTTGGAGTCTAAATGTAATGGATTTCAAAATACTGTCAATATACAAAGGATATCGACCGGTTTCACTACATATCATGGTATTTGGACTTTTGGGACTCACACCCAGTAAACGTTTACAAGCGAACAAATAAACTGCTTCTATAGACTTGTATTTCGTCAAGCCCCGGAGCTTAGCAGCATACAAATAGCATGGGCTTTACTTGACAATCAAACAATTTATAAAATATTGACACATCCATGTTTCCTAAAGCCCACATCGTTTTAAAAAATGTCAGTAACTTTTTGTTTTGCTCGCCTCACATATTCATATAATGCGGTGTCAAAAGTCATCCTAGTACTGAGTGTGAAACCACGATATTTATAGCTGTTAACGACTTCCACTTCTCTCCCTTTGTAATACCACTGTTCAGCTTTCTAAAAACAATTAACTAGTTTTATGAACGTTTACTATTAAATTTAAAGTGTCGGACGTTTTTTGTAAATTATTGAGCTGATTTTGGGGACCACTACACTGGGTGTAGATGAAAACGGAACAAAATCATCTGCAAATAATAGAAGAAACATGTCTTTTCAACCAGGTAAAAAAAAACCCCAGCTGAAATCTATGTTTTCCATTTTCGGTTACATTTTTAGCTACTTCATTTATTAACAAAGAAAACAATAAAGGTGACATCAGACAGCCCTGTTCAACCCCTGAAGGACAGGACAATATGAAAATTCAGACACTTGTGGGCCCCAGCGAACACATCTTTGGACAGAACTGTATATATTTTTTTAACATTCTGATCATTTTCATAGAGGCGTGACCTTTTTGAAGTACTTTCCAGAGCATGTCACAACTGTATCGAAAGCTTTCTGATAATCAATAAAAGCCACATATAGTTTTCTACTTTTATGACCATACAAACAAGACTTAATCATTGAAACAAGCGTAAAACTATGATCCACAGTGGAGTAGGGTTACGGAAACCAGCCTGTTCTTCACTTACTTGTCCTTCTTCCTCTGCCCACTTATACAATCTTTGGTAACACAGATGTAAACACCTTACTCACAATACTTAGGAGAGAGATACCTCTGTAATTTTCAGGGCTTAAAACATCTTTTGTTAAGTAATGGCACCATAACTGATCTAGTCCAAGACAAAGGGAAATAACCGTTCTCATTCATCTGGCTAAACAGTTTTGTTAGAAAAGGTGTTATAACAGACTCGGCTGTCTTCAAGAATTCACCACATATATCAACTAGTCCTGATGCTTTATCATGCTTCAATTTTTTGGTATCACGTGGCGCATTCACATTCTGCTGACTTATATTATCTAAGTCGGGAACGCAAACAAACTCTTCATGTAGTTTTCGTCCAATTCCTCGTACTCTCTTGTGGCACTGCTTGCTTCGCTATAATCAGGGGAAAGAATCTTTTCAAAATGTGTTTTCCACATGTCGATAGGAATAGAAGGCCTATCAGCATTTTGCCTTTTAACATTCCTTATTGTTGACCAAAACGTACATGAATCACTTTTGTTATTTATTAAAGTATCAAAGACCGATTTTCGATATTTTTTCCGTTTCTCTTTTTAAAGTATTTTGATATGTCCTTTTCCATGTATATGAACTAAGGTCTGTAGCACGCTTGGTACGTGTGCACCGAGCAAGTGCTCTGCCGGCTGTACGTTTCTTAAGTAGACACACTTTGTTAAACCACGGCTTTGTTTCCCGCAAACTTGTCACAGGCCCTAACTGTTTTTTTTTTTCTGCATGCATTGCCCAGCTCTAAACAACAATCACGTGAATTTTTCAACGGCCAAGTCTACATTACTTTCAATATCATTCGTGCAGTCCGCAAGGATAGCAGTAGCTTTTCCGGAGCTTAAAAAGTCAACAAACATGCTGGCTTTGTTCGCGTCCCACTTAAATTTCTGAAAACACTCCTGACTTCCTTCATTATCAGTTTGTTTACACATTTACACCGCAAGCTGGAATTCCACCCTTTTCTCTGCATTTTAAAGGATTTAACACTGGGCAACAAGTTCACAGAACAAAAAATAATCTATGATGCTGTTTCCGCGTTCAGATTAAAAAGTAAAATGACCATTTCTGTCTCCATCATATAATCCGTTCAGAGGTGTTATCTCAAACGTAGAACATAAATCCACCACTGACTTGCCGAAACAGAACAGTTAGTAACATTTTCTCACATAACATTCATTACTTTCACCCGCAGACATCACATCCATTTCACTGACTTCCAGACTCCCATCTCTAATTCGGGCATTAAAATCACCGGCTAAAACGAGATGAACATCTCTCTTTTCATATTTTTCAAAAAGAAAGTGTTCCAACATTTCTAGATTGTTCTTAAATTCTTTTTGTTTGTAATAATCACTATTCACTTGGTGGTTATACCAGCCAAACAAGCAAAACATCCTTGTCAATACTAAAAAAAGTGTTTGCAAAGTTTAACACAATGTTATCCATCCCAGAATCAACAGCTTGTACAAACTGCTCCAATGATTTCTTTACTTATATATAATACAGTCCCTCTCGATCTTCGATCCATCTTAGACAACTTTATACCAGGTCTATGAACAACAATAAAATCTTTGAAGCGTATTGAAAAATCAAAATTAGGAACTGTAAATGCTTCGACAAGGCACACAAGATTAAAAAAAATGTTATGTAATTAATAAAGTCTGGGTCTGTCAACTTTGAAAGAAGCCCGTCAACGTTCCAAGAAATACAAGAAACATAATCAAATTCATCTTGATTTTCAGCATGACTGTTACCTGTAGGCATGTGAGCGTGTGTGTTTGTGTTGTGTGTGAAGGAACGTGAACCCGGGCCTTGGCCTAATCTTCATTTCTTTCTGTTCCTTGCTGAGGAAGAGCGAGAAGCACGTGCATTGTTTGTGCCCCATGCGTCACGTAGACTGGTCTGCCCAGCGTTTGCCTTCCCCTTCTGTCCACTGAGAGGAACGCCTTCACCGCTGACAGGGGGTGGGGAAGAGTGGGAAGGCAGAGAGAAGGGGGAGGAAGGGAGAGGGGAGGGGGTGAAGGGAGCGGGAAGAGGGTGGAGGGGAGTGGCTGCGCGGTGTGGTCACAATTTCAGTACACGATTCAGACCTCTCATCTT
>CM065722.1:69770097-69777597 GCA_033310375.1 Conus canariensis | reverse complement strand
CGACAGTTCTGTCTGACTGCCTGATCGACTGTCTCTGTCTGACTGCCTGATCGACGGTCTGAAATGGTATAGTTAGATTATACACACATGTTTGTGTAATTCTGTCGTTAACATCCACTCCATTGGCTCATAGGGATTATAGAACACGTGATACCTGCCGCTCAATCTGATACTGTAATACAATATAACTGCACTGATGTGCAAAGGTCAGAGGCATTGCACCCCCCCCCTTCCCCCTGGCGTTATACAATAGTTTCCAAATTAATGATAAAAACGACCAGTCGTGTTCACAAAGTTTCGTTTCACTTCGTCGCTCAAAAATAGATCTCATTCCATGAAACCAAGGATGAAAACAAGGATTCATTGTTGGATATACATGCACCCAACACTGAATCCTTGTTTGTTAAAATGAGACATCTAGGCACAAAAACTTTAGTAGGTCGTTCGAAAATGTCTTTGTTTGAGAAAACAACTTCTAATTATCTAAAAAAAAACCCACAAAAAACGAAGAAACCAGCAAAGAAACTTCGGGTTAAAAAAGAAATTACTCTGGTCAAATGTTGTTTAGTTTTTGCCTATCTCGTCAAAGAAATTGCCGTACTGATATTACGTATCACTTGTTTTTAGGTGGATTAGATCAGTATTTTTGTTAATTCACTTTGCACTGTCCTCTAAAGAAAGCATCTTTATATATCTCGCACCATTTTGCTGTTGTTGAATTAAAAACGGTTTTGTTTTCTTTCTTATATTCTGTGAGTGTTTACTCTCTCTCTCTCTCTCTCTCTCTCTGTGTGTGTTGTGTGTGTGTGTGTGTGTGTGTGTGTGTGTGTGTGTGTGTGTGTGTGTGTGCATGTCTCAGTATGTTGTGTTGTGTAATGGAGATATGGGGTCAAGGGGGGTGGGGGTGGGGGGTGGGTGGGAGGGAGGGGGGGTCAAGGGTAGGATAGGAAAGGTGAGAATGTGTATATTAGATACCACATTGATTTGAATATCATAACAGTCCGTTCATTGACCTCACTATTGAGACCATGAATTCGAATAGTACAACTACCACCAGGTGAATGACTATGCCCTGCGGACATCTATACAAAAGAAACCACCCAAACACAACACCCAGATAAATTCAGGCCCGGAAGATGGTCCTCTATAGATACGATTTTAGGTTGGGAGAGAGAGAGAGAGAGAGAGAGAGAGAGAGAGAGAGAGAGAGAGAGAGAGAGAGAGAATAATTCGTGTTTCCGACAATTTTCAGTAGACATCAAGTGGTTTGTGCTTCCATTTCCCCCTCCCCCCTCCCCCGCTTTTTTCCCTTTCCCGTTCTTCCCCTTTCTAAACCAGACATTGCTGACGTGTCAGGGAAAGAGTACTCGGGCTAATTGGGTTCTTCCGCTGCAAGACAGGACAGTTTACGTCCCTGATGAAGAAGACAGCGGAGTGTGGTGGAAGAACAGAATGTGAGAGCTAAGTGATCGCCTCTTTCTTGTGTCTGCCCTGCGGCATTGAGAGAGAGAGAGAGAGAGAGAGAGAGAGAGAGAGAGAAGAGACAGAGACAGAGAGACAGAGTCGAATGCTCTCACTTGGGAGCCCGAAAGCTTTGAAAGGCCATCGAATATATCATACTTTCTGTTTGTCTGCCTGCCCGCCTGTCTGTCTGTCTGTCTGTCTGTCTGTCTGTCGCCTTGCTGCATGTAAAAAGCCACAGTTTTAATCTAATCCTGACATTTTGTGCAGCGTTTCCCCCTACACATAAGGCAGTAGGCAGCACTGTAAAAAAGGGTAGTTAAGTCGTGAAAACTGTAATTTACTTACGAAATCTATTGGTTTTATTTTGACGCTATGAAGAGGTAGGATATTAAATCTATTGAAAAAGAAATCAGCCTTATGACTCTAATAAGCTGTGAACAGCGAAAGCAGTTAATTCTGGCACTTTCTAGTCTTCACCACTTTGGTGCAAAGCAGAGTATTTAAGTTTACTGCCCACGCAATGATATTAGTAATACCAGTGTGCGTGGCTGTGAATAATACTTTTTTCGTTTTGATGAGCAATAGTCATCTGAAGTTTATAGTGAATCATATATACTCTTTTCATATCGATCATGTTTAATCATCATATCAAATCGAAACACAAGAAAACGATCAATTGTGAAGCAGAAAGATCACTTATTCCTCATTTAGCGACTGGTCAGTACCAGTCACATGACATGCGTATGCGCGTGAATTGCCAGTTGCAGCACCTGTGATGCCAGAAGAGGACATGTGTTAGAATTTCTGGTGGTTTGTGCGTCCTTTTTAGCCTGCTATGATCGAGTGATTAGCATAAGTGAACAGCTAGGTATGCTGTTCTGGCTGACGTGTATCTTTGGGTGTTAGGGGAGAACAAGTTTCGTGCCGTTTGCACACAGGTCACTCCTTTTACACCCATACCTATCTTTTAAAAGGTGAAGAAGCTCCGTGGTGCATTCCATGTCATGTACCACTCACAGTGAAACATATTCTTTCAGAGTGTTGAGACTTGCTTGATGTGAGACATGAACACTTTACAGCAGACTCCATGAAAACCTTATTCAGACTTTGGAATAACTAAAAGAGATAACATTTTTCATCTAATCTAAAACGTTTTACAGAGGAAAAATCTTTAATTCCGGTGCGTGTCTATATGTGTGTTTTAAAGGTTGTGTGAATAAGTCCTTTTTGTGTGTGATGACTTCTGAGTTGACTTCGACGCGGTGACAGGTCTGATATGGTCCTTTGCGGTCGGCTGGGCTATAAGCAACATTACCCCCATAACTGTCACATAGCATCCTAAGAGGCAGCCCTTAGAGGCATTGTAGCCCTATTGTCTTGATACTCCGGCTTTATCTCTTCACAGACTAGCCATCACAGTGACAGGGCTCTGATCTCATGATGGCTGAGAAAACAGGAAGCGAAGCCGATTGCGCAGACTGGACACTCAGATGAATTCTTTGCGTAAGATGCCAGGGCAGTTTGCTCAGGAATTTGACATAAACTGGTAAGGTGGATTTGAAGCCGTCAGAAATGAGATCAATCAAAAAAGAAAGAAAGAAAGAAGAAGAAGAAGAAGAAGAAGAAGAAGAAGAAGAAGAAGAAGAAGAAGAAGAAGAAGGAGGAGGAGGGGGAGGAGGAGGAGAAGGAGGAGGAGGAGAAGAAGAAGAAGACGATCACCAGGTCTGACTTCAAGAGACAGTCAACAGTTTTTAGCGTTTGAAGAAAAGGGCACCGAAGAAATAGGGTCGGGTTGTCAGATGCTGAAATAAGTATTCAGGAAGATGACGAGATGGCTGATGAAGAAGAAATGTTGATCAGTCAAGCATGTAACTCTGACAAACCAGACAGCAGTTCTCTTCAAGATGCTGAAGAAAAATACAAAAAAGGGGGAGAGTTTAGGGTACCAAAGTCTCAGGCAGTTTATCTAGGGTTGTAAATAACTGTTTCCTCCCCAAGCACGGAAAGGAAATATTAAAGAAACGGTTTGGCCGGAAAAATTGCGATGCGTCCCCTAACTTAACACAGAAATCTGGTCCAGGCTGCAAACCCAGGCAATGAAAGCTGATTTGAAACTTGCACAGGTTCAGCACTGCATCATTAAATTTATTGTAGCCTTTCCCGCAGTCACACACGAGCTTGTAGAAAACGTCCAGCGCACGCAGTAACCAAACAAAAAGACGATGCATGGACTCAATAGCAGTCATTTTAGACAATAGACTATCTGCTCATTCTGTATTATACAATCAGTCCCTTAATGTGTATGGCATTGGACAAAGTATGCTGAACAGTCCTTTTGGCTTTCTACTATGATTTGGTTTAAAATTTTGCGATTACTTAATATTGTAATGTAATATATATTCGTATATGTATAGGTAGGTGTGTTTGAATGTGTGCGTATATTTTTCTCTGCTCTCTCTCTCTCTCCCTGTGTGTGTGTGTGTGTGTGTGTGTGTGTGTGTGTGTGTGTGTGTGTGTGTGTGTGTGTGTGTGTGTGTATGTGTGCGTGTGTGTGTGTGTGCGTGTGTGTGTGTGTTCTACCCTTTTTTACCGCGTAATTTCACTAATTATGTCAAAACATGTTAGACAGAAGATCCATTCATTCATTCTTCCCTGACAGAAGTTAAAGGGATGGACAGACTGAGTACCAGATCAGTCCAAATGACAATGAAAATAGTTGGCACTTACAGAATGACCACCTTATTTGTAGGGAAACAGGCCTCCAAATTCAAAGTCATAACCATTCAAACAGCCACATCAATGGCTGGAGATACGTTTCCTCGGGACAATCAACATTAAAGAAAATCGCTTATCACTGAGTATCTGGCGATATTGCCTAGCATTACAGACGTTTTGAAAAATGATGTACAAGCTTTAATATATATATATATATATATATATATAACATATACATATTGCCTTGAATACTTCTTTTACGCTCATTGAAGAGAATTGTCACATGGCATCAACTGATATCGAGGATGCTAATACACAGACTCAGTCTTTAACAAATACAACTTTCAGTGGTAAAGACAGCTGTTTGAATATAATGTGTTTCTAAATGGGTTGCCGAGACTTATTCACAAAGCTGATGAAGCCCTTTTTTCATCTGTGAGGTTGCAGGTACACATGGCATCATCTTTTCTTCATGAATTAATTCTCATTGGGGTGACGAAAAGGTAATGTATAAGAAACATCGCAGATATTCTACTCTTCCAGCAAAACAAGATTTCTTCTTCATCCAGATAAATGTGTCCTGGAGCCATCACAGACCATTCGGTATCAAGGTGTCAATATTAACTCAGAATCCATGGCACTGACTCCCGCTGCAGACAGAGACAACAATCTTCGTCGGAACTGCCAGAAATGGTTAAAAGCACAAACCCCCACGTTTAGAGAAGTGCCTACAAGTTATGGTAAAAATAGTGACAGTCTTTTGTACAGTCAAAGATGGCCCGTTGCATTATGGAATACAAGAGATTGACGAAAAAGATGCTTTCAAAGCAAGTCTCGGGAATATGACCAGACAATGGCAGGCTCATTAATGGATAAGCTAGAAGTTTAACTTTGAATTGATAATGCTCAATATTTGCCTTCTGCAGTAACTTCTTGGTCGAACCAGGTCAGAGCTGAAATGTATCGAAAATGATATCCGCTAACTGGATATACTGAGGCAACTAAAGCTAACAATTCTCCTCTTATGCCTTCACTTAGGAGGAAAATAGCCTCGACAGAACCTTTTCAATATGTAGGCTATACAGACGGATCAGTTCCTAGCGACAGGCACAAAGGACATTCATTGATTTCGTCCCTTAGCATCTCTTAAACAAATTATGAAGAAGACTTTAACGAGTTTTTATTACTTGGAAACAGATCTCAGACAGCTGTGACTGCTACTTCGTTGATCGTTAGTCTTCGACAGGTGTGTGTGTGTGTGAGTGTGTGTGTGTGTGTGTGTGTGTGTGTGTGTGTGTGTGTGTGTGTGCGTGGTGCGTGCGTGCGTGCGTGCGTGCGTGCGTGCGTGTGTGTGTGTCTGTGCGTGCGTGCGTGCGTGTTTGTTTGTGTGTGTGTGTGTGTGTGTGTGTGTGTGTGTGTGTGTGTGTGTGTGTGTGTGTTCTGTTGTGTGTGTGTGTGTGTGTCTGTGTGTGTGTGTGTGTGTGTGTGTGTGTGTGTGTGTGTGTGTGTGTGTGTGTGTGTGTTCTGGTGTGTGTGTGTGTGTGTGTGTGTGTGTGTGTGTGTGTGTGTGTGTGTGTGTGTGTGTGTGTGTGTGCTGGGCGTGGTGTGTGTGTGTGTGTGTGTGTGTGTGAGTACAACATTATGTTAATCTGACAGTAAATGGTTTCAGTCAGTCAGTCAGTCAGTCAGTGTGTGTGTGTGTGTGTGTGTGTGTGTGTGTGTGTGTGTGTGTGTGTGTGTGTGTATGTGTGTGTGTGTTTGTGTGTGTGTTCAGGGCCCATTTTGTGTGTTGCTCAGAGTTTTTAAAACAAACCAAAATGTAAGAATCACAAAATGAATTTCATGGTCCATTTGGAGAGAAATTAATTATTAATTTCATAGTTTTCTTGCTACATGGACAATGATAAGCTTTATTGGTTTCGTGTTCATCGTCTGTTTACATTGTTTTTATTCAGATGAAGGATCCAAAGGGGAGAAGGAGAGAGAGAGAGAGAGAGAGAGAGAGAGAGAGGAGAGAGAGAGAGAGAGAGAGAGAGAGAGAGAGAGAGAGAGAGTGACACTGACACTGACACTGACATTGCATAGACACTGACACAATACGGTTCTATTGGCAATAGCAAAAAGCCCTGTTGGCAAAGGAGTTATAGTTACTGCATTAAAAGACTGTCTTAAAGGCTGAAGGAAAAAGAAATCGAACAGTTCAACAAATAATTCCAATCTACAGTGGACAAAAATACCCACACCACGCAAACATTACACACACCACACACACACACACACACACACACACACACAAAACACACACACACGCGCGCACGCACGTACACACACACACACACACACACACACACACACACACACACACACACACACACACACACACACAACGCACGGACGCCAAAAAAAAAAAAAAAGAACAACACCAGCGCATGGACGCGTACTCGCGTGCGCGCGCGCCACACACACACACACACACACACACACACACACTCACACACACACACACACACACACACACACACACACACACACACACACACACACACACAGAGCGCGCGCGCCACACACACACACACTCCGCCCACCCCGGTAATTCTTTTTCTTGACCATCAAACTATGAAAAATTTAGAGTAAATGCTGAATGTTGCAACATACACTGTCACAAAAGGTTAGCTCAAGGGATTGTTTGTGATATTCTTTCCCCTGAAATCACCAGCTTCTGCTATATATTTAGCAAATAATGAGGTAATTTGATCAAGTATGGCAATCTTATCATTCTTTGCAGGATAGAATTGGAAGGAGATCTGTTCCCTGCGCAGCATGCTCACTGAACAATTTGTATCTACTTCGAATTTCTGCGTATAAAAATTCGTCCTCGCTGTTGTTTCTTTCAACACACATTGCACCTACTTCATTATCCGATGCTTCAAACCATTTTTTTGTTTGCATTAAGGCCCAGAGTTCTCGTTCAAATGTTATTTAAGTTATATTTATGTCATTTATTTGTAACAATCATGAAATACTGTTACACCTCCAAATAAACTTTCAAACAAGAGAAAACAGTTGTATTTGTCGTTTCCATCCACGCTGGAAAACCAGTTTTGTATGTAAGAACAAATTAAACGAACCTTTGAACTCAGAAATACATTGTGCAGTATTGCCTACTCCCTGACAAAGCCAGACGATGCTAAAAGCATGTTATGTCAGTATTTTCTTTCCACAAGAAACCCAGCTAAAAAAATTCCCCTATTGTGTCGTAACAACTGCATTTTATATGCTTGACTCCAGAGCCTGGTCGTAGGTAGATGAACTAATCTTAAA
>CM065722.1:69757597-69762597 GCA_033310375.1 Conus canariensis | reverse complement strand
TGCTATTTGGATGCTGATTTTGTTTTAAAGAAATCTTTTTCACAGTGTCCCAAAACTGTTTTTGACTATTTACAGATGATAATAATTCTGACATTAAATTTTCATTAAACTGTTTTCTCTTTCTCTTTTGTAAATGCTTATATTCACGTCTTGCCTTGCAATACTCGTGCCGATCTTCAGCGTCATGCGAACGCAGAGATTTATTCAGCAATCCACGAACATGTGATTTACAGGCTCTGCACTCTGCATCAAACCAGTCTTTAGGTCTGTCACTTTTCATACATCTTACTTGTTTTCTCATGCATTCCCCAGCTTCCCTTATACATATGTTAAAGTAACACAGTGCTTCGTTGATGTCAAAATCAATTAAACTGATTGCAAACGCCATTTTATCCTGGAAATGTTTTGAAGTCATATTAACACAAAATACATGTATATAATCATCATTCCACACATATTTTTCCATGATGAAGCTATTCGTATCTAAACTAGTATTTGGGTTATTATCTTCACGATTGACATGAAATTCAACAGGCAAGTGGTCCGATTCAATACGTTCACACACGTTCAGCACACACGAATCACTTAAACACGCAAATAATTCACAAGACATCATAAAATAATCATTAACACTGCAACCATTTTCTGACACGTATGTGTAGCGACCTTCAAGGTCGCCATGACACAATCCATTAAGTATACACAAATCTACAGCAGTACACATATTCAATAACAACTTACCATAATTATTCAACGATTTATCCTGGGAACATCTACCAACATTTAATGGATGACTCGCACATTGCAACTCGAAAATATTATCATTATCACTCTCTGACAAACATGTGAAATGTTAGAAGTTCTGCTATTCATATCTCCACACAACAACACATACACATCATCATATGTCAATATACAATCAGTTATGTAATCCTCCAGAAGCGCTATACCATTTTCAGTCTCAAAATAAACATAATACGGCGAACCCTCAGGAGGTACATAGGAATAAATATATAGCATATCTTTGTCCAGATCAAACAAGTGCTTTTTAATAAGAAATGCACCACAGTTTCGAGATTTGATATGAACTTGTTCAACATATGGTAAAAAGTCATTTCTAATCAGACATACTAAACCACCAGATCGCCTCCCCTGAGTCGTAAATTTTACTGCAGGAACACAAACTGTTGAAAATCCAGCAAATATATTAGAATTAAATTCCTCAAGAAATGTTTCTACCAGACATATAAAATCAAAAGAACAAACATACGAAACAAAATCCTTATCATTAAGTTTAGATAACAGACCATTAACGTTCCAGTGCAGAAAGGAAACGGCGCGTTTTTCTTTATTGCCAGCAACAGAATTCAAAACATTATTTTTCAATCGATCACTCGGAAACGTTTCATCTTTTCCAGTCACTGAAACAGGCTCTCCTCCACGAATCAGTTCAACACACGGCAAAACACAGCACGCCCCCTCAACGACAGAATCACAGTTCACGTTGTCATTTACAAAATCACGTGCGGGCTTCGTGTCACTCACAAGCACACCAGGCGATGACACCGGTGTCACGTCACCTGTTGTCTCCTGGCTGAAATTCTCCGCGGAGGAGATGTTACACAGGGACCGGCCGTCTACCTATCTGACTTCTACTAGTCTCTCCACGTTATCCACAGAGAACTTCTTGCCGTCGATTAACAGGTAGTCATAGATCATTGTCACTCTCTTTCCTTCCTGTCGTGCTTTCTTCAGGTGTGGCGTCAGTCTTCGTCGAATGTCTCTCACACCTCTGGAGAAGTCCTCGTTGATGAAAACATTCTGTCCTCGTAGATTACGTTTGGATTTCAGAATGTCCACTTTCTGTTTATAGAACGTACATCGTGCGATGATTGGCGAGTCCTGCTTCCCGTAAAGTCGATGCACCCTGTCAAACTCGATGGTGTCTGTCAGGCCAAGCTTGTCGGTAATCAGGTCATGGAGCATTCCTTCACAAATGGCGTTGGTTTCATTTTCTCTTCGAGGAAGTCCATAGAAAAGAAGTTTGTTACGTTTAGAACGCCCCTCCAAATCGTCGATCTTCTTGTCGCATTCAGTCACTCTCTTCATCAGATCGATGTTGGACGTTTTCAGTTCCTGGTTTTCTTTCTTCAGCTCATTCATCTCTTCTTTCAGTGCCCTAATTTCGTTTTGCATAGCCAGATTATCGTCACGCAAGTCACGGATTTCCTTCTTCACATCATCCATCTTTGCGTTCATTTGGTCGCCTATCGTTTTCATGGTCGCCACAACATCAGTCAGGGTCAGACTCAGGGGCTGGGAAGTCACAGATGCGGGAGAATCAGCCAGGTTTTCCATGCTGACTCTGCGACTTGCTCCTGCACTGGTCAACCGTGACTGTCGCGTACTGCTCTTTCCTGGAAGAGGGTTGGGTCCTGGATTACTCTCTACGTCTCCACAGCGCATGAGCAAACTGCCCCAGAACAAATAGGAGAGGAGCAATCCAAAGGTGACACCGTCTCCTCTCCGTGCAAGTCTTACAATGGCGACACGCATTTCCAGCTTGCTCTTGGCCCTTTTGGTCATGAAATTAATATATACTGCTAAAAAGCAGCCACATACACATTTAAAGTCTGTTGCCGCCGAAGGCATGGCACTTCACCACAGTCACTGCCAGACACAAACACTGGAAAATGTCACTGCACCGCTGTACTACTGTTTCAATCCGAGAGAATATGCAACACGTCTGCACACATGAACAGCTGATTACTTCCCCCCAGAGAGAGAGAGAGAGAGAGAGAGAGAGAGAGAGAGGGAGAGAGAGAGAAGGACTCATTTATAGGAACTGTCTTTAACATGCTTTTAATTCTACAGCAGCACTACCCCTGTATCTTCAATTCAAACGTGAAGTCGGTTCTGCTCTACGGCTGCGAGACTTGGAGAATGACCAAGGCAATACAGCAAAAAATTCAGACCTTCATCAACACCTGTCTGAGGCGCATCTTCAAAATCAGATGGCCAGAGCAGATCAGCAATGAAGATGTATGGAAGCAAACAGGACAGGAAACAGTGGCCAAGCAGATTCTGCGGAGGAAGTGGGGCACACACTCAGGAAGCCAGCATCCAGCACCACACGCCAAGCCCTGGCATGGAAAACCCACAGGGGAAAAGGAAGAGAGACCGACCTCGCAGCAGCTGGAGGCGAGACACTGAGGCAGAGATAAAGAGGCAGGGGACCAACTGGACAGGCATTCAGCGAGCAGCCCAGAACCGAGTGCGATGGCGGAGTGTTGTCAATGGCCTACGCTCACCCGTGAGCTATGGGCCTAAGTAAGTAAGTAAGCACTACCCCTGCAGACGCATCGAAACAGCGGAAGCAGGAGTACCAGCGGAAACAACAGCAACCTCAGTACCAGAAGTCATAGCAGCAGCAACAATGGCGGTTGTCGCTGCAGAAGCAGTGGCAGTGACAGTAGCACTCGAGTTGCTCATGATTCAAAGCCTTTGCAACAGCGGCGACAAAACGAAGCTAACAATATCTTTTGCGACTGTTGGCGTAGACTTCGAAAGCATTCGCTTGCTAGGTCAGTTTCAGTTTCAGCTTCATCAAGGAGGTGTCATTGCGTGTGGACTGGTCCATACACGCTATGCCCCATCCGCTTAGGTTTGAGACCACACTGCGCAAGATTTAAAGCTGATGGATAAATGAATTAATGACTAAGATGTATGAATTTAGGAAGAGGGTCTCCTGGCTACGATTTAGCAGATGTCTGACCTACGCATTAGCCCAATAGGCCGGTTCAGACCTTGAGTACCTACCTAACTTTGGTTGTGCCATTATTGTCATTGTATATGTGTGTGGTGAGTGTACACGTGTGTGTGTATGGGTGTGTGTGATGGGTTTGCTAGGTCAGGCAGCAAACATATCAATACATTCGCTGGCACACATACTACACGCCTGTGACCACAACGGGGTATGGGTTTGTGTGGCTGCAATGATTTCGTGCCAGAGGTCATGCTGCTGGACACAGACGAAAACGCCCCAAGGCAAATGTTGATATGGATTTATGTGGCCGCAATGATTACCATGCAAAGATCTTGTTGCTGGACACAGTGGACGTCGTCCCAGAGGAAGGTGCTGGTGTGGTGCGGGTTCATCGTCCGTCAAATCAACAAGAACTACTTCAGTTGTCTTGGGGTTGAGCGGGGGTGAGATGATTTGTGAATACGCAGGTGGCTGATTAAGCCGATACTTGCACGGAATATACGGTGACAGGTTGGAAGGCAATGTTGGAGACCTGCTCTTGCTTGCTGGTGCGGGCGTTCCTTGCCTGTCTCTTTTGTTGCGTTGGAGCCGTCCTCCCTTATTCACATGAACTGGTACCTTTGTGAATTGAGTAGCGCCATCTAGCTCGATCCACAGCAGTTTATTCCCATGTGTCAGGATTGATGCTGAACGTTTTCAAGGATGTTTTGAGGGTGCCTTTGGAGCGTTTCTTCTGACCTCTGTGAGAACGCACTCCTTGTTGCCGCTCACCGTAGAAGAGTCTCTTGGGTAGCCGGTGGTCTGACATGCGAGCTACATGAGCTGCCCATGGAAGCTGAGACAGCATCCAGATGCTAGTTGCAATACTGCCTTATCCAAGACCAAACTGCTGGACACAACGGATGACGCCTCACAGGCAGAGTTTGGTATGGATGTGTCTGTCAGCAATGATTCCTCTTCAGGACCTCGCTGCTGTACATAGTAAACGGCACTCCAGAGGTAGATGTTCATCTGGGTGTGTGTGGCTGCAATAACTGCTTGTCTAAGACCATGCACTCCAAAAGCAGATTCTGAAATTCTCTGTCCAAAGCCTTGCTGCTGGACACAGTGCAAGACGTCCAAGAAACAAATCGAAGAACTCTAGAAAGGATAATGTGAAGGTCTGGGGAGACTGCCACACCTTTGACCTGTTGCGCATTATGGAAATGTTGGAGATAGATGTCTGTAAGTCCAT